>OZ023270.1:51447119-52187119 GCA_964006375.1 Tillus elongatus
CTATTTTTTAGCTGATCCAACTTTTTTATTTATTTTTATTTCAACAACACACCACGAGGGCTTACAGCCTAAATACTATCGTACCGTGGGTGTCGACAAGGAGGAAAGAGGCAACTTGTTAATTCTGGACTTGAAGGTTTGGAGTTTCGGGGGAGAAGGAAAAACATGTGCCGGCAAGGAATTCCACAACTTGGAAGTCCTCGGGACAAAAGAGCATGCATAACAAGATGTTCTATGTCTAGTGACCTGGACAGTAAAAGGGTGCATTCGCTCTGTGAGCTCATCTGAGCAGTGCCCGTGCAAATATCTATAAAAGAGAGAGAGGTCAGTGGGCAAGGGATGGCAGCTTTTGGGTAAGGGTAGGGTCACCGATGAGATAGCTCTCTTCTGAATGGAATCCAGGATAGCGAGTGTAGAAGCGGCAGCAGCACCCCAGATGTGGGAGCAGTATTCGAAGTTTGGTCTTATTTGTGAAGTATATAAGGTATAGAGATTAGCTGGTGAAAAATATTTGCGAGCCCGGAAGAGGAAACCTAATTTCTTAGCAGCCGCTTCTGCAATTGATGTGACATGTTGGTGCCAATTGAGATTTCGATCCACGGAGATGTCAACAAGTGAAAAGGACTCATTACTTTGAATAACTTGGTTGTTTATTGTGATGGGTCTAGGGCTGGTGTATCTCTTATGAGAAAGACAGCAAGACTGTGATTTGGTGGGGTTGAATTGTACAAGATTTCTACTTCCCCAGTCTAATATTTTTTGGAGATCCACGGAGATAGAACCCTCCATGAGTCTGCGATCCTCATCTAGTTGGGCTAAAGGGACAGGCTTAGAATATTGTATATTGGAGCGGAGGGTCGTCCGCGTAACTGTGAACTGGGTTGGATGTGCTAGACAGGAGGTCATTGATGTGGAGAAGAAACAAAAGTAGGGGCTAAAGCTGAACCTTGAGGAACTCCTGCATTAATTGGATACAGTTTAGAGGAATGGCCATCCACGACAACAGAAATGCTCCGGTTGGAGAGGAAATTTGCTGTCCACGTACAGAGTTTTGGTGGTAGGCCATAGGCCAGTAGTTTATTAAGCAGCGCTGCGTGCCAGACCTGGTCTAATGCTTTGGATATGTCTAGAGCGACAATCTGGGATTCACCGTTTAGTTCCATAGACTTGTTCCAAGAATGGGTGACAAAGGAAAGGAGGTCGGCAGTTGATCTGCGCTGACGGAATCCATACTGCCTGTCGTGGATTAGACTGTGTTTTTCAAGAAATTTTAGTAATTCGGTGTTTATATACTTTACCATCACTTTAGAGATGACTGAAAGGAGAGAAATAGGCCTGTAGTTGCTAGGAAGCGCTTTCGATCCTTTATTGGAGACGGGTTGTACTCGAGCAGTTTTCCAGTTACTAGGGAATATGCCTGTATTATAAGATGTCTGAAACAGACGAGTCGGGGCAGGAGCAAGTTCTGGTGCGCATTTTTTGAGAACAATTGCTGGGATCTCGTCCAGGCCAGAGGCTTTCCTGGTATCAAGAGAAGAGAGCATCTTACGTACCTTTCTAGTTTTGAAAATGATATCCGTCATTTTATGCGCGACATTGGTGACTGTTGGTGGTTGAACATTTGGAGGTGGGTTGAGAATAGAATTGCGGGCGAACAACGAGGCAAAAGTTCAGCCTTGCCCAGGGCGGTAGAAACAATTTCATCCCCTGAGACAAGAGGTGGGAACGTGCTCTTGCAGAAATTATTCCCAATAAATTTAGCAAGAGTCCAGAAGGGTTTGTTGCCGCTGGAACTTAAGAGGACTTTGTTTTTGATGTGTTTATTAAACGAGTTTTTTGCCTCAGAAAGAATGCAGACATAGCGGTTTCTTGCGCCGTTAAATGCTTGACGATTTTCTTGACTGGGATTGTGCATGTTTCATTGCAGAAAAGTTACTAAACGTGATTTAAACGCCTACTAAACGCGATTCAACCACAATTTCGAAAGCCCCACACATTCTACCCCTAATTTAATTCAGCACAGGATACCAGATGTTTGATGTAATTGCAAGTTTTCTAATAAACAAACCCTGAAACCCTACCCCCTGGAGAGATTTTCCCCAAAGACAGTCCGAACCGTTCGTTTATCATGTGCTAACTGCATACCAAATTTGAAGACGATATGTCAATTCGTTCTAAAGTTATTGTGGCTACTAACAGATAGACATACAGACCAACAGACCGACAGACAGACCAAAAATGTTCGATCCCAAATCATGTTTTCTATATGTTTTGACACTTTTTACGACGTTTAAGCGGATTTTTTTTTTAATTTCTGTCACCGATGCCATACTTATCCATACGTATTGACGATGTGGGAGTCAAAGTGCTGCAAATTGAATCATAACTTCCATATTGCTGTGATAATTAACTCTGCTCAAAAAGACATCTTTATGAAATGAATTTAGGGCCCATGACTTGACCACAAATAAAATATGTACCTGTAAGGGAGAAGGGGGCACAGAGGACCACGTAAGACAATATCACTCATAATTCTTCAACAGTTTGTTTAAAAGATATGATTTTTGATTTATCTTGTTTAAGCAATCTTTCTTCAAGGGCCAGCACTCGAAATTGCATTAATTTTTCACTTAAGTTCCAACTAAACAGAATTTTGAACATGGCGGCACCGGTCCTTTTCACCCCATTGTTTGGGGCGAAAAAGTCCACTGGTCCCTTTGGCCCCAAATAAATGACCAACGATAAATTAAATAAATCTTTTATTAGGTAACGATTATATTCGATAACAAAACATTTGTTCATAATTTTCGTGTGTTATCAATAACAAAAATTATTATTATTCTATGCACATATAGGTAACCATATTTAAAAAAATCATTCATAATATTTGCGTGCTTCATTAATAACAAAAATGATGAACACTCTGTGCACATAATGCATTGAAAACGCTCTTCCTCTTCTACACCAGCGCATGCATCGTGAGCCCACTCCTTGAATCTTACACATTGGATCCATCCTTCTTCAGACTTGGATTCTGAAAATTTACTATGACAATACAGGTATTCGGTGTCATCTTGATTATCTTCACTTTCTGATTAATCATTTTGTTTCCTTGGCTTAAATATTTGCTTCTGTTTCTTTTTCTTATTTTGTTTTGAAGTGCTATCTACTAGTTGCCGCTTGACAAGATTAACTTTCTTCTCTCCTGCTTTCTTTTTGACTAAACTAGCTTCCAATTCATCTGTAAATGCGGTGCTTCTCAATTCCTCCGCTCGTTGGGTCTTCCTTCCAGTTTTTCTTTCTTTTGAAGTTGCCGGTTTAGGAGAAATTAATTCAATAACATCCGTAAATGTGACGTTCTCTTTAGAACTACTTGATGTTGGCTCGGTTTCCTTGGAGTATCTTGGTGGTGTTCGTTGAGGTTCTGTTGAGCAACTGGGTCCTGGTTCAACTGGCTGATCGTCAATTTCATTTGGTAAGTGCTCCCTCGTTTCTTTCTGAAATGCAATTTGGGTATCACTTTGAGACTGGGCATGCTGTTCAACATTAGTAACTTCAGCAGGTACGAAGTCTTTGAATACGCCAGCATTGAATGGCCATATACCTGCTACCTCGTATCCTTTAATGGCCTTTTCGATATTAGAAATGTGTGCAAAGGCTTTTGCAAATATCTCCACAACATCATAGATTGTAATTCGTTGGCCAGGATGATTTGAATGTCAGACATCACATTCCCTAGCATATTGTGCCTTCAACGGCCCGAATACGCAACAGTGGAGGAGCTGCAATATATGACTCGTATGAGGGGGGAGCGAAATTTGCAATATATGACTCGTATGAGGAGGGAGCTAAATTAGAACTAAGTTGTTCTCTTTTGCTTTAGTAATAGCTTCAAGGGATCTATGGCTGGTATGGTTATCTAAAATTAGTAGGATTTTGCGATCTTCAGTTGGTTTCACCGTACCAATGAAATGGTCCAGAAACTTCAAGAAATGGTCACTGTCCATCCACCCTGAAATATTAGCATATCCAGCTGAGCCTGCAGAAGAACCTTGCATTAACAGTGGATTCATTCGTTGTCTTGGAAAAAAGAAGAACGGGGGTAAATAATATCCTGAAGCAGATATTCCACATACAGCGGTAATATTAAACCCTCTTTCGTCACTAACAATGCGACCAATCTGCTTTTTTCCCTTCTTCGCCAAAATTTTTCTTGGAACGGGGACAGTATTTACGCCACATTCATCGATATTAAAAATTTAGCCGGCCTGGAATCTATATTTTTTTCAAGCAAGATTCTAGTAGATTGTGGAATATTTCCACCTGAGGCCTATTGAATCCTACTGCCCTAGGAATACTTGTAGCTTCAGGAGCCCGAATGGAAATTTCTGGATTTCTTTCCTAAAGCCCGCTAACCAATCTATACCAGCTAATTTCGCTTATTTATTGAAAGTGTGTTTTAATTTCAACTTTTCTGCCAAGTCGAAAGCTAATTTTCGGCAGTCCATTGTTGTGATTCCGTAGAATCTGGTTTCTAAGTCAAGTATGTGATCAACTAATTGTTTCTTTTGTTCAGCAGTAAACACTTGCTTGTAAGTATCATTTCTTGGTCCCATGTGGGTCACAGCATTATGAATCCGACGAAGCAAGCAGGTTTTTGGGATATTGAATTGCTGACTTGCTTTTCTGATTGACAAAGATTTTTCGTTTATTGATTGAAAAGCTGCCTTCATGTCTTGAGAAGACCACGACGCCGCATCGCGTTTTTTCTGTATGTTCCAACCATCTGTAAATAAACAATAAACTGTTATTGAGGAAGGAATACACCAATGACAAATTTAATGGGGGTGATGAGGACCGGTTCGCCCCATATGTCCGTTAATACAAAAATATTGTTACCGCCATTCTACATAAAGGTTATGTTACATTCGAAACTACCAAAATTGTGTCAAATCATGTATATATCACCAAACGAACTCGAAAATTATTTCCTATCATTTAGAAAGGCATACGAGCAATTGGCAAATTGAATAATTTTAGATCAATTACCCTTATTTCCGCTTTTTTATTATCACACACTCAAAGCACAACGATAGGTGTCACATATGAGTTCGCGACTGTCGGACCCCTGTACTCTATAGGCTAGAGGTTGTAGCAAGTTGATGGCGCATGGCACAAATGAATAAATGGCCCGGTCCCAGTCGCCCCAGTGGTCCTCTCTGCCCCCTCCTCCCATACCCATAAACTTCTGGAACGATATATTACTCGATTTTTAATAGTAAAGAATGGTCACTCCCCTGAATGCATGTTATCCAAAAACAATTTGAAGCGTTTCTTTGTCGGGTACTAACTGTATACTAAATTTGAAGATGATATCTCAATTCGTTCGAAAGTTATTTTACCTACTGACAGACAGAAAAATGTGGTTCCAGAATCAAGTGTTTTATATGTATTGAAACTTTTTACGCCGTTTTAGCAAAAAAATGGAAAATTATGTCATCGATATTCCACCCACACATATCCGCCCCTAATTTAATTTCAGCACATAAAATTCAACGTTTTCTAATAAGCAAACCCTAAAACATTATATTGCTCGAGTTTTAACGAAAAAATACCAATGTTCACCAAATCACCCCCATTCATTCCCTACTTCCTGGAGCGATTTCACCCAAAAACAATCCGAACCGTTCGTTTGTCGGGTGCTAACTGTATATTAGATCTGAAGACGATATTTCAATACGTTCTAAAGTTATCGTGGCTACTAACACACATACAGACCGACAGACAAAAAAATGTTTGTCGCCGATACCATACTTCTACACGTATTGACGATGTGGAAATAATAATAGATTATTCATGGAGATTAATGGGTGTGAATTTACTAATAATAGTCAAATACATCGTGTGGTGTGAAGTGGCCGACAATAGGCATGGATGCAAAATGATGAAAATGTCTTGTATCCTCCTACTATGTCGAAAATCATAACTACTGGACAATTGATAGTCCCTTTATTAATCTTATTTTTAAAGGGGTAGACATTGATCCAATCCAATCCATAGCAGGTGGTAGTGGAATTTTCCTTTATGTAATAGTAAAGGATTTTTTCACGCCCGAGGAGGTACCACCCCATACATCAAGTGAAGTCCCAACAGACGTTTCCGGTTCTGGTGTATGAGTCGGTTTCCCTTATAAACAAAAATGATGATGGCTCCTCCTTGTATAAAATATTCCGGAGGCAAAATACCCCTCCATTCGGATCTCCGGGAGAGGGGTGTACAGGGGGCGCCAACATCAAGATTTAACATATCCTTTTCGAATATATGTGGCCTCAATTCTAACTTGAACTCCGTCCACCATTTCCTCCAGGCTAACAGGCCCCAACTCCTCTTCCTCACCGAAACCCAAATCAGTGCCAAAACAGCCACTAATCACCTTAATTTCCCGGGGTATGAGCTCCTTACTGCCTTTAGATTGCATGGAGGCGTGTGCGCATACGTCCGTAGCAATCTACCCTGCACCAGACTTCCCAATTTAGAAGCTGGAAGAAAAGACATACTATGGATAAAACTCTCTCTCAGGACTGCAACTAAATTCATCTGTTGCATTTACCGGTCACCTTCTGACAACAACTTTGTCCAGCTCTTTGACTACCTTTCTGAAAAAACCGACTATCTGATTTCTGAATATCCTTCCTCCGAGGTCACTATTCTTGGCGACTTCAATGTCCATAATAAGGAATGGCTAGGATCTTCAAAAACCGATCCACAAGGGAGAGCAGCGGAGGCCTTTGCAGTCAGCAATTCTTTGGCCAATATGGTACAGCAACCTACTTACTTTCCTCGTATCCCAACACACAGCTCAAATCCCTTGGATCTCCTTCTTACTACAAATCCTGAATGCTATAAGATATCAGTCACCGCCCCCCTTGGTCGCTCAGACCACGGCATGGTCACAGCTTCCTGTGCAATGCAACCCGAGGTCACACAGTCATCACACCCACGTATCGTTTGGCACTACAACTCCGCAAACTGGGACGAAATGCGGGATTACTTTTCCTCATTTCCATGGGCGTCTGTCTGCTTCTCTCATCCTGACCCCTCTGATATCTCACAAAACGTCACCGAAATTATCCAAGCTGGCATGGAATTATTTATTCCACGTACACAGAAAACCTCTTCAGCCACTCAAAAGCCCTGGTTCTCTAAATCCTGTGACAAGGCCAGACTTGAAAAGGTCAAAGCTCACAAAACGCTTCTACACAATCCCAGTCAAGAAAATCGTCAAGCATTCAACGACGCGAGAAACCGCTATGTCCGCATTCTTTCTGAGGCAAAAAACTCGTTTAATAACCACATCAAAAACAAAGTCCTCTCAAGCTCCAACGGCGGCAAACCCTTCTGGACTCTTGCTAAGTCTATTGGGAATAATTTCTGCAAGAGCACGTTCCCACCTCTTGTCTCAGGTGATGAAATTGTTTCTACCGCCCTGGGCAAGGCTGAACTTTTTGCTTCGTTGTTCGCCGGAAATTCTACTCTCAACCCACCTCCAAATGTTCAACCACCAACAGTCCCCAATGTCGCGCATAAAATGACTGATATCATTTTCCAAACTAGAAAGGTACGAAAGATGCTCTCTTCTCTTAATACCAGGAAAGCCTCTGGCCTTGACGAGATCCCAGCAATTGTTCTCAAAAAATGCGCACCAGAACTTGCTCCTGTCCTGACTCGTCTGTTTCAGATATCTTACAATAAAGGCATATTCCCTAGTAACTGGAAAACTGCTCGAGTACAACCCATCCCCAAGAAAGGATCCAAAGCGCTTCCTAGCAACTACAGGCCTATTTCTCTCCTTTCAGTCATCTCTAAAGTGATGGAAAAGTATATAAACACCGAACTACTAAAATTCCTTGAAAAACACAGTCTAATCCACGACAGGCAGTATGGATTCCGTCAGCGCAGATCGACTGCCGACCTCCTTTCCTTTGTCACCCATTCTTGGAACAAGTCTATGGAACAACACGGTGAATCCCAGATTGTTGCTCTAGACATATCCAAAGCATTCGACCAGGTCTGGCACGCAGCGCTGCTTAATAAACTTCCGGCCTATGGCCTACCACCAAAACTTTGTACCTGGACAGCAAATTTCCTCTCCAACAGGAGCATTTATGTTGTTGTGGATGGCCATTCCTCTAAACTGTATCCAATTAATGCAGGAGTTCCTCAAGGTTCAGCTTTAGCCCCTACTTTGTTTCTTCTCCACATCAATGACCTCCTCTCTAGCACATCCAACCCAGTTCACAGTTACGCGGACGACAGCACCCTCCACTCAAACATACAATATTCTAAGCCTGTCTCTTTAGCCCAATTAGATGAGGATCGCAGACTCATGGAGGGTTCTGTCTCCGTAGACCTCCAAAAAATATTAGACTGGGGAAGTAGAAATCTTGTACAATTCAACCCCACCAAAACTAAGTCTTGCTTTCTTTCTCACAAGAGATACAGCAGCCCTAGACCCATCACAATGAACAACCAAGTTATTCAAAGTATTGAGTCCTTTTCTCTTGTTCGCATTACTGTGGATCGAAATCTTAATTGGCACCAACATGTTACATCAATTGCAGAAGCGGCTGCTAAGAAATTGGGTTTCCTCTTCCGGGCTCGCAAATTCTTTTCACCAACTAATCTCTATACCTTATACACTTCACAAATAAGGCCAAACCTCGAATACTGCTCCCACATCTGGGGTGCAGCTGCCGCTTCTACACTCGCTATCCTGGACTCCATTCAAAAGAGAGCTATACGTCTCATCGGTGACCCTACCCTCACCCAAAGGCTTCCATCCCTTGCCCACCAACGTGCCGTTGGTGACCTCTCTCTCTTTTATAGATATCTGCACGGGCACTGCTCAGAGGAGCTTTCCTCCATAATTCCCCCACCTGCTGCCCCCAGCAGATCTACCAGGGGAACAGAGCGAATGCACCCTTTTAACGTCCAGGTCACCAGACATAGAACATCTTGTTATGCCCGCTCTTTTGTCCCGAGGACTTCCAAGTTGTGGAATTCCTTGCCGGCACATGTTTTTCCTTCTCCTCCGAACCTCCAAACCTTCAAGTCCAGAATTAACAAGCTGCCTCTTTCCTCCTTGTCAACACCCACGGTACGATAGTATTTAGGCTGTAAGCCCTCGTGGTGTGTTGTTGACATAAAAAAAAAAAAAGTAACAATATAAATAGTATATGTGCAGGTATGAATAATTCTAAGTATATTATTTTGTAAACAAAATGGTGTAATTACGTGTGTGCATGTGTGTGTTTGGGAGAGAGAGAGTGTGTGTGTATATGCGTAGGTGTTTAATTGTGTAGTACACGGAGTACAAGGATATATCCGAGGTAAATAATATCACACCTACTGTTTATCCAAGGGTTGCATCCCACCTATCCGTGGCCAAATGTGATCATCTGAAAGCTACCTTGGGAGGCATGAAGAAAAGTGTCCCTTTATTATTTTTAGCAATAATAAATATAATATTATGTTCAAAATGAAATACTTGTATGTATATAGATAAAACCTGGAGATTATAAGAATCAAGTAGCATGTAGGTAATAACTTTATTTGTGCAAACGTAAATAAGTAAAAAAACCTCTGGACGCAGCAAGTGCGTTATGGTAGTGAATTTTTATTAAATGTTTCAAACTTGAATAACTCAGTTTTCTATAAACTTAGAAAGTTTAATTTTGGTACGTAGTGAGGTTTTTTCTAGGGAAATATATCCACCAAATTTCATTAAAATAACTTTGTAATTTTTGTAGAAAAAAATTTTTTCGAAAGAAAATTTAAAATTTGAATAACTCAATTTTCTATTAACTTAGAAAGTTGAATTTTAGTACTTAGTAAGGTCTCTCCCAAGGCAACATATATAATACATTTTATTAAAACAGCTTTGTTATTTTCGGAGAAAAAAATTTTTTTTTGAAAGAAAACTCAAAATTTTTCCGGAAAACCCCGTCCGATTTTCCTGGCTAACGAACTCATCCAAACCATTAATAAAAGAAAGGCACTTTCCGAGTTTCATTGAAATCGATTAATTATTTTTTGAGTTATCAGACGGATATATATATATATATATATATATATATATATATATATATATATATATATATATATATATATATATATATATATATATATATATATATATATATATTGTAATATCCCCAAAGCTTATCGAATTTTTACAACACAAAACAACAAAACAAAAGGCAACGATACAACTAAAATGGCAACATAGCATGATATTGTGTAATACCTAATTTAAACATGTTTTGTTTTAAAGAAAATGCATCTTAGTCTGTCTTGCATTGTTGACTAATATGTAATTGAATACCTGACTCCATTAAATTACTACGGGTGACCTGAAATGTATTCACTTACCTTACTTTAAAGGCCTCTACATTTGCTTATTAAGAATGAATAATTTTCTGGGCTACCAGGATGGATTAAGGCGTGAAAATCTAGGGTTAGGACCAGGTTGTGTTTGTTCAGACTATGGGTTGGAACATTGTGAGAGAAACGCTATAATTCGCAAACACTTAATTTATTTAACAAAGTTTCTCATTTGACCAATACAGTGAAACGGACATGAAAGCACAGACATCTAGGCGCCCTATTGCTACGAGAAATCACACGGCTGGGCCTAATATTACACATATGGGGAATGCACTAGCATAAAAATTTGGATCGCTTGGAGGGGTGATGACCTGGTGTGGATCAAGGTATCCGATGTCACTCTCAGTTCCCACAGTGGTGTAGAATTAAAGATTGGTATTTTCATTTCAATATTCATTATTTAGATTTTATTGGTTTCATCGTTCACATTTCAGTTTTGGTTTGTCTTTGCTTTATTACCGTGGGACTGATTGAGCAACACCGCAGAACAGGACTGCACACCCGGGCATATACTTAAGGCTAACCGACTCCTCCCTCTACGTCTCTCATGTGGCCATTGGTCACTAGGAAATGACGCATTGCGCATTTGGGTTGCCTTTTCCACTTCCATGGTGCCACAGTTAAGATTTTTCGCGAGCCCTTTCTTGGGCTATAGCCTCACTGGAGGTCTTAGATTTTCGGAGGTTTGGCAGGTCAAGAAGTAGAAAGTTCACCCAAATACCGCTTGACAAGTATTTTGTTTTGGACCTGTAGGCTCTAGGAGGCGCAAGGGGAAGGTATTGTTGTAATTCAGGCCAGATCACTGTTGACTGACTAAGCGGAGACGGTAACGAACCTAATACTACCTCGCCCAATATTTTGACGTGTATCGCAAGCCTTTCAACTAATTACTGACCTTCAGGTTGTCCTCTCGTTTCAGTCATGCAAAATTGTGATAAATCGCGAAGTCCTTCATAGACTATGCCTCACTGGAGGTCTTAAATGTTCGGATAGTGGCACTTCGTGAAACAAGGCTTCACCTGAATGTCATTCTAGACACAAGGAGAATAATTACACCACTTTGTCAAAACATAGGGGAAAGTACTTCATCTATTCTATATCCCTTTGCTTTATTTTCCGAACCGTCCAGTGCACACCACATATTCTCAATTTCAAGTTTTAGTTTAATACAAAAGGGGGAGCCAAGATGTATGTTTCAGGTACAAAACAATTTCATCAGGTAACATATAAAATAATGAGATTCCTAACTTCAGGTTTTAGTTTCAAAGTGCATTAAAAGTGTGCCACATATTTTTGACTTCAAGTTTCAGTTTCAATATCACACAGAGATGGAATTACATACCTTCAGTTATAAGTTTCGGGCTTAAAATCACCTCATGTAGAGCTAGACATTGCTGGTTTCCCGATTCAGGTTCAAAATTGTATTATGTAAGACTAGATACTGTTGATTTCAAATTTCAGATTCAAATTATTTTATATAGAGCTACGGACCTCTCGTTTTCAAGTTTCAGATTCAAAATTATATTCTAAAGAGCTGCATACTTTTGGTTTCCAGATTCAGACTTAATTCACATTATAATAAGATACATACTTCTGATTTCATAATTCAGATTTAAACTATATCATAAAGAGCTACAGAATTCTGGCTTCACGATTCAGATTTAAATTATGTTATAAAGAGCTACTTAATTCTGGTTTCACGATTCAGATTTAAATTATATTATAAAGAGCAACGTACTTCTGGTTTCACGATTCAGATTTAAATTATATTATAAAGAGCTACTCAATTCTGGTTTTACGATTTAGATTTAAATTATATTATAAGGAGCTACATAATTCTGGTTTCGCGATTCAGATTTAAATTATATTATAAAGAGCTACAGAATTCTGGTTTCACGATTTAGACCCAAATTACATTGTAAAGAACTACATAACTCTGGTTTAACGATTCAGATTTAAATTATATTATAAAGAGTTACATAATTCTGGTTTTACGATTCAGATTTAAATTATATTATAAAGAGCTACATAATTCTGGTTTCAAGATTCAGATTTAACTTATATTATAAAGAGCTACATGTTTCTGGTTTCACGTTTCACATTTAAATTTTATTATAAAGAGCTACATAATTCTGGTTTCACGATTCAAATTTAAATTCCATTAGGTGTGAACAAGATATTTGTTTTCAAATGCAAAGTAATTTCATTAAATACGGCATGAGCTAGTAACGTTTCTGATTTCAAGTTTCAGTTTACCTATCAGGAAATTTGGCAACTCTTCAGATGCGGAAGTAATTTATCTGAATGACATGCAAACAAGGTAAATTGCAGGCTTCAAGTTTCAGTTTGAATATATCACATTTTGTGACATTTACCGGCACAAATAATTTCTCGACATAATGTAAACAAATAAGTTTCCAAATTTCAAGCCTAGTTTAAATATACTAAATTTGGCAACGTCTCAATGCTCGAGTAATTCCTCTATGCTATACGCAAACAAATCAAAATTCCAGACTTTAAGTTTTAGTCTGAATATGTTAAATTTGGCAACATCTGAACGCACAAATAATTTTTCTACATACTGTACAAGCAAATAACAGTCCAGATTTCAAGGTTCAGTTTAATTTATACAATTTAAATGCACAAATAATTTCTACATATAATATACAACCAACAAAAATACTAGGTTCCAAGTTTAGTTTAAATATATTAAATTTGGCAACGTTTTTAGATGTAAAGATAATTTCTTTACCTAACAAGCAGATAAAATTCCAGATTTCAAGTTATAGTTTAATCATATTAAATTTGGAAACATTCAAATGCACAACTAACCTTATTAAAAACGTATAGCAAATAAAACTCCTGGTTTCATGTCTGGTGTTATTTTTAAGTGCACAATTAGTTTCATGAACTAATATACCAACAAGTAGAAATTCAGGCTTTAAGTTTAATTCAAAAATATCAAATTTGGCAACTCTGAACACACAAATAATTTTTCTACATAATACTCAAACTAATAAAATTCCCGATTTCGAGTTTAGTTTAAATCTACTAAATT
This sequence comes from Tillus elongatus, assembly GCA_964006375.1. NCBI lineage: Eukaryota > Metazoa > Arthropoda > Insecta > Coleoptera > Cleridae > Tillus > Tillus elongatus. Next base: position 51,460,624 of record OZ023270.1, read on the forward strand.
GGGCAACATTCAAATGCATGAATAATTTCGCTTTGATGATATACAAATCAACAAAATCCCAGCTCTCAAGTTTTAGTTTAAATATATCGAACTTGGCAACTTTTAATGCACAAATAATTTATCTACACGATACACAAATAACTAAAATATTAGGGGTCAAGTTTAGTCTTAATACGCCGATTTCGGTAACATTTAGATGCAAAAATAATAATATCTGTACATTATATGTTCACAATTAAAACGCTAGGTTTCAAGATTAGTTTACATATGGCATATTTGGCAACATTTAGATGCAGAAAATACTTTCTATACATGATATATAAGTAAATAAAATGCTAAGTTTCAAGTTTAGATTAAATATAACAAACTTGGCAACATTTAATGCACAAATAAATTTATTCAAATAATATGCAGGCAAATAAACTTACAGGGTTCAAGTTTCCCTTTAAATATATTAAATTGGGCAAACAATTTAGGGACACCGATAGCATATGTCATTTTAAAGGTACACTCACCGTTTGCTGTTACATCTGGTCCCAACAGGCTGCGACAGGGCCTCCAAGCGGGGACGGCGGCTCGACTCCTGGGTCTCGTCTATGTGCGGGGGGGTGTAGTGCGATTCGCGTTAACAATACCAGCAGAGGTCCCCTACTTCGACACTCTCGCTCGAATTTTATTCATGGCGCTAGTGTTTACCATAGACTTTCTCCGCGAGTACGCTATGGAAAAGACCTATAGAATTCCCGCACTATGACCAGCTGACTTCAGACGCGGTTATAGGAAACCCACAGTGTTCAACACAGCATAAATCTGCCAGAATTGATCGTTGCGATAGTATGCCGTGCCTCGTCACCACAGGGTTCCACAAGTCTCCTAAAGAACGTTAAGTTCGAAGACAGCTTTGCAGAAGAGCTAACTCTGAGATATCGATGAAAATCGTCCCCTATGTCCCAATCGTACGTAGTTTTATATGAAGTCGCTCCGCCCAAACGTGAGAACAACGAAATTCCAGGCCTAGTCACTAGCGTTTAAAATATACCAGCTATGTACATAATTATCGACTTTATTAGTGCCTAGGTGATCTGCAGCATGTCATTCTAGTCTTTTATAAAAAACTCTCTGACTACATTTTAGTATACCCTCTTTTAAGTAAAATCTAATACGTTCCCACACATGAGACTAGACACACTTATAATTAGTCATGTTCTAATGACAAAAACCTTTTAAAAATGCTTCAACTGAGCTCTTCATTCCCTTTCAAGGACTATAATTTGTTACAAGTGATCTCAATGTGCGACCTATATCTCGACCTTTGGCTGCACAGCGTGTGAAAATCTTTTAACGTGGTTCGTTTTTATCGTCTCAAATGACATATTGAAACTTCTAGATTAATTCGATCGAAACCTCCTTTATGTATCGTTTTTACTGTTACCTAATATTAATTGTATACAGGGCATAACAAACACAAAAATACAATCCTTATCTGGCATTTCACTTGTCGTATGAGAGTTATTTAATAAACATTAAAAAGCCAATAAAATGACTAATTGCTGACGGGTCCGAAAGAAAATAATATGCTAATATACCAGGATATTTCATGGCCGCCGGAAATTTTGATGTCGACGGTGCTTGCCGACAGACATAAAAATTTGAACAAAGTCACCCTAAGCCCATAACTTATCCGACGCCTCTGTCAAAGTACATGCTAATGTAACATACATTCCCTATCATACTCGGAAATAATATTTGAAGAGACCCGTACCCTAAACGTATAAACTATCCGACGCCTCTGCCAACGTACAAGTCAAAACACCATTCTTTACTATCATCATATTCGGAATTAAAAAAATTTGAATAAACTCCTACCCTAAACATGTAAATTTTGCGACGCCTATGCCAACGCACAAGCCGATGTATTTTGCCTTCCGTATCATATTAGCCTACCTCGAGCGGGGAAACATGTTGCCGGATGGTAACGCGTTAAACACTCATACACTGCCGCCGTATCTCTCTTAGAACATAAGACTGAATTTCCCCATCTCAACAGTGGCGGGCTGCTTAGAATGCAATGTTTGGGTGTCGGGTATTTACAATGTACACTTCTTGTGGAGAATTTTCACATAGAAGTAATCACTTAGGCAAAACGAACCCAGACCAACGACGTGACTTGACTGAAAATATACCAATCCATATAGGCGTCTTATCCCGCTTGGAACATACAGCTGATCGCATGATGTCAGAAAACCAACAATTTAAGATTACAGAGCTTGGACCTAAGAGCATGTTTAAAGCTAAGATATGATTTTAGATGATTAAAATGGGGACGTAATGGCATCAACTGACCATTGGAAAACGTGGCCACGTTTAAACCAAACCTACGTAAAACATTAGCATTGCATCGACAGAACCAAATACAATAATATAATATCAAAGCAAGTTTCAAAATAAAATATTAGCTGCTACGGCTAGTTAGACTTAATTAAAGAATTTAGGAGAACAAAATTCACATTGGGACCCTGAAGCAGACACTCACATATGTAACCTCTGTTGGACAATGTGCAAATTTGAATACATTGACGTAAGCAAGGTACTTACGTAACTACTGACAAGAGACTAAAGCAAGTTTTAAACCATCAAGACATTACGTGCTAAAGATGGTCAAGCTTATTGAAAGCAAGGCAAAACAAAAGTAAAGTGCACGGATGCTATTATGAATAAACAAATTACAAGCAGTAAAAGAAATGATGACTATTTCATCTCACACGTAGCACAGACCGTAAAGTCATTTCCACCTCACCATACCAGGAACAGGGACGTATCATATAATCCCCCTTCACCTCAGTAAGTCGTGTAGGGATCCTTAAAGTGCCCAACATTACATGGCACACGGCACCGACGCTTCGTGCCGCCGTAGACGGAGCATGAAAACCTCCAATTAGATCAACCACAATCCCAAAACCTGAGTTACTGGAAAACTTACAGCATGTATGGAAAAGAAAATGCCGCTTACACTGGGAGCCTACCCGACTGGAAATCGAACGGAGGACCTCTGTCCACGGGAACACACACTATTACCACCAGATCGCTGAAACATATGGGATTAAGAACGTTGACAGAATAAAAGGTACAACTAAAACAATAATAATAGCAAAACCTGTTGGATGCAATCCAGGACAAAAAATGCTTTCAACAACGTCACTCGACAGATGATAGAGCTTGAACCCATCAACGAAGTGCTAAACCTACAATAAATTAAAAACTGTCGGGGACAGAGAATTATGGATATGGTGACAAAGCGACGTCTCCTTTAGACTGTGGTGATAACCAAATCTATAGAGAAAATGCAAACGTTCACACACAAGTGTAAGCCAGATTACAACATTTTAAACAGCCCTGTATCTAAGCTACATTCTACAGATTTGCACGGGCAATCGTGCTGAGTTTAGGCACAATTTGGCATGTCTAGTCCAGCGATGTCTTCCGGAATGTTACCTGGACAGGCAACCCACCTTGGTCACCTCGCTGGTAGGTGTACAGGAACGTGTCCATGGGAGCTGGCCCTCTCTTGGGATGGTCGTTGCTGCAGTGCCGCTATTCAGCGACACCGCAGATGTTTAACGGCTGCTGAAACATATTTCACACGGTAGAAAACTGTAAAGTTAATTTGTTTGCGTTTCTTTCTGTTCAATTGTTCCAATCTTTAAACCATAGTCACCTGGTCACAAATGCAACAGTGTAAGCTGCTTAGCAGCTTTTAAATTTGTAGTAACCCAGTAATAAATGATTAAATATTGCAAAAAGTTAAGGATAATTTGCAAAATTATTGCAAATTAAATTGCAATCCTGGTCACGGCTTTGAAGTGTAATATCCCCAAAGCTTAACGAATTTTTACAACACAAAACAACAAAACAAAAGGCAACGATACAACTAAAATGGCAACATAGCATGATATTGCGTAATACCTAATTTAAACATGTTTTGTTTTAAAGAAAATGCATCTTAGTCTGTCTTGCATTGTTGACTAATATGTAATTGAATACCTGACTCCATTAAATTACTACGGGTGACCTGAAATGTATTCACTTACCTTACTTTAAAGGCCTCTACATTTGCTTATTAAGAATGAATAATTTTCTGGGCTACCAGGATGGATTAAGGCGTGAAAATCTAGGGTTAGGACCAGGTTGTGTTTGTTCAGACTATGGGTTGGAACATTGTGAGAGAAACGCTATAATTCGCAAACACTTAATTTATTTAACAAAGTTTCTCATTTGACCAATACAGTGAAACGGACATGAAAGCACAGACATCTAGGCGCCCTATTGCTACGAGAAATCACACGGCTGGGCCTAATATTACACATATGGGGAATGCACTAGCATAAAAATTTGGATCGCTTGGAGGGGTGATGACCTGGTGTGGATCAAGGTATCCGATGTCACTCTCAGTTCCCACAGTGGTGTAGAATTAAAGATTGGTATTTTCATTTCAATATTCATTATTTAGATTTTATTGGTTTCATCGTTCACATTTCAGTTTTGGTTTGTCTTTGCTTTATTACCGTGGGACTGATTGAGCAACACCGCAGAACAGGACTGCACACCCGGGCATATACTTAAGGCTAACCGACTCCTCCCTCTACGTCTCTCATGTGGCCATTGGTCACTAGGAAATGACGCATTGCGCATTTGGGTTGCCTTTTCCACTTCCATGGTGCCACAGTTAAGATTTTTCGCGAGCCCTTTCTTGGGCTATAGCCTCACTGGAGGTCTTAGATTTTCGGAGGTTTGGCAGGTCAAGAACTAGAAAGTTCACCCAAATACCGCTTGACAAGTATTTTGTTTTGGACCTGTAGGCTCTAGGAGGCGCAAGGGGAAGGTATTGTTGTAATTCAGGCCAGATCACTGTTGACTGACTAAGCGGAGACGGTAACGAACCTAATACTACCTCGCCCAATATTTTGACGTGTATCGCAAGCCTTTCAACTAATTACTGACCTTCAGGTTGCCCTCTCGTTTCAGTCATGCAAAATTGTGATAAATCGCGAAGTCCTTCATAGACTATGCCTCACTGGAGGTCTTAAATGTTCGGATAGTGGCACTTCGTGAAACAAGGCTTCACCTGAATGTCATTCTAGACACAAGGAGAATAATTACACCACTTTGTCAAAACATAGGGGAAAGTACTTCATCTATTCTATATCCCTTTGCTTTATTTTCCGAACCGTCCAGTGCACACCACATATTCTCAATTTCAAGTTTTAGTTTAATACAAAAGGGGGAGCCAAGATGTATGTTTCAGGTACAAAACAATTTCATCAGGTAACATATAAAATAATGAGATTCCTAACTTCAGGTTTTAGTTTCAAAGTGCATTAAAAGTGTGCCACATATTTTTGACTTCAAGTTTCAGTTTCAATATCACACAGAGATGGAATTACATACCTTCAGTTATAAGTTTCGGGCTTAAAATCACCTCATGTAGAGCTAGACATTGCTGGTTTCCCGATTCAGGTTCAAAATTGTATTATGTAAGACTAGATACTGTTGATTTCAAATTTCAGATTCAAATTATTTTATATAGAGCTACGGACCTCTCGTTTTCAAGTTTCAGATTCAAAATTATATTCTAAAGAGCTGCATACCTTTGGTTTCCAGATTCAGACTTAATTCACATTATAATAAGATACATACTTCTGATTTCATAATTCAGATTTAAACTATATCATAAAGAGCTACAGAATACTGGCTTCACGATTCAGATTTAAATTATGTTATAAAGAGCTACTTAATTCTGGTTTCACGATTCAGATTTAAATTATATTATAAAGAGCAACGTACTTCTGGTTTCACGATTCAGATTTAAATTATATTATAAAGAGCTACTCAATTCTGGTTTTACGATTTAGATTTAAATTATATTATAAGGAGCTACATAATTCTGGTTTCGCGATTCAGATTTAAATTATATTATAAAGAGCTACAGAATTCTGGTTTCACGATTTAGACCCAAATTACATTGTAAAGAACTACATAACTCTGGTTTAACGATTCAGATTTAAATTATATTATAAAGAGTTACATAATTCTGGTTTTACGATTCAGATTTAAATTATATTATAAAGAGCTACATAATTCTGGTTTCAGGATTCAGATTTAACTTATATTACAAAGAGCTACATGTTTCTGGTTTCACGTTTCACATTTAAATTTTATTATAAAGAGCTACATAATTCTGGTTTCACGATTCAAATTTAAATTCCATTAGGTGTGAACAAGATATTTGTTTTCAAATGCAAAGTAATTTCATTAAATACGGCATGAGCTAGTAACGTTTCTGATTTCAAGTTTCAGTTTACCTATCAGGAAATTTGGCAGCTCTTCAGATGCGGAAGTAATTTATCTGAATGACATGCAAACAAGGTAAATTGCAGGCTTCAAGTTTCAGTTTGAATATATCAGATTTTGTGACATTTACCGGCACAAATAATTTCTCGACATAATGTAAACAAATAAGTTTCCAAATTTCAAGCCTAGTTTAAATATACTAAATTTGGCAACGTCTCAATGCTCGAGTAATTCCTCTATGCTATACGCAAACAAATCAAAATTCCAGACTTTAAGTTTTAGTCTGAATATGTTAAATTTGGCAACATCTGAACGCACAAATAATTTTTCTACATACTGTACAAGCAAATAACAGTCCAGATTTCAAGGTTCAGTTTAATTTATACAATTTAAATGCACAAATAATTTCTACATATAATATACAACCAACAAAAATACTAGGTTTCAAGTTTAGTTTAAATATATTAAATTTGGCAACGTTTTTAGATGTAGAGATAATTTCTTTACCTAACAAGCAGATAAAATTCCAGATTTCAAGTTATAGTTTAATCATATTAAATTTGGAAACATTCAAATGCACAACTAACCTTATTAAAAACGTATAGCAAATAAAACTCCTGGTTTCATGTCTGGTGTTATTTTTAAGTGCACAATTAGTTTCATGAACTAATATACCAACAAGTAGAAATTCAGGCTTTAAGTTTAATTCAAAAATATCAAATTTCGCAACTCTGAACACACAAATAATTTTTCTACATAATACTCAAACTAATAAAATTCCCGATTTCGAGTTTAGTTTAAATCTACTAAATTGGGCAACATTCAAATGCATGAATAATTTCGCTTTGATGATATACAAATCAACAAAATCCCAGCTCTCAAGTTTTAGTTTAAATATATCGAACTTGGCAACTTTTAATGCACAAATAATTTATCTACACGATACACAAATAACTAAAATATTAGGGGTCAAGTTTAGTCTTAATACGCCGATTTCGGTAACATTTAGATGCAAAAATAATAATATCTGTACATTATATGTTCACAATTAAAACGCTAGGTTTCAAGATTAGTTTACATATGGCATATTTGGCAACATTTAGATGCAGAAAATACTTTCTATACATGATATATAAGTAAATAAAATGCTAAGTTTCAAGTTTAGATTAAATATAACAAACTTGGCAACATTTAATGCACAAATAAATTTATTCAAATAATATGCAGGCAAATAAACTTACAGGGTTCAAGTTTCCCTTTAAATATATTAAATTGGGCAAACAATTTAGCGACACCGATAGCATATGTCATTTTAAAGGTACACTCACCGTTTGCTGTTACATCTGGTCCCAACAGGCTGCGACAGGGCCTCCAAGCGGGGACGGCGGCTCGACTCCTGGGTCTCGTCTATGTGCGGGGGGGTGTAGTGCGATTCGCGTTAACAATACCAGCAGAGGTCCCCCACTTCGACACTCTCGCTCCAATTTTATTCATGGCGCTAGTGTTTACCATAGGCTTTCTCCGCGAGTACGCTATGGAAAAGACCTATAGAATTCCCGCACTATGACCAGCTGACTTCAGACGCGGTTATAGGAAACCCACAGTGTTCAACACAGGATAAATCTGCCAGAATTGATCGTTGCGATAGTATGCCGTGCCTCGTCACCACAGGGTTCCACAAGTCTCCTAAAGAACGTTAAGTTCGAAGACAGCTTTGCAGAAGAGCTAACTCTGAGATATCGATGAAAATCGTCCCCTATGTCCCAATCGTACGTAGTTTTATATGAAGTCGCTCCGCCCAAACGTGAGAACAACGAAATTCCAGGCCTAGTCAGTAGCGTTTAAAATATACCCTAGTCTTTTATAAAAAACTCTCTGACTACATTTTAGTATACCCTCTTTTAAGTAAAATCTAATACGTTCCCACACATGAGACTAGACACACTTATAATTAGTCATGTTCTAATGACAAAAACCTTTTAAAAATGCTTCAACTGAGCTCTTCATTCTCTTTCAAGGACTATAATTTGTTACAAGTGATCTCAATGTGCGACCTATATCTCGACCTTTGGCTGCACAGCGTGTGAAAATCTTTTAACGTGGTTCGTTTTTATCGTCTCAAATGACATATTGAAACTCCTAGATTAATTCGATCGAAACCTCCCTTATGTATCGTTTTTACTGTTACCTAATATTAATTGTATACAGGGCATAACAAACATAAAAATACAATCCTTATCTGGCATTTCACTTGTCGTATGAGAGTTATTTAATAAACATTAAAAAGCCAATAAAATGACTAATTGCTGACGGGTCCGAAAGAAAATAATATGCTAATATACCAGGATATTTCATGATATATATATATATATATATATATATATATATATATATATATATATATATATATATATATATATATATAAACGTATAAAAATTGAAACCGACCCCGGATATGGGTTCTAGGGCTCCTAGTTTGCGCTCATTTGAAAAATTTTTTGCAAAGTCTCACCATCGATACTTCTTTATTAGTGAATTTTTTTAAATAAAAATTCACTAAAAAATTCAGATGGCTTGGAGTGAACTGTTTATAAAAACCAGCTACGTAAATTTAACATAAATAAGTTTAATTTTTTTTATAAAAATGCTTTGAATATCAAATATGTCTTTTTAATGCAAGCAGTCATCAATTTGGTTAATTGTCCGACAATAAACTTTAAACGTTGGTTTCCTAGCCAACAAACCTTAGGTTAATAGCAAATTGAGTTATTGAAATTTGAAGCATTTAATGAAAATTTGCTACCAAAACGCACTTACTGCGTCTTGATTTTTTTCTTACAAACATATTTCGATAAAAAATGCAATAAAATAAGGCACTTCGAAAAAAAATTGTAGAGATCACCAACGACTTATGTGTTACCCGGTGATTGTCAAAATAATTTTATAAGATGCAGCTCAAGATACCCTATAATTAACTTATACCATTTTTTCTCGTCTCTTGTATAATAATAATTATATTGAGCTTTACCGTAGAAACGCGTCACCCTGTATATATGTAAGCAGATCAAAACTGAACGTAAGCGCGGATATGGATGCCAGGGGGCCTAGTTTCGCTCATTTGAAGAAATCTTTTTAAAATTCTAAAGTCGCGGTCTCCTCACTGGCGAATTTTTTGTACGAAAATTAGCTAAAAATTATGAACCGTTAAACCATAAACTTATCTAAAACTACCGCCAACGCATCAAAGAGAAAAAATAAAAATTCACTAATAACTAACCTATTGCATATCAGCTCCTTTTGTAAAACTTATTTTATGTGTTGATAAAACTTAACAAATACTGTTTAGTCCACCCACTAACATTAATAAAGGAATAATTTGCACTTGTATATAAACATTTCCCAAATAACACTAATAATTTGTCGACTCAAACAGATAAAGATAATAATATAAACAATCTCATACCAAACGATTACGATAACGTCAGTTACAGCGTCTAACAGACCTGCGCAATAATATCAAATGATCCGTCGCCTAGCAACGACATACTAGATCTCATATAAGCCAGGTTTGCATTTAACAGTGAAGAGCGGTGATATTAAAAACAAATGTTTCAAATTTGAATAGCTCGATTTTCTGTAAACCTAGAAAGCTAAATTTTGGCACATAGTTAGGCCTTTCCCAAATTTCATCGAAATATCTTTGTAATTTTCGGAGAAAAAATTTTTTTTCGAAAGAAAACTCAAAATTTTTCCGAAAAACCTTATTCGATTTTCCTGGCCAACGAACTCATCCAAGCTATTAATAAAAAAAGGAACTTGCCGATTTTCATCAAAATCGGTTAATTATTTTTTGAGTTATCGGTTGGACACACACACACACACACACACACACACACACACACACACACACACACATATATATATATATATATATATATATATATATATATATATATATATATATATATATATATATATATATATATATATATATATATATATATAAACAAATAAAAATCGAAACTGACCCCGGATATGGGTTCTAGGAGCCAAATTCGCGCTCATTTGACAAATTTTTTGCAAAGTCTCACCATCGATACTTCTGTATTAGTGAATTTTTTTAAATAAAAATTCACTAATAGAGGCCGGTATCGAGCAGTTTCTGAAGAAAGTCCGCAACCGTGAATAAATCTCGAGATCCAAAAAAATTAAACGCTTTGTGTTGAATTTTTTCGCTAGAAGTTTTTTAAAGTAATTTGAGAAAAATAGGTAGGTATTCACACCGATATTAAGTTTAGGGTAATTATATTTCTTTTATGTAAATAAACTGCTATTATTATTATTATAGAATTATCGTTATTATTATTATTATGTGTTATTTTATGTATTTTATTCATAAAATTTCTGTATGTAATAATTTATGTATGTATGTAAATAATTTGTCTGAATTGTCTATATTTATTTTATTTGTCGATTATTTTTTATGGTGATACTGCATATTGGGGGCCAACTAATTTGAGATAAAACGACCACTGAAGTTTACTACCTTAAATGCACTCTGATACCTACTATTTTTATGGCTATTCGTTTTTACATTGTGGAAATCTGTTGTTGCCAAGTTATTGACATTATTAGTTCGTGGCTGGTCACACACGGTTTAAGCTAACATTAAAAAAATTAAATGCATGTTTTTTTCTGCTTCCTTGTTGTCTCCAACGTTTTTTGGTCATGTCGGGTCGTTCAGGCCTGCTTGGTAGGGGGTGTTGGTGCATAAACGACAATAAAATAAAATTTCTGCACGCCGCAAGTGCGTTATGGTAGTGAATTTTCATAAAAATGTTTTTAATAGCAAATATGTGTGTTTTTTCAGAAAGCAGGCATCAAATTTGACTACCAGTATAACATATATATATAGTAAAAACAATGTGCCATGTTTCATCATAATAACTTTATTGTTTGAAAACGTACAAAAATTTCCGAAAGTAAACTTAAAATGTAACCAAAAAAATCCGTTTCTTGGTCAACCTTATAGGTTATAGTAAATTGAGCTTTTTAAATATGAAGCCTTTAATCAAAATTCGCTACCATAACGCACTTGCTGCGTCCAGAATTACTTTACCTACAAACATGCATTTCGATGGAAAATGCAAAAACATAAGGCATTTTCGACTAAAAAAAAAATTATTTGTATCACCAACGACTTATGGGCCAGCCTGTGATTGTAGGAATATTTTTTTAAGATGTAGCTCAAGACACCCTATAATTAATTTATACAATTTTTTTCATATCTTGTAGAATAACGTATATATTGAGCTTTATTGATTTTTTACGAAAATTCGACAAAAGTTTTATACTATTAAACGATAAACTCTATAGCTAAGACTACTGCCAAGCATCGGAGAAAGGGTCTATTTGAAATGAATGTTCTGAAAACATTTTAGTAAAATGGAGGACAATGACGGTTGAAACTAAGACTTCAGGGTTTGTAAAACATTCTTCTTGACACATTTTCTTTCCATAGCCCGTATTAGATTCAAGTTCTTTGCCTAAATGTTGCGAATTATGACGTTTTAAATTGTCACTTTGACGTTTTGAGGAAAAGCCCAATTTATTTTTCTTTAAATGCTCATAACTTTTTTTCCTTTTGACCTGCAGCGCTAAATTTTCGTAAGTAAACGATGTACCAAATTTGGTTGTTATTTCCGGAGATATGAATTTTTTTCTAAAGAAAACACAAAATTTTCCGGGAAAACCTCGGCCAATTTTCCTGGATAACGAACCTATCCAAGCCACTTACAAAAGAAAGGTATTCACCGAATTTTGTCAAAATCGGCCCATTCTTTTTTGAGTTATCGGTGTGATACATATATATATATATATATATATATATATATATATATATATATATATATATATATATATATATATATATATATATATATATATATATATAAGTCACCATGTACCCAACTTCTATAAGTGACATTAGTACATTTCACAGTGACCCTGTTATAGAGAAAGGCATTGACCAGACATTGCTTAATTTCAATTATTATGTTTAAAGTACAATACACTATAAAATGTATAATAATAATTTTACTTAGTATGCATATTTTACTTGCGACTGCTAAACGATGTTGCGTTAACGGTCGGTATTTGAAACTAATATAGTTCACATCTACTTGCTTTGTTCACTTCCATTTTATATTAATATTATTAGAATAGTAACACACTGTATTGTTTCCCTAAAATAAAGTTCTATTTTTATGGAAACTTAAGTTTTGTGTTACCTAATTGGCGCTGCGTGAACATGATGCCAAAACGGCATTAAATATAATAATCGCCGGTTTATTTCAATAATTTATTTGGCATTAAAGAACCGAAAATTAACAGTGTTTCAAACGCTCCAGTTTCAAACATTGTATCAACATCAAGTGACCAAAAGTAATCCAAGTTCCAGAAAAACTCCAAAAGAAGGCCTGTTAGGAGATGAACATCCTGTGAGTACCTTCCTTTATCTTTCACTGTGAATTTATGATTGCATCTCTTGTATTTTCAAGCATTTTTGCTTCGAAATACCTTGTCAATAATTAGTATTAAATCTACTGTATTTTCAAGCATTTTTGCTTCGAAATACCTTGTCAATAATTAGTATTAAATCTACTGTATTTTTCAAACATTTTTGCTTTGAAATACCTTATCAATAATTAGTATTAGCTATCGTATTTTCAAACATTTTGTTTCAAAATATTTCAAAAATTATTTATGTTAAATCCCACGTATTTCCAAACCATTTTGGTTCAAAATACTTTAAGATATTAAAGAATTCTTACGTTAATATTTTATTAATAAATTAAAATCAGACAAACCTATTTAGCAATAATACTTTTATATTGTGTATCAGCTTATTTGAAGATTTAAGTAGAAATAACGTTTAAAAATTAATTATACCCGATATCTGAAAAATATTAACTCTACAAAAAATAATAAACTATTTTAGTCATCATGTCACATAATAAAGGCGACATCTCCTTGTTATCTCAGGCATCTATGATGATCCCAGAATACAGTGGAGGTCGTAGACATTTAAATTATTTTATTAGACAATGCGAACTGTTTATTATAAATTACAAAAAAGAGAGTACAGAACAAAATGCTGAGCATCACAATAGAATGATACTCGAATTTATTAAATCAAAAATTGTACAAGATGCTCGAGATATTTTATTATCTCTAGAAACTAGTTCATGGGAAAACATTAAAAATGGCCTTATGGCACAATATTCAGACCCACGCTCTGAAAATCTCTTGTTAACAGACCTCACTACCTGTTATATGACAAAAAATCAAACAGTATTAGAATTTCATAGCAAAATTAAAGAAAAATTGAAAGTACTTTATGAGAATATCGAATTACAGGATTTAGGTACCGAAATTAAAATTTATAAGAAAAATTACTTTACTGAAATGGCTGTAACATCATTTAAAGTCGGCATACTAGAACCGTATTTTAGTCATTTAAGACTAGCAAATGTAACAAGTTTAGAAACGGCTTTACTTGAGTGTCACCGCATAGATAACGAAATAAAACAAGCAGATTTCATAAATAGCTTAAGAAATAAATTACATCCTTCTTCACAAAAACAACCCCTAACATTTTTAGAAAAAGTTGCTTTACCAAAAAGACCGTTACCTCAACAAAATATTAATTTCGTAAATAGATTTCAACAACCACCCTTTTTACGACAAAGACCTAATTTCCCCAGTAAACCTATATCCAATTTGAGAGCTCTACCACAAAATAAAATTTCTCCGACAAATAGTCAAGTTTTCCGCCATCAGCCGCCTCAAAATTCATCTGTATTTAACAGAACAAAAAATACTTTTTCGACACCCCCACAAAGACAAAATCGACAATTTGATCAAACTACACCCATGGAAATATGTAATCTAGAATATCCGAATCAAGAAATGACAGATTATGTATCTGACGAATTACAACCCGAATATTATTTGCAATGTGTCGAAAACGAAAACCTTAATGATTATTCCGGAAATGAGCCAGAAAATCTGGATTTTCAGGAAGAAGCCTCGGAAAATCCTTTGTCACCCTAGATATAAACAATATTATGACACTACCCAAATTACCGTTTTTGGTCCTGCCATCTTTAAATTTGAAAATTCTTCTGGACACGGGAGCTTGAGACAGCATAATAAATCCGGGCCCTGCATATTAATTTTTTTCAGAGTACATTTTCAAAAAGCCCTTTTCCGTAAAATCTGTAGGAAAAATTACAAAAGAAAATGATAATGTCAGATACCCCCTGTTAAAAGAATACGGCATAAATTTTCCATTTTCATTTAGAATAATAAAATGGCATGAGAGGTTTGATGCTCTTATAGGTTCCGAAGACTTTAAAAAATTAAAAACCAAACTAGATTATGAAAAAAGAACAGTAAAAATTTAGAGAAATTGAATTACCTTTTTATTTTGAAATAAATCCCCTAAATTTTCAACCCTTTTCACAAACTTGTACTACCCATATTCAAATACCTGTAAATATTGAAGACGGAACAGTTTTAATTCCAGAAATGGAAAATGAATTAGTTCATATACCAGAATCCATAGCTGAAGCTATATCTGGGTTTTGTTCTATACCATGTACAGTAAAAAATAAGTCACAAATCGCTGAAATTAACTTTACAGAACAAATTGAAGTAGAACCCATCCAAAATTTCGAAGAAACACCTAAATTTCCCAACTCAGTTCAAGTCGACGTGAGACAACAATTGAGAACTGACCATCTCAATTCTGAGGAAAAACAAAAACTATTTAAATTATGTCATCAATATCGAAATATTTTTTATCACGAAAACTCGGATCTTACATTTACAAATGCTATTAAACATCATATTAGAACTCGCGATAATGATCCCATACATGTAAAATCTTACAGGTATCCATATCACCTAAAAATTGAAATACAGAAGGAAATTCAAAAATTATTAGACAATTTTATTAGGCCCTCTACCTCTGCTTTTTGTTCGCCCGTTTGGATTGTCCCAAAAAAGTTAGATTCCTCGGGAAAGAAAAAATGGCGATTAGTCATTGACTACAGAAAACTCAACGAAAAAACGATACTCGAAAAATATCCCTTACCTAGAATAGAGGAAATTTTAGACAACTTAGGAAAGTGTACATACTTTACTACTCTCGATTTAGCTCAAGGGTTTCATCAGATCGAATTAACCCCTGAAAGCACTGAGAAAACAGCCTTCAGCGTGAACAATGGGCATTACGAGAGTGTTAGAATGCCCTTCGGTCTCCGGAGTTCGCCCTTAACCTTCCAACGCGTAATGGATAATGTTTTTAGAGAATTTCTGTACAAAAACTGCTTTGTTTATATGGACGACATTGTAATATTCTCCAAATCCCTTCAGGAACACCTTATCCACATTAAACAAGTATTTCAAAAATTACAAGATGTTAACTTAAAGGTACAGCTAGATAAATCAGAGTTTCTTAGAAAGGAAGTTGAGTTTCTAGGCCACGTCATCACAATTGACGGCGTAAAACCAAATCCAAGCAAAATTGAATGCATAAAAAATTATCCTATTCCGAAAACACAAAAACAAATAAAAGCTTTCTTAGGACTTGTTGGCTATTACAGGCGTTTTATAAAAAACTTTGCCAAAATTGTTTATCCCCTCACAAAATGTCTAAAGAAAGATTCCACTCTTAACTTTAATGATCCAGAATACGTCAATGCATTTTCGCAGGCTAAAGAACTTATAATAAATTCACCCGTCCTAACATATCCAAATTTTGATAAAGAATTTCATCTGACAACCGACGCAAGTAATATAGCGTTAGGAGGCGTATTGTCTCAAGACAATAAGCCTATCGCATTTTACTCTAGAACGCTTAATTCAGCTGAACGAAATTATAGCACTATTGATAGGGAATTACTACCAATAGTGGAAAACACTAAACATTTTAGACCTTATCTTTTCGGACGAAAATTTACTATAGAAACAGACCATAAACCTCTAGTTTGGCTTTTTTCGATAAAAGAACCAAATTCCCGTTTAGTTAAATGGAGGCTTAAACTAGAAGAATTCGACTATGAAATAAAGTACAAAAAAGGAAAGGATAACGTTGTAGCAGACGCCCTTTCAAGAACAGAAATCAATGCGGTAGAAGATGATATAGATCTTGTGTCCCTTTTAGGCAACGCGGACCCGTCAGAACTAAGAGTTCTGGACGACAACGACCTTATAGAATTAGGAATCGACCCTCAACCTGACCAGAATAATAGCGAATCTCAAACCCAACATACTTCTTTAGAAAATCCTGTATTTTGCTTACCTATATCGGAAGGCCCAATCAATCATTTTAAAAATCAAATTTTAATTTATCACGGATCGGAAAAACGTGAAATAACTACAAACCTTTTTAAAAATAAACAAATCAAAATATATTTACAAGAAGGTCATGAACTACAACAACTTAACATCTTTCTTAAAGAAAAAATCAATCCGTCTAATGTATACGGTATCTTATTCGAAACCCAAGAAATCGAAAGATTATTTATGTTAGTAGCCTCAGCTCTTTTTAACAGTTCAGTAAAAATAATAAAATGCAATAAACAAGTCGAAAATATTACATCAACTACCGTACAGAAACAAATTATTCAAAATTACCACCAAAATAACCACAATGGCATTAACGAAACTTACGAACAGCTTAAATTAAATTACTATTGGCCTAACATGAAAAAATCCATAAATGATTTTATAAACAAATGTGACATTTGTCTGCAAGCCAAATATGAGCGACGACCCTATAAATTACCCTTTTCCGGACCCTTGTTAGCCAAAAGACCTTTTGAAGTAATTCATGCAGATGTGTTCAGTTTTGAGAACCATAAATTTCTTACGATAATAGACTTGTTTAGTAAATATGCACAAGCTTATTACATTAAAGATACAACAGCTCTGACGATTTTAAGTAAACTCAGACACTATTTCTCTCATCATAATTACGTTTCAACCCTCGTATGTGACTCTGGCAAAGAATTTGATATGCAACCCTTAAGGAATACTGCGACCTATTTAACATAAAATTACACATAACTACTCCTCAAAACCCAAACTCAAACTATCCAGTTGAACGACTTCACTCAACTATATTAGAAAAATTAAGAACAATGAAGTTGGAGAATCCGTTAGAAAAACCTATTGATCTTATGATAACCTGTATTTTAATATACAATCAATCAGTTCACTCATTAACAGGTCATAGTCCCTTTTCCCTTCTTTACGGCCCTTATGACAAACTTCAACCTATAGACCCCCACAAAACATTGTATGAAGAATATAACCATAGAAGACTTAGAAATATTACCCTTTTTCGATCAAATATACAAAAAATCTAAAGAAAAGTCAGAAACTATTCTTATAAAAAGAAATGAAAACCGTAATGAGATACCGCAAATACAAACTGAACAAGTAGCTATTAAAGTACCTTATGTAAAGAAAACTAACCCTTTATATAAAATTTATCATAATCCAGTTCAAGTAAATCAAAACAAATTACTTTTACCTGATTCCCAAAAGAAAACAGCCCATTTGAAAAATGTAAAAAGAGTGAAAAAGACATTTTCTTTGCAGGAACATCATCCCCCTGATGATGGCCCTCAGCAAGTCCATCAACTAGAAGTTAAACCCATAACCACTAACGGATATTTTAAAGATTATATAGGTATAGCTAGAATAATTAATCACTATCATAATTTCTACTTTTATTTTAATGTATCGGTTTTAGAAAATAATTATCGGGTGTTGACAAACAATACTATGAAAATTAACGAAAATTATGGCACTGCTATTAACAAGGAATATGTACAGATGCTTAATGACCAAGTTTCCAAAATTAACCTAGAACTTGAGAAATTAACGCACTCCAGAACGAAACGCGGGTTAATAAACGGAGCAGGGTCGCTGATCAAAACCATAACCGGAAATCTCGATCAAGACGATATCGATAAAATAAACAAACATTTAAACACCTTATATTTAAATCAAGGTGAAATGATGACTCAACTAGACTCTAAATTCATTTGCACATATAATTACAGAAAGATTTGTAGAAGAACAAAAAATAATTAACAAAAATCTTCAGATGATAGCTGACAGATTTTGTGAACTAGCGAACATGGAAAAAAGGAGTTTCATTCAATATCAAATCTCATTAGCCCAAAATTTATTAGAAAGTGTCAAAATTATTCAAAGAACTATATCTCTTAGCTTTAATGAAATTACAAACATTGAAATATTTACCTGGAAGGATTTAACACAAATAAGACGGCATCTTGAATTAATTTATAACAAAAATGAATTAATTAACTTTGACAGAAACCACATATTTAAAATTATTGAATTTACTAAATTAATAGTTGTATCAGCAGGAGACACAATCATTTGTTTACTAAAGGTCCCGATTTTACACCCTACACCAGGCTCCTACTTTCAAATATTTCCCTTACCATAAAATCATAAATACTTATACCCCCAAGTTCATATTATTTGGAAATAGCCCAACAAAACTTATGGACATCTGAAAGATGCCCATCAATAACAGAAGCCATAGTATGTTCAAATCCACCACAAGAAGAAAGTTGCCAACTAAACCAACCCTCGAGTTGCCCTTCTGCAAAGGTAACCAATAGCTACACGACGTCCATCAAGATACGAAACAACAACGTGCTCATCTCAACAGATGTATCAGTCAAAGTTATAGAAGAATGTCCAAATAAAATCGACAGAAAAACAATACACCAAAATGCTATCGTAAGCACACTGCCTAACTGTAAAATCACAGTAAATGATGAGATATACACAGACGTATCAGGCAACATAACGTGGATTCCAGACCTGATATTACCACTCAAGGAAGAAAAATACGAAGTCCGCTTCAGTCCAGTTCACCTGAAAAATGCTGAAAAATTGAAGCAACAACTTTCAGAAGCTCCGCAACATAAGATACTACATCCAATGCTGCATACAAGTCACATAGGTGTTACCACATTTATAATAGTAGTCATCATCATCACTATATTGGTTTGGTCCAGAAAGAGATGGACACCCTTCCTAAAGAAGAAGAAATCACCCTAAGTTGAACACGAAGACGTGCTCAAGACTAACGGTGGAGGAAATACGTCACCATGTACCCAACTTCTATAAGTGACATTAGTACATTACACAGTGACCCTGTTATAGAGAAAGGCATTGACCAGACATTGCTTAATTTCAATTATTAAGTTTAAAGTACAATACACTATAAAATGTATAATAATCATTTTACTTAGTATGCATATTTTACTTGCGACTGCTAAACGATGTTGCGTTAACGGTCGGTATTTGAAACTAATATAGTTCACATCTACTTGCTTTGTTCACTTCCATTTTATATTAATATTATTAGAATAGTAACACACTGTATTGTTTCCCTAAAATAAAGTTCTATTTTTATGGAAACTTATGTTTTGTGTTACCTAATTATATATATATATATATATATATATATATATATATATATATATATATATATATATATATATATATATATATATATATATATATATATATATATAAACATATAAAAATAGAAACTGACCCCGGATATGTATTCTAGGGGGCCTAATTAGCGCTCATTTGAAGAATTTTTTTCAAAATTCAAAAGTCGGGATCTCCTCATTAGTGAATTTTTTTTAAGAAAATTCACTAAAAGTTGTCCCATTAACCCCTAAACAAGAACATTATTAAGAGAAAATTTTGATGGAAAATGTAAAAAAAGGCTGCTTATAGAAGTCCAACTAGCTATCTTTGTTGATGTGCCTCCTTTATTATTAATTACCAAAATTTTACAAAAATGTAACAAAAATGATTTCTGGGGAAACACAAAAACAAAATTGACTAAATATTTTTACGCAAAAGTTTGGTACAATTCTAATTATATAGGTAGGTACCTAATCTGTAATTAAAATTGAAAAAAAAAATGTAGGTACGCATTTTTTATTTTTCCATCGAAATTTGAATCTGTGGAAGTAGAGAAAAATATAACTGGAGAAATACTCACATTTGCATGTCACAAGCTGTTAGAAATAAGAACATTACTTAAGTCTGTCAACTTAAAATTTCATTTGACATTTGTGAAAACAATTGATCAACTACTAAGATATTATGAAAATGTAAACATATATTAACATTCATTCATTGTTGTTGCCCTTACTTGGTGAAACTGGTTCATACTACATACAGACTTGGAGACAACTTCTATGGCTTCACTGTTGGTTTTCGTTTTTGTATGTGAAGGACGTAGCCAGCGCGTGAGCTAACTGGAGCAAGTGGCCCTTATGAATTCTGGAAGTACTAGGATGTTCTTCAACGTTTATGTGACTAGTTTCGCTGCTTGACAGCATTCTCAGATAGATTAAAATTGAAGTAGTACGAAATCATGACAACTACAAATAAACATCTGTTGCTATGTTATGATATGACGTTTTGATCAAAAATTTTTTTTATCAAATTCAAAATAAAATGAAACACAGATGACAGATGAGGCTTTCAAAATGTCTACGTGATGTATGTCAATATTTAACACAAAAATAGAACTAGCCTATAATAACTATGATAACAGTTATAACAATAAAATAACTAAATAATAACAGTATAAAAGCAGTCTCTATATAAGGAAATTATTGACATAGGTCAACTCATTATCTTATTACAACTTTTTTGAAAGAATAGTTAAATTTATTTTTCTTTGACTTATTTAATTAGAAAGAAGAATATCAAAGAAAGGGGAATTCATTAAATCAGTTTGCTCGTTTAAAACAAGGTAGCTATTGTGGTGTGTGTGCTTTTTGACTTCTAAAGCTTCAAAAAGTCTAGTTTACGTTTGTCATTATAAAAATGTAGTGGTTGTATGCGGTTATTTACTGTAGGTCTATGTTCTGTATCAATCATATGTTTTGAAAATGTAGATTTGTCAGCGTGGTTATTTCTAAATGCAGAAATATGTTCTTTGTATCGGGTGTTAAAATTTCTAGAAGTTTGACCTATGTAGATTGTGTCACAATGTGTACAAGCTAATTTATAAACTCAGGAAACAAGATTTTTCTTTAGCGTTAAATAGTAAATCACGCGTCGTGTTGTAAGATTCAAAAGCTACCTTTGTATTTGTACATGTATTTAAAATTTTTGAAATTTTTTCTGAAATGGTTCCAAAATAAGTTATCAAAAGGTATCTGTTGTCTTCTTTGTCTCTAATAATTGGATAAATTAAATTAATCGCTAATTTGTATTCTTTTCTCTCGATCATTTTATCTATTATTTTAACAGAGTAGCCATTATTAAATGCTGTTTGCTTAATTATTGAAATTTCTTTTGCAAAATTGCTTTGTGACATAGGTATTGAAAATGCACGATGTATCATAGAATGGTAGGCTGACAGCTTTTGGGAAAAAGGGTGACATGAATCGTATGGTATCGTTGTGTCAGTGTAAGTTGGTTTCCTATATATTGAAAAGTCAAATGAATTTTTTTCTAACTTTCTAATTGTTAAGTCTAAGATACCCCCTAGTGAATGTTTAGCTCTATTAGAAAACGTTTTAATAGAAAAAACGTAAATGTCATAAAAAGACAAGAAAAAATGAATCTTTTTAACGAATGTATAAAACAAAACTATTTTAAATTTAATAGTAAAATTTATATGCAAAATGAAGGCCTACCTATGGGTAGTCCGTTGTCACCTTTATTAGCCAACATATTTATGGAAAACTTAGAAAACCAAATTTTAACATCAGAACTTTCGCATAATATTGTCTTTTGGTACAGATACGTAGATGATATTTTTGTATGTTTTCTAAGTAGTCATACAGAATTAAATGAATTTTTGGATTTTATTAATAACTTTCACACAAATATTAAGTTTACTTTAAAGGAAGAAACTAACAGTTTGATACATTTTTTAGACTTTAAACTAGTCACAGAAACGTTGAAGAATAACATCCTAGAACTTTCAGAATTCATAAGGGCCACTTGCTACAGTTAGCTTACGCGCTGGCTACGTCCTTCACATACAAAAACGAAAACCAACAGTGAAGCCAAAGAAGTAGTCTCTATGTCTGTATGTAGTGATAGATAAACATATCAAATTAATTATTTATGACTTTTTTTTTGTACCAGTTAATTTATATATTTAATTTTTTCGTTAATTCGTTAAATAATCACAGAATCTGATTGGTTATAAAAACTGAATGAAAAACTGAAATAAAAATTAAAACGGATCCCTTTATTAATCATGGTATATAGATGTAAATATTTCTAAAACTAGAGTCTGTATGTGTAGGGACTGTTATACAAAACTTGAAGCAGAGTGCACGCCCTTCACTTCTGAAACACAAAATACAGGCTGTTCTACCGTAGTTTGAATTTTTTCAAATTCAGCCACTTCCTATTTCAAAACGCCCTATATACAGCATCTTAATTTTTTTCGACGAACAATATAAACGAAAACCGCTCTGATTGCTTCATTTTCAAGACTGTGCTATGTATTTACTGGTACAAACGCCGTATCATAATTCTTGGTATGTGCCAAAAATGTGAAAAGTTACAAAACAATTGAAATAACTCAAAAACGATGACCGCTATCAGCTTTTTGTTCCCACAAACATGCATTATAATTCGATGGAAAATGCAGAAATGCAATAAAGGGGTTTTAAAAATTTGTATCACTTATGGCCCAGACTGTGATTGTCAAAATAATTTTATGAGTTGCAGCTCGAGACACCCTATATCTAATTAACGTACCCAGATATTCAATTTTTTCTAGTATCTTGCTTCATAACGGCTATATTGAGCTTTACCGTAGAAATATGTCAGCCTGTATATATGTAAATAGGTAAAAATTGAAACTAACCTCGGATATGGGTTCTCGAGGGCCTATTACATAGTTCACGCTCATTGGAAGAAATCTTTTCAAAATTCTCTTCATGAGCGAATTTTTACTACGAAAATTCGCTAAAAATTATAGACTATTAAACCATAAACTTTGTAACTAAAACTACCTCCAAAGCATCAGGGAAAGCGTGTATTGAAATGAATTTTCTGGAAATAATCGAGTAAAATGAAGGACAATGACGGTTGAAGCTGCGAGTAGCAATTGCTTCGATTACTTGTGCCGTGCCGTCGGTAATTTTTCTTATTTTCTGTGTAAATTTTTGGAAAAACCTTAATATCTCAAAAGTAAGTTGAGATAGATACAGCAAACATGGTATATCTTGAATTAATGTATTTAAGAAATTTAGTTAAAATGAGGGTGAAGGTAGACATGTTCGAAGAGAAATTTTGAACACCCTGTATGAAAGAATCAAAAAGTAAAGATAATTCAGGATGAACTAGGCCAATATTAGATTATACACGTAAATTTTTCAGGAAAATTAACGAACATTGGCAGAGATAGGTATAACAGTTTGAAAAGAGTATGTTTTTGACTAAATTTTTATAAAGAAATATTAATAACTCGGCAACACTGCATTTGCATTACAAATTTGTCGTTGAATATATAACCTATAGCGGCTTCATTCGCCACATAAAAAACTATAGCATTCCGTTTGCGAAAAATATAATTTTTGGAATTACTCTTTTGGTAGACATACTTGACAATAATTTTGGGTTGTAGCAAAGATGAGACATTATAAGTTTCATTGGGATTTTTTTTAAAGTACAACCGTTTAGTAACTATGGACCGACGCGCGCTTATTAGACGAACCTGTATATAATAACATATAAAAATGCAAACCGACCTTGGTTTCTGGTTCTAGGGGGCCAAATTCACTCTCATTTGAAGAAATGTTTTCAAAATTCACGTCACGATTCCTCGTTACTGATTTTTTTTTTTTTTGTTGAAAATTCACAAAAAGTATTCTTGTTTCATTCGAAAAAAGTGACGTCATCATGGGCTCACAATATATATTATTTATTATTATTCCACAATAGTCCAGTAACCAGAACACTCACCAGCCAATCGCATTAATACACTGGGTACTAGGGATATGTAGGTAATTAGACGCACGTTAGCAAAAACTGTCAGTCAGGCAAATGTGGCATCATCCTATTAAAATATTCCTTGAAAAATAAAAACACAGGCAGCTGGTAACTAAAAACAGTGAGGGTCATTTTACTTATGTAGTGTATTTTGACAGAGTTTAATTTATGAAGTGCTAACAAAATGCCAATGGTTGGCTGGCAAATGAAGGGTGGGGCCGCAACTCTAGAGAACGCCCAAGTACAGTCCCCGTTTCAGCTCAGCCAGTGAATCGTGAGTTGGCAAGCTGCCACTACTTTTAGAGAAAGAAAATTAATTAATACCTCTTCAAGTAAAAAAGCTGAATAAAAAATACCTGAGTATGTATTCAAAATATTTTGGAGATTAAGCCGTTTCAGGTAAAATTGTCCACAACAGCAATAGATAATAATAATTAGATAATAAATTCTTACAACAAATCAATCAGCTCATTTTTCTATAAGTTGAGTACCAATACTAAGATTATATATATATATATATATATATATATATATATATATATATATATATATATATATATATATATATATATATATATATATATATATATATATATGCTAAGTAGTTACTTGTTGAGCCAAATCCAGGACTAACAAAAATTGGGAAAGGGATCCATTCACTTGTAAACGAAATTCTGGGATGGAAAAAAAGGGTGCTGTGTGAATAAACTGCTTATGTGGGGTACAAAATAATAAAATGGATAATATAAGGTAATAATTATTAAAATGAATAAAAAACTAAAGGAAAATCGGTTAATAAAGAGCGTAATGGAACAATGCTTCTAAAATAGGGATTAGGACCTTCCTGACAGCACATGCGGAACTACGTAAGTAAGTAGGTACCTATATAATTATTAATAAATAAAAGTGTTCATAGGCCGCTAGCTGGGTATACGGTTTTTCTCCTCAATGGCTCAGTCATAGCATTATTTTTTATATATTAAAGTACAAGCCATTTATTTACCTACTTCGTTTTTATCCACCTTACTAATGTCAGTAGATGTGACTTTTCTAGTTTCATAATTTTCCACACAAAAAAAAACGATGTATAATTTTTGGTCATAATAGGTGTTAAATGTTTTCTGAACAATTTGTGAAAATCATCATGCTGACCTGTACTTTTATCAATTTTCGCAATAAAAAAATTATTACCTAAATCTAGAAATAATAAAGCTTGTTTGCATTCATTGTTGTTGCCCTTAATTAGTAAAACCATTTCATACCAAATACAGACGTAAAGACTAATTGGCTTCACAATTGTTCGTTTTCTTCTTTGTAACAAGTTTCGCCGCCTTCCGGCATCATCAGACGGGAGGAAATTGTCTTATGATGTCGTAAAGCGGCGAAACCAGTTGAAGAGAAGAAAACGAACAATTGTGAACCCATAGAAGTACTATCTACGTCTCCATTTAAAATCTGTTTTGTTGTTTAAATTAATTTTCTACACAAAAAATTACAAATATAGTTATCTAATTGTTGTTTTATCCATCTCAGGACATTGTCTTCGTATATTATGAAGACTGGAGCATAATCTAAAAATTAGATCAGACTAGATGATATGTGAGTAGGTAGTATTCCAGTTCTTCACCGCGACCTTAGGTCTATTGTATCTTACGTCTAATTTTTTAAACTTGGCGCATCAAATTCAGCTCCCCGCGGGAGTCGACATTTTTGAAGATGAAGGTTGACTTGACAGGTGTAATGCCATCTGAGTAAAGTCGCTGCCCGTTTCGAAGCTCACAGAGAGATAACCTCTCTCCGAGTTGGCCTGGACCCAACATCCGTCATTGTTTGACTCGAGGCGGCATCATGGGATTCCACTCGCGAGAAGAATCCAAGCGAGCTCGCTTTCCCGTTTTCAAGCCTATAGCGAGACAACGTAAAATGGGGTTACTTTGTCACTTTCTCATATATACAAGGTGTCCGGAAATTGTGAGCAAAAAATTCAGGGGGTTATTCTACTCAAAGAATTAATGCCCCTAGTTCCTATAACAGTTTTTCGAAAACTCGAAAATAACGGAGTTATGGGGTGTCAAAAAAAAATTTTTTTTTCAAATTTTTGTCGATACCTTTTTTGTCATGAATCGATTCTTTTCAAATTTGGTGCACACGTGTATAATATTACTCTGTATTGATTTTGCAAATCTGACATTGATCTATCTAAATTTAAAGGCCGAAGCTGCCCTTGGCCAACAGATAAGGACTCATAACTTTTTTGCTTGAATCTTTATCTCAAATCTAACAAAACACGATTGAAGGGAATAATAAAATCTTAAAAAAAGGTCATCTTGTTGCATCATGATAAAACTAACCATTTTCGAGAAAAATGTTTTTCAAAATTTTTGCTGGTATTGATTGATACGAAATCACTAGATCCAAATGTCAATGTTAATAGCGTGTGCTTTGAAAACAGTCGCGGTAATTGCCTCGGAAAAAAAAATATGTCACATGTTTTGACAAATAAAGTGTTATATTTTTATTATTATTACTACTATAAAATTATCAGCAATAACGATTTTACAGGGCCTCATTTTTTTTTATTACTTACTAGAACTTGCAACATTTAAACATTATAACAATAATTTATGAAAAATCATAACAATTAAATATTATAACAAAGTTTCAAAGCGATATCCTTCCATCTCAACACATAAATCAATTATTCTCAGGAAATTCCGACGAACTCTAGCGAATATTCCGTCTTTTTGCCTGATTATCTCACAGTTATCAATAATTCTTTGCCTGAGATCTTCAACGTTTTTAATTGGACTCCTGTATACAAGAGATTTTAGGTAACCCCAAAACAAAAAATCCATTGGGTTCAAATCAGCTGATCTAGGAGCCCACTGCACGAACCCACCGCGTCCTATCTATCTCTCAGAAAATGTTTCATTAAGAAATTCCCTCACCGCTGAACTAAAATGTGGCGGCGCGCCCTCCTGCAGCAGCCACATTGTATTTCTTGATTGGAGGGGTACATCATCCAATAGAGTGGATAACTGGTTTCTTAAAAAATTAAGTATATCTCACCGTTGAGTCTTTTATTGAAGAAATATGGCCCAATTAAGCGGTCTCCTAAAATTCCCACCCACACATTAACAGAAAACTTATTTTGGAAACCGCGTCCTATCGCCAAGTGAGGATTCTCATTAGACCAATAATGCTCATTATGAAGGTTGATAAAACCGTCATGTCCAAATCCAGCTTCATCTGTGAAGAGAAGTGATGATATAAAATTGTGATCGTTGTTATGTAGATTTCGAATTATATTGCACAAATTCACGCGAGCTTCCGGATCTTCAGGAGATAAAACTTGAACTTTCTGGTAATGGTCAGGATGAAAAAGCTGCTCCTTGAGAATTTCATGCACAGAACTTTTCGGGATACTCTCCTGAGTAGAGACTAACCGTACCCTTAATTTGGGATTATTCTCGATTGCATTTAATACACGGACACCTGCTCCATGAGATCGAGTACTTCGCTGGCGGCCAACATCTTGAAATGTACTTCTAAATGATCGGAATTCTCCCAGTCTTCGATGGATATTACTGAACATTCGGGATTGTGGTACCCTTCTATTTGGAAATGCTTTAGCATACAAGCGTCTTGCAGCAATGGCATTGCCGCGCGCCATACCATAATAATAATGCATGTCACGTAGTTCAACTTAAGAATAATTATTATTATTCATCGTATTTTATAATTAATCTCAACTATTCCGCAAGTAAAATGACAATAAACTATTATCTGCCAAAACTAACGCCACATGATCTTGTTGACAGAATGTTTTCAAAGCACGCTCCGTTAATATTGAAAATGAGATTAGGTGATTTCGTATTCAATCATACCAGTAAATTTTTAAGAACGTTTTTCTCGAAAGCTGTTAGTTTTATCGTGATGCAACAAGATGACCTTTTTTAGGATTTTATAATTCCCTTTAATTGTGTATTGTTAGATTTGAGATAAAGATTCAACCAAAAGTTATGAGTCCTTATCTGTTGGTCAAGGGCAGCTTCGACCTTTAAATTTAGATAGATCCATGTCAAATTTTCAACATAAATACAGAGTGATATTATATACGTGTGCACCAAATTTGAAAAGAATTGATTCACGACAAAAAAAGTTTTCGACAAAAATTTGAGAAAAATAATTTTTTTAACACCCTATAACTTCGTTATTATCGAGTTTCCGAAAAACTATTATAGGAACTAGGGGCATTAATTTTTTAAGTAGAATAACGCCCTGAATTTTTTGCTCACATTTTCCGGGCACCCTATATATATATATATATATATATATATATATATATATATATATATATATATATATATATATATATATATATATATATATATATATCGCCGGTTTTGCAGAGTTTCTCTATTGTTACGGGTCTAAAGTGATCAGAGATGCCTAGAAATTCCAATAAAATTGAGAGGACGTACCTACAAGAACTTTACCCAAGCTAACTTTGAAATAGCATTGGCGGCAAGTAGGCGCTTTAGTATATGGCGTGGGACTCTTCAAAACAAGTTGAAGGGTCAACATACACGCCCCGCAGCTAACCCAAGAGTGTTCACATATGAAGACGAGCGAATACTTACAAAGACTTATTAACAGTGAGCGACTGGGGTTTCCCGTTCACAAAAGCCGATATCCGCAAATTGCTCCATAAATACTTAGATAATAAAGGTCGTAATGTTAAGGATTTTAAGGATAATGTTCCTGGACATGATTTTTGGAAACACTTTATTATCCGGAATAATATTAGTGTCCGTTTGGCAGCGAACATACATCGAACACGTGTGGCGGTCGGACCAAATCAAATTGGCGAATATTTTGATAACATTCAATATGTTTTACAAGGCATTGATTCTTGTGTGGTTTTTAACTCCGATGAGACCAATGTTCATGATGACCCTGGTGCCAAGAAAGTCTCGTTCCAAGGGAAGCCAAGCGACTGGAGAGGGTTCAGGAACACTCCAAAGCTTCGGTCGTGTACAAGGCAGCTAATAATTTATACAAAGTTTGGACACAAGGAGCTCCTCCTGAAACTGTCTACAGTAACAAACTTAGTGGCTGGTTCAATATGGAGCAACTTGAAAAGTGGTTCTTTGCAATTTTGCTACCTAAAATGAAAATAATTGACAATCCTGGCAAAAAACTTGTTGTATGAGATAATTTAGCCTCCCATTTTTCACCTACTGTAATCGAAGCTTGTGAAGAAAACAACATCTATATGACGGCGTTAACCTAAAATTGTCCCCATTTCATGCAATCATTGGATGTAGTAGTATTTGCATCACTGAAGAAAAAATGTGTGAGATATAGAAAAATGGCGCAGTGAAACAAAATTCAGTGCCTCCGTTTCAAAATAATATTTTTCTAGCCTCTTAAATAGATTGTGGATTGCAATAACTGAAAATGTGCCAAAAAAAATGTAAAATATGGATTTGGAGTCTCAGGACTCAGTATTTTTGATCCACAGGAAGTTCCTAAATGATTTCCAAGCGGTGCTGTGGAATGTGCAAACGAAAATGCCCAGGAGACTATGAGTGAAAGCTTAATTGAATCGTTTCAAGATCTGCACGGTTCAAATAAAGAAAAAAACACTAGGAAGCGTGGCAAGAAAATAGAATCTGGTAAACAACTTAAGGTAGATGCCTCTAAACCAAACGTCTAAGAATCCTCTAGCGAACAACCACCTACAGAAGAACCAAACCTTTAAGTCCAGAATTAACAAGGTGCCTCTTTCCTCCTTGTCAACACCCACGGTACGATAGTATTTAGGCTGTAAGCCCTCGTGGTGTGTTTAAAAAAACAGTTGCTGACTCTTCAGGGACCTAGAAATTAATCATTAGCAGCAGCCGCGAATATAGTGATGACTCTCCATTGCAACTAAAAAATATTCTACAAAAAAATCTACAAAAATATTGACAATAAGGATGCAAATTGCTTTAAAAAATGTAAAACCTACACGGTTGCAGTGAATACAAAAAAGATTTGCGGAACTGGATTAACTGGATTAACTGGAAAACTGCTCGTGTACAACCCATCCCCAAGAAAGGATCGAAAGCGCTTCCTAGCAACTACAGGCCTATTTCTCTCCTTTCAGTCATCTCTAAAGTGATGGAAAAGTATATAAACACCGAATTACTCAAATTCCTTGAAAAACACAGTCTAATCCACGACAGGCAGTATGGATTCCGTCAGCGCAGATCAACTGCCGACCTCCTTTCCTTTGTTACCCATTCTTGGAACAAGTCTATGGAACTACACGATGAATCCCAGATTGTCGCTTTAGACATATCCAAAGCATTCGACTAGGTCTGGCACGCAGCGCTGCTTAATAAACTACCGGCCTATAGCCTACCACCAAAACTCTGTACCTAGACAGCAAACTTCCTTTCCAACCGGAGCATTTCTGTTGTCGTGGATGGCCATTCCTCTAAACTGTATCCAATTAATGCAGGAGTTCCTCAAGGTTCAGGTTTAGCCCATACTTTGTTTCTTCTCCATATCAATGACCTCCTCTCTAGCACATCCAACCCAGTTCACAGTTACGCGGACGACAGCACCCTCCACTCCAATATACAATATTCTAAGCCTGTCTCTTTAGCCCAACTAGATGAGGATCTCAGACTCATGGATGGTTCTATCTCCGTGGATCTCCAAAAAATATTAGACTGGGGAAGTAGAAATCTTGTACAATTCAACCCCACCAAATCACAGTCTTGCTTTCTTTCTCATAAGAGATACACCAGCCCTAGACCCATCACAATAAACAACCAAGTTATTCAAAGTAATGAGTCCTTTTCACTTGTTGGCATCTCTGTGGATCGAAATCTCAATTGGCACCAACATGTCACATCAATTGCAGAAGCGGCTGCTAAGAAATTAGGTTTCCTCTTCCGGGCTCGCAAATACTTTTCACCAGCTAACCTCTATACTTTGTATACTTCACAAATAAGACCAAACCTCGAATACTGCTCCCACTTCTGGGGTGCTGCTGCCGCTTATACACTCGCTATCCTGGACTCCATTCAGAAGAGAGCTATACGTCTCATCGGTGACTCTACCCTCACCCAAAGGCTGCCATCCCCTGCCCACCGTCGTGCCGTTGGTGACCTCTCTCCCTTTTATAGATATCTGCACGGGCACTGCTCAGAGGAGCTTTCTTCCATAGTTCCTCCACCTGCTGACCCCAGCAGATCTACCAGGGGAACAGAGCGAATGCACCCTATTACTGTCTTGTTATGCTCGCGCTTTTGTCCCGAGGACTTCTAAGTTGTGGAAGTCCTTGCCGGCACATGTTTTTGCTTCTCCCCCGAACCTCCAAACCTTCAAGTCCAGAATTAACAAGTTGCCTCTTTCCTCCTTGTCGACACCCACGGTACGATAGTATTTAGGCTGTAAGCCCTCGTGGTGTGTTGTTGGAATTTAAAAAAAAACAGTTGCTGACTCTTCAGGGACCCAGAAATTAATCATTAGCAGCAGCCGCGAATATAGTGATGACTCTCCACTGCAACTAAAAATATTCTACAAAAGAATCTACAAAAATATTGACAATAAGGGTGCAAATTGCTTTAAAAAATGTAAAACCTACACGGTTGCAGTGAATACAAAAAAGGATTTGCGGAATCTGCAACGACCCATATTATGTTTGCTCCAGCTGAACAAACCAACATTTTATGGATTTTTCCTTAGAAAATTAGTTTTTCTGTTAAGTTTCCTTGTTTAATATGTTTATTTTAGAATGAGAGTTTATTTTTTAGTTCCATTTTCAAACTTACATTGTGATTTAATAAATAATTGATCCATTAGGAATTTGCATTATGATTTTAGTACATTCATAGACAAATGGTCAAAACTCAAAGCTGCCTAAGCTAACCTAAGCAGTTGAAGTGGTTCGTCAAATTTAAATTATGGTAGTGAATTTTCTTAAATATGTTTTTATTGCAAATATGTCTGTTTTCTTTTTATTTAAGAAAGCAGGCATCAATTTTGGTTAGCAGTATAACCTTATAGTAAAAACAATGTGCCATGTTTCATAAAAATAACTTTATTGTGTGAAAATGTACAAAAATTTCCAAAAGTAAACTTAAAGTGTTCCCGCAAAAACTCGTTTCTTGGTCAACCTTATAGATTAATAGCAAATTTGGCTATTCAAATATGAAGCATTTGATCAAAATTCGCTACCATAACGCACTTGCTGCATCCAGAATTTATTTTCTTACAAACATGCATTATATTTCGATGGTAAATGCAAAAATGCAATAACATAAGGCGTGTTTGATTAAAAAAATAAGAAAATTTGTATCACCAACAACTTATGGGCCACCATATTATTGTAGAAATATTTTTTAAGATGTAGCTCAAGACACCCTATAAGTAATATATAAAACAAATTCATATCTTGTATAATAACGGATATATTGAGCTTTATTGATTTTTAAGAAAATTCGACAAAAATTATATACCATTAAACGATAAACTCTATAGCTAAGGCTACTGCCAAGCATCAGAGAAAGGGTCTATTTTAAATGAATTTTCTGGAAATATTTTAGTAAAATGAAGGACAATGACGGTTGAAACTAAGACTTCAGGATTTGTAAAACATTCTTCTTGAGACATTTTCTTTCCACAGCCCGTACTAGATTCAAGTTATTTGCCTAAATGTTGCCAATTTTTAACGTTTTAAATCGCAACTTTGACATTTTGAGGAAAATCCCAATAAATTTTTATTTAAATGCCTATAACTTTTTTGTCTTTTGATCTACAGAGCTAAATTTTGGTAGGTAGCTTACCTATAATGATATAAACCCGCGCACCAAATTTGGTTGCCCTTACTTTGTTAATTTTGGAGATATAAATTTTTTACAATTTTTTTTCGAAAGAAAACTCAAAATTTTCCGGGAAAACCTGAGCCGATTTTCCTGCCTAACGAACTTATCCAAGCCATTTGTAAAAGGAAGGTACTCACCAAATTTAATCAAAATCGGCCCATAATTTTTTGAGTTATCGGTGTGATACACACACATATATATATATATATATATATATATATATATATATATATATATATATATATATATATATATATATATATAAACATATAAACATATAAAAATTGAAACTGACCCCGGATATGTGTTCTGGGGGGCCTAATTAGCGCTCATTTGAAGAAATTTTTTCAAAATTCAAAAGTTGTGATCTCCTCATAAGTGAATTTTTTTTTAAGAAAATTCACTAAAAACAACACCCTGCTCCACAAGATGATCATTTTTAAAGAGCTTGTAGAAGTATGCACGTCAAAATAGGTGGGTGCTTACATGTTTGTAATTCTAAAAAATCTACTTTATAACTTACACATAAGTACTAATTCATACGTAAAAATACCCTTTCTCAGTTAAATTTAGATTTCAATCAAAAGATCAAGTTTGCATTTATCTTATAGATATTTGTGTTTACAGTTTTAAATTTAGAGCAAACGGTGCATAAAATAAGTGTGCTCCAATAAAACGCTGAAAAAATTCTACACAAATACGTCAACACATTCAATATTAAGTCTATTTGTGTGCTTTTTTATGTGAATCGCCTCATCTTATTTATACAGTAGCAGTCAGCGACTTTAGTGCACCGTGTTTCAGGGACGTATTTAGTACTATGGTTATAAAAAAACCTGGAAATTTTTACTGATTTAACTTTTTTCATTGATTGCAACTGACACCATTCTGCAAAACGGATATTAAATTAATGATATATAAATAATTCTCTTGGTTTACGGTCGCTTTTACAATGGACTAACACCTGCTTTTTAACCCTTTCGTGTCCCTTCCCCACTAAGCAAGGTAATATTGCACCAACCTTGCAGAACCCTTTTCAAAGAAAGTGTAAGTTTGATAGATTACTTATATAAAGTTTGCAGCAAATAGCGAATCTTCCCCCCAGTGGCATTACAAATGGAAGTGTTTCTTTTATAACCTTACTGCAAGTTTACTGTAGTGAGTTGCTACAAACTTTCTTCATACATACAAATATCAACTTACAGCAAGCTTAAATTTAGGGACTGCCCCGGCGGTCCAAGCGTCTTTCCGGGGCGCAAAGAAAGAAGTTCCGGAGGGCGCAGAAAATGGCAACCGGGACGTGGACTGTCGAGAAACCTGTAAAGGCGCAAGAGGGGAGTGCGAGTCAGAAGAGGTCGCGCTCGTACTCTAGCACGCCTACTACAGACAGACGTCCCAAAAGGGCCAAGGCACCTGTAAAGGCGCAAGAGGAGAGTGCGAGTCAGAAGACGCCGCGCTCTGGCTCTAACACGGCTACTACAGACAAACGTCCCAAAATGACCAGGGCCGGAACACCGGCGCAGACTGGCTCGTATAGGGAGGCTGCGGAGGGCCTCGGGATGGCAGTGATTGACAGACGTCATCCTGAGGTCACGCTAGACCAGGGGAAGGCGGACCTGATCCAGGGTGCGGTGGTAGCTGCGGAACCTCCTTCAAGGCATTCTGTGGCCTGGGAAGGGTTAGGTTCCGCCTACTGGGTAATCAACTACGGGTTAATGGGACTTAGTTTCCTTCAGGTCAACCTCCAAAACAGTAGGGCAGCCACGGCCGGACTACTGATGGCTGAGGAACACGGATGTGGCCCTCATCCAGGAACCGTACTCCTATAAAGGAGCGATCAAGGGACTCGACGGAGCTGCTGGAAAGCTCATCTACAGCAGATCCAGCGAGAACCTGAGGGCCTGCATTTTTGTCAGGGAAGGAATAGAGTTTATGCCTTTAATGAATTTATGTTCCAGGGACCTGGCAACGATAAAAATTTGATGTGAATGGGCCGAGGGATATTATTGTCGCGTCAGCTTATCTGCCAGGGGACAGCACGGACCCTCCTCCACCCAACGAATTGGAGCAGCTGATGGTGGGTAGCAGAGCAGGTGGATGGCAGACTATCATCGGCATGGATGCGAACGCGCACCATGAGTTGTGGGGTAGCTCGGACACAAACTCTAGGGGTGAGGCACTTTTACAATTCTATATGAAATTTAATTTAGACATATTGAATAGAGGTAATAAACCGACCTTCGTCACAACACGGCGTGATGTCGTTTTAGATCTAACAGTTTCCACCCAGTTTCTGGGTTCTTTGTTAAGAACTGGGCTGTGCCTGGGGAAGTGAGTAGCTCAGACCACAGATACATCCGGTTTTAAATCGCCAAAGACGAAAGACAAACTATATGGTACCGGGACCCCCGCAAGGCGGACTGGGAAGCGTATATTCAAGTTATCTGTTGTATCTTTCTTGATTTAAGGGAAACTGTATTAATCTATGAACCAGAAAATTCACTATAGCTGTCTTTTATGGAAACCTAGGATGTGAGTCAACCAAAATGTAACTCACCGTAGTTCTTTCCTTTCTGTGGATGTCCAATTCTAAAGTGTCTCCAATTTGTGTGCCTAATAGGTACATCAAGAAAAGGTAACTTTATATTAATTTTTGTTTCATGCGTAATTTAATACTGTTACGATCTACGGGTTTCTGGATTTGTTGATTAACAAAACACAGCTTTTCAAACTACTCATTTATTATCAACTATTTTCCAACACCAGTGTCAACTAAAATATTTCTCTTCTCTATTATTAAATGTCCATAGAACTATATTCCACTATCGCCTTCTATGATCGCTTCTTATTCACCAACACTTACTGTTCACTCGCTTAATACTCTATGAGCACTTTTCTACACCACCTTATTCAATACTGAACTAACTTATTCTGTGCACCGCTCGTCTATTTATAGTTGTCTATAGAGATTCTAGACGTTCCACACTATTCTAAACTATTCTACATCTGTCACCTCTGGTCTATTCCAGAAATGGCATTCCAGAGTGTTCGTTGTGACACTACTTACAGTTTAAATTTACTGTTTAATTTGGCAATAAAATCATCTACTTTGTATACATTTGTATTAAATACTGCAGAATCGTCATCCAGATAACGAAACCATACTCTAGGAAAATGGACAGTTTCAATCAACTCATGAAAAGGTCTTCAATGAATAATGTGCCATGGGCTTGTTTAAAGAATTCATTATTAAATTGAAAAATATTCTGATTCATGCAAAGGTTTGTTAAATTTATATATTCTTTGCAGACCTTTTCATCTGTGTTGTTCATTTTCAACAAATGGTCTAAATACCTTAGCGTTTCTTTTATGGGAACACTGGGAAACAGCGACGTCACAACAAATAATATTAAAACCTCGCCTTCGAGCAATTTAATGTTTTTAACTTTATTAATAAATTCAAGTGACTTTGAAACTGAAAAACTTTTCTGGTTTGTAGGCAAGTCTTTAAATTCGTTTGTTAACCATTTGGCTCTATTGTATGTCGGGGAATCTATAACTGAAACAATAGGCCACACCGTTTTCCGAGTTTATTAATTTTCGGGAGACAATACTTTTTGGGAACTTGAGGATTTGAAACTTGTAATTTTTTCCTATATCTTTTGTTATAAGGTTATGACATCTCTTTAAATTGTTTTTCACTTCGGAATTCATTTTTGGCAGAGGGTTTCTATTTGGTTTTCATACGGTCCTGTTTCTATTGCAATATATACTCTATCTTTATAATCGTTTTGGTCTAACATCACAACCTTAATACCTTTTTCTGTTTTAACATAAAAACATGCTTTCTCTTATTTATTTGATTAACGTTTTCGATATTAATGGTTTTATTTTCATTTAGATTTTTGGTTATTTTATTTGTACATGCTTGTCTAATAAAGTTTTTTCAACGCTCAGGTAATTGTTTAATAGCTGTTTCGATACCAGCAATCACATCTAATAGATCATCCTTTTGTGACTTTAAACCTAATTTTAGGCCTTTATTTAAAAGGTCGATCTAATTCTTATTCAACGTCTGCGAAGAAAGGTTTTCTAGAGGTCAACTTTCTGCGGAAATGGCTTTTCATCTTTTATTTGATATTTTACGAGCTGCTTTCATTTATTGTGTTATGTATATTGATCTTTTCAGATAACTTCGCGCTGATTACTACAAACATGTTCCTCTGAAAATTGCACCATTCTATATATTCAAAGTTATCTAACTTAAAGGTTAACTTTTTCTATAAACTATATAGTTATAGCATATGCTTCTATTTCTAACGTACTACCTTTTGAGTACAGATATTGCATTTCTAAATCCAGCCATTTTTGTTTAGCAAACTTTGTCAGTTTTTCGCCCATTTTTGTATTACGGGAAATTTTAACATTGCAGTTGATAAAATTAGCAATAACTGATTTCTGTTTGCAGGATTTTAGAAAAGCAGTATCTGCACCTATTGATTTAATTTTACAGCTTAACTTACGGTTAAGATTCAGTTCCGTTGACCTGGAATCATCCCATACAACACAAGATATTCTCAGAATGTTCTCACAATGTGAAAACATTCTTTTTTCAGATTATTTGTTTCGAAATGTTCTAATGTTCATCTTGAATAATCTGAGTACATTCATTCAATCACATCCTAGGAAAATTCTTCATCAATATACTCAGAACATTTAAATAGATCATTATTCAGAATATTCGCTCAGAGTGTGCTCGAGATGTCCTTATAATATTATATAATTTTAAAATTTAATGAAAAAGATAGATGAAGATTTTTTTTTGCATGTTTGATTCTGTTACCTGTTCTGTGTTAAACACATTCGACATAGAGCCATGTCCATACCGAAGGGAAGATGGCCGATAGACGTAAATGTAAATTAATGTCAACTTGAATGATGTTAGGTCATGCTGTATAAGGTTATATTGTAACATAATTAATTAAAGATAATAATGTGACGTGAACACGAAGAACAATGTGTAATTACAAACATAACACAGAGCACAGAAGCAACTAAAACATGATGTCAGGTTATCAAGAACTAAAAGGCACCCAGTAAAGAAACAAGTTTTAGAAGCCAAAGACAAATATTACTATAGAAACGTTAAAATATTATAACTTGCATCAAAAACCTGACCATTTACTCTTTTGCAACGGAACTTAAGAAGCAACCCGCTAGTTATGGATGTATATCTGTATAATTATAAAAATCCATACACAGGTTGAACGATCAAAGATAAATTAATTCTGGGTCTCTACGACAAGTAAGTACAACAGAGGATTATTAGGGAAACTAATATTACGCTATCAAAAGTGCAAGAATACTGCAAATCTATAGAATTGTGTATGCAACATCTAAGGCTTTTTACTCAGGTAGAAGAAGTTAATACTGTAAGAAGTATCAGAAGAGCATAAAATCTGGACCTGAACATATGGTAGGCAGATGAGCTGTGTACAATAAAACTAGAATTTGTCAGATATACAATCAATTTGCTAAAGTATGCTTTCACAAGCAGAATATCCAAGCTGTTGGTGATAACCATCGGACAGCGGGTATGGAAATAGCTTTAGAAGTTAAAATCAAGTCCCTGGAAGCAGGGCAGAGAGTAACAATACAAGAGAAGGATCAAAAGGTCTGATCGATGACTTTCAGTTATAGTTTTTTGTAAGTGCAAGTGAGTGTGATTTTGTGGCATATTCTGTCCAATTTAGTTGTATTCTATAAAGGTATAAGTACTATTATGTAAGGCAATTCCTTTAATACCACACTGAAAGCCTGTAGGATCAATAGTCTAGCCAAATTTCAAGTTACTTCAGTGGGGTAACCTCGAATATTCATCTCGGAAACTTTGTGTTTTGCTATTAAAATTTCTGGCAACTCGAAGAACTGTATCTTAATTTATTTTATTTTTATGTTATTGAAATTTATTTGTTTTATTAATGTTTTATTCACAAACATTTCTTTGCATTTGTTATATTAATTAATCTGAATAAATGTGCAACACTCGAATTGTTGACTTATTAAGTATCTGAACGTGAGTTTACAGGTGTTTGTAGCCACTAGAATGATGGTAACCTACACAAGGGTCAGTGATAGAAGTTCAAATTTTAACATATATGGCGAATTGGGCTTGCTTATACGAAAGTATATGCAAGGTCAGTTAAATGGAGGAAAATAAGTAAATTTTGAAGATAAATAAAATATTTCATAGCTTTGCATTTCCTTAATTTCTATCATTCAAAAAATGTACATAGGGTGTTTCGATAAGAACTGACACAAAGCAGGGGAATGTAGGTAAACCTAAAATAAGGTAATTTAATACAACTTACTCCTATACTAAGTTGCACCACTGAGAAGTTACCACTGAGAAGT
The DNA here is from genome assembly GCA_964006375.1 of Tillus elongatus. Classification (NCBI taxonomy): domain Eukaryota; kingdom Metazoa; phylum Arthropoda; class Insecta; order Coleoptera; family Cleridae; genus Tillus; species Tillus elongatus. The sequence goes on from OZ023270.1 coordinate 51,500,382, forward strand.
TATATGCCTTTGAAAAAATCAATATCTGCGTAATCCTTTGCGGATTTAATAAATTATGATTTCATTTTATGAGAAATTTAACTTTAAAACTTTCGTTACTCCTGTTATTTTCAAAAACTTTGTTGGTTTCACGAAAAACACGAATAACTAAAGAAACATATTTTATCGATGTTACTAAAAATCATAGAAAATTCAATATTTACCAATAAAATTATCTATACGTCAAATTTGACAATCAAGGAAAAAGTGTGAATAAGTATAATTTGTTAGAGAACAAACAACAAAAATAAAAAAATTGCTACCGATAAATTATAGAAATTCTTTAAATTGATAATTGCATAGGCATCTATTGAATTTTTGATGATTTTAAGTTTTAAGTAACACTGATAAAATATGTCTTTAGTTATTCGGGTTCTTTGAAAACGACAAATGTTTTTCAAATGATAACAAGCGGAACAAGTTTTAGAATTTACTTCCCCATAAAATGAAATAATTTTTCAATCCGCCAATAGGTTAAAAAATTCTGTTGCATTTTATGGGTTCACCACTCTATTCAACCCTTTGAAATGCTTCATTTGAAATCTACTCACCATCGGTTAATGCTCTTGGTACACCCAAAACGTGTACCAAATTTGTTTTTTCTAAGTTGAAATATTACTGGGATATTGATTTTTTTTTCGAAATTTAAAACCCATTTTGAAGGCCTATAACTTCTCAGGAGTGCAACTTAGTATGGGAGTATGTTGCATTTAATCACCATATTTTAGGTTTCCCTACACGCCACTGCTCTGTGTCGGTTCTTATACGAAACACCCTGTATATCTTTAAAAAAAGCAATGTTCCCATGAGTATATGTATGAACATTTTGAGAAGATTCATTGAATGTTCGTGGGACATTTTCTGAACATACTGGGAGCATCTAAGAATAGTCTAAATAACATTCTGAGAACCTTATTAGTATGACAGAATCTGTCCCATTGTCATGTTCATAGAATATTCTATGAATATATATTGTACCTTGTGAAAATGTTCTGGGGATGTTTGAATATTCTTTCAAAACATTTCTGGTATATTCTCAGAATGTCTGTGCTGTCTGAGATAATTCAATAGGTGAAGTTTGGAACCTGTGATGAGCACTGATAAGTACAATTTGGAGAACCCAATTCATCAGTTCTTAGACCTGACGACCGTTTCCCTAACAAAGTTAGCGTCATCGGAGGGATGGATAAACTAAGCAAATAAAATCTAGAACTAGCATTTATATGTTAGTTGCCATGCAGTTGCGAACAGCGTCGTCTAGGAAGGTATACAGACAGACACCCACTGTTGAATCTTAAATCCCTGTGATTAAAATGGCATACCTGCTTTTTAAAACTGTGTGGCGTTATTAATATTCTTTCTAAGAAGTACACATTGATTATTAAGAAAACAGTTCGTACAATAATAATTAAAAATTAATAATCATAAAAATAATAAGATTTAGCCAATTACGTCCCATCAAAATATTGCTCGTCTAATTGATACAGGGTGTTGAAGATTGATTTTCAGTTGATTATTTATTTCAAAATTTAGACAGTTTTAAAAAACTTAGGTGAAAAGTCAGAATAGGGGGTTTTTGATTGTAAGAAATATTTCTCTAAAACTGTCCAAATTATGAAATTAAATAATTTAATTAACCTTTAATGCCCTGTATCTCTTAGAGGAACGATATTTGATTAAGGCATGGGTAGTTCGCGAATTCTCATTATTTTCTTGCGTGGAATCTAGTTGCTACGTGGCTCAATCGTAACTGAAGACATGTACCCATACCTTGCTACATTTGCCTAGTTTAGGTATGCCTTACTTCAGTCGATGGTCGTGAAACCATAACAGTCTATCTAAGCTTAGTAAAATATAGGTATTAGGTTATTTTACTTAAACAAGGTGCTTCACCAAATACAAAACGAAAATCACATTCTTTTATTATTTTCAATAAGTGTTGCTTTTACACACTTCCGTTTTTAGGTTTGAAATAACATGCTGTCTATAATATGCCCCAGTTGATGTTTTATAGTCTCCGTATAGTTCTAGTTGTAAGTAAATTACTTTCAGTAGCTGGTGAATACAAGAAACTGGAGTCACATCACAAACAGGCGCGGATGTTGCGGCAATATGTCAGTCGTTACACTGTAACGATGTGCTAGAAACATGATAGAGTTTACTTTATTCTAAAGCTTTAAGTAAAAAAAAGTGACAATCTGGATATGAAGTCCGCTTTGCAGTTGAACAACGACAGTCAACGAAGCACAGAGACGTACTAAACATGTATTAGTTGTTTTCAGCGTAATGAATTTTTTAATTTTTTTTTGAATTTTTTTTTCCAAGTCCTATGCTGTTTTATTAACACAAACAATGCTTTGACAAACATAAATGAAATTTCAAATGTAAAAAAAACACCAGAAGATTTATCAGAGAATATAGTAGGTGCCTACGTGAATTAATGGCCAGCCAATCTGAACTAATAAATCCTTTACAAGCTAATACGTCGTTGTTTTTTTGATAAAATATTTAAAATTATTGACATATTTTCAATCAACGGTAAACTTTTGTTAACTCTGTTGGCTTAAACCCTTTCTGAAATGTTGGATTTTATTTACAGAGATAAGCAATAATAAATTTTGTTCTCCGTTTTTGCAAAATACTGAATTAAGAAAAAGTAATTTGTTTTTGATTTTATTATTAGTATTTTATAATTATGTGTAAAAAGTGTAAAAAGTAATTTTTTATTGCACAATTGGCTTTACCAAGAGGAGCGAAGGTATGTTTTAAAAAGCATTGAGTGCAATAAAGAGAGCTTTTACAAGCGAGTCTTGCGTTTTTTCCTCGATCGTGTCAATTATCGTAAGAAATGGGCAATGTCTTATGAATTTTTTTAAAACCATAGCAACATGTATTACTCAAGTCTCCCTCTCTTAAGGCGGGCCCATTAGCTGGTATGGAGCTGCCATATATCGAAAACACTTTAAACTGATATTTTATTATGGGTTGTGGGTCCCGTACTTTTTACCGATGTGTCGCATGTTTCCCACATTGTTATTTCGTATGTGTGTTTACATCGAATTATTGACGCTGTTATTTTTCAGTAAGTCCTGCAAACTATATATATATATATATATATATATATATATATATATATATATATATATATATATATATATATATATATATATATATATATATATATATATATATATTCTTAAATGACATTGTGAGAGCTATCGGTTTATGGTATCGAAATTTAGTTTCCTTGAATTCTGTTGCAGATTCCAAAACGATAGGATGCCGAAAACAATCAAGTTAAAATCCTGGTCCTCAGCAGGAATGGAGAAAATGATGAATGCTGTTCGTAAAAAAAGTGCCCTGACCGGACCCCTCTCTTAAAGTGGACCCATTAGCTGCTGGACCAACATAGGGCTGTCATCTATCGGAAACACTTGAAACTGATAGTTTATTTTTTGCGTGAGGCCTGCGACCCTCGTGTGGTGTCTTTACTTGTTACATGAGAGCCTCAGTGGTTCAGTGGTAAGAACGTGTGCCTCTGAACCGAAGAGTACTGGGTTCGATCCCAGGGTTCTCCTTTCACTTTTTCAATACATACTGTACAATTAACATCAACCGAGATTGTGACATTCTATTTAAGAAAGTTGAATCTCTGCACGTTATGCGCTTCGGAGGGGGCGTAAAGCCGTAGATCACATGTCCATGCGATGTTGGGCACGTTTATATTCCCTACCCTTCTTACAGAAAGACAGGGGTTCGACAAAATTTCCAGGATAGTGAGTTCTCTTTCATCGGTGATTGGCCATTAGTCACGGAAATAGACCACCTTTAAAAGAAACAAACATACAACACACTTGTTACATGTTTCCCACATTGTTTAAACACAAAGTTATTTCGTGTGAGTGCTTACATAGAATTATAGACGCTGTTTTTTTTCAGTAAGTCCTACAAACTATATATATATATATATATATATATATATATATATATATATATATATATATATATATATATATATATATATATATATATATATATATATATATATATATATATATTATTCTGATTAATCTTTAATTTTATATTATATTTTATATTAATTTATTAAAATATTTATTTATATTAAAATTATGTTATTATTAAAATGATATTTATATGAAAATGAAAATGATCACCCTTTAAATGCGTGAAAATCTTTTTTTTTTGTATTGTACAGTTTACACCATGTTTTATGGGTGACTGTATATTTTATAATGTAAAAATTTTATCTGAATAAAATGTTTATGGCCCTGGTGTTTTAAATTTAATATGTGTATATGTATTTATCATTTCCAGCTAGCTCAGTGTTATATGGGTTGCCTACCCTTCTACTATATATAATTATGCCACATAAATTGTAATCAAAATATCTAATGTACTTACGTTATCTCAGTGGTAGGTTCTGCTAAAATAGGGGAAAAGAAAATAGCCTGCAAATATTTATATTAACCTTATTTTTATCTTATTATGGTTTTTTGTTTCAAAGAATTATGTTTTTGGAAAATTTTTATAACAACTTTTATTGACAGAGTTTTATAAATTTAAAGCTAAACGGATCCGTTGTTATAAATTTTCAAGCTTACTATTAAATTACAATGATTGATATTATCAACCGAATGTTCGGCTGCTTTTCAAATGTTCGTAACAACAAATATGGATCCCTGACCTGCACTCCTGACTCCCTCTACGTTCTCAATTTTGAACTATGGTAAAATGTAAACTAAGATTTCTATTTATGCATTAAATCTTATTTTCCCATAAACGCTTTTGCTTGACCTATAATCGACAGAATTTACTGTCTTTTAAATCAATTGATTTGCCTCCTTGTGCTGATTTAGATAAAAAAATAATTAAATCTCAAACCTTGATTCCTCGCTAATGGTAGTGGGTATCCTCAAATGTAGGTATTCTTGATATATTTACTGTTTATCTTGTAATTCATTACGTTAAAAACTTGATGTAACATCTTCTGTTTGTTTTAGTGGCACAATAGATCTTATTTATCCAATATATACTTTAAATTATTTATATTTAAATGGGAAGCAAGAATGACGCTACTCTGGCGTCTGAATTTATTTAACAACCAACAATAAAAATCATAACAAAAGCGGAAATGTTGCCCAAATTCATCTAATATTTGATATCAAGGCATCCTTTCTTGACATTCTTAATACATATATTGACAGCTGTTCTTCCGGTAAGTTTAAACATCATTATTCTTAAAAATGACATTTGGCCTAACCTTACTTCTTAACATAACCATAGTCAACAATAAATTTATAAATTAATTAAGTTTATATGCTGCAATCTTGATTTAAAAGTTCCACAACACAAACACTGTCATTTGGTAAACTCCAGTTCATTGTTCACACAAATAAAACTAAACTTACATCTAAGTACATTATACCAGGGGTTTTTTATTTGTTCATTACCTTTAGGTAATTGATTTAGAACATAATTCTTTGGTATGTATTTCATGCTTAAGAGTTTAATCTATTTGCATATAGATTTTTGGTTCTTTTAAATTCATTTAAACTGAGATGCTTTCCAAATTTGCTAGTTATAAATTTTAAGAATTTAATTAATGATCATTTTAACAAATTATGGCATTATATCTTTCATTGCTTATCCAAATAACACTGACTAACAATAATAGAGAATATGCTTGTATATTAATGTTATTATTTTGTTTTCTGTTTTAGTGTACAGTAAAATATGTCGAACGATGTGGATATGTATACTATCTACAGAGAACCCATATGCATTACGTGTAAACCGTAAGTATTTTACTTACTACTGACCAGTGGTACTACTACAACCCCCCCATTACTAATCTGATCCCCCAATTTTGTAGATCTGATAATCTACATTATTAAAAACAATAATCGAAACTTAACGTTATCATACTAGTTTCCGTAAGGGTTTTCATTTTTGTTTTTATAGATTTATATGGCCTTTACAATTCTCAGCACAATATATATATATATATATATATATATATATATATATATATATATATATATATATATATATATATATATATATACAGGTGTCCCGCGAACTTGGACCGTTAGCAGTGTATTAGGAACTAGGCTGATTTAAAATCTGAAAATTTTAGACGTATGTTTGCTATAATTATCTGTTCAAACAAAAGAATTATAGCTTCAGATAGTTTCCGGTTGTACCGGCAGTGAACATCAACTTCCTTATTAGAAATAGAATACCCTGTAGTTTATTACATTTTTAGATTCCTTGTGAAATGTGAAATTCTAAGTATATCCGGTATTGTCTGATGCTATACGTAAGGTGGATAGTATTTTGTCACTCTTTGATAAGTGGTGCTGCAGCAATCACCTGATTGTAAATAATTCTAAGACAGTTTGTGTAGAGTTTATGGAAATATGTCGAGAGCCCTCTATAGATATGAATTTTAATTTTAATGATAACTATATTACCTTAAGTACCTACACTTTTTAGGTTGTATTTTAGATAATAGGCTTTCATGGGAGACCCAGATAGAAGGTATATCTAACAAATTGGGTAAGGCCTATTTTTGCGTCATGAAGCTGAAGAACACCTTAAATTTGAAATTTCTCTCATTAATGTGTATTTTGCTTTAGTGTATAGTGTGCCGGCATACAACATAATAGTGTGGGGGCATGTAAATGACATACACAGGGTTTTCGTATGCCAAAAACGAATAATTCGCCTGATTTTTGGACTACAACAAAGATAATCATGCAGGACTTCTTTTAAGACGGGGGTGTATTTGTATAAAGTCTTAAATTTCACATATAGACGTAGGAACAGCTTTATTAAAAACAGTGCAGTTTACAGCTACACTACCCGGGCAAAAACCGATATCCACTTGCCAAATTACCAGTATATGGCATACAGGAAATCACCTGTATATGCCGGCTGTTTTTATTTTAATATGCTTCCTCAAGAGATTAAGGGTGCGGATACACTGAGCTGCTTTAAACATAACTTAAAATAATTTTTGTTTGATATTTTTTTTATAATATCAATGAATTTACTGAAAGGTATCCAGGCCCTGATCAACGGAGAGAATGATAGTAATGGTTGTAAAAATAGCATCGTTGTGAAAATAAATTTAGGTTTTATGTAAACTGGTTGTATACATATTTTTGTAGTTGGTTCTGTATGTAAAGTGGTGTTGTTATTTTTTGAAATCTGTTTTTGTAACTATTTAAGACTGACATTTTATGTTTATCTCATTCTTTGACGTGCCTGTAGTATGTATGTACTTGATCAAAGGCTAATAAAATTATCTATCTATCTATCTATCTATCTATATATATATATATATATATATATATATATATATATATATATATATATATATATATATATATACCCAGACAGCACAGGCACATACTGGGAATATACCAGGAATGTTTCGAAAGAATATTCAAACATCCCCAGAACATTCTCACAAGGTACAATATATATTTATAGAACATTCAACATGACAATGGGACACATTCTGTCATACTAATAAGGTTCTCAGAATGTTATTTATAATATTCTGAGGAGCTCCCAGTATGTTTTGAAAATGTCCCACGAACATTCAATGAATCTTCTCAAAATGTTCATACATATACTCATGGGAACATTGCTTTTTTGTTTAAAGATATACAGGGTGTTTTGCATAAGAGCCGACACAGAGCAGGGGCGTGCAGGGGAACCTAAAATATGGTGATTTAATGCAACATAACCCCATACTAAGTTGCACCCCTGAGAAGTTATAAGCTTTCAAAATGGGTTTTAAATTTCGAAAAAAAATCAATATCTCAGTAACACTTCAACTTAGAAAAACCAAATTTGGTACACGTTTTGGCTGTACCAAGAGCATTAATCGATGGTAAGTAGATTTCAATTGAAGAATTTGAAAGTGTTCAATAGAGTGAAGAACCCATAAAATGTAACATAATTTTTTAACCTATTTTGGCGGATTTAAAAAATTATTATTTCATTTTATGGGGGAAGTAAATGCTAAAACTTTTTCCGCTTGTTATTATTCAAAAGACATTTGTCGTTTTCATGAAAAACCCGAATAACTAGACATATATTTTATCAATGTTACTTAAAACTTAAAATCATCAAAAATTCAATAGATGCCTATGAAATTATCATTCTGAAGAATTTCTATAACTTATCGGTAGCAATTTTTTTTCTGCTTGTTTTCTAATAAATTATACTTATTCACACTTTTTCCCTGATTGACAAATTTGACGTAATCATAATTTTATTCGCGAATATCGAATTTTCTATGATTTTTAGTCACATCGATAAAATATGTTTCTTTAGTTATTAGTGGTTTTCTTGACACCAACAAAGTTTTTTTGAAAATAACAGGAGTAACAAAAGTTTTAAAGTTAAATTCCTCGTAAAATAAAATAATAATTTAAGAAATCCACCAATATGTTAAAAAATTGTGACATTTTAAGGGTGCATCACCCCTAATCAACATTTTCAAATGCCTCAATTGAACTCTACTTACCACCGATTAATGCTCTTGGTATACTCAGAATGTGTGTCAAATTTGATTTTTCTAAGTTAAAGTATTACGCAGATATTGATTTTGCTCCGAATTGGAAACGCCACTTTGAAGGCCTAAACTTCTCAATGGTGCAACTTAGTATAGGAGTAATTTGGGTTAAATCACCATATTTTAGGTTTACCTACATGCTCCTGCTCTGTATCGGTTCTTATGCGAAACACCCTGTGTACATTTTTTGAATGACACAGAAAATAAGGAAATGCAAAGCTATGAAATATTTTATGTATATTTAACATTTACTCATTTTCCTCCATTTAACTGCCTGGTATATATTTTCGTATAAGCAAGCCCAACTCGCCATATATGTTGGACTTTGAACTTCTTTCACTCACCCTTGTGTAGATTACCATCATTCTAGTGGCTACACACACCTGTATACTCACGTTCAGATACTTAATAAGTCAACAGCTCGTGTATTGGACATTTATTCAGATTAATAATATAACAAATGCAAAGAAATGTTTGTGAATAAAACATTAATAAAACAATTAAAATTTCAATAACATAAAAATAAAATAAATAAAGAGACAGTTCTTCGAGTTGCCAGAAAATTTAAAAGTCAAACAAAGTTTCCGAGATGAATATTCGAGGTTACCCCACTGAAGTAACTTAAAATTTGGCTAGACTATCGCTCCTACAGGCTTTCAGTGTGGTATTAAAAGAATTGCCTTACATAATAGTACTTATACCTTTATAGAATATAACTATAAATTGGACAAAATATGCGACAAAATCACACTCACTTGCACTTACAAAAAACTACAACTGAAAATCATCGATCAGACCTTTTAACCCTTCCCTTATGTGGTTGCTCTCTGCTCTGTTTCCACGTACTTGAATTTGACTTCTAAAGCGATTTCCATATCCCGATGTCCGATGTTTGTTACCAGCAGCTTGGATATTCTGGTTGTGAAAGCATGATTTGGCAAAGTGATTGTGTATGTGATAAATTGCCAGTTTTATTGTAAACTCATCTACCTACCATATGTTCAGGTCCAGATTTTCTGCTCTTTTCATACTTCTTACAGCATTAACTTCTTCTACCTGAGTAAAAATCCTCAGATATTGCGTACACGATTCTATAGATTTGCAGTATTCTTGCACTTATGATAGCGTAATATCAGTTTCGCTAATAATCCTTCGTTGTACTTGCTTGTTGTAGAGACCCAGAATTAATGTATCTTTGATCGTTCAACCTGTGTATGGATTTTTATAATTATACATATACATCCATAACTAGCGGGTTGCTTCTTAAGTTCCGTTACAAAGGAGTAAATAGTCTGGTTTATGATAGAAGTTATAACATTTTAACGTTTCCATAGTAATATTTCACTTTGGCTTCATCAAAACAACCGAGAACATCTTCCAGCTTATTTGTCTTATCTACTGGAAAAGTGTTAAGTAGTGGTTTATATGGCATAATTTACTATTACTATTGAAAAACACAATTTTTTAATTATATATTATACAATGTATGTGTACCTAATTCGTAAGATGATCGTCTCAGGCAAAATTGGCGAACTCTTCGTCGGTGTCAACCGTAAGAAATGCCTTAAAACTTGTTTCTTTACTGGGTGCCTTTTAGTTATTGATAACCTGACACCATGTTTTAGTTGCTTCTTTACTCTATGTTATGTTTGTAATTACACATTGTTCTTCGTGTTCACGTAACATTATTATCTTTAATTAATTATGTTACAATATAACCTTATACTGCATGACCTAACATCATTCAAGTTAACATTAATTTACATTTACGTCTATCGGCCATCTTCGCTTCGGTATGGGCATGCGCTCTATGCCTAAATATACAATTTTCGGATGATTATAACACAGAGCATATAACAGAATCAAACATGCAAAATAGTTCCTCTTATAATTCTCACCACTATATTTATACCATAATCATGATCTATCTTATTCATTAAATTTTAAAGTCATATAACAATAAGGACATCTCAAGCACATTCTGAGCGAATATTTTAAATAATGATCTATTCAAATATTTTCAGTATATTGATGAATAATTCTCTTAGGGTGTGATTGGATGAATGTACTCAGAATATTCAAGATGCAGTTTGAAATTCCATAAATGTTATTAGAACATTCCGAAACAAATATTCTGAAAAAATAATGTTGTCACAACGTCAGAACATTCTGAGAATATCTTGTGCTGTATGGGTAAATGTATATATATATATATATATATATATATATATATATATATATATATATATATATATATATATATATATATATATATATATATATATATATATATATATACACGGCGCACATGATTGGAGTATCCTACGGTGATCCGAATAACCAGATCCGAATAACCAGGAAAAAGGCGTCGACCGGAATCTGCTGAGTTTTTAACTTAAAGTTCAATGGTCTATTGAGTACAATTTCCTTTGTGACACACAGACTACCTGCGAGAATCGGGACATGTAGAAGCCAGCAGTCGATAATTGTAACGCATCCCGTTCACTCTTAGCTCTCTGTTCTGATTTGTTATAATCTATATTTGATAATATTAATATAAATCACACATTGTAGTTTCTAATTGAATAAAGTTTTAACTTTTTGGATTAATGTGTTACCTAACTGGCGCTGCGAACAGTATGTCAAAACATCATTAGATTTAAATCGCTGGTTTATTTCAATCATTTATTTGACAAAAAAGAACCAAAAAGGTCAAGTCAGTGTTTCAAACATTACAAGTTCTAAACACTGCAACAAGGAACCCGAGGACAACCCTGCGAATTCCAGAAGATTCAAAAGAAGGCTTTCTTAAGAAGATATGAACTTCCTGTAAGTACCATCCTTTTACCCTTACTGTGCATTTATGGTTGCATCTTTTGTGTTTTAAAACAGTTTTGTTCAAATAATAAAAACATTTAACATTACACTTATCATATTTTCAAACATTTTTGTTTCGAAATATATTAAAAACCATTTATATTGCATTTCCTATATTTTCATACCTATTTGTGTTTAAAATAATTAAAGAGAAAACGTTTAACATTGCATTCTAATATTTTCAAGCATTTTTGCTTCAAAATGTTTTTTAAAATACTTAATATTGCATCTTTTGTATTTTCAAACGTTTCTGTTTCGAAATACTATAAAATATTTAAAAAACAATATTACCAGGTTAATTTGCAAATTATATTATAAGCTGATAAGTAATTAAGGACGAATTTTACTTTTAGTGTATTTTATATTGCGTATCAGTTCATTTGAAAATTTAATAAAAAATAACCGTTCAATAGTTAATTACCTTTAAAGTTTGGCAGATTTTGAGTTAAAAACTAATTAAGTCATCATCTCACAAAATAAAAGCGACATCACATTGTTATCTCAAGCATGTATGAAGATCCCCGAATATCAGGGAGGCTGCAAACATCTAAATTATTTTATTAATCAATGTGAACTTTTTATTGTAAATTATAAGAAAGTCATCATGTCACAAAATAAAAGCGACATCACATTGTTATCTCAAGCATGTATGATGATCCCCGAATATCAGGGAGGCTGCAAACACCTAAATTATTTTATTAATCAATGCGAACTTTTTATTGTAAATTATAAGAAAGAAAGTACTGAGCAAAATGCCGATCATCACAACCGAATGATACTCGAATTCATAAAATCAAAAAGTACACAAGACGGTCGTGATATTTTGTTATCGATAGAAACAAATTCTTGGGAAAATATTAAAAAGTGGCCTTATGGCACAATACTCAGATCCACGCTCCGAAAATCTTTTGCTAACGGGTTTAACCACTAGTTACATGGCAAAATATCAAACAGTCTTAGAATATCATGGTCAAATTATAGAAAATTTAAATTAAAATGTAGGGATTGAAATTAAAAGCTCTAAGAAAAATTACTTGACCTAAATGGCGGTAACAGCGTTTAAAATTGGCATATTAGAACCCTACTTAAGTCATTTAAGATTAATAAATGTAACGAACCTAGAATCAGCGTTACTTGAATGTAACCCAATAGACAATGAAATAACACAAGTCAATTTTTTAAATAGTTTAAGAAACAAATCAAATCCCCCTACATAAAAAACCGACATTTTTAGATAAAGATGGCTTACCACATAGACCTTTTCCCCAACAACTTAACAAATTTCAACCACCACCTGTTTTACAATAAAGACCACACTTTCCTACTAGGCCCATATCTAATATAAAAATCTTACCGCAAAATAGACATTTCCCGGCAAATAGTCAAGTTTTCGGTCGGCAACCACCTCAAAATTATCCTATGTCTAGCAGGACAAAAAATGCATTTTCGATGCCCCCACAAAGACAAAATCGAACATTCACTCAACCTACTCCAATGGAAATAAATTACCAACCTATTACACACACTTGCACTACACACATTCAAATACCCGTAAATATAGAAAACGGGACAGTTTTAATTCCACAAATGGAAAACGATCTAGTTCATACACCGGAATCAATAGCCGAAGCTACATTTCACATAGTGGAAATATGCAGTTTAGAATATCCAAATGACGAATTACCAGATTGCGTACCTGACGATTACAACCCGAAAATTATTACCAAAATATCGAAACCGAAAATTTTCACGAATATTCTGAAAATGACCCGGAAAACCCTGGTTTTTCAAGAAGCCTCGGAAAATCTCTCGTCACCCTGGATAGCAATAACATTATGACTCTTCTCAAACTACTCTTCGTTGTCTTGCCCTGTTTGAATCTGAAAATTCTAATATACACGGGAGCTTCGGACAGCATAATAAATCTAGGCCCGGCATATGAATTTGTCTCTAAATGCCTTTTCAAAAAACTGTTTTCTAAAATCTGTAGGACAAATTATTAAAGGCATTGATAAGATCAGATATCCCACGTTAAAGGAATATGCTATAAACCATCCCTTTTCTTTTAGAATTATAAAATGGCATGAGAGATTTGATGCTCTTATAGGTTCCGAAGACTTTAAAAAACTGAAAATTAAAGTAGATTATGAAAAACAAACTATAAAGTTTGGAGAAAATGAAATACCATTCCGTGGCGTATCGTTGGGCCGACACATCGTAAAGTCCACACTACAATAGAGCGCCGATTCGACCGAGAATACCCCTTTTTCAGTATTTGTCTGGCCGACTGGCTCTAATATTGATCTCAGCTTCATATTTAGTTGCAAAACGTGACATATAAGCCAAATTAAAATAAAAATGCCAATTTATATGCGCGCGGGGCAATACGCACTCTTTATATGTTTGCTTACATAATAAAGTTATTTGTGTAAAAAAATATATTGAGTTATTAGATACAAATAAACATACTTATGGGTAATTGATTGTAATGTAAATATGTATGAAACTCAATCCTAACTCACCTTAATGAAAATTTCATTTTCTAATTAAAAAAATCGATTGATATAAGATTTATTCCATATTTTAATTACAAAAATGTGATTTAAAGTGAAGCCACATATTATTAAGCATTTATTTTCAAGAAAGTTATCTTTGAATGCATCTACTGTTTCACATTTTATAATGCATAGTTACACGATTGTTTGAAAATTTATGGTTGCGAGGGCAGAAGGTTAAGTACTTCTTTTGTATAAATGTATATAGGCAATTAAAAAAAAATCATTGGAGATTGAATATGTGGTCATGCCTTTAAAGTTATTTGTGTAAAAAAATTGTTGAGTTAGATATAAATAAATATACTTATGGATAAATGGTTGTTTTTGAAGAAGATATAAATAGTTATAAGCCTGAATTACAATGTCCACACTCAAAGAAACTATGGAGAATGACTGGCAGTTCTGTTATTGTCGTAAAAAAATCGATTATGTTTTATTCAAGTTTCTCATTAAAACAATTTGATTTAAAGAAAAGCCAGATTTTCATTAAATTTCTATTTTCTTCTTTTATTGCCAAATATTTTCAAAAAAGTTGTCTTACATTATTTTTTGATGCCTTTATTGGCGACAAATGTATTTTTCAAAATTTATTGTGACTTTTTTTTAAATAATGAACAAAATAAACAAGGCTGTCTCTTATATTATTTTTTAATGCTTATTTGCTGCAAATATATTTGTCAAAATTTATTATCGAGGGCGTTTTAAAAATATTTCACTGCCATAAAATAATAACTATATATATATATATATATATATATATATATATATATATATATATATATATGTATAAACAAAACATTTAGATCATTCATGTGAACACTCACTTCCATAGCGCACTTTGTCGCGTCCAGACTTTATTATGAGTAGCAGAATGTTCGCCACATGATTGTACACTTATTTTCTTATGCTAGTGGCATTTTCGCGCATTCACTGTTTTTTAAATACCTAGTAATACTTAAATTCTTTATAAACTCAGTGGGCAGTTCTCCCACATATAACATTTCTCAATCTGCACATTTTTTTAATATTTGCTGCGCCCACACTTTTTTCTTATTGCGAATCAACAAATCTTATCAAGTGCCTTTTATTAATTTTTCTCAAGTATCAGAATAAATGTGTGCTTTTCTGAAGGCTTCACTATATATGTTTCAAGATTTTTAAAGATTCTAGCTGAATGGAAAGGATTTAGGATTTGAAATGAATGAAAAACTTTTTTTAATACTTTTATTTACTACCTATTTGATTACCTTTTTTCAATTAAAACTCGCTACCACAACAAATTCGCTACCAAAACGCACTTGCTGCGTCAACGCTATTTTGTTATTGTAAATGGATAACTCTTATTAGGTGCCTTTTATTATATGTTTTCAAATATCTCTAACGGGGTAGGTTTACGTGCCATTTGCTTTTCTTTAAAACAAAGGTTTTTAAAATGACTATAAACTCTAATTATTATTATTAAAATTAAAGTAATTATTTATTTAGGTACAATTTAAAATTTGACAACGCTCGATCGGCAGAACGTGTATTCAAAACTGCCCCTTGTTACCTTGAAAACAATACTTAAGTTTAACGACCTTCAAGGGGGGTCTTGCCTGAATTTATTTGGAACACTATGACCGAGCATTTGGGATCAATTTTCCCCCAAAATTTTACTATAGATTCAGCCTTAGCGTATACCTAGTGACAAAACACGTCACAATCATTTTATAAGAACTGTTAAGATAAACTCTGGTTTTAGCGTTTTCTTATGCTAACAATAAAACCCAGCATCTAGTTTTAAAATTACTTTAATACAAAAATAAAATTTATACAGATAAACATTGTAACGGCATAATAAATTTTAAATAATAATTTAATTGAAAGGTTTCCTTCTAGTTAAAATTCAACTAAAAACTCTCAACTCCAATAATAAAAATTCTAAAGTTATTTAAACAGAATTGTGTGGGAAGTTTTCCCAATCTTATAAAGGACAAAATGTTACACAAAGTTAATACCTGTGAAAATTAAGTTGTTTTCGCCCCTGGTATGATTTTCCATAAGTTTAATAATTAACATCTTTCTTAGCTTAATTATAGTTCTCAATTTTAAATAATCAATTAATCCATCGGTTTCCTTAATCTAAAATTAAACTAA
This sequence comes from Tillus elongatus, assembly GCA_964006375.1. Taxonomy (NCBI): domain Eukaryota; kingdom Metazoa; phylum Arthropoda; class Insecta; order Coleoptera; family Cleridae; genus Tillus; species Tillus elongatus. The sequence continues at coordinate 51,516,600 of OZ023270.1, forward strand.
GACTCTCTATTCCATTAGCTCAAATTCTAAGGTTAATTTATCCTTATTATAGGGGAGGTTTCCCTAATCCAAAATAAAACTATATCTTATGGAGAACTGATATCTGGGGAAATTAAATTGTTTTCGCTCCCGGCATAATATTTCATATTATGGAATATTAAAATATTTCTTAGCTAATTATATCACTCAAATTTATTTAACTTCCTCCCCTTTAAAAGTTTCCCAACTATCCTTATGGCTCCAAGCCCTATCTCTCCCTTCGTGTTATGAAATTTCACAGATATTCTCCCATTTACCAAAAATCTCTCATAAAAAACAACATCTAAATTTTAATATGATTCCAATTCACTCTAATTATATTCTAGCGCTCTACGACTCAATCATCTATGCTATTTCTATCTTACCGCCCATGGCTCAAAAAATATCTATACAAATTTTATATGAAAATTACTTCAGTACTCGAGACAGCTAGCATCAATAAAAGAATCACTTTAAACAATATTAAGACATGGAACGTACTCACCGCGTAAATGGGAATAAAAACCAGCCCTGTACCTTCCTTTACCACTCGCTCACACCGGCCGTTCAACCACATTTGTCCGCGGGTAACCGCCCTTTAAAGAAACCCTAATTCACTCCCCCGTAAATTAACCTCAATTCCTAAATTTACTCTGATTTTATTACAGAAAATCCCTTGACATTATCGTCGCTGCGGGTACTGCCCAGGTCCGAGGCAGCCGAGTCACCACTAACTCCCCTTTCGGCCCTCTGTCGCCGAGTCCCCAAAAACCCTGAGTGCGGTAATTTTTTCTGTTGAAACGCAAGTGACCTCTTTAGAGGTTGCCTACTTGTGTAATCTCACTCACTGTGCAGTTTGGAGTTACATTTATTTTACCATGCATCAGCTGACCGTTGTACCGCACCTTTTCGCTTGCTAAGATATTTTTTATTTATCAAATTAATTACACACAATTTCCACATGCCTACATATTTTATGCATATTATGATAGATATATTTAGAATCGCTTAGAATATTTGTTGTGGCGATTTTTTATAAACTTTTGAGATCTAACCCAATAATTCTGTTACATTCTGTTCTGAACATTTATTTATAGAGAAAATTCATAACTAGACACTTAAACCGATAAGCACCTTGCTTACATATCATAAAAGATCTGTTAGTTTGGCTATTTAGGTTTGCTTAAAATGATCTTATAAATTCAAAACAAGGGTTCTTTTAACCTAATCATAGCTATACTATATCAACACGCAAAGGTGTTATGCAAATTGCCTATTGCATAAACTTTCAGCACTTCCGTGATGATTTACAGTCGACCAATAAATTAGTGTACGTCCGCCTAAATGGATTGCTGCATGCAGGGGTTGCATACATGTAGGCGCTCTCGGTCGAACGATACGCACTCCTACCATTCTATCTTGAAATAAATCCACCAAATTACCAACCCCTTCACAAAGTTGCACTACGCACATTCAAATACCCGTAAATACAGAAAACGGAACCGTTTTATTTCCAGTTCTAGTTCATATACCAGAATCAAAAGCCGAAGCTACATCTGGATACTATTAGTTACATGTGCAATAAAAAATGAATTAAGGTTTGCTGAAATTCATTTTTCTGAAGAAATTGAAGTCGAGCCTATCCAAAATTTCGAAGAAACATCCCCAGTTCAATTTACTTTGTCGTACCACAACAACTTAGACTGACCACTTAAATTCTGAAGAAAAACAAAAACTTCTGGACGCAGCAAGTGCGTTATGGTAGTGAATTTTCATACAAATGATTTTAATAGCTAACATGTTTTTTTAAGAAATCAGGCATCAATCTATATAGTAGAAACAATATGCCATGTTTCATCAAAATAACTTTATTGTTCGAAAATGTACAAAAATTTCCGAAAGTAAACTTAAATTGTTCCCTAAATAACTGGTTTCCTGGTCAACCTTATAGGTTAATAGCAAATTGATCTATTCAAATTTGAAGCATTTAATGAAAATTCGCTACCATAACGCACTTGCTGCATCCCGAATTTCTTTTCTTACAAAGATGTATTATATTTCGATGGAAAATGCAAAAATGCAATAACATAGGGCGTGTTCGATTAAAAAATTCGCTACCATAACGCACTTGCTGCGTCCCGAATTTCTTTTCTTTCAAAGATGTATTATATTTCGATGGAAAATGCAAAAATGCAATAACATAGGGCGTGTTCGATTAAAAAAAAACTTGAATCGCCAACGACTTATGGGCCACCTGTAATTGTAGAAATATTTTTAAGATGTAGCTTAAGACACCCTATAATAAATGTATACCATATTTTTTTGGAACTTGCATAATAACGGATATATTGAACTTTAATGATTTTTTACGAAAATTTGACAACAATGATATACCATTAAACGATAAACTCTATAGCCAACACTACTGCCAAAGCATCAGAGAAAAGGTGTATTTTAAATTAATATTCTGGGAATATTTTAGTAAAATGAAGGACAATGACGATTGAAACTAAGAGTTCAGGCTTTGTAAAGCATTCTTCTTGAGACATTTTCTTTCCATAGCTGATATTAATTTCAGGTTCATTGCCTAAATATTACCAATTTTGATGTTTGAAATCGCGACTTTGACGTTTTGAGGAAAACCCAATTTTTTTTAAATGCCTGTAACTTTTTTGTCCTTTAACCTACAGAGCTAGATTTTCGTAGGTAGCTTACCTATGATGATATGAATCGTACCAAATTTGGTTGCCCTTACTTTGTTAATTCCGGATATATAATTTTTTTTCAAGTGAAAAATCAAAATTTTTTCGGAAAACCTTGTCCGATTTTCCTGACTAACGAACCTATCCAAGCCATTTACAAAAGGAAGCTTGTGCCAAATTTTATCAAAATCGGTCCATTATTTTTTGAGTTATCGGTGTGATGCACACACACACCTACACACACACACAAATATATATATATATATATATATATATATATATATATATATATATATATATATATATATATATATATATATATATATATATATATATAAATTGAAACTGACCCCGGATATGGGTTCAAGGGGCCCTAGTTCGCGCTCATTTGCAAAAAAAAATTCTTAATTCAAAAGTCGGGATCTTCCCATTAGTGAATTTTTTTTACGAAAATTCACTAAAACGATTTAGCTTATGTCACCGTTATAGAAATATATTTTATCATGAAAATTCAGACCTTACATTTACAGATGCTATTAAACAGGATATAAGAACTCGTGATAACGACCCTAAACATGTGAAATCTTACAGATATCCCTACCATCTAGAAATTGAAATAAAAAAGAAATTAAAAAATTATTAGATAACAAAATTATTAGGCTCTCTATCTTTGCTTATTGCTCTTCTATGTGGATAGTGCCCAAAAAGCAGGATTCCTCAGGGAAGAAAAATGGCGAAGAAAAAATAACGAAAATACGATACCTGAAAAATACACTTTACCTAGAATAGAAGATATCCTAGGACAACTTAGGAAAATGAACATATTTTACTACTCTTGGCTTAGCACAAGGTCTTCACGAGATCGAGTTAACCACTGAAAGTATTGAAAAGGCAGCCTTTAGTGTAAATAGTGGACACTATGGTTAAGTCAGGATGCCCTTTGGTCTTCGGAGTCCTACCCTCAGTTTTCAGCGGGTAATGGATAACGTTTTTAGAGAGTTCTTGTACAAAAGCTGCTTTGTTTACATGGACGATATCGTGATATTTTCTAAATCCCTTCAGGAACACCTTATTCATATCAAACAAATATTTTCAAAATTACAAGACGCCATTTTAAAAGTACAATTAGACAAGTCAGAGTTCCTTAGAAAGGAAGTCGAGTTTTAAGGCCATGTAATTTCAATAGCCGAGGTCAGATTGAATCCCAACAAAATTAAATGTATAAAAAGCTTCCAAACATACAAAAACAAATAAAAGCCTTTCTAGTACTTACCGGATATTACAGACAGTTTATAAAAATTTTTGTCAAAATTGTCTAAAGAAGGCTCTAGCCTTGAATATAACGATCCAGAATACATTAACGCATTTTTGCAAACTAAAGAACTTATAATAAATTCACCTGTCCTAGTATACCCACACTTCGACAAAGAATTTCACTTAACAACGGACGCAAGTAACATAGCGTTAGGAGGCGTATTATCTCTAGATAATAGACCTATCACATTTTACTCTAGAACCCTTAATTCAGTTGAACTAAGCCATAGTACTATTGAAAAATAATTACTATCTATAGTAGAAAACACTAAACATTTCAGAGCTTATATTTTTGGAAGAAAATTCACCATAGAAATAGATTATAAACCTCTAGTTTGTTTGTTTGTTTTTTTTTTCTATAAAAGAAACAAACTCCCAAATTAGAGGCGCCTATAAAGTAAAATGGTAGCCAGACTCCTAACACCAAGTGAGATATGAGACACGAAGCATGTGCCGCCACCTCGTTGGGAACCAAGTAGTATGTTGTCACGGCAGCTCCAAATAACACAAAGTGTTAAATATTAGAGACTGTATACAACCAACTAACAATTTAGTAAATTGTCAGCCCTGGCCCATCTGTACCCTAATATAGGGACGAAGTATGTAAGGCTAGATCGCATTACTTGGTGACAAGTGAAATATAATACATAATATTATTATGCTTACATTTATGTTTTTATTTCTTATTAACAATAAGACAATGCGTTTCGCTGGTTAAGTAGAGTTAGGTATGCAAAATAACGTGTACTTATTGACTGTCTCTGTACTGTGACTTAGATGTTCTGCCCCGGATCCCGGACTTGAACGTATAAATCCCGGAATATAAATTTTAAAAAATACAGCGAGTAAATTAAAATTCGTTGAATCGTTGATCGTAAATTTCACAAACGACTGCAATTGGCAACAATGCCTCTGCGTTTTGCATCTCGTCATAGACCACTCATTGGATATTGGATCACTCATTTAAATTTATTTATTTATTGAACTATGTATAATTTATATAGGATTTCATTGAAATTCATTTTTGGTCTATCAACAATATTTAACAATTTAATAAACTTTATGTGTTTATTCCTGTTTATTTATATTCTCAGTAATTCGTGAATAAATTATTTAGAAAGGTATCAAATTTCAAAAATTATCTTGTGAAAGTCTATATTTTTGTATAAATGGATTTTTCACTCGAAGTGCCAGGAAAACGTGTTACCTTGAAAATTTTAAAAATTACTGCCTCCTCTACCGCGACACTCACGAACCGCCACTGGTTCATTAATGTTCTATAATTTATTCAGAAGAGTGTTCATTCATTGTTTCATTGTTTATTTCACTAAACACTGGCTCTGAATTCGTGTCAAATATTACATCTCTTGCTATGATAATTTTCTTGCTTTGTTTTATTATAAAGTCTGTATCCATTCGGAGCGTAACCTACGAAACACAGTTTTGTAGTTCTGTTATCAAGCTTCTTTAAATATCCTAGATTTTTCACATATGCATTACATCCAAAGATTTGTAAAAATTTCAAATCAGGTACTCTGTTATTCCACATTTAATAGGGTGTTACTTCGAGGTTTTCAGTAGGTAGTATGTTCAAGGGGTATGCAGCCACACGAACTGCTTCGCCCCACATGTTTTTATCGATTTTCGATTCGAATATCACTGCCCTTGACTTGTCGAGTAAACTTCGATTTCATCGTTCAGATTTACCATTGAGTTGCGGTACATGAGTGTATATGGTATAGTAAATCTAACACGATTCCTTTTTGTTTACACCAAGTTTTTAGTTCACTGTTAACATATTCACCCTGATTATCACATCTTAATTTTCCAGTTTTTAAATTTTATTTTGCTTCACCATAATTTATAAAATCTTTAATAGCCTCTACCGCCTCATGTTTTCCTTTTAACAAGTACACTTGGGTGTAATGTGTGTAATCGTCCAGGAATGTTATAAAGTATTTCATACCGTCCCATGTCAATAGATCGATTGGGCCACAAATGTCAGTATGATCGATTTCCAGGGGTCTAGTACCTTGAGTTCGCTGTTCTTTGAATGGTTTTCTTGTCTGTTTTGCATTATTGCATACTTCACATTTCATGTCTTCCAAACTTGCTATTTCATTTTTCTTCAGATTTATTCCATGACTTACTTGAATTAATGTTTGCATATTTTTTGTCCCCAAATGTCCAAGCTTTTTATGCCAATTTATTGCATTCTTATTTGAAGTCAACAAAGCTGTTGATGGCATGTCTTCTTTCTTCATATTGATTACATACAACCCGTTTTAATTCAATTCACCTTCCACTATTTCTCTTCTATCTTTATAAATTTTCACTTCATCATTTTTTTAAGCTAGTTCACCTCCATTGTTTGCAATTTTGTTCACTGATAACAATTTTTTATTTAAATCTGGTGCATATGAAACTTTTTTTAGATGACACTCTTTCATTTCAACTTCACAATATCCTAGAGCTTCCAGATTTTAATTTTTCTTTGCCGTACAAATTTCGACAACTTCATTAGTTAGATTTTTTATTAATTCTCCATCCTTTACCATGTGCGATGTGGCACCTAAATCCAAGATCCATTCACTGTTGTTTATTTCCGTTCGACCACTGCCGTTTGTTGTCAAGAAAGTAACTTTGGAATGTTCTTTCTTATTAGTGAATTTTCTTTAAAAAAGATTCACTAATGAGGAGATCCCGACTTTTGAATTTTGGAAAAAATTCTTCAAATGAGCGCTATTTGGGACCCCTGGAACCCAAATCCGAGGTCGGTTTCAGACTATATATATATATATATATATATATATATATATATATATATATATATATATATATATATATATATATATATATATATATATATATATATATATATGTCACACCGCTAACTCACAAAATAATGCGCCGATTTTGATACATTTTGGTGAGGACCTTCCTTTCGCAAGTGGCTTGGATAAGTCCGTTAGCCAGGAAAATCGGACTAGTTTTTCCCGGAAACTTTTGCGTTTTTTTCGGAAAATTTTTATATCTCCGGAAATAACAAAGTTAGGGCAACCATATTAGGTGCGAGGATTTATATCATAAAAAGAAAACCATGTACCGAAATTTGAATTTCGACGTTAAAATAAAACAAAGTTACAAGCTTTTAAGTTTTTATTCTTAAAACGTCAAAAAAGTCGCGATTCTAAACGTCAAAATTGACATGTTCTAGATAGAGAACTTACATGAACGGCTATGCAGCGTAAATGTCATAAAAGAAGTTAAAAAGCCTTAAGGTTCAGCTACAATCTTCATTGTTCTTCATTTTATTAAATTATTTGCAGAAAATTAATTTAAAATAGACCCTTTATGTGATGCTTTGGTAGCAGCTTCAGTTATTTATTTAATTTTAAGGAATCAGATTACACTTATTATGTAGCGTTTTTTTTTTCAATTGTGCAATGTGGAAATTTTTTATGGAGAAACGGTGTTGGTAAGTAGTTTCTCCTTTCTATGGACTTCTGCATTGTGAGTTTTTTAGAGTTTACATTTGTCGCTCCGTTGTAGCATGTTTACCTTGCACAGAACCTCAAATTGACTTTAGGTCTCTTAACTGTATTGTGGAGTTGAGATCACAGCATTTGTCCGATGGTTAAAGGGGTTCCTCTAAGCATGTTTCTGAATTATTATTTTTTTCAAAAAAACGAACAATAGGCTAATCTGCCAATTTACGTATAAATGTTATAAATATTTAAAAAAATGGAAACAACGCTCGTGCCTGGAATAAAGTTCTCTTCGTCATTTTAACTTTAAAAGAAATTTCCTTCTACCGTTTCACATCCGTTTAACACATTGGGCACAGAAAATATAGGAACTAACTTAAAATTATCATTTGTAATTAAAGGAAAATACAATTTGTTCTAGGTATGCAACGAAAAAATTCACACAAAATAGAATAATTTCTAGATTCTAAAACCTACTGTGACGCTATAATGAAACAACGTTAAATGAAACGAAAACCATTTCAGCTCAAGGGATGTAAAAATATTTTTACAGTAAAATAAGCTTTCGTACTCCAAAAAATAACAAGATTCTTAGAAGGCATAATACAATAGTGCATAATGATAGTCCACGCCAACAGTACATGTCATATTCAACTGACAAATTAATTTGATAAATGTCAGATCTACTTTCAAAGTGACATGTAAATAAGTATTTTGTTTTCTGACATTTGTAATACAAATGTAGACATGTTCTTCTTCTTACAATCATATTTATTTTTGGCCAGCACAATTTCACTCATAGAGTTGGGTACAATTTTAGTGACTTTTGAATTTTGAAAAGATTTCTTTAAATGAACGCGAACTAGGCCCCATAGAACCCATATCCGGGTTAGTTTCAGTTTTTATCTGTTTTCATATATACAGGGTGACGCATTTCTAGGGAAAAGCTCAAGATATCCATTATTATACAAGATATGATAACAATTTTTATATATTAATTATACGATGTCTGGAGCTGCATCTTATAAAATTATTTTTACAATCACAGGTGGCCCATAAGTCGCTGCTGATGTAATTTGTTTTTCCTAATCGAACACGCCTTATAGTATTACAATTTTTGCATTTTCCATCAAAAGATAATGCATGTTTGTAAGAAAATAAATTCGGAACTCAGCAACTGCGTTATGGTAGCGATTTTTCATAAAATGTTTCTTTCGATACCTTAATTTACTATTAACTTAAGGTTCGTTGGCCAGGAAACCAGTTTTTTGGGCACATTTTAGGTTTATTTTCGGAAGATTTTTGTGTATTGTCAAACAATAAACTTATTTTGATGAAATATATATATATATATATATATATATATATATATATATATATATATATATATATATATATATATATATATATATATATATATATATATATTTCCTATTAAAAATATTTTTATGAAAATTCACTACCATAACGCCCTTGCTGCGTCCAGAGATTTTTTATTTCTGAAAAAACACCTGTCCTCTGTATGGTTATTCTTTTTGCAAATGCTGCATGTATTTCTGCTTGAGGTTCTGCTTTCTCTTCTTTCTTGTCCACAATGTTTCGCTATGTGCCCGATCTGACTGCAACCTGCAACGAAAACATTTCTTATTTTGATCATTTTTATAAACAGGTTTTGTGTTAAATGCTACTTGTTCTGAATTTTCCTGAGTCTTAAATCTGCTTTCTTCTGCCAGCAACCTCGATGTCAAGTTGTTACAGTTTTTTCGTCCTTTTGAGTGGACTCCCATGCACTGACAAAGTACTTATAAATTTTCTGATAATGAAGACAAGATCTTCGTTATAACCATTGTTTCATTTATATCCTGCTTAAGCGCTTTTAACAATGACATCATTGGTTTTTAACTTGTGCACAATATTTTCCAAATTACTAATGAATGTAGACATTTCCATTCCCTTTTTATAAGTAAAGTTGTAAAACTCTTGCAGCAGACTATATTTTTGTTGTTCAGTATCCCTTTCATAAACACGACACAGTTTTTCGATGGCGTCTTCTGAATAGTGGTGATTATTATACGCTGAGCAATAGCATCATTTTTATCCCATTCGGCTTTTTCATTGTCTTTTTCGGGTTTAACCTTGCTTCCGGTGACGATTCCATAAATATCCTTCAACTTAAAATATCTTACAACTTGAAATTCCCCTATGTCAAAGTTCGTACTGTCCTTCAGTGTTTCAATTTTATTCAGGAGACCCGTCTTTAGTTCTGTTCTCCACTTTTTTATTTGTATACACACGTGTTCAACTTCTTAGCATAACCTGAGTCCATAACCTGGTGATTTTTAATGTTTTTACAAGTGAAATCAACGACGTAGTTGATATTTTAGTATTGCTTTATTACTCAAAACAATACAGAACACCAGAACAGAACCATTATTCTAGTATAACACTTATCTGAATTTTAAAATAAAAAAATACGTTATTATTACATTATTCTTATTACTTCTAACCCGCGTACTTTTCGACACTGATCGACTCTCCGAACTTTCTATTTTCATTTCTAGTTCCTTTTATTTTTAATATGTCAACTGTCTTTATTATACAGAGCCAATGACATATAGATCTGTCATTGCACAGAGCACACAAACTAACCTAACTTATTTACGATAGAATAAATTCATTTAATAAAACAAATATCTAAACACTAGCAGCGTCGTAAAGGCTTACAAGTCACATGGGTTATTTTTTTTAATTTCAATTGAATAATTTGCGGTTTTGATTAAGTACTCTTTCATATTTTTAAGGAACCAGTTAAAGGGACAATTGTAAGCCTATTTCATCTATTTATATTTATATTATTTGCTGCCTGATTGGATTTTTCATATTTCCAATTCGCCTCAAATAGCATAATCATATTTTTTTCAATTTGCTTATATTTCAGAGGAATTCATAGATAAGTCGTGTACTTGTCTTGTCAAAACAAATGTTAAGACTACATCACAGCACTGCTCCAGTGATGTCGCCATATTCACGAAAAAAGCAGAAGAAACATATATTGTAACGATTACGTTTTTATTTAGCATCGTTACTAGTTTAAAGACATATAGAAAACCCACAGGTAGCTTAAATAATAGCAGACCTTATCTCTATAAAGCATTACAAATTTTTGTTTCAAAATTATTTGTTAAAAATTCGCCAATATCTAACTATCATAAAGCCCGTACTCGTTCCTTTTATATACGTTAAAAATTCAAATAGCGAGAGATGAAATGCTTTCTTATACAAGAAAGATCTAGAAGGTGCAGTTAACGTAATTATGATCTAATCGCTTTGTCGTCAAGCAGAAATCGTTGGACCACGTCCATTATTGCAGTACTAAGGGGATACCGAACGTTGGACCCCCGAACCCCGGATAGGTCGCATAATCTCCCCATACAAAGCTAGCTCTGGGCAGTATATCCTTGTCACACACATGAAGCTATAAAAGGATCGCGAACGGCGGTTACAAAAGGCGCGGCAAATTTGGCGCAGAGTTCTGGTGTGACACTTGCATCGAGGAGTCTCTGTTTGGCGGGCCTAGTGTTAACATCGTTGAAACTATCGTGGCGTTTTATCATCCTAAAAGGGTGTAATATCTTACTTTTTACCGCTAATATCGCTTAATATAGTTATCGGTGGGTGCTATAAGTGTTTCAATCTCGATTTAATTTGAAATTAATGGTTCGTTTTGATGTAAACGCGAATTAAACGGTGACTTTTTGTTCTCTGATGTAGTGAAGTCACTGATGCTATCGCAAGTGCTTATCTAAGTTTCCGATCTTTAAGCTAATCAGCTTTTAGTTCCGCATACCTCCAGCTACATTTTTGGCCGTAAAAGTTTCAATTAAATTACCTGCCGATGACGTCATAACAACAGCTGTCTGTTAAGACTATAGGTCTACGTATCTCATCTAGTAATAGAATGGTATGTAACAACTTGTCTGGCTATAACTCATGGAAAATGCCTTTCACTCTTCCCGACTCTCTTGTGAGAGATTAAGAGCCTGTGACAGGCACTGATACGTGGCGTTTACCTGTGTGAACATCTGTAACCAACCAACAGGTGACTGGGGGTTATTGAACTCCCACATATAATCCAGCTCTGGCGAGACTTTTGAGTTTTGCCTGTGTGTGACTTTCAAACTTTCATGTGACATTCAAATTCTCAAATTATTTGCAATATGAACTTCCATTCAACCTAACTAAACTATGCCTTTTTGTATCAGTGAGATTGTGTTTTAAAGTAACTCTAATTTTGTATCTATTTCATAATATTTTGTCAGTAACGTAGCTTCAGATATATGTTTGTTCACCCACTGCCTAACTTGCAAATGTTTTAAGATTTCATTGGTAATCAATAAAATAGAAATTTAACTTTATATTCTTTGAGATTCACTCAGGGTTTTTCTCTAAAGAATTAAACCAAACTGGCCAGTTCAATGTCTAGGAAATCCACCTAAATAGTATCTAAAAATCTTGAAAACATCAGTAGATCTGATTGAAAGACGACATCCTTTGCATTTAATGCTTGTAACCTACCACATTTAATTTCTTTCTAGTATACATGTAATATTCATATTTTTTGTAACATAATATCAACTCTTTATTCTGTCATGTGCAATAGTTAATTTCTTTCTTGGGAGATTTAATATTTGTTTTGTTTTGTGTAATGCAACGTTTATTTGAAATTTACCAGGAGTATCAAATTAATTTGCTCCAATTCATATCAATAAATTTAAATATTTACTTTTTTATACATATTTGTTTATTTGAAAAATAATTCCTACCTGAAATCTCTTATCATTGGTGACGACGTGAGTCCGAATTCTTTATACCGACTATCTAGATTTGGAAAAATTAAAGAACTATTCAAGTAACCAGGCACTGACCTGAAGATCTCACAAATTTAGGACTTCAGGCAGAAAAACTCAAAAGTTAGAGTAAGTATTAAACTATCTTAAGATCTTCTAGCCTTATAAGTGCCCCTTGTCTTGCAAATAATAGATCTGATAGATAGGTGCTTTTAGGTTAGGGTTTAGTAGGTGATGGTGACCTCGCTATCGCAAAGATTTAGATCCACTTGAGGTCAATCACGTTATAGCACTCTCAAACTTTTTTCAGGAAGGTTACAATATATAATTAATATCATCGTATTTGGGAAGTATTTTAGTTGCTTTAAGAAAAAGGTCAAAATATTTGGGTTGTAAAGCTCCAAATAAATTTGTTATTGATGGGTTGAGTTTCATTGAATTAAAATTCTTGAAAGCTCCCTCATTTTTCGAGATGCGACCGGCAGTCTCTCGATGTGTCTTCAAATACCTCGAAGCAAACGTGCAAATAAGCTTATTGGATTCCACTTCCAAACTGACTTTGTCAGCTTGCATGTGGGGAAATAATTCTTCTTTTAATTTTTTATCAAAATTCATGCATGAAACTAGTAAGTTTTGTCCTTCAGAATGCGCATATCCTCCAGATCCCCCAATACAAATTTTTCGATGTCTGTAAAAAAGCTTAGCTGAAAAAAGAACAAGGCAAATAGTACAAGGCAATATAGTTCTAGAACGATATGAAGACGCTCTTACGGGCGTAAATAAACTGCTGAATTTCTTACATAGTTACCACGTTCTCGAACTAAATCAATTAGTTTTCTTCTTTCTTTACTTCCTGGCGGTTTAGCAAGAATGCTTTGAACTTTGAACTTTTCTTTCTAACGAGTGGTTTTTTATTATATGTCTGGCAAAACAAAGTGCTTCATTCTCACAGAAAAAGCAGTATTCAAGTTTTCGTTTGTACTTTGCTTTGCTTGATTCTCTGGAAGCTTGAGGCTCTACAAAAGAGACATCAGAGTTATTTTCTGCAACTAGTTGTTCGGTGTTTACAGATTTTGAAGCACTTGTACACGGAGGGGTGACCAAATTTTCTGTGAGACGTTTGCTCTAAAATTGAGGAAAAGATACATTATTGTTAATTTTGTTTTATATTTCAAAAGAATATTAATCTCAGGGAATTTTGGGTATTTTAATACGAAGTGGTAAATGAACTTCAGTTACACTTACTTCGTATATCATCTTTAAAAGCTGTTGACAAAGTTGGTACCATCTTTTCAGTACAAAATGCTGCTGATGACTGCTACATGACAAATAACGGAGGAGCAGCTCTGTTTGAATCAATGATCTATGAATTAAATAAGAAGGAAGTGGAGCGAGTACGAGATCCATACACCACAACAACCATCAAAACTCTGGTTTCGTTTAGTAAGAATGAAGCGAAATCTCTTAGCAATGCTGGGTTGAATGTATCATCAGATCACATCACCTTAAACGATAACAAGTTTCACTTGCTCCTACCTCTTTGGTTCCTCTTCAGTTTCTTTCATCACTTTAAACGAGTTCTCTGTGGTAAACATACTTTCCGATTTACAAGAGCTCGAAATGATGCCAACAGTTTTTACAGTACTGGCACAGCAAGATCTAAAATAACTGTAACCAACATGTTTTTAAAAGCAAAACATTTATTTCCAAACGATAAAATGAAGTTGGAATTGATGGATAAAATAGCAAAAAACACATATATATTTATCGCATATCGCAAATGGGATATATATGAGCTACCAGCGCTCAAAGATATTGATAAAGGTGTGTGGTCTGTTAAAACTGCAACAAACTTAGAAAGACCTAGATATGTGATTATACCATTTCAAACAGATCAGAAAGACAACGTAAGCAAAAAAGGTGACTTCTTCGATAACATCGGTATGGTAAATCTACGAGCGTTCCTAAATTTAAAATGCTACCCTTATGAAGCTCTGAATATGGATTTCGATAAATAAAAATATGTTGAAGCCTACCAGATGTACACAGATTTTCAAAAAAGTTTTCATCATAAAACCATGTCACAGCCTCTTTTAAATTATGATGAGTTTAAAGAACGTGCTCTATTTGTAATCGACTGTCAGCACCAGAATGAATCAATCAAGTCTTCAACAGTCGACATCAAAGTGGAGTTTATGAGTAAAGACAATTTTCCTAATAGAACTAGAGCTTACTGTTTAGTTATTCATGATTGTATATTTGAATATAAACCTCTAACTGGTATCGTAAGAGCCATTATGTAATAATTTAGTATGTAAATTTTATTAATCCTAATAAATTAATTGTATTTAATTCGATTGTTTTATTTCTAACCTTAAACTGCTGTGAACTCTAAGAATGAGCATGCAACTATCTGTCTCCTAACAGTTATGTTTGCGTATGCGTTAGTCACCATTTTTGGATTCTACTCATCAAGACGAATAAAATGATACCAAACATGATACCTCTACCCCAAAAACTAAAAAAAATAGTTTGCGCATGCGCGTATGTCATATTTGAATTTTGTTTACTGAGACGAGTGACATGACACCAAACACGCGTGGTTTAACTTTAAAACTAAAAAAGTTGGTTTGCGCACGCGTCAACCGCCATATTTATATACGTCATGATATGTGAGATCAAAATGGTGGATCCTCTTCTTTCAACAAGTTGGCTTAGGTACCTTTTCATATTTTAAAATTTGTTAATTTTAGCGCCAACGGTTGCCATTTTGGCAGCCATCTTGGATTACGTCACCTCAGGTTAGAGCCCTACGCGTTCTGGTTTAGATAGATGGTGTAGTTTTGAATGTGGGGATTAGTTTTCAACTTTTCGCACTCTTCGATTACGTCATCTCCATCACCCGAGTTATCTCGGTGGCGTATCCGGTCGGGTCAGGGGGTGGTCGGGTGGTGGAGTTGTTCGTTTGACGTCGGGTCACGTCAGGTCAGGTCAGGTACGACGTCGGGTGGTGTGGTTATTCGTGTTAGGTACGACGTCGGGTGGTGGAGTTCGGGTGGTGGAGGTGGTGGCCACCCTGGGTGGTGGAGGTGGTGGCCACCCTGGGTGGTGGTCTCAGAACCGCTCTTCTATACCTACTTGCTCATGGTGTTAGGCGAATGTCTTCAAAATTACAGACAAGCCGAACGAATGTATGCAGGGAGGTACCCTGACCGCGTTCCTTAATCTCACAACTTTTCTAGGTGCCTGGCGATTCGAATTCGCACAACTGGTCCATTTCAATCCCTACACAATAAGAATCAACAGATTAGGCAGCCGGTAAGAAACGAAATGGCACCTGACATTTTGGCTGATGTTGCTATCAATCCCCATGTTTCAACCAGGGGGATCCCGGTTGATTCTGGTGTGAGTCAAATGTCAATATGCAGGATTTTAAAAGATACTCATTATCATCCTTATCACATTAGCCTGCAACAGGCACTTGAACCGAGGGATCACTAAAAACGTATCGATTTTTGCTAATGGCTATTAGCCAAAGAACTCCATCGATTGTTTCTCTGGACCGATGAGGCTACATTCACAAGCAAAGGGTAGGTCAACATTCACAATGCCAATTGCTGGTCATATTAATGAATACTTTTCTTTTATCTGGTTGTGGGCAATCATTTATAAGATATTCTAAATGAAAATAATATATAAGCACATCTAAATTACTTTTTAGATTGCTATAACTTTGTAAAACTTTAACTTTTTCAAATAACCAGATTTTTAACAATCCACATTTTTACGAAAAAATTTGGATGAGATCGTTAAAAAAATACCAAAATGTATATGCTTTAAAAATCATCTTAGCGTGCTTACAATTAAAAAACATTTTTAACAAATTACATCAAGCAGGTATTAAATTAATTTTTAACGGGGTTCGCATAAGTTATTGACTAGGGTAAAAGGCTGTTAATAAATAAAAATAATTGCAAACTTACATATTAATAACGGATGTTAATGAACATATTGAATTAAAGTAACACCCATGCAGTTTAATTACCTTAAATTAAGTAAAACTTCAAATAACTGTCATATTTATTTGGGAGGGTTTTAAAACTGCTAGTATCGAAATAAATTCAAAATATTTTAAACTAATGAGTCAGTTCAATTCGGTTGCCCGAAATAATGATCAAAATTAAATTTATAGTGTTTGTCAACTAGGTACTTTGCAAAAGATTGTCTATCTGCCCAGAAAGCTTTGATTGAACTCATATATAGGTATATATAGGTACCTATATATTTCAAATCTTTAAAATATAATATTGGGATAAGTAATGCACACACTATATGTCACTGTTGCTTGAGAAACTTATATGAACAAATACCACATGTATGGTTGAAACATAGTGCGCTTTGTGTATATATATATATATATATATATATATATATATATATATATATATATATATATATATATATATATATATATATATATATATATATATATATATATATATATACAAAGCGCACTATGTTGCAACATACGTGGGGCTGTTTACATTCATTATTGCGTGAACGACAATGCTGCGGCCGTATATCGGCCGCAATAATTCTCGTCATTTTACAACCTAAACTGCTCCAAAATAAATTTAGGTTATGTTATAGATGACACTCAAAGGTATATATATATATATATATATATATATATATATATATATATATATATATATATATATATATATATATATATATATATATATATATATATATATATATATATGTTCAGAAAGATTTCCGCGGTCTTTAATGTGAGACATGCTTGGTTCTCGGGTTAAACCGCGTCCAGAATTTATGGAAACTCGACGTTTCGGCTCCTGTTTTAGAGCCATTTTCAAGAGGTAAAGGAAATATGTAAGGACACTCTAAGGCCTCAATCTGCCTACTCCTTAGAGTGATGGACAAAGGTGGGTAAAGGAAATATGTAAGGGCACTCTAAGGCCTCAATCTGCCTACTCCTTAGAGTGGTGGACAAATGTGGGTAAAGGAAATATCTAAGGACACTCTAAGGCCTCAATCTGCCTACTCCTTAGAGTGATGGACAAAGGTGGGTAAAGGAAATATGTAAGGACACTCTAAGGCCTCAATCTGCCTACTCCTTAGAGTGGTGGACAAAGGTAGGTAAAGGAAATATGTAAGGACACTCTAAGGCCTCAATCTGCCTACTCCTTAGAGTGGTGGATAAAGGTAGGTTGGGTTGTTGTAGCTCGATTACGTATTCACAACAGACCAAAAACTATCAAATCTTATAAAAACTCCCAAGGATACGATTCCAAACGAATCCCACGGAGTTTACGAAATTCCTTGTTCCGACTATTCCCGAACTTACGTAGGACAAACAAACAGACGCATCCACAATAGAATATACGAACACACCCTCGCAGTTAGAAAATCCGACCCCTCATCGGCGCTGGCCATGCATCATATTCATACAGGGCACAAAATAGACTTCGATAATGCCAAAACAATAGCACCGGTTTACAATTTCAAAACGAGAATTATCCGCGAAGCAATCGAGATTGAAAAACGTCCCGATTGTTTAAATAAGAGAGATGATGGTCTTCGCCTTTCGACTACTTGGAAACCTATTATATCTTCTTTGCAAACACACAAAAGGGAAATGAATTCCACAGACAATTTTGTTGCATCATTATCCCCCCACTTAATTGACGGTGACCCCACTACTTTCACTGATGACGCAACAGGTAGACGAAACGACCTATATAAGACAAGACTTGCAACGAACTGCCAGATCTCTCTGAGGCCTAGGGTTGAACACACTGAGACCTCACAGACGATCTCCAGCGAGATTTGGGGAGTAGGCAGATTGAGGCCCCGTAATCGAGCTACAACAACCCAACCTACCTTTATCCACCACTCTAAGGAGTAGGCAGATTGAGGCCTTAGAGTGTCCTTACATATTTCCTTTACCTACCTTTGTCCACCACTCTAAGGAGTAGGCAGATTGAGGCCTTAGAGTGTCCTTACATATTTCCTTTACCCACCTTTGTCCATCACTCTAAGGAGTAGGCAGATTGAGGCCTTAGAGTGTCCTTACATATTTCCTTTACTTACATTTGTCCACCACTCTAAGGAGTAGGCAGATTGAGGCCTTAGAGTGCCCTTACATATTTCCTTTACCCACCTTTGTCCATCACTCTAAGGAGTAGGCAGATTGAGGCCTTAGAGTGTCCTTACATATTTCCTTTACCTCTTGAAAATGGCTCTAAAACAGGAGCCGAAACGTCGAGTTTCCATAAATTCTGGACGCGGTTTAACCCGAGAACCAAGCATGTCTCATATATATATATATATATATATATATATATATATATATATATATATATATATATATATATATATATATATATATATATATATATATATATATATATATATATATATATATATATATATATATTTGTGTGTGTGTGTGAAAACATATAAAAATTGAGACTCTAAGGAGCCTAGTTGGCGCTCATTTGAGGAATTTTTTCAAAAGTCGCGACCTCATTAGTTATATAATTATTTCTACGAAAATTCACTAAAACACTCTATTGCGTATTTATTTGCTCGTGAAAATGTGGATCTTTGATCTTATGGTACTAAAAAAAAATACTGCATCGTGACCTAATTTTCTATGTCTATAAAATAATGGTTTCATCTGGAACTTTTTCATCAGAAAGAAAGTAAAGTTGTCAAAAGTTTACCATAACATCTATTTTCGATATCGAGGGTGTGGTGCGAAAACCCGATCAGTGACAAATATATCGAAATAAACCTTTCACCGCCATCTAACATAAGCTTTTCCACTCTTTTTAATGGTATATTCTAATATCTGTTTTTCACATTTTAAGTCACTCAAGCAGAGGCAATACCCGCTTAGTAAATCTTTCATGTATTTGAAAATACCAAAAACCCAATAAGTAAACTTAGTATGGTGAAATAGGAATGCTTTATATAAATTTTTAATTTTTCAAATAGCACACCCCGATATTTCTATTTAAGTATTTTTCACTTTAAAAGGTTTCTTCGACATGATCAATTTCAAGAAGTAGAATTCGTTAAGTAATTTTAACTGGTCTTTAAATACACGATATTGAAGTAAAACGAATACTTGTGGAATGGAATAATTAGGTTAGGTTAGGTTTGATTGTGAGTGGGCCATATCGGTCCCTCCACCGCGACCATAAGGTCTATTGTGGCTCACGCCTAATAGTCTATATTTCGCCCAACAAAGCCAGCCTCCTGCAGGGGTCGATAATCTTTGTGGGCAAAAGTTGATCCAGATCCTCCGGAGCAAGCTTTATCTTGCCAAAGAGCAGGTATCTAGTCCTGTCCGCTGCCGGACAGGAACGCAGTACGTGCTCTGCTGTCTCGTCACTCTCCATACACAGCCCGCACTCGGTCTCCTGACCGACTCCAATACGGTGCATGTGGTGACGCAAGAGGCCGACTAGAGTACTCAGTTGTTGTCCGTTTAACTCTAGACGTTTTTTAGCCCTTGACTCAGACAGGCCATTTATGAAGGCCTTAGAGTTAGCTAATCCTGGAAGATTTTGCCAATACTGGATTGTCATTCTTTCTGTCCAGGTCTTTAAGGTGCGTTTTGCTGTGCATTATGTTATCCCCAGCACCGGTTCTGGTCCGACAAAGTCTCTCTGGGCACCACTCCTGGCAAGCGCGTCGGCCGCAACATTGCCATCATGGTCCGAGTGACCCGGTATCCAGACCAGCGACACCTCATTACAGCTGCCCAATTCGTTAAGGGCAGATTTACAACTCCAAACCGTTTTTTGAGTTAAAGCGGTAGGAACCAAGAGCCTTTATTGCAGCTTGGCTATCTGTATATATCTTGATCGATTTGTGTGTGCACTGTTTTTTTATACTTTCCCTTGCACACATCTCGATGGCGTACACTTCTGCCTTGTGTATGGTTGCGTACTTGCCGAGGCTAGCTGATAGTCTAGCATCGGTGCTGCCCCCATATGCGTCGGCTCCTACTCCCATATTGGTTTTGGAGCCGTCAGAGTACCAGCAGAGATCGGCTCTCAATAGGGTCGTTTGATTTCGCTCCCAGTCCTCCCTTTCCGGGAGGACGGTCTTGAAAGACAGATCTCTACTGATCCTTGTAGGCATCAAGTCTGAGACCATTCCCAGAATCCCGTGACCCTTAATGGCATCGAGAAGTCCGGACCCCCCCAGACTGATTTCCTTCGGCATACTGTCGTCCGTTTGTTTTAGTCTGTACGTTGTCCACCTCGCCACCCTCTCCAACCATATGTGAAGAGGTGGAATATTAAGGAGGACTTCCAGAGCGGCTGATGGTGCGGTGCTTATCGCTCCCGTTATCATCAGACAAGCTTGCCTCTGTTGATGAGCCAGTTTGGCCCTTGCGATACCATGAAGTGCCTTATAGGCCACCAAACTATGGCTCCATATATTATCATGTCTGATAACTACTACATAGAGCCAGTACATCTGTTGGGGGTTTGTTCCCCAGTTGTTTCCACAGATTCCCCGGCATGTCCACAGTTTAGCCCTGCGGATTACATTCTCTAACTGTATGTCCCAGGTTGAGCTTCTTATCTAGGGTAACCCTCAGATATTTTGCTTATTCCGAAAATGGAATCGTTTCCCCCATAAGAATAGGTGGTTTTAATTTGTCCAACCTTCTTCTTCTGGTAAACAATGATCGTTTTGCGGGGGTTCACAGACATCTGTTCCCTCCGGCACCAATCATTCACTACATTTAGTGTCTCCTGAAGAGTACTTGCTAGTTCCTCCTCATATTTGCCCCTAACCATTATGACTAGATCATCAGCATACGCCTGGACCTCAACCTCCCACAGTCCGAGGATAGCCAGCAAATCGTCCACAAAGAGAGACCACAGCATTGGAATAATTAGTTTGAATTGATTATACACTTTTTACATTCAATATAACTGTCGTGTTGAGGTAGGGCTTACTAGCAAAATCAAATATATATAATTAACGGTTTTTTGCCTGACTCCATTAACAATTATTTTTCTCACTCATTGTGTGTATCTAAACCCGATAAATAAACATGTGCGTGTGCGCACTCTGGTGCAAACCAGAGAAGGCAGATAAAACGTTCAGAGTTCACTGTGAGATTGTGTTTGATAACTAATAGTTTGTTGGTGTGTGGTGTAATCAGTTTATATTATTCCCAATGACATAATGTCATTGATTATTCTTAACCTGTATTCGTGAAAACAATTCCACGGAAGCTTAAGTCATGAGCAAAGGAAGTCGAATTATACTGAATTAAGTGTTAGCGTGTATAGTACAGGCAATAGAGAATTTTTTTCTGCATTAAACTACAGGAGTTATTTTTAGTGAATTTTCTTAGAAAAAATTCACTAATGAGGATATCTCGACTTTTGAATTAAAAATTTCTTCAAATGAGCGCGATCTAGGACCCCTAGAACCCATATCCGGGGTCAGTTTCAATTTTTATATGTTTATATATATATATATATATATATATATATATATATATATATATATATATATATATATATATATATATAATAACACAAACACTGAATTCCAAGAGGATGCATACAATTTCCTAAAACAGCTGGTGGTAGAAATGAAAGTTAGCAATAAACTGCTGATGGAAAAGGTAACTAAATTGGAAGAGGATGTTACAAGGGAACATAATAATTGTGTTAAATTACAAATTTTAAATAAACAGCTGGAAAATAAACTAAATCACATTACTTTATCATGAAATGATAAAGAAAATAGCAGTAGACGGCAGATAAGTTCAGATAGACAGACAAAAAATGGGACGGATAAAAATGAAATCCACATAAACAAATACAATGAACAAACAAAAAATGACACCCAAATAAATAATAAAGATGATTCCAGGAAAAACTACATGGAAATCAAAATGGCTCAAGAAAAAGTTATGGACAAATGCATTGGTTTGAATGATAATATGCACTTACTACCACAGGAAAAAGAAAAAGAGGAAAATATCTGGAAAACTGTTATAAATAAGAAGAAATTTAAAAATAGGTCAACAATCAGTATTGGAGAAGATACAGATGAAGCAAATACAGCACAGTTCTTGGGAAATGAACCAAAAATTTGGCTGTTTATATCAAGAGTAAATAAAAATGTAACATCGGACATTATACGGCAATATTTGCAGGCAAAGGATATTGCAAAAGGAAAGGATTTTATAGTTGAAGAACTCAAACTTAAGCGTGCAGATAGTAAGGGCTTTAAAATTGGAGCTGATGTGACCCTAAAAGAAGAAATATATAAACCCACATTTTGGCCTAGGGGTGTAGCTTTCTCGAAGTTTACATTTCCCAGAACTACACAATCGAAAGGAAATTTTTCTGTGGGTCAAGTTCCACAGATAATCATCTAACATCTTATACAAATAAACAACATGCTCCTCTGTTTGCTGTACTTAACTTGAATATTCAATCAATCAGTAGGAAAGTGGATGAATTAGAGCTATTCTTGAAAAAGCGTAGCGACATTCAAGTTGTCTGTTTGACAGAACACTGGTTAGTCAAGACTGCACTGAAGCATGTAACTTTTGAAGACTTTGAAATTGGCAGTTACTTTACCCGCAATACATTTGAGCATGGCGGAGTGCTTACAATGGTAAGGAAGAATGTACAGTTTCAAAACATAGATAATTACTTAGAAACTTCATTGGAGAAGCACTATGAAATATGTGGTATTTATATCAAAATGATGAACTGTATAATCCTTACAGTATACAGGTCGCCAATTGGTGATATTGACATCTTAATAGAAAAACTAGAGAGTACACTGTTAAAGCTGACTAAAGTCTTTAAGGCAAACATAATCATCGCAGGTGATTGGAATCAAGATTTTGGACACACGGATAATTCATCATCAAAAAAGAAACTCCTCAAAATGCTTCAGTCTTTTAATATTTCTCATTTATTTGAAGAACTAACACATTTTACAAGTACTAGTTCCAAATGCTTGGATAATATATTTACAGATATCTCAAAGCAGCACATAAAAACTGAAACACTAAATTTACACATCTCTGACCATCTTGGACAGGTGCTTACCTACAAAAAAAAAGGTTATCAGACAAAGTTTTACAGAAACACACAAAAGATACTTTACTGAAGGAAACTTAAAACGGTTTGCGTGTCATATGTGTTCTGTTGACTGGGAGGCCTACTTTGCCAACAGTGATCCGCAGACAAATTTCTCCAGATTTCATGAGTTCTTCCTTATGTGCTACAACGAATATTTTCCCGAAAGAAAATCTAGGATAAAAACTCAAATACTAAAGGTAAACTGGTATACCAATGAATTGAAATGTCATAAAAACGGGCTGGATGCACTCTACACAATATGGTTGGTGAAAAGAGATAACGAGTCATTAATGGCATACCAAACCTACCGAGACTGCTATCGCGACAAAGTTCGAGCGGCAAAGGCTGAAGGGGTTGCCATGGCTATTCAGCAAGCGGAAGACAAGCAAAAAGCTGCATGGAAGATTATAAAGGGTGAAACACAAGAAAAACGTAAACAGTTACCTTCATTAACACCAGAAGCATGTAATAGTTATTTTGCTAATATAAGTAAAAATATTTTTCAACAAATAAACGGAAATAATATAGTACCACGAACATATATTAAGACAAAAGTTATTAATACAATGAATTCATTTTATCTGCGGGAGGTGACGTCGCTGGAGGTTTGGAGAGTGGTATGTGCCTTGAAAGCCAAAATAACGCCAGACTGTTATGGAATAAATGTAAAATTTTTAAAAACAGTTATTTACAGCATACTAGATCCAATAACAGCTTTAGTAAATGAATGTTTGCAGGCTGGCCTGTTTCCAGAGGAACTTAAGAAAGCAGACGTAAGTATGGCATATAAGGGTGGCAATGTTGCCTCTTTGGATAGCTTTAGACCTATTTCCATTTCGCCAGCACTTTCAAAAATATTTGAGTACGTAATAAAGCAACAGCTTGAAGAATATTTAGAAGCAAAAGGTTTTCTCAGTGAGGAGCTTCATGGCTTTCGAAGAGGTAAATCAACAGTCACTGCGCTGGTAAACACAACAAATAAATTAAGTGAGGCGCTGGACTCTGGCAATATGGCACAATGCATATATTGTGATTTACATAAGGCATTTGACACAGTATCACATGAGATATTACTAACCAAATTGGAACACTATGGCATTAGGGGTTTGCCACTAAGGCTCTTTAAGTCATACCTTACCAACCGATACCAAAGAGTGAAGCTAAATGGACAGTACTCGAGTTGGCAGACACAAACATGCGGTATACCTCAGGGTTCGCTGCTAGGGCCTCTCCTATTCATTATATACACAAATGATCTTCCAGAGAACGTTTCGTCTGATGCAGTTTCTCTCTATGCAGACGATACCTCATTTGTAAACATTGGCAGAAATGAAGCTGAACTTAATGAGAGAAGAAATATCACAATGTCGGAAGCAGGAGAATGGTTTAGAAATAATAAACTGAAACTCAATGTAAACAAAACAAAAGTCTTGAATATCAGCTCCCACCAAACGCAACCAAGACAAAAACAATCTGTGAAATTTCTTGGTGTATATATACAATCAGATTTTCGCTGGTCAATGCACATTGAAAAGCTCCAGGGCACATTGGCGTCGTGTCTGTATCTGTTGAGGCGTCTGATGAACATCAGTAATTACCAGACAGTGTTGACAGCTTATCATGCATGTTTCCAAAGTAGGGCTACCTATGGTATCCTAATATGGGGGAGTAGCCCCGGAGTGTCTGAAATATTTCTGCAACAGAAAGCTGCAGTAAGAATAATCTGTTCTGTAGACAGTCGTACAAGTTGTAGAACCTTATTCACGAAGACAGGCATACTTACCATCTTTTCAGCATATATTTTGGAAAGTGTCTTATATACTTACCAACATCAAGAGGACTACAACCAAAACGGTGATTACCACGAATATGGTACCCGAGGCAGACAGAACATATCCATTCCTTATCATAGAATAAAAAGAGCTGAAACCGGGGTGAATTGCTGGGGTGTCAAGTTCTTCAATAAAATCCCGCAGAATATAAGATCAAAACATAAGCGAGAATTTAGGAGAAATGTGAAAAACACTCTTATGAAGTATGCATTTTATTCTTTAAGTGAATACCTCAATATGGACATTGAGTGGATAGAGTAGAGCCACTAGAGACAACATAAGATGCCATTTTTTTTTTATATGTGTAAATTTGTTTCTTTTGTCTTTTGTATTTTTGTTTGTTTTTGATGTTTATTTCACAATTTTAGTTTTATAGTCTTATATTTGGTATTTGTTTGACAAGGCTGTGTAATTTTTGCCACAATAAATATTATTATTATTATTATTATTATTATTATTATATATATATATATATATATATATATATATATATATATATATATATATATATATATATATATATATATATATATATATATATATATATATATTATTTTGTGAGTTAGCGGTGTGACATATATATATATATATATATATATATATATATATATATATATATATATATATATATATATATATATATATATATATATATATATATATATATATATATATATATATATATATATATATATATATATATATATATATATATATATATATATGTATCACACCGATAACTCAAAAAATGCCATTAAAAATTTGGATCGTACTTATCTTTTAACTACCTGCCACGCCTCTTAAAACCGTTCCCCAATTAAAATAACTCATCAAAAAAATTATATCTCAAAAAAGTAATTAGCCGATTTATTATAAAATTTGGCATGTACCTTTCTTTTGTAAATATCTTTGACAGGTTTGTTAGTCAGGAAAATCGGACGAGGTTTTCCCAGAAAATTTTGAGTTTTCATTCGAAAAAAATTTTTATCTCAAAGAATAATACGCCGATTTTGATAAAATTTGGCACGTACCTTCCTTTTGTAAAAGGCTTTGACAAGTTCGTTAATCAAAAAAATCGAACGAGGTTTTCCGGAAAAATTTTGAGTTTTCATTTAAAAAAAATTTTTATCTTAAAAAATAAAAAATCTATGATAACCAAATTTGGTAGGTAGGTTTACGATATAAAAAGCAAACTATATACCAAAATTTAGATTTCTATGTTACAAGAAAAAAAAGTTATAAAATATTTTGTGCCAGATCATTTCTATGAAAATTCACTACCATAACGCACTTGCTGCGTCCAGGCTTTTGTTGATAGATAGGTTCAGAATTAAGTACTGAATGTAAAAACACAAAATCCTTACAAATTAGGAGGGCGGAAGTGCCGCCATTTTGAGAAAAACCGTTTCGACCTATATCTCCATAATCGTGCACTTTAGACCAAAAATGGTAATGACCTTTATTGTATCTTTTTTTTTTGTATCACTCACCATTTACAACTTATGCGACTATTAGCATTCATTTATTGGATTTTTTACCTATATCTTTGTTAATAATTGTTTAAAAATAAAATGCTTATAACTTAACTTTTCAATCGACAAATTTTCTACAACTTTTACTTAAAACTTTTTTTTCTAAAATTATTATTAGTGCATTTTCTTTAAAAAAAAGTCACTAATGAGACCCCGACTTATGAATTTTGAAAAAAATAATTGAATAACACCAATAACTCAAAAACGAATGGGCCGATTTTAATTAAATTTGGTGAATACCTTTCTCTTGTCAGTGGCTTGGATAAGTTCGTTAGCCAAGAAAATCGGCCCAGGTTTTCCCGGAAAATTTTGTGTTTCTTTCGAAAAAAAAATCATATCTCCGGAAATAAGAAAGTAAGGGCAACTAAATTTGGTTTTATGTCATTATAGGTAAATTACCTACCAAAATTTAGGTCTGTAGGTTCAAAGACAAAAAAGTTATAGGCATTTAAAGAAAAATAAGTTGGGGTTTTCCTCAAAACGCCAAAGTCGCGAATTAAAACGTTAATATTGGCAACATTTACGCAAAGAACCTGAAACTAATATAAGCTATGGAAAGAAAATGTCTCAAGAAGAATGTTTTACAAAGCTTGAAGTCTTAGCTTCAACCGTCATTGTCCTTCATTTTACTAAAATATTTCCAGAAAAATTTGTCGATTGAAAAGTGCAACGTTTAACGCGTTATAACTTTGAAAATATTTATTTTAGAAAAAAGTTTTTAATAAGTGTTCTAGAAAATTTGTCGATAGAAAAGTTAAGTTATAAGCATTTTATTTTTTAAACAATTATTAACAAAGATATAGGTAAAAAAGTCAATAAATGAATGCTAATAGTCGTATAAGTTGTAAACGGTGAGTGACAGAGAAAAACATTATTTAACAAGAAAGATGAGAAATGCAATTATCTACAATAAAGGTCATTACAATTTTTGGCCTAAAGTGCACGATTATAGAGATATAGGTCGAAACGGTTTTTCTCAAAATGGCGGCACTTCTGCCCTCCTAATTTGTAAGGATTTTGTGTTTTTACATTCAGTACGTAATTCTGAACCTATCTATCAAAAAAAAAAAAAAAAACTCGTGTAATTTAGTGCATTATGGACAAGAGTAACGGGCTCCTCTATTGCCTGTACTAGTAGTAGTAAGAATCCATTTCCATTGACTGGTAAGTAATTTTCTTTACATAATGTATAACGTCATAACCTCATAGTTGAGTTTATTTATTTGTAAACTAGTGGCGTGCGGTCCATGGAAGCAAGGGAAGAATTGCTTCCCTTAAAATAACGACTACATACCTAAACCGCATTATTTAAAATCCCTTTTGTATTTTAAATATTAAATTTCAAAATCTGAAACTAATTTAATTATTAAAATTTTTATTTCGCAAGCTCACACACATAATTATTTATTATGCATCATACTGTATTTGTATATACGCTCCTAGCAATGACGTCGTCCCAGTAAATGCGACCGCATGCGGACAGCATGAACCTGATCTGATACTAGGAGTGGATGCAATGACTTCAGTTAAATACACGTAGTCAGCAGGCAACTTAATAAAAGAAACCCCGGCTCGGCGCGATGTACGCGTGTTTTTAGAACGTGTTGTACTACAAAGACCCGATGCGAGTACAATGTGAATGTGCCTGATTATTTCGTAGATATAAGCAGTCGACTAAGTTAAATATATTGGCATTTTATGATTATTAATATGGCTGCAAGTAGATCAGCTTTTAACGACGGTGAGGGTGGGGATTTACAAACTTTACAAACAAGTGGTAATAATAACTGTAATTGTATTGTGTGTTTTTTGATAACTAAAGGATTTTCAGCTTTACAGTTTGCTGAAAAACTTGCTATTATTAATAAAGGTACCCGAAACCTACTCTAAAAAACTTAAATACAAGAATTAAAACATGTACCTATTCGACATTTCAACGCGGAAAAAACTTATAAACAATATGAATGGTTAATGGGTTGTGAAAACAGGAATAAACTGTTTTGTTGGTCTTGTAGTCTTAAATACGAAATTTGTTTAAAAAATCACTTGGAACAGCCTAACGTTTTTCGCGGTACATAAAATCGCATTCAGAATGACTCAATTTCGGCTGTTGCCACTATTATTTTGAACATAATTAAATCTGAAATTAAACAGATTCGTTTCATTGCTATTGTTCTAGATGAAACAACCGATGTAACCAATTTAAGCAAACTATCTGTAGTAATACGCTACGTAAAAATGGATGGGAGTGTACACGAAAGATTTTTAGGCTTTAAAAATGTGACAGAAGGTCGTACTGCAAACGCTCTATATAAAATTGTGCTTAATATTATGAAAGATATTGAGGAGGCTGATAATAAATTAAATGCCCAAAGCTATGATGGGGCTGCTGTTATGGCCGGACATTTAGGAGGTCTTCAAGCTAAAGTGCGGGAAACGTTCTCCATTGCTCTATTTGTACACTGTTGTGCTCATAAATTAAATTAAATTTTATCCCAATCTGTAAATCATATTAAAGAATGTAAAGTGTTAAATGGCTGCTTTCTTTCCAAATCTACGAACCGCACACAAACCTTAGACTCAATTGTTAAAAAACGTTTACCCAAAGTAGCTGCAACCCGATGGAACTACAACGGCAGACTTGTGTTAACTATATTTGAACACCGTGAATCGTTAATTTAACTTTTTGAAAACATAATGGAAAATAGCAAAAATTGGGACGCAGAAACAATAAATAGTTCTAGAGGATTTTTAGATGGTTTGAAAGGAGACTTTAATTTTAATTTTTTACTTAATATATTTTCGGAAATATTTCCGTTTTCAGATCATGTATTTAACATATTGCAATGTAAAATAAATTACATTGGTTTTTACCTGACAAAAAAATAGTGAATTTAAATCCATTATAATTCAAAAAAGGAATGAATTTGATAAGTTCTGGGAAAAAACAATTGAATTAGGAGAAGTGGAGCGACGAAGAAAGGCTGTGCGCACTGATAATGTGGGAGACCTTCAAACTTCTTACCGCCGCCTTTTCTACGAAATTATAGATCAAATTCAGCAGAAAATTAACTGCAGATTTTATCATCTCAGTGAGCTGACATTTCTTGAATTGTGTAATTTTGGAGGATTTAAGAGGATACCTTTCCTAGAAAATTCATTTAAATCATTTCACCACTATGGACATTATTTTGACAAAGCCTTATTACGATCAGAACTTACAGTCATTTATAAACCCGATGTTATTGACACAAAAACTAACGCGAGTGAACTTTTAACTTTCTTAAAACAATCAAAATTGAAAAATTCATATTCTGAAGTGTTCATATTATGTGAATTAGTATTAACAATTCCTGCTACTAGTGCACCTTTCGAACAAAATTTTTCTATATTGAAACGTATCAAGAGTTTTGTTAGAAATTCAACAGGACAGGAAAGACTTTCCCAAATTTCAATTTTGTCAGTTGAAAATAAACTCGTCCAGGAAATGTCCCAGAATCCACAGTTACATGACATTATTAACGAATTTTCCAAAAACGACAGAAGAATCGAGTTACACTACAAATAGGTAAGTTTATAAGAATTGCTTCCCTTATTTGAAATGTCACCGCACGCCCCTGTTGTAAACAAATATAATTTGAAATAGCAATCCATAAGTAGGACCTCTGTAGTATGTAGTTTTGTGGGTGGGATAATAATAATGTTACTATAATCTCGGCAAAAAATATAATATAATAATAATTTATTCGGATACTAAAGTGGACAACTGCGAAAACCAAATAACTCATTATATCGCTATTTCCCTTCATTCCAAAAAGGATCTTGTACAGAAACTTGTCAAAAATAATAACTTAAACGGTAGAGACTTCCTAAAAATAGAACTTACCTACATTTCCATACCTGTATGTTTTTAGAAAAACCAACACTAACCGCTAGTTATCAACTGCACAATTTTTATACTTGTGATTATGCAATAAAAAGTATTCATTGTCTTATCAGGTAATTTTTATTTCAGAGCAAAATGCCACATCATGTCAACCTTCGGAAAAGATTGTCTGTAGTCAATATCAGTCCGAACAAAATGAACAATTTGAACCAGGTAAGCTTTATTTTGTTGAGTAAATTTTAGTTTTCAAAAATAATGCACACAAAACTGGTACAGTTGGTACAAAAAAAAAACGTGATTCAAGCTACATTAACCATAAAGCTTATCTCAAGTGTCTTATGTAACAGAGTAAAGCTTATAACCTATTATTTATCTATTATGCAGGGTCTTTCAGAACTTTGAAGACAATTTTTGGGAACAAACTCTGCTTTAAAATTTAAGGCAATAGGGTGGAAAGAAACAAGGATTTCTTAATAAATAAGCGAGAGAAAAAAATGTTGATATTTCTTGAAAACATTTTTAGCTGCTCTGTTCGCCTAGTCTGGTAATTGGACGGGTGCACCACTTGCAGTCTATTGCGAGAAAACTGGAATATTACAGTGAACCAGAGAACAGGGGCGCACATCGAACATAACATTTATGAAAAAAGTTTTTTTAATTTTTTGGTGCCATTGCATTTGTACGAGTGTATTGTTTCTTCGAAGGTCTAAAACACCCGCCTGTAGTTTTAGAGTTTGTTCTTCATGTCTTGTCTTTATTTCATTTCAGATCAAATTAAGATATTGGAACTATCTAAAACCAGTATACAGGGCGATTGTATAGATGAATCGTAAGATTTTAGATTAATTAATTTTCTGCAAGGCTTACTTTTGCGTCCATATCGAACTAAATTAATAAAGTTAAAGCAAATATTTTCCTATATTTTGTACTATTCCTGTTTAGGTTCCTTTATTGCTCCAGCACCTGAGGATGAAAACGAATCTAGGGTTTCATCTGAGTTGGATGAAAATCAAATCCATAAAGTAAATCAGATGGAAAATATCCTCGGGGAATATTTTATTGAATCTGGTAGCTTTAAATTTAGCTTATAGGTTCAAACCTGCGTTCGTATTTTTTCTGAGGGAGTAATTTATTTTTCTCCCTCAAGGCACGTCCGCATCTTTGCCGCCCCGATAGCACCGGAGCCTTTGGCTTATTGTGCATGCCCTTTGTCTTTTCTACTCCACCCATTCCAAAATCACTGTGCCTTGAACTAGTCTGCACAGCAATTGGTAGCGTGAAGTTTTATATTGCTCTGTCTCCGGTCTAGGCTGTCCGTAGATCAGTTGTCTTTTGCGGTCCAGAGCTTTACACTCGTACAAGATGTGCTGGGCTGATTCCTCCCCCTCGCCGCAGAGTCTGCATGCCAGGTCCCCTCGAACCGCCCCATTTTATGCAGGTGTTTTTTGACAGCCATGTGTCCCGTCAAGAGTCTTGTTATGTTCCTGAGATGTCGTCTACTAAGATTTAGCAGCTCCACAGCTCTCTTTGAACTGGGTTCCTCAATTACTGACTTCCCATATCTAAGCCCTGGACAGTCTTGCCAGTACACCTTATGTTCGTTTCTGGCCGGGACTTAATGGATTTCCTGGTAGTGCTCTTCATCACGCCCAGGGCCGGTTCTGGTCTCATAAATGGTTCTGCTGATCCTCTCTTCGCGAGACTGTCACTACTTCATTGCCTCTGACCTCCGAGTGACCCGGCATCCAATTGAGGGTGACCTCATTCTGCCCAGCCAGGTCGCTCGTCTCATCTCGGCATACACTTACATGGTGTAGCCCCTCCTGTTCTCTCGCACGCAGCGCAAGATGACGTACATTTCGGCCTGAAAGACCGTTGCAGAAGCTCCGAGGGAAATACTGCGACTTACCCTTGGTCCTTTCGAATAATCGCCTGCCCCCGTTCCACGCTCCCCACCGGATCCGTCCGTGAACCAGTCGAGCGCGGCCAGTGGTAAGCCCGTCGTCTCACCCCGCCATGCCTGGAGGTCGGAGATTTCCACTGTAAACGTGTTTTCCCTCCAGATTAGCTCACAAAGTCTGACCTCATTTCAAGCATGCGGGCTCCTTCACGATCTCCTGAATTTTGCAGTGGCCCCTTCAGCCTGGGTTGATCTTCAGTCTATCATTGCAGGCTAGTCTATATAGTCCTAGCCTGGCCTCCCTCATGATAACTAAGTGTAGGGGGAAACGAATGATATTAGTATCATATCTTGTTTGATCTAAGTTGCGTATTGCAGTATGTATTTTTGTGAATATTTCTATTTCAACTTTGATTCTACTTTACAGAAGATGATCAGTCTTTATTTGGAAATGATTATTCTGACGAAGATCCAACTTTCACTCCACCAAAACCACCAGCGCCTTGTTCAAGTCAAAAAGAATCTGATGAAGATGAAGTACTAGCTACTGGAGCACTTCACAAATCTCCTTCTTTAATGTGTTATCAGAACGAATCACAGATAGTACCAATTGAAATGTGGATCTCATTATTACTGAAGAATAGATTTGGTGGCTTATGGCGAAGTGTCAATAAACCAAAACGTTGTAAAAAGTAATCCATCTAGCCAGGCAGCCCTTAAGGCCCTAAGCAGCACACAAGTAAATTCCTGGCTGGTGAGTGAGTGCCGAAATGAGACGAGCGACCTGGCTGTGCAGAATGAGGTCACCCTCATCTCGGTGCCGGGTCACTCGGGGGGGTCAAACGCAATGAAGAAGCTAACAGTCTCGCAAAGAGAGGATCAGGAGAACCATTTATGGGACCAGAACTGGCTCTGGGCATGATGAAGAGCACGGCCAAGGGTGTCATTAAGTCCTGGGTCAGAAACGAACACAAGGTGTACTGGGCAGACTGTCCAGGGCTCAGACATGGGAAATCAGTAATTGACCAACCCAGTTCAACGAGAGCTGTGAAGCTGATAAATCTTAGCAGAGGACAGCTCAGAAACATAACAAGTCTCTTGACGGGACACATGACCGTCAAGAAACACCTGCATAAAATGGGGCGGTTCGAGGGGGACCTCGCAAGCAGACTCTGCTGCGAGGGGAAGGAATCATCCCAGCACATCTTGTGTGAGTGTTAAGCTCTGGACTGCAAAAGACAACTGATCAACGGTCAGTCTAGACCGGAGACAGAGCAATATAAAACTTCACCCTACCAATCGCTGTGCAGACTAGTTCAAGGCACAGTGATTTTGGAATGGGTGTAGTAAAAAGACTAAGTGCATGCACAATAAGCCAAAGGCTGCAGTGCTTTAGGGGCGGCGAAGTCGCGGTCGAGCCCTGAGGAAGGAAAAAAAACCATCTCAATGGAAAGTAAACATAAGCAAAAAGCGATGTGCAGAAGAAAAAGCATACATTGTGAAGAAAACACTTCAAGTTGGAAAAATTCCTCGGCCTGTTGAGTGTAGTAAATGCAAATTCAAATGTACGGAGCAAATTTCCGAAGAAAATAGGAATGAACTGTGCAGACACTATCGGAATTTAGATTTCGTAACTACGAAAAACTTCCTTCTGAACAATATAACTGTCAAGCCTATCAGAACGTTACTTGTCTAAAGGTCATCAGAAAAAATCCTAGACAGTTTAGTTAGAAATGCTTTTTTCCAACACGAAAGTTGAAAATATTGACTTTGTAAAAAAACATATTGAATCTTTTCCAGTCATGGAATCCCATTACACTTCTAAGGATACACTCAGAAAATACCGGGATTCAACACTAAATATAAAGAAAATGTACCTACTCTACCCCGAAAAATGTAAGGAACATAATAGGAAACCGGTGTCTGAAAATCAATATTGACATATTTTTGGTGAAGACTACAATCTAAGTTTTTTTATACCAAAAAAAGATCAATATCTCATTTGCGTAAACAATGCAAAAAGTGATTCAGAAAAGAAAAAAAGGTTACAGGAAACTTTTGAAGAGCATGAAAAAGAAACAGTGTGCCAGGAAGCAAAAAAGCGAGATAAACAAAAAGCAAATGTAGACACAATATTTATGGCTGTGTCCTTGGATTTGCAAGCAATTTTAGAAATTCCAAAAGGGACAGTGGGTAAGCTTTACTATGTGCGAAAATTAGTTGTCTGACAATTTTTGAATCACCACTGCCTAATAATGTGTATTATTTGTGCTGGAATGAAATCAATGGTAGGAACGGTAGTTGCAAAATTGGCACATGCCTTTACCACTACTGAAGGAACTGTTTACGATCTGAAGTTAATCACATAGCCATATTTTCGGATGCTTGTGGTGGACAGAACCGCAACCAATTTATTTCAGCTTTGTTACTATGGGCTGTTCACAAAATTGATCATTTAAACATAATCAAAAAAGTTTTTAGAATCGGAGCACACATATGTGAAGGCAGATTCCATGCATTCTGGTGTAGAATCCGCAAGCAAAAATGTGGGTATGACATCAATGAGTGACTGAAAAAACGTTTTCAGAAGAGCTAGAAGACAGAAGATAAAGACAATTAATAATACCAAATATACCATAGAGCCCTATCAAGTAAAACAAATAAAATATATGAATTTTTTTATATAAAGAAGCTAGCAGAGAAAATTATGAAAAATAAAATAAAAGAGAGATGGGAATTTAGTAAAGTGGTGGCAAATTAAAAGAATAAAATATGTAAAGTGGGAAAAGATAGTATATTCTTCAACTATGACCTTTCAGAGGAATTGAAATGTTTAAGAATTTCTAATAATTCCACATTAAGTTCGATTAAAATGGCTATGACAAGATCAAGACAATCCGAAATAATATTATCTTGTTCATTCAATGAAGAAATGCCAGATACTTTAGAAAAAATGTATAAGAGTCGTCTTTCAATAAGTGAAAAAAAGAAAAAAGATCTAATGAAGATGTGTAATGACTATATCTTTCCAGAAGAGCTTCATGGTTGGATCAATAATTTAAAAACAGCGGAAAATCTTGTAGATCGCATTCTGGAAGCTGCAATAGAAGATGCATCAAACGACGAAGAGGAGGGTTTCTGATTTAAAAGTCTATGATTTCTCTTTTAAGTTTTCTCTATGTTCTCTCTGATTAAAAAGTCTCTTTTTGTTTTATTAAATAAAATTACCATTTTAAAAGCCAGAAGACCTTTTTTTATCTCGGTGAAACAATGTCAAGTCAATATCGAAAAACAATAACAAACGAATTCAGGATAATTTTGAAAAGGAAAACCCGATAAGCCTCTATTTTTTGTCTTAATTACTTTTTTTTCTATAATATTGTTACCTTGTTCTCATCAAAATACAGAATTATTGATGAAATTGGCTTATACTTTTTACCTAAACTGCTAAGCATGCCAGCATTACATTTGCCGTCTCATTGCAACGGAACGTCAACACTCTGACATAGGTTACGATATCAGTGACCTGAAATCCTTAAACATTAAGTCCTCTCCCGGTCCCGACGGCATCTCTGCTAGAATATTGAGAACCTGTGCATTTCTCTGTCGATAATATTTAACTCATCATTGAGTCATAGTACTACCACAGGACTGGCTGAAGGCGATAGTGACAGCTATATTTAAAAAAGGGGACAAAACATCCAAATAATTACAAACCAATCAGCCTTACATGTATTGCATGCAGATTAATGGAAGGCATCGTGGTAAAATATCTTCTTCCTTTTCTCATCAATAATGGCATAATACCAGACACACAGCTTGACTTCCTGCCTGGCAGATCTGTGGTGACCAACCTGCTTTCAGCTGCTAATGAATGGACTCGCTTGCTCGATCAAAAGTTACCTGTGGATGTCATTACCTAGATTTTAACAAAGCTTTTGATAAGGTGCTGCATAACCTATTGTTACTGAAGCTAGAACACATTGGTATTAGGTGAAAACAGTTGTTGTGGATCCAGAGCTTTCTAACTGGCAAAAGTTTCTCAGTATGAGTCGGTTCATCATTCTCCAGATCAACTCCTGTTGGTAGCGGTGTGCCCCAGGGATCTGTTCTTGGTCCTGTCCTGTTCCTGGTCTATACAACACATCTACTATGTTGTGTCACTTCTCCCCATAATGCTTATGTGGATGACTGCAAAATAAATGGATGCCCTCTATTGACTAATAACAGCCTTCAGACGGATCTAAACACAGTAGTGTCTTGGTGTTCAGCGTGGAATATACCGCTTAATTATGATAATTGTACTCTTATTCACCTCGGCCACAACGCTCGCCAAGTTTATTTTCTGGAAAATAAGCAGATTCCATCTGTAGTGTCGAGCTGACCTTGGAGACCTTGTAACATCAGATTTGTCCTGGTCAGCTCAGCCTGTGTCAGCGGCCAGAAAGCCTGGAGGATAATGTATTTGCTAAAGAGAACCTTCCGAAGACCTACTCCTGCTCTTGCCAGAAAACTTTACACAACATACATTCGACCACATTTGGAGTATGTAATCCCGGCATGGTCTCCTGTACTTGTCAAAGACTGCAAATTGTTGGAGAAAACCCAACGTGCAGCATCCAGATAGCCTCTGCAGCTTAGGCACCAAACCATGAAGAACGCCTTAAGTGCCTCAGACTGACTCTCCACCTTGTAGGAAAGGCGATTAAGATGTGACCTGATTTATTTGTACAAAGTGACCCATGGTCTGTGTCCACCTCCATGTGAAACTTTGGTGCTTCTTAGTGATGACTCTAAACAGCGGGGACATTCTTTCAAATTGAAGAAGGAACCTTTCCGCACCAGAAACAGACTCAATTTCTTTTCAAACCGTGCATTTGATGAGTGGAACAGTTTGCCTGAAAGTATCGTCGCTGCTTCAAATATCGGTATATTCAAGAGAAGATTCGATGCCCATCTCAACAATTAAATTTGCCACTTATTATACAGGTTCTGGATATTTCATTTTAGTTTTGAATTTTGCACTTTTCTTTTACAATATAGGCTATAGTATTTTTATTATCCTAATGCAGGGTTAAGGAGTCGCGGGCCAAAGGACTCCAGGGGGCAAGCTGAGGAAGTGGAAATAACAACATAAACTTTCGATGAAGCTTTCCCCAAGACCGTCATGCGCGGTAAAAATCCGCATCCTGCACGAGGTGACCCTGCTAATAACTAAACATGACGGATCTAGACAAGGAGGTCGAACTAAACTCCCCCAATCTACGGTGTAACGTGACCCGTGCCTATGGATGGATGGCACCAGGGCGATGGTGTCGTGAACGGAACCTCTGGAGTACCGGGCAACCCTCCAGAGTAACCCGCCTTGCACCACACAGGAGGTTCTGATGGTGTGGACAGTATTTCCCCCATTTCCGTGGGAACAACATGAAGATCATAAATACATATAAAACCAAATCCAAGAGGCTCGAGGAGTGGCTCCGGCTACAGACTGGTGCCTTGAGTCTATTCCGGAAACGGAAACGAGCCAGGGGGCGGCAGCGGACTCTGGAGGTCTCACGACCGGCGTAGAATCGGGTGATCAGGGGGTAGCTTCGGCCAGAGACCTATCCCCGACACCCAAGCTGGAGGCAGGGTCCCACCGGAGGGCGGCGAGCTCCGCGGACTCCGGGGGCCCCTCCACCAGTGAGGACTCTACTGTAAGAGTAGAGGGACTGCTCCGGCATGCCAAGCGTCTTCCGGGGCGCAAAGAAAGAAGTTCCGGAGGGCGCAGAAAATGGCGAGCGGGACGTGGACGGTCGAGAAACCTGTAAAGGCGCAAGATGGAAGTGCGAGTCAGAAGAGGACCCGCTCGAACTCTAGCACGCCCACTACAGACAGACGTCTCAAAAGGGCCAGGGCACCTGTATAGGCGCAAGAGGAGAGTGCGAGTCAGAAGATGCCGCGCTCTGGCTCTAGCACACCTACTACATACAGACCTCCCAAAAGGACCCAGGCCGGAACACCGGCGCAGGCTGGCTTGTAAAAGGAGGCTCCGGAGGGCCTCGGGATGGCGGTGATTGACAGACGTCCTGAGGTCACGCTAGACCAGGGGAAGGCGGACCTGATCCAGGCTGCGGTGGGCTCTCTTCAGGAAGGGGAGAGCCCGCCACAGTTCCACCGGGCGCGCCTGACGGGGGGCATCCTCTGGATAACCTGTGCCGGCCCGCAGTCCTACAAAGGAGAGATCAAGGGACTCGGCGGAGCTACTGGAAAGCTCATCTACAGCAGATCCAGCGAGAACCCGAGGGCCTGTATTTTTGTCAGGGAAGGGATAGAGTTTCTGCCTCTAATGAATTTTTGTTCCAGGGACCTGGCAACGATCAAAATCCGATGTGGAGGAGCGGATGGGCTGAGTGACATTACTGTCGCGTCAGCCTATCTGCCAAGGGACAGAACGAACCCTCCTCCACCCAACGAATTGGAGCAGCTGATGAGCGTGGGACGTGGGCAGGTGTTTACTCGGAAGAACTGAGGGTAAGTCAGTATTTCCCTCTGAGCCCATGCAACGGTGTTTCAGGCCGAGATGTACGCCATCCTGCACTGTGTGCGGGAGAACAAGAGGAGGGGCTACGCCAACAAGCGGATCCTCATAGCCACAGACAGCCAGGCAGCCGTTAAGGCACTAAGTAGCCCACAGGTAAATTCCTGGCTGGTTAATGAGTGCCAAGACGAGACGAGCGATCTGGCTGGGCAGAATAAGGTGAACCTCATCTGGGTGCCGGGTCACTCGGGGGTCAAAGGCAGTGAAGAAGCTGACAGTCTCGCGAAGAGAGGGTCAGCAGAACCATTTATGGGACCAGAACCGGCTCTGGGCGTGTCAAAAAGCACTGCCAGGGGAGCCATTAAGTCCTGGGTCAGAAACCAACACAAGGTGTACTGGGCGGACTGTCCAGGGCTCAGACTTGGGAAGTCAATAATTGACGGACCCAGTTCAAAGAGAGTTGTGGAGCTGCTAAATCTTAGCAGAGGACAGCTCAGAAACACAACAGGTCTCTTGACGGGACACATGGCCGTCAAGAAACACCTGCATAAAATGGGGCGGTTCGAACATGCAGACTCTGCGGCGAGGGGGAGGAATCAGCCCAGCACATCTTGTGCGAGTGTAAAGCTCTGGACCGCAAAAGACAACTGATCTACGGTCAGTCTAGACCGGAAACAGAGCAATATAAAACTTCACCCTACCAATCACTGTGCAGACTAGTTCAAGGCACAGTGATCTTGGAATGGGTGAAGTAAGACTAAGGGTATGCACAATCAACCAAAGGTTGCAGTGCTATCGGGGCGGCAAGGCCGCGGACGAGCCCTGAGGGAACAAAAAAAAATTATCCTAATAAATAAATTAATTAATGAAAAAAATTCCGTAAATCGAAGAAAATTTGGGTACTTAAAATATTTTTTTATTGTACTAAACATCTCTATAAGTCGAAGTTGAAAAAATGACTGTTAGTTGATTCTACAAAACGCCAAACACAACCTTCATAAATCTAAGGCAATTAATATTTACGACTTCCTTTCTATTATACACTCTACTAGGGTCGGATATTCGGACAGCATGTTGTGACAAACAGACGTTCTACTTCTGACATTAAAATAATAATGCATTAAGTATGTGGAAATTAGTTAAGAAAGCCAATACATATTTCTGACCATCTTTAACTTTGAAACATTTTATGTATCTAGAGTGCCGACTATCACCTCTCTTTAAACTTGATTTGCTCCCTGTTTCCTCCTTTAAATAGTGGTTTTATTACAGTCTGGGAAAATACCAAGTTCTGTGCATCTATTGAATAAGATAGAGTCAGTGGGACTGCAATAACATACACGAGTTTCCTCAAATTCTCCACAGTGATAAGAGTCCAGCCCAGGAGCTTTCTTTACCTTCATACTCATTATGCATTCAATAACTTCGGACTCACATGTAGGTGTTAGAAAAATGCTGTATGGCTTCATATCTACCTTAAGACTGTCCCCCGAAGACGGTATTTTTTTTCTGCCAGTGCTCTCCCAACGGATGAAAAATATTTATTGAATGCGTTGGCTATTTCCGCCGGGTTGGAGTTATTTAATGAGTTATCACCTCCAAGTTGAATGTTTCTTGCAGGATCCTTTCTCTCTTCTTTAGTTAGCCGATTTACCGTCTCCCAAAGCTGTTTAGGTGAATTGAGGTTGGGGCATATTTGTTTTTTGACAAAGTTTGGTTTTGCGCACTTGATTATCTCATTTAACCTCTTTCTATATCGCGCAAACTGTAGTATCTTATCTTCTTCACTAGGGTTTTGTATCATTGTTCAGTATAAGCGATCTTTTGTGTTTATCGATTTAATTATAATCTCTGTTATCCAGGATTTGGCCTGCGTATATGCTGATGTTAACAAAGCGATGTTACAGTGGATCGCTGCTGCCCACGAACAAAATTTACTTTTATCTGTGCCAATTATCCGACAAAAAGCTCAAGAATTTGCAACCAGACCTGGACACAACCATTTTTCAGCGAGCATAAGGTGGCTTGATAACATTAATTGTCATAGTATTATCCAAAAAGTTGTTTGTGGTGAACGTGGTGATGGTAACGAACAATCGGCAACTAACTGGAAGAATACTGTTTTACTGAATCAAATTAGTAAATACCATCCCAATGACATGTTTAATGCTGATGAAACCGGTCTATTTTTTAAGTGTTTACCGAATAAAACATTGGCTTTTAAAAATGAAAACTGTCACGGTGGAAACCGTAGCAAAGAACAACCCACAATAATGGTTACTTCAAACATGACGGGGTCTGAAAAGTTAAAATTATTAGTGATTGGGAAAAGCAAAAATCCACGGTGCTTCAAGGGCATAAAATTGTTAGAAGTTAATTATGAAAGCAACAGCAAGGCATGGATAACCAGCGACTTATACAGGAAGTGGCTTGTTGAACTAAACAAAATTCGCTCAACAGAATAGAAACATTTTGTTATTTGTTGACAACTGTCCAGCTCATCCCAAAAATATTAACAGTCTATCCCATATAGATCTTGTGTATTTTCCACCCAACATGACTTCGGTTTTGCAACCTATGGACCAGTGAATCATCCAAAACCTTAAGCGGCACTACAGGAGAAAATTGTTGCTTAAAGTAATATCTTGTTTGGAAAGTGTTAAAATTACAATTCTTGACGCAATTAGAGAGATGAGCAATTGTTGGTCATGTCAAGGTAGAAACCATTGACAATTGTTTCAGAAAAGCTGGATTCATCAGAGAAACATCTGCGTCAGTGAAGCTGAAACTTGGAATGACACGGATGACATTCACTTAGGGCAACTGAAGGCTATGTCGAAAATCGCAATGACTAATGATGAGGAGCTCGACTTTGTTGATTATGTTAATGTTGATTATGTTAATGTTGATGTTGATGTGGAAATAACAAATTACCCCAGTAATGATGTGACAAGTGTTTTGCACCCGACAACAGAACAAGACCAAGAAAACGAAGATTCTGACGATGACGAAAACGAGTCTAATGATCTACCATCCTTGCAAGGAGGTTGATACCTTAATTGAAATTTTCAGACGATATCTAGAGAGCAAAGACAGAGTATCAGAAGACATCTTCAGTAGTTTGAGTGTGGTGGAAAAATTTATTATTGAGGACAAATTCAATCGAAGAGTGCAGTCAAAGACGGACTTTCTCAAGAAAATGGAAAAGGCATCTTTATTAGTTTAAGTGTAGTTGTAGTGGAAACATTTTGTGTAAAAAAATGTAAGCGAAAATTACAGAAAGATATAATAGACTTTTTTAAGAAATTTACGAGATATATAAATGTGGTGAGTTCTTAATAATTTTTGTTTTTTTAACTGTAATGTGACGCAAGTCAACTGTAAATAACGTTTTAAAATTTTGTCTGAAAATACTTTCAAATTCATCAGCTATGGCGCCGAAAGCTTATTTGCATAAAACTTCGTTCTAATGTGGGTATTGGTATTTTTATTATTCTGTAACTCGAAGTTTCCTTAACTCGAATTTTTTTTTGGTTCCTTCAAATTCGACGTACAGAAGTTCACCTGTATGTTATTGTATTAGAATGATGGAGGACGTTTATGACAACATAGCAGAACCACTGTCGGTAATTCGGTTTTATAATTTTAAGGCAAAACCCTGGACGAATCAGATCCTTTAAGGCTACTACGTCACAAACCACGGGTTTTAAAATTAGCATTTTGGCGGGCGGATCTTCATTTCATTATAAAAAATTTACTATAACAAACAACCTCAAAATTTTTCCATAGTTCTTTTATTACCACCAGTAATTAATTCCTATGCATTAAAATTGTGATTTTTGATTATGACCCCATTGCTATATAAAACAAGTTTTGTGATCTTGTGATGTTTTTTTCCATAAAAGTCATTTTAAAATGGTAGCCACTTATAAAAAATCTGAAGATAAAGGCCATAGGATGATAAACATAGTGAATTGGCCCGAGAGAGATATCTGGATCATCTGTTGAGGGTATGTTGGTATTAATAAGATACATTGATTCTGCAAGTTTAAGACCTCTATCTATTTTGGTTTTTGAATAAATCAAGAAAATAAAAATTCAATTTTTTTTCTCAAACACGACTGTACTGATACAAATGAAATTTGGCTATATTATGAAGATATAAAAATGTCTGTAGTCAGCAAGTGCGGTACGATAGCGAATTTTCATTAAATGCTTCACATTTGTATAACTAAATTTTCTATAATCCTAGAAAGTTGAGTCCTGGTATGTAGTAAGGTATTTACGAGGGCAACATACCAACCAAATTTCATCAAATTAAGTTTGTTATTTTTTGAGATACAAATTTTTGGTTTGGAAAAATGAAATTTAAAAAAATTTCAGGACGCAGCAAGTGCGTTATAGTAGCGAATTTTCATTAAAATTTTACACTATCATTATACGGCATATTAGTAAAGTTAATACTTTAAACTTACACAAACCATAAAGATCGATTTTAGAGGTCCTAGTATGCGCACATTTGAAGAATTCTTTCGAAAGTGTTACCATCGATATCTTGCGTTCTAACGCCTTTTGAGAAAAATGCCCAAAACTCAATTTTCTATGAAGCTAAAGAACTAAATTTGGCTATATCTGTAGATAGTGTAAGTCTTTTTAAAAGAAACTTATATTACAAATTTCATTAAAGTTCTACAGAAGATTTCCAGAAGGAAATTCATATTTATAAAAGTAAAGTATCTGCCAAATTATAAACCTAGCAATTATTTTTCCTTATTAATCGCCAGTATGATTTCGCTTTAGTGAACCTAATCAAACCGGTTTTTTCAACATCAACAATAACAAAACTTATTTAGGTGTTTTAAACAAAAATGAGGTCTTGTTCAAAGCGTATGCAATCTGTGCACTATTATTTCTCCAAATGTCAAAATAAAACATAAAAAAACATACATTCATCGAGCTGGATTCAATCGTGTAACCTTCTACTTATGAGACAACCACGATGCCCCCTACGCCATCTAGGCACACCTCAACTAACGTTTTATTTGCGTGATACTTTAGATCGGCTTCATGCCCGGGGTATTATACTCAAAGTATACGTAACAATTAATTACAGAATTAGTAGAATTACCATTGACACACGTCCCACGACTCTTTCGGTCTTATATGACATCTTGTTTAAAGATAAAAGAAACTATTATAGAATCATTTTTATAGAGACTTGGCTTAATTTTGTTTACATTTCTGCTATATTATGCGACAGCATAATATATCTATGCTGCGCTAAAATTATATTTGAGGCCGTTAATAAAGCTACAAATATAGTATATTTTAATAATTGATTGAATCCCCCCAGTTAAATAACAATCACTTCGCAAATTATATATAATTTCATGTCGTCTGTCATTTTCCCTAATTGCGGCCGAGATTTCACGATTGCTGGTTCGGGTAGTATGTTTAATGCCTGGTATATATACATACAGTGCATATATATATATATATATATATACATATGCATAGCAGTTAACTACTCTGTCTGCAGGCATTGGACTTTAACCACTAAATCGTTTCAACGC
This sequence comes from Tillus elongatus, assembly GCA_964006375.1. Taxonomy (NCBI): domain Eukaryota; kingdom Metazoa; phylum Arthropoda; class Insecta; order Coleoptera; family Cleridae; genus Tillus; species Tillus elongatus. Next base: position 51,561,386 of record OZ023270.1, read on the forward strand.
ATGCCTTTGGGATATTATTTTTAATTTGGAAAAAACTAAATATTTTGTACCAAATTACTTAAAAATCACAACATAGGTTTATTTGCACTATTTCTAGTCATATGGAAAGTATCATGTGAACAACAACTGATAGTTCTAATTCTAATAAGTACACTTGGAGAACCCACATCACAGCAACACATCTTTTTAAAGACCTGATGATCGTTGCACTAACAAACTTAGCATCATTAGAGGATGAAAAATTCTCGTCACATATTTTTCATCATCTGATGGTGCTAACTTTGTTAGTGAAACGATCGTCAGATCTTTAAAAAGATGTGTTGTGGTTTGGTTTCTCCAAGTGTACTTATCAATACCCATCACAGATTCCAATCTTCACTTAGCCCTAATTTTAGTTGGACATTCACAGCAATATCTTGATATTCCACTCCACCTGATCGTATTTGGTTTATGTTCAATAAAACATCTGTAAACCTTTCTACTGATATGATAAAATTCTATTTGAGCCTTTGCTATATTGGTTTTATTTTAACAAACTGAATAGTTATATTATCTGATTTATCTACCATTTTTGCTAAATATTATATTGCTTGTTTATATCGATAAGAACCATTTAATAAAAATGTCAAGTCTTTTTCGATCATTTCTGTAAAATCCATTAAATCACAAGATGAGATTATTTCAAGTGGAAGTTCTTTTCGCTGCCAATCATATTTATCTGCTTCATTGACTAGTGTATTGTCAGTATTATTTAGAGAATTCATCATTTCTACAATTTCATCTGGATACTCTGAGTCAGAAGTAAGACGTTTATTATAGGCTTATTGCTAAGAAATTAGACAAATCTGCAAAAACTACTGATTCTGGGAAGCATTTTATTATCGAATTGTTGGTCAAGTCGATGATATTTTTGTTGCAGCGTTACATATGTTGCTTCTACTCTCCAAAGAATTCTAGTGACATACCTTGTAGGGTCAGATTTAGCAGTTGTTAACCAATTTCGCTTTCCTTTTGATGCTGGTGTTGTACTCGATAACCACTTTTTTTAAGTGCTCTTGAGCGTCACGAAATCCTCCACCAACTTCACCTGGTTCCAATAACTTGCCAATGCCGTTAATAGTCTCGATAATTTATTTTGTTATAGTAGTGTCATTTAGGTTGGCATGATGTGGCCCTAACATAGTGCCTATTTGTTGTACAAATAGTAAATGGTTTACATAATGGTACTTTCTTTTGCACAAAAAAAAAATTCCTTTGATATTCGTTATTAGAGTTCTTCTAATGGCAAGCATATGTTCCATCACAAATCAAAACAATCTTATTATTAAGATCATCGTACAAAGGTGATGCTAATGGTGATGAATCATCCTAAATGAGATCATTTCTGGACATAGATCGAAAATCGAAGTAACGAGGTAATACATCTTTTTCTAGTGATTGTATCACTTGTTCACAATATTTTGAAACTAACTGTTCATGTGCTAATTCTAAAGTCACTTCAACTTGTTTGAATTGCCGGTACGGAGTTTATATATATATATATATATATATATATATATATATATATATATATATATATATATATATATATATATATATATATATATATATACAATAAGAGCTTGAGTTACAGTACGAGAATCTGTTTTTCTCATTGTTGTTAATAAATCTCAATTCAATTATGTTCTCCGGTCTTAAATATATAAAGTTGCTCATCAGAAATACGAAAATCATCCATCTTATCGAGCAGTGTAGAGCATCAGCAGCAAACCTTTCACATAATTTTAGTTACCTCTGATGATCTAAAAATGCTCCATTTACAATACATTTTTAATAGGTAGAGATCATCTTCAGAAAAGCACGTATTTATCAGATCAAAATGATCTTAACAGCATTGATTTCTATACGGAATCAAAGTAAATCGCTTAATCATGGATTACATACGAGCATGTTGAGGAACAACTACTAGATTTCTATTTGGAACAAAATATACACAACAATATCTATTAGTTATAACAGTTCTTTTGATTTGAACTTCAATGTGCTTCTAAGTATCATTGTATACAACATTCGGATTAAACAGTTGATCATCAGATATTGACTGGGAGAAAATGATCAATGATAAGGTTGATTTTCTTTTCCTAATAACTAACATTTATCTGAAGATGATTCAGCTCCCAAAGATTTTTCCTGCTCCTCATCATCAATTTTTATTTTCCTATATTTCAGTACATGGCAATTTGGACACACATCACCATCTACAATTGCACGTTCAAAGACAGTCGAAAACTCTTGAGCATCGTTCTCTGGTTGTATATTTTTTTAAGTACCCGATATTTTTTATCAATTTTGAACAAACAAACACATCAGATTATTACTTTTAAACGTAGACAGTGTAATAAATCGGATTATTTCTTAGATATTTTCTAAGGGATTTATATGGGGAGAAGAGGTAATTCAAAACATAATATTTTATATCATATAAAAGTTTCAGGGAGCTCCGTTGTATTTATTTTTAATAATATCGTTGCACGTGCATCTATGATAACCATGCCGGTTGTGGGATACCAAAGACATGACCTGATCTGCCTGACAGTCAAGCAAGATCATGTATCACTTCAGCACTTACGGTACGAGGTGTCTTGGTGACAACACCTAAAGGGTTACTCTAGTCTGTCAAGTCAGGCCATACTTGGTAGATTGGAGGACACAGTTTCTGTTTGAGCTTTGCAGGCTGTGTGGCTGGATAGACACAGACAGGAAGGGTCGATTACGTTTATAGAGAAGGTGTAAATAGCTGTTAGAATATTCATGTATTGAGGCAAACTAGGAAAAATTATTGTCATTATTAATTATTAAAGCTGTCAGTTGTTGAGGTAAGCTCAGATATAATTAGCTTATAATTAACTTCCGGCCTATGTCCTACCACCAAAACTCTGTACCTGGACAGCAAATTTCCTCTCCAACCGGAGCATTTCTGTTGTCGTGGATGGTCATTTCTCTAAACTGTATCCAATTAATGCAGAAGTTCCTCAAGGTTCAGCTTTAGCCCCTACTTCGTTTCTTCTCCACATCAATGACCTCCTCTCTAGCACATCCAACCCAGTTCACAGTTACGCGGACGACAGCACCCTCCACTCAAATATACAATATTCTAAGCCTGTCTCTTTAGCCCAATTAGATGAGGATCACAGACTCCATGGTCTCCATGGATCTCCAAAAAATATTAGACTAGGGAAGTAGAAATCTTGTACAATTCAACCTCACAAAATCACAGTCTTGCTTTCTTTCTCATAATAGATACACCAGCCCTAGACCCATCACCATGAACAACCAAGTTATTTAAAGTAATGAGTCCTTTTCACTTATTGGCATTTCTGTGGATCGTAATCTGAATTGGCATCAACATGTCACATCAATTGCAGAAGCGGCTGCTAAGAAATTAGGTTTCGTCTTCCAGGCTCGCAAATACTTTTCACCAGTTAATCTATATACCTTATATACTTCACAAATAAGACCAAACCTCGAATACTGCTCCCACATCTGGGGTGCTGCTGCCGCTTCTACACTCGCTATCCTGGACTCCATTCAGAAGAGAGCTATACCTCTCATCGGTGACCCTACCCTCACCCAAAGGCTGCCATCCCTTGCCCACCGACGTGCCGTTAGTGACCCCTCTCTCTCTCTCTCTCTCTCTCTCTCTCTCTCTCTCTTATAGATATCTGCACGGGCACTGCTCAGAGGAGCTTTCTTCCATAGTTCCTCCACCTGCTGCCCCCAACAGATCTACCAGGGGAACAGAGCGAATGCACCTTTTTACTGTCCAGATCACCAGTGATAGAACATCTTGTTATGCCCGCTCTTTTGTCCCGAGGACTTCCAAGTTGTGGAGTTCCTTGCCGGCACATGTTTTTCCTTCTCCCCCGAACATCCAAACCTTCAAGTCCAGAATTAACAAGTTGCCTCTTTCCTCCTTGTCGACACCCACGGTACGATAGTATTTAGGCTGTAAGCCCTTGTGGTGTGTTGGTGAAAAAAAAAAAGATAGGTATAGAATCGCAATATGATAGTCAAGAAAATTAAAAAATAGTTTTATCATTTAGAAAATAAAAATTGCATCTGATTGAATCAATATATTGATAAATAAAATTTATATTGTGTGTTAAAATGGAAAACGATATTTTAAATAAAATTATCAACATCTAAATATAATTTATAATTAATTTTTGAATATTTTAATACTTTAATTTTTAAAAATGCTGTTGCATTCTTGCTTTCAATATGTAATATAATTTGCACATATTAAATAAGTTCCATTTCTGTGATTTTTAAGGTATAAACATTGCAATAAATAGATTTTCATATCAAAAAAAAAACGATTTTTATTTATTTTTTCAAATGGCGTACCTTTTTCATTGATTTAAGGATTTGAGAGATCATTCTACTTAAAAACGACATGAAATAAAGTTAGTTTCTAAATTGTTGTAGAACGTTACCATAAATAAAAAATAATAATTTCGAAAAAAATTCTCTACTTCTAATAGTTGTTATAATATTTTGAGCTGTTATTTTTTCCGACAATAGCATTTTTATATCTTCATGATGTGTCCAAATTTCATTTAAATCGGTAAAGTGGTTTTTAAGAAAAAAAAATATTTTCTGAATTTTGGTTTGTTTCGATTTATTCAAAAACCAGAATCGATAGAGATCTTAAACTTTCAGAATCAACGTATCTCATTAATACCAACATACCCTCAAAAGATGATCAAGATATTTCTCTGTGGCCGATTCACTAAGCTTATTGTCCTATGGCCTTTTGCATCAAAATGAACTTGCTTTGGGTGTAATAACATTGCTTATAGGTGTGAAACGTGTACGGAGTATTCAGCAACGCAACACAGACCTTTTGTTAAATAATGTCATGATGTGATTGTTAAAAGCAATTATTACAACAAAATCCATCAGATAATAGAATGCGGTATAATAATGTGTATTTTTTTAATATATGTTTTTCTCCACTAAGTGAAGATTGGAACTTGTAATTAGTACTGATACATTTTGAAGAACACAATTTACCACAACACATTTTTTAAAGACCTGAGGATCGTGAAGCTAACAAGGTTGGCATGTTGTGGTGAAGTAGGTCAAATGTACTTAAAAGTTGGTTTTTTTTCTGTTAATGCTTCATTTGGGACATGAGAGTGAATACATTTTTTACTTTACTAATTATTTTCCTTGTCTCAATGGCAGGAGATGCTGTGTGTTATGTTTTTTAGGGGTAAAAACTGAACTGGCTGTTCTTTCAGGGGAGTAAGTTTCCAATATAGAAGTGGCACTTTCATGTTTTTCACATATCGGTGGTTGTATGGCAAAAGGTACTATGTGAGTATTTTCACCAAAATGCGATTTTCACGGTAAATTAAAGGTGGCAAAATGCTATATGTTATAGAATAAAGATTATAGCTCCGCTTGCCACCGTGTGGTTGTAATCTAGAAACGTCACATTATGCTGTGTTTCAAGCTATGAAACGGTTTCATGGCAAAATGAGGTTAAATTGCCACATCTTCATTAGCTATACAATATACACATAAGTTATAGATCTTGACTTATTTCAAGGCAAAAGGTGCTTGCTCACGATATCCCGTTCTGCCATAAAATATTTTAGAGTAAATGCAATAAGTTAGTCATGTCAAAAGGTTCTCTAAAACCGGATATCACTTTATGCCATAACAGGCATTCCAAAATGTAAAGCATTTCCGATAAGCGTGGAAAAAAAGAGAACCAGGAAATAAAAGCAGCAATAGAGACGTAAAAAAATAGATGATCATATTTCAAAGTTTCCAGTCTTTGAGAGTCACTATAGTAGAAGAGATTCGAAAAAGAAGTACCTACATCCCGATTTGAATATTAAAAAAATGTACTCTCTTTACACAGAGGAATGTACCGCAGAAAATAGGCAGCCTCTCTGTTATAGCAGTTATTATAAGTTTTTTAAGGCAAAGAACTTGTCATTCAAAAGACCCTATAATGACTCGTGCCGGGTATGTGACGAATTAAGAATAAAGCTTAGAATCAAAAATCTAACGGAAACTGACAGACATAAGTTTGAGCTAGAAAAAGAGGATCATTTGAAGAAAGTAGATACAGCATATAAAACGAAAGCTGCTGATAAGTTGAAGGCCAAAGCAAGTGGAGGAACAATTGTTGTCAAAGCGTTTGGCTTACAAAAAGTACTAGAAACTCCATCACTGACAACAGGTACATGATTTTATAAAAGACAACTCAGCACTTACAACCTAACAACGCACGACTTGTCTACTAATCAGGCAACAAGCTACTTGTGGTATGAAAGTATCGGTGGTCGTGACTTAGATGAAGTAGCATCAATACTGTATAAAGACATTCAAAATATTAATGACCATGTCGAACATTTAATATATTATTCCGACAACTGTACAGGATAGAACCACAATTTCACTTTGCCAGTTATGTATGATATATCAATAAAGCCCAAGCCCAACCTAAGAACAATCGAACACAAATTTCTTGTAGTAGGTCAAACTCACGTGGAGTGTGACTCTGACCATTCAGGAATAGAGAGAACTAAATCAAATGACATGAAAATATGTATACCCAGAGACTGGTACAATATGATAAAATGGATCAAAGACAGACGTGGGAGAGCATTTTTTAGTGTCCACGAAATGACACTTGAAAATTTTTATGATTTCAAGTCCTTGTACAGTTCAAAAACTTCCACTTATATTAAAAGACAAAGATTTTGTAACAATGACCCAGTTCAGTGGTCTAAAACCAGGTGGATTAAGGTCCAGAATGATAAGCCAGGAATATTTAGCTTATCCCAGCGGATTAACAGTCCAGAATTCGAGTTGCTTCTCCTAAGAAATACAAACGACGCTCAAAAAGAAATAGAATTAAAAATTTAAAATAAAAGTAAATTACCAATATCAAGTAAAAAATACAAAAATCTAATGGAATTTTTTGAGTTCATACCTGAAAAGTATCACCAGTTTTATAAAAGCCTTCCTTATAGCAGTAAAGTGTTGGATTCCCATGCCGATCTTGAAGATATTGAAGACTAGTGTGAACTTGAGTGAACTATGTTATTATAATGATGATCTACTGTTTATGGCAAAACGATCTAAATGTGTTACGTTTAGAAAAAAGTATTATTATTGAAGCTAAACTTTAATTTTTCTTGTATCCAAGAATTATTTTTTATTTAAAATATGTTGAAGTGTACTTTTTTGTTCATTACAGTTCAAAATATCAAAACGGTTGTTTTTTATGTCGTCCTAAAACTTTGTTTTAGCTCTCCTGTAAAATTGTGTTTTGATTACATAGCACCTTTTGCCGTAAAACCACCGATATATACTTCACCTGTCAAATTAGGCCTCAGAATTATATCTTTACTAAATCAAAATTCTGATAAACAGTGATTTAATTCTTAAAACTAACCACCCAGCGATTTGAACTACAGTTGTTCCACCTTACAAAAGTTGCGCTTGAGACTTTCTCATTTTTTAGGTATTCGCAAGACTAACTTTAGTCAGGATTTTAACAAAGTTATATATTTCTCAATGACCTCTTCACTATGTAATTTTTTTCACACTTCTGATATCACTTGCCAGAATAGTCCTCTAGATCTCTCTCTGGGGCACTTTCTTTTCAACAAAATGACACCTCTAAAACAAAACATGAAAAGACAACCCAGAAAAACCATATGACTAGCAACTTAATCAAGTAAATAGCAGTGTGGTTTAAACTTTTGTTCACATATTTTTCTGTAATATACAATTTCTGACTAAAAAATACAATATGTATATGTATGTACATTGTTTGATCTCATAGACATTACTCTATGTAATGTTTGATAACAATATTTCTAATTATTCAAGTGGCAGCTAGTAAGTTTATACAAAAGACACAAAGATTAAGATTAACCCACTGCTTTTTATCTATAACAATACTGGTGTCAGAGAAACAAAATAAGGTGATTTAAGAGATAATGCAATAACTATGAAATGAACTATATTTAAGATTTTTTATTTCTAAAATAAAATTTGGAGTTGTTAAAGACCCACTGTTACAGCTTCAGATACTGAAGCTATAAAATAACTTTGATTTTTGAAACATATGATATACATTTGGCTAATTCTGTGTTGTGTAAATCAAGCAGTTTTGTACTATAAACAATGCCAAAAATATATAACAAACTGTAAAAAAAATAATTAAATACATAAACTCAGAACAATAATATAAACAGCCAATAGAATATCGATAACAATAGGAAGATTTTGAAGTTAATTGTATGAAAATATACTAAATCTACTCAATAATGATCAACTTTATATGCTTAAGAGAGCTGGACTTGAAGTTCCGAAATATCAGTCATTTCTTCGGTCATCTCAGTATGGTCAGAAGACTCATATTTTGTATCTTCATATTTAGTCTCTATAATTTCTTCATGATCTGCTAATTCCTGCTGTGTAGTCGTAGCCACTGTTGTCACAGTGGTGGTGTTACTAGAATCTGCTGATGTGCTGATGGTTTCTCCTTCTTCACTTGTGGCAGGGGGTGGATTGGGTTTTGTTCGCCCATACTTTTCATGAATGTTTCTGTGCCGTTTTAAGGCAAATCTGCAAATGAATTAACAAAGTTGAATACATAATAATTATTATAGTTTTTTATGACCTAATCAAGCAAATAGACAAACAAAATAATCTAACTTTAAATTATACACTGAATAGTTAAAAAACATTCCTATTATATAATAAGTACACTTGGAGAATCCAAACACCACAAAACATTTTTAAAGGCCCGACGATCGTTTCACAAACAAAGTTAGCGTCATCAGAAGATGAAAATTCTCAGAATTCGAATTTTTCATCCTCTGATGACTCTAACTTTGTCAGTGAAACGATCATCAGGTCTTTAAAAAATGTGTTGTGATGATTTGGGTTCTCCACGTGTACTTATCAGTGCATAATATTTTTTGGTAAAACAACTTTTAAAAAAAATCCATTGCAATATATCCTGTTTGACTTCGCCAAATAGGTATATAATAGGAATCACTAAGTGAAGATTGGTACCTGTGATGAGCAGTGATAAGTACACTCGGAGAACCCAAATCACCGTAATACATCTTTTTAAAGACCTAACGATCGTTTCACTAACAAAGTTAGCGTCATCAGAGGATGAAAAATTCTAACCACTACTAACATCACCTTTTATACTGAGTCTTAGGTAAAGTACGATAACGCGAGGGGGGACTAAATCGCAGGCAAATTTTCTGTGTATTGTATTTTAATTGCCGGACGAGGTTTTTGAAGTTCCTTTACCACTTTACCTGACAGGTTTCTGAATGTTTATCTACATTAAAGACAGAGCGCAAACAGAGGACTCCAAACTAGTGACAGAGCTCGGTTTAAGGAACTTTTGTTTTTTATTGCCTTAGAAATATAAATACTTTCGTACGCATCTAGCTTCGCTGGCTGTCTAACATTTTTGATAAGTTTAAGATTTTCTTTATCAATTTGGTCGTTATTATCCCAAATAAGTTATGCTACGCAGGACTTGTCTACACTACTGTATCTCAGCTGTGCCACATGCTCACGAAATCTAGTCTCAATGGTTCTCTTAGTGTGCCCCAACGTATTTAAGATTACAATCTTTACAACCTAACTCATAGATACCCTACATTTCAGTGGCTTTATCTTTATCTTTCGTATTGCCTAACAGATTTCTTAAATTATTTTTTGTCGAAAAAGTTAGCAGCAATTCGGCTTTCTTAAAAATGCTCTCGAGACCCTTTGTGATATGCGGTTCAAAAGGTAGGCAAACAATTTTTTTCGCTATATTATCTTTCCTGAATGTCGTGCATTCCACATTTTCTTTGTTCTATGTCTGTTAATTCATTTTTTCACTAAGCAATGCGAATATCCGTTATATTTAGCCACGTTTTAATGTACTCTAATTCTATACTATACCTACTTTTCCTTGAGGGAAATTTTGTTAATCTATTTACTAGGAAATTTAAACCGTCCGTTTTTTGCGCAAACATATGATGTGAGTCATTTGGAATGTAACTTAGAGTGGTAGTTTTCTTCCTGTGGACATCGAATTCATTATTTTTTAATAACTAGTAGACTAGAAAAGGAAGTTTACTGTTAACTTTTAATTCGTGGGTGAATTTTATTGAAACAACTTGACACTTCAGTCTCTTAATAAAATCATCCACTTTGCATATATTTGTGTTAAACACTGCAAAAATATTGTCCACATAACGAATCCATACTCTAAGAAAATATTCACTTTCATTTTCTAAATCTGTCTCAAATCTACTCATTAAAAGGTCCGCAATGAATGGAGTGGGTTGCCCATTGCCTTCAGTTTGTTCAAAAAACTCATTGTTAAATTGAAAAACATTTTGTTTCATACAAAGGTTTGTTAAAGTTAAATATTCTTTGCAAACCTCTTCATTTATGCTGTTCAATTTCAACAACAGTTCTAAATACATTAGCGTTTGTTTTGTGGGCACGCTAGGAAATAAAGACACTACATCAAATGATATTCACTCGCCTTCAACCAATTTAACATCTTTAACTTTATTCATTAATTCAATTGAATTTGACACTGAGTTAACTTTTTTGTTTAACTGACAAGCTTTTAAACACCTTTGATGGCCACATCGCTAGATTATATGTTCGAGAATCTTAGGCGAGATAATAAGTCTCATTGATTTTCCCGGTTTATGAGTTTTTGGGAGACAATATTTTTTGGAGACTTTGGAATTTGCGAGCTGTAACTGTCTTCCTAAGTCTTTTGTTATAAGGTTGTGACAACTCTTGAAACTATTTTTCACCTCTAAAGGTACTCAAAAAATAATAACTTACAATAATTTGGCAAGAATTTATATAAAACATTGAAAAATTATAATTATTTAAACTTAGTTATTCTTCTCCTTCTGTACAATGAGAACTGCTTTGTTCATCTCTAATTATTTTGAATGTAACAAAACATATTTTAAACAGTTAAAAAACATTCCTACAATAAATGTTTAAACAAAGTTTTCTAGACAGGAATATACCTGTTTCACTATAAAATCTGAGACAGGATGTAACATTTTAGGAGTAATTTCATCAAATACTATTTGTACTAACCAAGTAATTGTTCCTTGTTTTCAAAACATTCATTAAATCTTTCATTTTTAAGATGACCCCACAAAAAAGTCTAAATGGGTTCAGCTCAGTGACATTGCAGGTCATGGCTTCATTTTTAACATAAGAGGGTAATGAATGTTTTCCTTTTGTTATTAGTGAATTTTCTTTAAAAAAATTCACTAATGAGGAGATCCCGACTTTTGAATTTTGAAAAAATTTCTTCAAATGACCGCGAACTAGGCCCCCTAGAACACATATCCGGGGTCAGTTTCAATTTTTATATGTTTATATATATATATATATATATATATATATATATATATATATATATATATATTATATATATATATATATATATATATATATATATATATATATATATATATATATATATATATATATATATATATATGTATCACACCGATAACTCAAAAAATAATAGGCCGATTTTGACTAAATTTGGTGGAAAAATTCCTTTTGCAAATGGCTTGGATAAGTTCGTTAGCCAGGAAAATCTGCCCAGGTTTTCCCGGAAAATTTTGTGTTTTCTTTCGAAAAAAATTTATATCTCCGGAATTAACAAAGTAAGGGCAACCAAATTTGGTACGCTAGTTAATATCCTTATAGGTAAGCTACCTACCAAAATTTAGCTATGTAGGTCAAAAGACAAAAAAGTTATAGGCATTTAAAGAAAAATAAATTGGGGTTTTCCTCAAAACGTCAAAGTTGCGATTTAAAACGTCAAAATCGGCAACATTTAGGCAAAGAACTTGAATCTAATACGGGATATGGAAATCAAATGTCTCAAGAAGGATGTTTTACAAACTCTGAAGTCTTAGTTTCAACCGTCATTGTCCTTCATTTTACTAAAATGTTTCCAGAAAATTCATTTCAAATAGACCCTTTTTCTGATGCTTGGCAGTAGCCTTAGCTATAGAGTTTATCGTTTAATGGTATATAATTTTTGTCGAATTTTCGTAAAAAATCAATAAAGCTCAATATATCCGTTATTATACAAGATATGAAGAAAATTTGTATATATTAATTATAGGGTGTCTTGAGCTACATCTTAAAAAAATATTTCTACAATCACAGGATGGCCCATAAGTCGTTGGTGATACAAATTTTCTTCTTTTTTTTTTAATCAAACACGCCTTATGTTATTGCATTTTTGAATATTTCAGCGATGCATGTTTGTAAGAAAAGAAATTCGGGACGCAGCAAGTGCGTTATGGTAGCGAATTTTCATTAAATGCTTCAAATTTGAATAGCTCAATTTGCTATTAACCTATAAGGTTGACCAAGAAACGAGTTTTTCCGGGAACACTTTAAGTTTACTTTTGGAAATTTTTGTACATTTTCACACAATAAAGTTATTTTTATGAAACATGGCACATTGTTTTTACTATATAGGTTATACTGGTAACCAAAATTGATGCCTGCTTTCTTAAAAAGCAAACACAGATTTGCAATTAAAAACATTTTTATGAAAATTCACTACCATAACGCACTTGCTGCGTCCAGAGTTTTTTATTTTTCCTATTACTTTTGAATGACAGGCGATACTGTTTGTATGTTTTCTTAAAGAAAAAACTAAATTGACTGTTTTTTCAGAACAGTAATTCTTCAATATGGAAGCACCACTGTCAACTCCTATGTTTTTCACATATCTACTTTACTTGTCAAATTCAGAATTATATCTTTACTGAATCAAAATTTGTGAACTACAGGTTCATGCAACTGCTAATGTTGGTTTGGTTAATACTAAGAAAAATCAGAAAAGTGTATTTTATTATCCTTAAAAGTGATTTGGCTTGGCTTGTTTTCCACCCAAAAGTACTTCCAGTTGGGCATCCTTTATGGCAAACAGATTCCACCAGAAAATGATCACAAAATGGCATTTGGGGAGAATCCTAAATCATTTGTAAACGCAAATATGAAGGGCAAAGTAAACATACACAAATAAAACTAGGGAGAAGCACTCGGCGTATGTTTAATCGGCCAATAACAGCCAATGACTCGCCTGCTACGTGCTCTAACTTGAAAAAAGGGTGCACAGAAAACACTTAGCAGCTTAGCACATGCAACACCAGCAACAACGTGATGCTTATGTTTCTGGCAAAATAAAATTTTACTCGGTAAGTCGGTATTTATTTAGCGAAGTTATACACTGCCACGTCAAGGAACATAATTAAGTCTAGAGTATATAAATTAACAGACAAAATATAGAGCATAAATAAAATATGTCTACATCTACAAATTAAAACCGATAAAAGATACAGTATAAATAAAATATTACAATTTGCAACAAAAAACACATAAAAACACAAAAGAAATACCAACAAACATAAAAATATATATCAAATATGGTGAAAATTCGTAAGGATAAAATCAAAACACATTTACAACAATTTAATGGTCTTTTCGTCTATAACAAATCATTAAAACTAATGAAAAAAAATTAAAAGAATGTTGAAGTAACAATTCCTTGACAGTCCTTCAAAACCCTTGCACTTGTAAAGTTCTTATTTGGACAGATAGTTTATTATACAACTTCTGAATCCAGCAATTTATACCCATTTGTGATCTAGATATTCTATGATACTGTATAATCAACTTATCTTTATTTCTTGTGTCATAACTAACACAGATGCGTATCCCCAGGTGTATGTGTCCATGAGAGTTAAGTCCGGTGAGCGGGCTGGCGAACGACGGGAGCTGCTTGCTATACATATATGTTTGAAGGTTTCGTAGAGGAGATGGCAGACTAACCTAGTGTTGTGAGAGGGGCGCCTCATCCTGCTGGTAACATATTACAGCAGTTTCTCTATTTAGTTGTTTATGGAGGCTATTATTATCACTTGTTGTAAATACCAGTAAGCACAGTATGGAGGAGGGGTCATCGTTTTGCTGTGGCCATAGACGACTGGCAGTTCTTGCCAGAGTTCTTGGATGCAGCAGTGCAGCGGCCTCTCTATAGAAACCTACCTTGTATAGATTGTGCTCAGCAAGTCAGTGGTTGTGGGGAAAGTGGTTGCCGGATCAGGGCTTGCCTTAACTGGCCGCCCGAGTGGAAGGGAACCACATTAAAAATCCCTCCAAATCAACGTTTTAGTGAATTTTCTTTAAAAAAAATTCACTAATGAGGAGATCCCGACTTTTGAATTTTGAAAAAATTTCTTCAAATGAGCGCTAATTAGGCCCCCCAGAAAACATATCCGGGGTCAGTTTCAATTTATATATATATATATATATATATATATATATATATATATATATATATATATATATATATATATATATATATATATATATATATATATATGTATCACACCGATAACTCAAAAAATAATAGGCCGATTTTGATCAAATTTGGTGAAAAAATTCCTTTTGCAAATGGCTTGGATGAGTTCGTTAGCCAGGAAAATCTGCCCAGGTTTTCCCGGAAAATTTTGTGTTTTCTTTTGAAAAAAATTTATATCTCCGGAATTAACAAAGTAAGGGCAAGCAAATTTGGTACGCAGGTATACATCTTTATAGGTAAGTTACCTGCCAAAATTTAGCTATGTAGGTCAAAAGACAAAAAAGTTATAGGCATTTAAACAAAAATAAATTGAGGTTTTCCTCAAAACGTCAAAGTGGCGATTTAAAATGTCAAAATTGGCAACATTTAGGCAAATAACTTAAATCTAATACGGGCTATAGAAATAAAATGTCTCAAGAAGGATGTTTTACAAACCCTAAAGTCTTAGTTTCAACCGTCATTGTCCTTCATTTAACTAAAATATTTGTAGAAAATTCATTTCAAATAGACCCTGTCTCTGATGCTTGGCAGTAGTCTTAGTTATAGAGTTTATCATTTAATGGTATATAATTTTTGTCGAATTTTTGTAAAAAATCAATAAAGTTCAATATATCCGTTATTATATAAGATATGAAGCAAATTTGTATATATTAATTATAGGGTGTCTTGAGCTACATCTTAAAATAATATTTCTACAATCACAGGGTGGCCCATAAGTCGTTGATGATACAAATTTCCTTTTTTTTAAATCAAACACGCCTTATGTTATTGCATTTTTGCATTTTCCATCGAAATATAATGCATGTTTGTACGAAAAGAAATTCTGGACGCAGCAAGTGCGTTATGGTGGCGAATTTTGATCAAATGTTTCATATTTGAACAGCTCAATTTGCTATTAACCTATAAGGTTGACCAAGAAACGTGTTTTTTCGGGAACATTTTAAGTTAACTTTTGGACATTGTTGTACATTTTCACACAATAAAGTTATTTTAATGGAACATGGCACATTGTTTTTACTATATAGGTTATATTGGTAACCAAATTTGATGCCTGCTTTCTTAAAAAAAACACATATTTGTTATTAAAAAGATTTTTATGAAAATTCACTACCATAACGCACTTGCTGCGTCCCGAACTTTTTCTATTATGCTAAGACTGAACCAGCCACCATAGAGATCAGTGTGTGGGATTTTTTTTTCCTTTTAAGGGAATATATCAAGGCTGTGTTCCCTTGATTTACGCCAAAAGCGACGTAATGTTGTATAGCATGAACTTACGTCGTCACAATATTCATAATTTACTTAAATACATTTTCTGTATTTTCATATATTTTTTTGCCATGGCTATTGCTACATAGATCTTCCGTGCAATGCTCAAGTAACGTTAGCTATCAAACAAATGTTACTAGCTATGTGCGCCGCGCCCGTAACATTAGATATCAAATAAATCTTCCATGCAATTTTGCACAATGCTTGTCCACACAAAGCTCATCAAAGCCAAGTTTTCGTCACATTATATGGCTGGGATCAAGTTTATCACCCTCTGCATAGCCCTAGCCTTGACGTAGTACCCAGTGATTATTATTTGTTCTTGCAGTTAAACAAGTACCTAGCCGATCAGCACTACAACGACGATAACGACATCAAAACGATCGTGCTAGAGTGCGGTTAGCAAAACAAGTGGCAGGTTTCTATGAGGACATAATTCAAAAGCTGCTCGGGCGATAAGTGCCTTAATATAATATGTGAAATATGTTCAAAAGTAGACTAACGTCCAGGCTTTCATGTAAATATAAAGGTATAAAAAATTGTAATGGTTCATATTGAAACAGCACCTACTTACAATATACACGCCTTGTAATATATATATATATATATATATATATATAT
The DNA here is from genome assembly GCA_964006375.1 of Tillus elongatus. Taxonomy (NCBI): domain Eukaryota; kingdom Metazoa; phylum Arthropoda; class Insecta; order Coleoptera; family Cleridae; genus Tillus; species Tillus elongatus. The sequence continues at coordinate 51,577,764 of OZ023270.1, forward strand.
ATATATATATATATATATATATATATATATATATATATATATATATATATACAGGGTGTTTACGTAAATTGGGAACAATAGCTATCTTTGTTATTATTTGAGTTACGAAGACGGTTAAATGGGCAAAGTTGACCTACTGGACACGCCGTCTGAATATGTCACGCATATCTAGATTGAACCACAACTGTCCAATCTGTTGACATAACCTCAATTTTTTTAATGGAATGATATGAATATTTTGCATTCAATCGACTCATGGCAAGCCATTCTATACGTACACATAATAGTGTTTCCATCCCAGTAAAATATTCTGAAGATAACTTGATCCCAAACGTTGCCAATTGTAGGTGTTTACGGAAATCGGGAACAATAGCTATCTTCGTTATTATTTGAGCTACGAAATCGGTTAAATAAGCACAATTTACCAACTGGACACCCCGCTTCTGAGTATGGCACGACAATAATTTTAAAAGTCATAATGACAGTAAGCAACAGAAAATATCGAATGTCAATTTATAACTGATATAACTCCTGAAATATTTCATGAGAGTGAAAAAAACGATTGTGCAGCAATCCCACAGAACTATATCAATCCATCACAGTCCAGCAGAAGTAGAGTTCTTTAATTTGAACTATAATTTCATAGTTTGGGGAAAACGTAAAAGTTCTATGAAATGCATGCATGTAACTCCGCCTAAATGGCACATTCAATTGCACAAGGTGGAAAACCATTGTGTATTTGTGTTGAACGACTCGCCCTAAGTCGATTAAACTCCAAATGTTCATATGGTTCCATTAAAAAAAATGAGGTTATGTCAACAGATTTGATAGTTGTTGTGCAATCTAGATATCGGTGGTATATTCAGAAGCGGCGTGTCCAGTTGGTCAACTTTGCTTATTTAACCGACTTCGTAGCTCAAGTAATAACGAAGATAGCTATTGTTCCCGATTTCCGTACACACCTACAATTGGCAATGTTTGGGATCAAGTTATCTTCGGCATCTCGTACTGGGATGGAAAGAATATTATGTCCTGAGTTGATTGAACGCAAAATATTCATATCGTCCCATTTGAAAAAAATTAGCTTATGTCAACAGATTTGACAGTTGTAATCTAGATATCCATGACATATTCAGAAGCGGGGTGTCCAGTAGTTAACTTTGCCCATTTAACCGACTTCGTAACTTAAATAATAGCAAAGATAGCTATTGTTCCCGATTTCCGTAGGCACCCTGTATATATATATATATATATATATATATATATATATATATATATATATATATATATATATATATATATATATAAAGATGCAGCAGGTTTTTTTAGATCAATTAAAGCAAGGGTGAGGGAACTAAATAATAAGGGTGAAAATAAGAAAAGCAAATTTTATAACAATGTGCCTATCATTGTTGATGCAAGGGTGATGTCAAAAAACGAGTGAATGTTCCTGATACAGGTTTTCAAGCTGATGCTGTATATTTGAATTGTGCAAGTTTTTTGGCTCACAGGGATGAACTTATAGAACATGTATTTTGCTATGCCCCGTCAATTGTTATGTTGAGCGAAGCTAGATGTACTAGTGATGTTGAGGATTTTGAGCTCCAGGTGCATAACTACAGTGTGGTCACGTGTGATTCTACAAGTCGACACATGGGAGGGGTGTTGTGTATGTGAGATAGGGTATAGAGGTTAAAGTGAAACAGAAATATGTGTTGGATGGAAACTACTGGTGTCAGTTTCTCGAAATCAAAGTACACAATACAAGATGGAATATAGGAGTAGTTTATCACTCTCCAAGTTCTAGCCATCCGGTGTTCATAGACGTGTTTGAGGACTGGTGTGAGTCTCACTTTGCTGGGAGTACAAGGTGTATGTTGGTTGGTGATGTTAATTTGGATTGTTTCGATTGTAATTCTTTCTACAGTAATAAGTTCAAATATGTCATCCAAACATTTGGTATAGAACAACTAGTGAATGAGGCAACTAGATGTACAGATAGAAGTTGTACTTTGGTATACTATGTTTTGACAAATAGTAAAGATATTTCTGTGGATGTACACCATGTGCCAAAAATACTGATCATTCCATTGTTGGTTTAAACTTTGCTTCGGTCTCAAGAGTGGAGTGTGATCATACAGAAATTGTAACCAGAAGGATGAATAATGACTGTCCATAATATATGTTTAGAGTTGATTGATAAATCGTGGAATTTCGACAGTATCGATGTAGATGTAATTTTTAAGGATATTGTAGATAGATGTAGGATAGTTTTAGACAGATTTGCTCCTCTTGTTACATATATGGTTGCTAATAAACAGGTTCCTTAGTATGATCAAGAGCTTAAGCGTAAAGCAAAAGAGAGGGACTGTGCTTATAAAAATTTTAAGACATCTATGGGAGATACACGTGAGCATTTGTGGACTATATACAAGTTGTATAGGAGCGAGTTTGTAAACCTACTAAAGGATTAAAAAAAAGGAAATATTTTGAAAGGAAAACCGACTCGCGTAGAGGTAATTCGAAGACATGTGGAAAACACTAAAAACCCTGTACAAGGCTAAAGGTGATGCGGTGAACTTGCTAAATTTCAACTTCGGCTATGATGGTAGGGTTTCTTTTGCAGCAACGAGAAAGGAGGCATGTGCAAAATTCAATGTATATTTTGTAAATAGTATTAATGTGATTGTAGATTCATTTCCAGTGGGTTGTCCTTAGTCTCATGAGGGTTATCCCTTGGTCGCATGTTCTTTTCTTGACTTTAAGCCTGTGACTCTTGCTGATCTGAATAAATATATAAACATGATGAAAAACGGTAGCATCACAGAGATCATCAGCACAGAGTTTTTGAGAGTAACCTTTGGAGTGATTGGTCATGTAATTTTGAATTTTATTAATGTCTCCCTTAAATATGGTGCTTTTCCGGGGGCCCTTAAGTGCAGTACAATTATACCAATTCCAAAGGGAGATAAAGATGTTCGCCCTGTGAATACTCTGCCGAGTGTTGTGAAGCTATAGGAACATTTTGTATATTGTCAATTAATGGATTATTTTCGGAAAAACAAACTGTTTGTTGGGTTTCAGTCTGGGTTTAGAAAGCATCATTATTGTGAGACTGCTTTGCAGCTGACGATTTCTAAGTGGAAAGAAGCAATAGATCAGGGGAAATATGTACTAGCTTTGTTTGTTCATCTTAAGAGAGCTTTCAAAACAATCGACAGGGATATTCTTCTGCAGAAGCTGACATATTATGGTATTGGTGGAAATGTGTTAGAATGGCTGAGGCAATACTTGACGGGCAGGACACAGAGGACCAGATTAAAGAAAGATATATCAGATGAGGTGGTGAGCTGCACTGGAGTTCCTCAGGGGAGTATACTCGGACCCCTACTTTTTATCATTTATGTGAATGATATTAATTTTAGTGAAGATTTTGAATATATAAGTTTGTTTGCTGATGACACATTGATTGCCTGTACTGGAGACAATGTTGCAAATATGGTTACAAGAATGAATGAAGAAGGTTTGCTGCATACCTGCATGTGAACAGACTGGGGTTGAATGTGAACAAAACAAAAGCTATGTTATTGGGTAGTAAGTATAGGCTGAAGAAGATAGATTATAATAATATAACTTTGAGGATTGAAAACAAGAGGATGGAATTTGTAAAAGAAATGAAATATTTAGGTTTTATTGTGGATGAGGCACTTGGCTTTAAGAGTCACTCTGAGTACATAGGCAAGAAAATAAAGAAAAAATTATTTTTGTTCAGCAGACTCAGTCACAATTTGTCAGTGTTTGCTAGTATCACGGTGTATCACACACTGTTGCAACCTCATTTTGATTACTGTGCTACCTTGTTTCACGTGATGGATCTGAACTCTCTGAATATGTTGCAGAAACTGCAGAATCGTGGAATGCGGATTGTCTTAAAAGTGAGCAGATATACACCTAAAAAAAATGATGCTCACGACTTTAAACTGGCAATGCGTTGCAGATAGACTGTACTATTTAACAATGATATTTATTTTCAAACTTGCGAAGAATCTGTTGTCGACCTATTTCGATTCATTTCTGGTTTTTAACGGAGACATTCACCAATATAATACAAGGGGTGCTGATGGTCTGCACATATATAGAACCTATACAAGCGGAGCAATGAAGTCGGTGTTTTTTAAAGGTATCAGCGAGTTTAACAGCTTACCTGGTGATTTAAGAAATTGTGGTACATTGAGTTTATTTGGAAGGAAACTTTTTCAGTTATTAATGTTGAGAGCACATGTATGATTAATTGTTTGTTTTTTTTTTGTCTCCTCTTAATTGTTGATTTGTTTGTATGTATTAGGATTTCCTATATTTAAATAAACTTATATATATATATATATATATATATATATATATATATATATATATATATATATATATATATATATATATATATATATATATATATATATATAAATTTTAAAAGGCCCTAAATATCGATTCTAAGAGCCCCAATTCGCTCATTTGAAAAAATTTCTGAAAGTTCAAAAGTTGTGACCCCTCTAATTACGATTTTTTTTAAATAAAAATACGACAAACGTAAACGGGTCCAGTATTTTCATATACTGATAATTACTTAACTATAAATAAGAATATGTTGCTATGTTGGGGTATTTTGATCAAAAATTTAAAAAATAAAAGTAGCAGATAATGTCTTTAAAATTTTAATTGAAATTGATAAATTGTTATTCCCGTCACTTGGTGAAACTGTTCTATAATAAATACAGATGTAGATTTGTTCTCTGGCTTTACAATTGCTTGTTTTCTTCTCTATAACGAGTTTCGCCCTTTTGCGGGGTCGTCATATAGGAGACAAATTTATTTATACTCATTCATGACAACTATAAATAAAAATATGTTGCTACGCTTGGGTATTTTGATCAAAACTTAAAAAAATAGCAGATGTCTTTAAAATGTCTATGTGATGTATGTCAATACTTAATATGGAAATCCAATAAACTTATAACAATAATATCCATACCAATTATAATATTAAAAGAATTAATTAACAATAACAGCAGTAGAAGTAGGTTCTATATAACAAAAATATCGACACACATTAACTTATTACATTATTACAACTATTTTTAATATGATTAGCTGTATTCTGTTTGATATATTTAATTAGAGAGAGGAGTATTCGAGAAATATGCATTTAAAATGAGGCAATTGTTGTGTATGTTTTTTTTTTACTTCTAAAGCTTAAAAAAAGTTAACTTTAAGCTTGTCATTACAAAAATGTAGTGCCTGTGTGGGCCTATCTTGAATATTAATAATATATTTTGTAAATGTAAACTTGTGAGTATGGTTATTTCTAAGTGCAGACATGTGTTCTTTGCATCTGGTATCAAAACATCTAGAAGTTTTAACAAAGTAGACTGTGTTATATTGTGTTAAAGCTAATTTATAAATTTCAGCTTTTGTCAAGAAACATAACTTTTCTTTCATGTTGAATAGCAAATCACGCGTCACGTTGTAAGACTTAAAAGCTACCTTTGTTGTAGTTATTTAAAATTTTTGAAATAAAATAAATAAATAAATAAATAAATAAATATATATATATATATATATATATATATATATATATATATATATATATATATATATATATATATATATATATATATATATATATATATATATATATAAAATATAAATAAAATAAAATAAATTTATTTGGCTTCACAAATGTTTGTTTTTTCTCTGTCACCGGTTTTGGTGCTTGACAGCATCATGTTCTGTCTGATGATGCTGCAAGCAGCAAAACTGGTTACAGAGAAGAAAACAAAATTTTGCAAGGCAGATAGTGTCTATGTCTATTCAGTATGGAATGGTTTCACCAAGTAAGGGCAACCACAATTAATGAGTTTTCTGATATCTTTCCAAAGTATTAGTCATCAAAATATATTTGTTTTTTGTCTCTTATCTTAGGATAAATTAAATGAAGTGCTAATTTCTATTATGTTCTGTCTATCATCTTATCTATTATTTTAACAGAGAACCACTATTGTAGCGATATCCTTGTGAATTGTATATGGAAATAATTGATGCTTTAAGTAGATTTGCTTTATTCAACACTTGTTCACAGGAAGAGATTCTTTTTAGTAATAGGATGATGTGAATGATGGCCGAAGGCAACAAACGAAATTAATCCGTTAAATTAGTGAGCATGCGCACACAGGCGCCATAAACTTATGAAGAAGGGAGAGAAATTTTAACATTACTCCCCCCGTTGAATGAAGTAATATGAAATTCTCAAAATGAACTTAAACTAACTACATACAAATAAGTGAATAACAGATATTGCCTTAAACATATATAACAATTAATAAAATCAAGTTCAAATATAGTCTGTGTTCTACGATCGTAGAGGGCATATCTTAGAGATGGCACATGTAGTTTCAGCACTGTGCGTGCGAACATGCACAATTCGAACAATTCCATAACTACCACTCACTGATTTAGTCACACATCCAAGCTGCCACTTAATTGGAGGTGTGTTGTTGTCTTTGATGAGCACAACGGATGCCTTCCTTGATCTTTGGTTGCTGCATTTGCCATCGGGTTCTCACTTGAAGTTCTGATATATATTCCTTTGACCACCTGGACCAAAAGTTCTGCACCATCTGTTGCAGTCTTTGAAAGATTGACAAAATATTTTCCTTCAAATAAGAGACATCCGGATCTAGTACAGATGTGATAAGTCATCCAGTGAGTGGCTGGGAGTGAGTGGAAGGAGATCATTTTGGTGATTGGATAGGGGTGACAAGGGTCGAGAGTTGAGAATTCCCTCCACTTGTGTTAGAACTGTTAGAAAGTGGTCATATGATAGTATGGCATCGCCAATCACCCTTTTTAAATAAAATTTGGTAGATTTAATACCAGCTTCCCAAAATCCCCATAGTCTAGGTGAATATGGTAGTAGAAATATCCAATTAAAATTCTCTCTGATAGCTTTCGTTGTCAATTCATTTTCGTGACTTCATATAAAGTGACCCGATTCCTTTAACAATAGCTTGGCTCCACAATAGTTTAGTCCATTAATCTGAACAGATTTTATCTGGCATTCCTCGACGTAACGCAAAACGTGGAAGGCATAATATAAATGCTTTGCTAGTCAAGTCAGTCACAGGTTCAAGGTGAATAGCAAAACAAATAAAGAGGCATACGTAGCACTTTGCAGGTTTCCAACCGCGACCGATCTTGTTCTTTATGAAGAAAGGGCCACAGTAGTCTGTTCCTACAACTGAGAATGGAAATTGGTCTTTGACTCTGTCGGAAGATAGATCTCCTAGCAGGTTGTAAATATATATAGATCTAGATTTGAAACAAGTTATACAATCAAAAACAACTTTCTTTGACAAACTGCGACCACCTACAGGCCAAAATTTTTCCCGTATGGAGCTTAGTAAGTGCGAAGGACCAGCATGATAGAGTCGGTCATGCTGAGCGAAATAATAATTTTGCAAATGAATGTTTTGCTGATATTATTATGGGATGCCTTTTATCATATGAGAAAGAGGAATTATAAAGCCTGCCTCCTACTCTGAGGATATTGTCATGATCGATAAACGGATTTAGCTTGATTAAAATGATTCCCTTTGACAATGACATACTTTGCAAGACTTGAATTTTCACTGTAAAACGATTCCATTTGTGAAAGACGAGCCAGTTGGGTCAGTGAATTTTGGCATTCCCTGAGATGTAAGGGGCCTTGAATTCGATCATCTTGTGATATCTTACAGCCTTTGATAAAGCGAAGGTGTTACGCCAGTATGCGGTTTTTTTTATTCAGGTTTAAGTAATTATCAAAGTTGATCCATGATTCAAAGGGAATAACAGAGATACATGTAACGGGTGCTACATTACTTGAAATGGTATCTTCACTCGAGAATGATGTCATACAACTTGGTGAGTCGCTGGAGAATATAGGATCTGAAAGGAAGTTATGGCCATGCCACCAATGGGGGAAATTTAAAAGCTTGTGAAGATTAATACCCCTCGTTATTAGATCTCCTGGGTTCAATTCAATTGGAACATGCCTCCACTTAAGAGATATTGCTAACTGCCTGGACTTGTGCAACTCGAATGCAAACAAAGGTCTCCAATAAGTGAGGTTGGGTATTAATCCACGATAAAATGATGGTTGAATCACTACAATAAATTATGTCATGAAGTTCAATGTCTAGAGCTACCTTAACTTTGTTTACTATTTGGGCCATCATGAGTACTCCACATAATTCCAACCTAGGAATAGTTAAGGACTTGAGTGGGGTCACTCTGGTTTTGAACACAACAGCTGTACAGATATATTTCCATTACAGCAGATAGATTGTATATATAAGCTAGAACCATATGCTGTTTTGCTACCGTCTGAAAATGCACGCAGTTATATTCCAACTAGGCATGTATGTATTGTTTGCCTACAAATTCGTAGCTCATTGAGTTTCAACAGACCGTGGGAGATCTCGTTCCATTGAGATTCCAACTTGCTGGGTAATGGTTCATCCCAGTTTTGTTATCAAGCCATAATTTTTGCATAAATATTCTAGCAATAACTGCACAACGATTGAGGATGCCTAATGTATTAATAACATTGACTTCCCAACATAAGGGAGGTATTCCGGGCCAGCCTGGCGTGGGGCTACGTCCCAAAGGCCTGCCGCCGGGTTAGGGGGGTCTTCATTCCCAAGCCGGGAAGGGATGACTACACGCTGGCCAAGGCGTACAGGCTAATCAGCCTTACATCATTCCTGCTTAAGGCATTAGAAAATATAGTAGATAGGTTTATGTTGGGAGAGATCCTAAAGGATCACCCCTTCCATAAAGGTCAGCACGCGTACCAGCGGGGGAAGTCGACGGAAACGGCGCTTTATGCTGTGACGTGGAAGGTGGAAAGTGCACTACACTACGGGGAGAGCACATTAGCTGTGTTCTTCGATGCGGAGGGGGCCTTTGATATGGCAAGGGCGGATACGGTTTGTACCGCCCTACAGGATAGGGGAACGCCGAGGTCCCTAATAAGCTGGGTGGCAAGCATGCTGGAGGACAGGAGAGTTTCGCTGACCTTGGGGGGCCGGGGGCTGGACGTCGGAGTGACGGGCGGCTGCCCTCAGGGAAACTGCCTTTCGCCCCATCTATGGTGTCTGGTCATGGACGGCCTCTTGGAGCGGCTCTCCGAGAACCGCTTCTACGCCCAGGCGTACGCTGATGATGGGCTGGTCTTAGTCACCGGCAAATTCCTCGGCGTCGTCTGTGAGTGCAAGCAAGCTGCCTATAGCATAATCGAAAGGTGGTGTGGTGAGCTGGGACTCTCCGTAAACCCGGTGAAGACGGAGATGATCCTATTTACCAAGAAGAGGAAGGTAGAGGGGTTTAGGGCGCCCGTGATGTTTGGAAAACCTTTAACTTTAGGGCGGGAGGTCAAATATCTGGGGGTGATCCTAGAGTCCAAACTAACATGGGGGTCGCAAATAGAACGGGTTGTAAGGAAGGGAGTAGCGACCCTCTGGCAGATGCGTCGAATGATAGGGAGGACCTGGAGAGTTAATCCTCGGATCCTTCACTGGATCTACACTGCGATCGTCAGACCGAGAATCCTCTATGGGGCCTTGGTCTGGTGGTGCGGTGTGAACCAAACTACCAGCAGGAAGCTGGCCAAACTCCAAAGGCTGGCAATCCTGGGTATCACAGGCGCTATGAGGACGACACCCTCAGCCGCGCTAGAGGTCCTGTTGATGCTGCCACCGCTTCCCATCTGTATCAGAAGGGAGGCTATGGCGTCGCATCTTAGAATGCGGGACTCAGGAAACTGGTGCGGAGGGAGCAGTAATAGGGCATGCAAGAGTCGCCAAGGAGGTTGAAAAGGAAATTCCGATTTCCGCCATAAAGGTGCGGGATGCCGAGGATATTATGTTGACTAGGCCATACACCCTCAGGATCCCCAGCAGGGATCAGTGGAGGTTGAATTCCAGCCCGCAAGCCTGGTCTGTTTCAACGACGGATCGCGGCTGGAGGACCAACAATCCTCCGGGGCAGGAATATACATCGAGGGCCTGGGGGTGCGCGAGAGCTATGCTCTTGGCGCATATACCACGGCATTCGAAACAGAGGTGTGCGCTATCCTGTCTGTGGCCAACAGACAGGATGTGAAGAGGAGTCCCGAGAAATGTGCGGCGAGGATGAGGAAACATCCTACCACTACCTCTGCGAATGCGAGGCTTTTGGGAGTCTTCGAGCAGAATTGTTCGGATCGAGGACTCTGCGGAGGAATCAGGTAAGTACTGTCCAATTGAAAACCGTCATGGCCTTCATCTCGAGGTCGAGGCAGTTTGGCGACGGAACCGAGGAGTAGAGCATGGTTGCTGGGTTGCTGGGGTTGGCAAAGGGGGCCCATGGTGGCCTCCCCACCACTGCTACTACTACTAATAACATTGAGATGTATGACAAAATACTACGCTTGCTGACCCTTCTATGTGTGCCGTTAAAATTGACTATTTCAAAAAGTATTGTATAGCAGACGTAGAGTTTTTGTGTTATTTGACGGACGAAATTCTAAGATATTGTTAGTTATTTCGTTACACTGTATGGAGCCTAAAACATTTGGATGATTTGAATTCCATTTTCTGAGAGTTAAACCACCTAACTGCAGGATCTTTGTAATGTTAGAAGATATGTAATAGGCTTCATCAAGGGTTCTACAGCTGGTCAACAAATCGTCGCAATACATATCTTTACGTATTATTTTGGATATGTTAGGATGCTGAGTTTAAAACCGATCTGCAATTTCGAATAAAAACCTTATAACTAAGTAACGCGAGGCCTTCTCACCATAAGTGACAGTGCAAAGTTTGTATATATCCAGCGGTAGTGAAAGATCAGGTCTCCAGAATATTCTTTATAGGGAGCGTTGATCCCTTTATATTAATACAAAGCGATACATTTTAGCACACTCACTTATCAGTACATACTTGAACCGTCTGAATCTTAAGAGGATTGACCAGAGATCATCTTGCAAGACAGATCCATTAGGTTGTATGTAGTTGAATAAATTGCCATTCGATGTGGGACATCTAGAATTCAACACGACACAAGGTTTTGTTGTATTGCTATGTTCCTTGAGATCGGCATGGTGAGGAGTGAAATATTGATACATAGCATCGTCAGGATTCACTACTTTCACATGCCCCAAATTTTCGTATTCCTCCATAAAATCGACATACACAGTTTTTAATTTTGAGTTAGATTGTAAGCGTCGTTCTAAGGACATGAACAGTCTTAAAGCATGCTGCTTTGATTCACCTAATATCTCTGTGCATGAATTTAGTGGGATTAAAACAATGCACCTACCAACCTCATCACGTTGATGCGGTTTTACAAAGTGAGAGTGACCGTGAATTTCCTCAAGACATAAAGGATTGGTTGCGCTTAACGTTTATATCTCCCAGAACTTTGCGAGTTGTCGTGGCACATTATGCCATGTGCTGATATGGCATAATGTGGACCCAGATTTCGGTTCGAGGGGAAACTGTATATCCAAGCTGTGTGTTCCATAAGTAAGGGTATATGTTGGATAGTGATTGGTTTGAAGACATTATTTGCCAGAAGACATCCACACCTAGAAACACATCAATCCTGGTTTAGCTATAGAAGTGTGGATTAGCCAAATTTGTACCATCTGGTATTTGTAAATTGTTTTCGTGAGGGAGAGGAGGTCATTCCCCAGATATTTGCTGCAGAATGAGAAAAGATAAGGGTGCGTTAAAGTCACTATGCATCGACTTTATTTTTTTTGGACGTGAGTTCTGAGACAGTGGCTTTGGATTTGCTAATACCTAAAATAGGATTTTGTACATGCGAGGTTGATAGCTTCAGTTTTCCACACATGGTTACCGTCATATATGATCTCATTGAGGCTGAGTCCAGAAGAGCTACACAGTTGTGCAATTTGCCAAATGCGTCTTGCAAAAGGATGATGGCGGTCGGGAGAACTTGAATGAGCAAATCTGAGACGATTGTGGTAGGAGTTAGACTGGTGGAGGGTGCCTCATAATCAACTTCTTGGGATGGTGCTGTGGCTATATTGACATTAGTATGGTCTGGTGTTTCAAAACTGTGTAACAAAGTTGAGTGCATTTTATTGTACGTTTTGCAATTACCAGATTTACAATTTGCGACAAAATGTCCGCCATGTAGACAATTTGTACAGAGATTCAGTGCTTGGATCTTATTTAATCGTGTGATCGGGTTCATGTCTAAGAATCTTGTGCAGAAAACAATCCTATGATCTCCTTTGCAGACGGGACAGATTGGTTTATTGAAGTTAGATTGGCTCTGACTAGATTGGTAGTAGGAAACATAACTATGTGTGGCATTGTATTGTGTTTTTGCTCGTGACTTGCTAAAGTTATATGTGTAATTAATTGTCTTATAAGGTTCTTCTATTTTTTCCAATAGTCTTGCTCTGTTCTCGAAAAACTCAATGAGGGGGGATGTTGGTGGTATACTGTCTAGCTTAGCAGTGTCCATTTCCCATTTTTTGTATTGTAATCTAATTTGTCTGTTATTAAATACTGAATGAAGCTTGCAAAGTGGGAGACAGGTTCTCCTAGCGATTATAGGGATCTAAGGTGAGCTTGCATGGAATCAGTTAAGTGGCATATGTCAGTTGCGGATTCTTGATGATTTTAGGAAAGTCAACGATGCCTTCGATATGTGAATATATAAAAAACTTTGTTTTTATGCCATTTTTCTATTAACCCTAATGCTACAGAGTAATCTGTTGCTGTGAGATCCAGAGATTCAATGACTGGCAGGCTCCGTTCCCAGAACGGATCTCAAGTACAGAAAACGAGTAACATCATCAAAGGCCTTATTGTTATGTATGAGAGATTTAAAGCCCTCAAAGAAGCTTAAGAACCACTCTGGGTTCCCATTGAAAACTTTCATTTTCAAAGTTGGTAGTTTTACCAAGCTTGAACGAGATTCTATACAAGGATATATGCAGGGGTTAAGGAGTCGCGGGCCGAAGGACTCCAGGGGGCAAGCTGAGGAAGTGGAAATAACAACATGAACTTTCGATTAAGCTTTCCCCAAGACCGCCATGCGCGGTAAAAATCCGCATCCCGCACGAGGTGACCCTGCTAATAACTAAACATGACGGATCTAGACAAGGAGGTCTAACTAAACTCCCCCAATCTACGGTGTCACGTGACCCGTGCCTATGGATAGATGGCACCAGGGCGATGGTGTCGTGAACGGAACCTCTGGAGTACCGGGCAACCCTCCAGAGTAACCCGCCTTGCACCACACAGGGGGTTCTGATGGTGTGGACAATATTTCCCCCATTCTCGTGGGAACAACATGAAGATAATAAACACATATAAAACCAATGAGGCTCGAGGGGTGGCTCCGGCTACAGACTTGTGCCTTGAGGCTATTACGGAAACGGAGACAAGCCAGGGGGCGGCAGCGGACTCTGGAGGTCTCACGACCGGCGTAGATACGGGGGATCAGGGGGTAGCTTCGGCCAGAGACCTGTCCCCGACACCCAAGCTGGAGGCTGGGTCCCACCGGAGGGCGGCGAGCTCCACGGACTCCGGGGGCCCCTCCACCAGTGAGGACTCTACTGTTAGAGTAGAGGGATTGCCCCGGCAGTCCAAGCGTCTTTCTGGGGCGCAAAGAAAGAAGTTCCAGAGGGCGCAGATAATGGCGACCGGGACGTGGACGGTCGAGAAACCTGTAAAGGCGCAAGATGGGAGTGCGAGTCAGAAGAGGACGCGCTCGAACTCTAGCACGCCCACTACAGACAGACGTCCCAAAAGGGCCAGGGCACCTGTAAAGGCGCAAGAGGAGAGTGCGAGTCAGAAGACGCCGCGCTCTGGCTCTAGCACGCCTACTACAGACAGAATTCCCAAAGGGACCAAGGCCGGAACACCGGCGCAGACTGGCTCTTATAGGGAGGCTGCGGAGGGCCTCGGGATGGCGGTGATTGACAGACGCCACCCTGAGGTCACGCTAGACCAGGGGAAGGCGGACCTGATCCAGGCTGCGGTGGTAGCTGCGGTGGACTCTCTTCAGGAAGGGGAGAGCCCGCCTCAGTTCCATCGGGCGCGCCTGACGGGGGGCATCCTCTGGATAACCTGTGCCGGCCCGCAGTCGCGGGACTGGCTGCGGAAAACGATCGGGGGCCTCGGTCAGATTTGGGAGGGGGCGAACTTGACAGCCGTCGAGCCCAAGGAACTCCCAAAGAGACGCAAGGTCCTCGTACAGATCCCTGACACCGTCCCGCAGAAGACGGTGATCAGTAGACTTAAGATCCAGAACCCTGAACTGGGGACGCAACACTGGTCGGTTCTAAGCAGGAAGTCAGAGGAGAAAGGACAGACCCTCGCCTTCTCGATCGACCAGACGTCTTACAGAGCCCTTGAAGGAACCTCCTTCAAGGCATTCTGGGGCCTGGGAAGGGTTAGCTTCCGCCCACTGGGGAAGCAACTAAGGGTTAATGGGACTTAGGTTCCTTCAGGTCAGGTCAGGTAGGGCAGCCACGGCCGGACTACTAATGGCTCTGAGGAACACGGATATGGCCCTCATCCAGGAACCGTACTCCTATAAAGGAGAGATCAAGGGACTCGGCGGGGCTACTCGAAAGCTCATCTACAGCAGATCCAGCGAGAACCCGAGTGCCTGCATTTTTGTCAGGAAAGGGGTAGAGTTTCTCCCTCTAATGAATTTCTGTTCCAGGGACCTGGCAACGATCAAAATCCGATGTGGAGGAGCGGATGGGCTGAGGGACATTACTGTCGCGTCAGCCTATCTGCCAGGGGACAGCACGGACCCTCCTCCACACAACGAATTGGAGCAGCTGATGGTGGGTAGCAGAGCAGGTGGATGGCAGACCATCATCGGCATGGATGCGAATGCGCACCATGAGTTGTGGGGTAGCTCGGACACAAACTCTAGGGGTGAGGCACTTTTACAATTCTTTATGAAATTTAATTTAGACATAGTGAATAGAGGTAATAAACCGACCTTCGTCACAACACGGCGTGAGGAAGTTTTAGATCTAAGAGTTTCCACCCAGTTTCTGGGTGACTTTGTTAAAAGCTGGGCTGTGTCTGGGGAAGTGAGTAGCTCAGACCACAGATACATCCGGTTTGAAATCGCCAAAGTCGAAAGAGAAACGGTATGGTACCGGGACCCCCGCAAGGCGGACTGGGAAGCCTACAGGTCAGACCTAGCTGTGGAACTGCGGGGGGTTAAGAGTACCATAGACAACTTAATAGACCTCGAGATTGCAACAGTCCAATTGCGAGACGCAATCACCTCGACCTATAACGCCAACTGCCCCCTGAAAATGAGGAACGTCCCGTGGTGGAATGAGGACCTCAGGCAAAGGAGGACGCAGGGTCGTAAGCTGTTTAACGCGGCCAAAATGTCGGGAGCATGGGATGAATATAGACAGGCCCTAACGACCTATAACAAAAGACTGAGGGACGCCAAGAAGGAGTCGTGGAGGAGGCACTGCGAGGAAGTGGAAAACACGTCCGAGAGTGCTCGACTACACAAGATCCTGTCTAAGGGCCCTCAGACTAACATAGGCTCCCTTAGAACACCCACGGGAGGCTTTACAAGTTCGGGGGAGGAAACTATGGAAATTTTACTCCAGGCGCACTTCCCCGGCTGTAACATAATAAACCAATCACCTCCGGACTGAGAACACTCAGAAATAGAGGCGCCTTATAGGCGGGCATCTAGAGTAGACTGCACAGTCGCTAAAGAGGTGGTAACCTGGAGCAAAATCAGATGGGCCACTAACAGCTTTAAGCCATACAAATCGCCGGGATTTGATGGAATAATGCCCATCATGCTCCAACAGGGGATAGATATACTGGCGCCGGTGCTTACCCTCATTATGAGGGCCAGCCTGGCTCTGGTGCACATTCCGAGGGCATGGAGACTGGCCATGGTTGTATTTATTCCTAAACCTGGGCGTCCAACAGACCAGGCAAAGTCGCTGAGGCCAATAAGTCTCATGTCCTTCTTGCTGAAAACAGTGGAAAAACTGCTCGACCGGCACATTAGGGGCGGTGTACTGGAAGCATATCTTCTACACTGCGGACAATATGCATACAGAGCAGGATTCTCAACAGAAACAGCACTGCACCAACTGGTGCTGAAACTGGAGAATACGCTGGAGAACAAGGAGGTGGCGCTGGGGGCCTTCCTAGACATAGAGGGGGCCTTTAGCAACACCTCGTTCGGATCGGTTCTGACAGCTGCCCGGGAGCGTGGAATAGAGGAGACCTGCTGCAGGTGGATCGGTTCCATGCTCAGGGACAGGGCAGTGTTCACCTCACTCGCGGGAGGGACTCTGCTGGCGGGGTCGCGGCGGGGTGTCCACAGGGGAGTATGAGGTACAGGGCTATGCGGACGACATTGTCATCATAGTCCGAGGAAAGGTCACAGAGGCAGTGTGGGAGCGCATGCAGACTGCACTGAATATGGTGGAACGGTGGACCGTTGATCAAGGGCTCGGGGTGGGCCCCGAGAAAGCAACCGTCGTGCCGTTTACGAGGAGGAGGAAGTGCGACAGCCACAGAACTCTCACTCTATACGGCAGGAGCGTTCCAATGGCCAGGGAGGTAAAATATCTTGGGGTCGTATTGGACTCTAAGCTAACCTGGAATGGTCACATTGGAAAAATACTGCGTAAGGCAGTCATGACCTTAGCCGTCACTAGGCGGCTATATGGAAAAACGTGAGGACTAAGACCTAGTATGGCCCACTGTCTGTACACAAGGGTGGTCAGACCATCGTTAACATATGCGGCACTGGTCTGGTGGCCTAAGGTGACACAATCCAGTGCCAAACCAAAACTAGGCAAGATCCAAAGGATGGCTTGCCTAGGCATCACAGGGGCCATGTCTTCAACCCCAACAGCCGCCATGGAGGTGTTGCTGGATCTGCCCCCCCTACACTTAGTTATTATGGGGGAGGCCAGGCTAGGACTATACAGACTAGCCTGCATTGGTAGACTGAAGATCAACCCAGGCTTCAGGAGCCACTGCAAAATTCAGGAGATCGTGAAGGAGCCCATGCTTGAAATGAGGTCAGACTTCGCGAGCCCGCGAATCTGCAGGGAAAACAACAAAACAACTTTACAGTGGAAATCCCCGACCGCGAGGCATGGCGGGAGGAGACGCCGGGCATACCACGGGACGCGCTCGTCTGGTTCACGACCGGATCCGGCGGGAAGCGTGGGACTGGGGCAGGTGTTTACTCGGAAGGACCGAGGGTAAGTCATAGTATTTCCCTCGGAGCCCATGCAACGGTGTTTCAGGCCGAGATGTACGCCATCTTGCACTGTGTGCGGGAGAGCAAGAGGAGGGGCTACACCAACAAGCGGATCCTCATAGCCACAGACAGCCGGGCAGCCCTTAAGGCACTAAGTAGCCCACGGGTAAATTCCTGGCTGGTGAGTAAGTGCCGAGACGAGACGAGCGACCTGGCTGGGCAGAATGAGGTGACCCTCATCTGGGTGCCGGGTCACTCGGGGGTCAAAGGCAATGAAGAAGCTGACAGTCTCGCGAAGAGAGGGTCAGCAGAACCATTTATGGGACCGGCTCTGGGCGTGTCAAAGAGCACTGCCAGGGGAGCCATTAAGTCCTGGGTCAGAAACCAACACAAGGTGTACTGGGCGGACTGTCCAGGGCTCAGACATGGGAAGTCAATAATTGACGGACCCAGCTCAAAGAGAGCTGTGGAGCTGCTAAATTTTAGCAGAGGACAGCTCAGAAACACAACAGGTCTCTTGACGGGACACATGGCCGTCAAGAAACACCTGCATAAAATGGGGTGGTTCGAAGGGGACCTCGCATGCAGACTCTGCGGCGAGGGGGAGGAATCAGCCCAGCACATCTTGTGTGAGTGTATAGCTCTGGACCGCAAAAGACAACTTATCTATGGTCAGTCTAGACCGGAGACAGAGCAATATAAAACTTCACCCTACCAATCGCTGTGCAGACTAGTTCAAGGCACAGTGATTTTGGAATGGGTGGAGTAAGACTAAGGGTATGCACAATCAACCAAGGGTTGCGGTGCTATCGGGGCAGCAAGGCCGCGGACGAGCCCTGAGGGATCAAAAAAAAAAAGGATATATGCAAGGTTCAATGTGCTCTCGTGTTTTGGGAATCGATGGATATTCTACTGGTATGAAATTATTTGCATTTGGATATAGTTCAGATTTGTCTGCATTGTTTTTGTGTGGGGTTAGTATAGGCATCGAGCAACTTGATCGAATTGCATGTGTGGAATCCGAGGCTGGTTTTTGAATGAGGGACTGACTTGCTAATAATAGAGTCTTGGCTAACGATAATGTTTCAAAGAAATCTGTCTCGAAAGTGCTATAGTTGTCACAATGATTTTGTATATTTGCTTTTACAAAGTAGAGAGATGATATGGTCAAGGTCAATGCCATAAAGCTATAAGCCATCTTTGCACCTAAAAATGACAGTGGTCCTAAAAAGACTACCTGCATCAGCTTGCTTCTTGCCTGAGTCTGCCAATGACAAAACTTTAATTATAATTATGAATTATTGACTATTGAGTATAAATTCTTATTTATACTAAGTATTAAAGTCATTTAACAGTATTAAATATTAAAAATTATAATTTTCATAAAATACGCATCTCTTAAAAAAACATTGTGTAGAATAAAAGGAAAAACCTGTAAGAAGTCTCCTTTGTGCATTCTGATTATAGTTAATTTTCAATGGTAGTTAATTACCGATTAATAGCAGTATTCTTGTAAAATGTTTTATTTCCTATACCTTACTTGCTTATTAAAATATCTACACTTTTAAAATATAGGAAAACCTACTCCCTTTTCCTTTTAGATAACTTTATTACTTACACTTATTTATATATACCTAAATAGTTGGCATATATTATTAGCAAATTTTAATTTAAAAACCCTTTATTTAGAATAAATATAGCCCCTAGAACCTCTATTTTGTGACAGTTAAACTTGATATATATATATATATATATATATATATATATATATATATATATATATATATATATATATATATATATATATATATAATTTAACGTTACACATTACAGATTCATGGAGCGGTTCAAGATTTGAGAGTTACAAATTACAATACATCAAAAGCATTCTTGCGACTCCAATTCCGATTCAGTTATGGACGACTCATGAGTCGAGGTGAGTCGACTCCGATTCCAATTCAGTTATTTAGAGGCGCAGACCGCTTTTGCTCTAATTAGAGATCATCAGTGCGCTGTGCCAATTACAGCGAGAACACACCTATAAAGTAATATGGCTTAAGGTAGCCAGCCCCCTAGAACACTGTGAGATGTACGACAGAGTCGCCATCTCGGTACGGGACCAGGTAGTATGTTGTCACGACAGCTCCACTTAACACAAATTGTTATAAATAGAAACTGTGTACAATCAACCAACAATTTTGAAGATTCCCTGGCCCATTTTCTTCCCTAATACCGGGACAATGTATGACGAGCTCTAATTAGAGCGAAACCGGTCCGTGTCTCTAATTAGAGCAAAACCGGTCTGCGTCTCTAATTATGGTAAGAATGCATATAGCCTTACATACATTGTCCCGGTATTAGGGAAGAAAATGGGCCGGGCCGACAATTTTCAACATTGTTCGTTGGTTGCACAGTCTATTTATAACATTTTGTGTTAACTAAAGCTGTCGTGACAACATGCTACGTAGTTCCACACCGAGATGGCGACCCTGTCGTACATTTCACAACGTTCTAGTTGTAAAATACTGTAAAGAAAACTCTCTTTAATTATAAAAAACCTTGGACGTAGCAAATGCATTAACTTTTTAAATTTAAACACTCAATTTTCCATTGAACTTATCAACTATATATATATATATATATATATATATATATATATATATATATATATATATATATATATATATATATATATATATATATATATATATATATATATATATATATATATATATATATATATATATATATATATATATATATAAGTAGGTATAGATGGTTCCTTCTGGGACCGCCACCCGCCACCGGGCGGAGTGGCGGAACTGACCTGACTCAACCGTCCTCGAGCTAACCTGAGCACAAGGTGGCGGAACTGACCGAACCCGACCACCCCCGACCTAACCCGAGCACAGGGTGGCGGAGCCACTGACCAGACCCGAATATCTCCGCCACCTGACTTCGTATTTAACCCGAACAAGTAGCGAACTAACCTGAGATGACGTAATCAAATTCAAAAGCCAACTAACCTGTATTAGGCAAACGAGGAACCGCCATTTAAAATAACATGCGTAATAAGAAGGTAATTATTAGTAATAAATATAAACCACTTGCCAAAGACACCTAACCTGAGAAGTATAGCAATTTCATCAATATATTGAATACGTAATAAATATAAACCACTTGCCAAAGACTAACCTGTTTATTAAAATCAAATCAATTTAAAATTATCTCATTAGAATTAATATAAATAACGTCGTATGTAGGATAAAAAGAAGCCGATCGACTTAAATGGGAACCGCCATTTAAAATGACGTGAAACAGTCGTCCCAGAATAATAATATTAAAACAGTCAGTATTGGATAAAGTATAAAAAGGTATTTACTTATATTTAAAAGTATATGAAAATTCGCCACCAGAACACACTTGCTGCGTTCAGCTTATTTATGTAAAAATTGGTAGACCAACTCACCAGACATAATCATCGCCTTCAGACATAGGGCCACACTAGCACTTAATTTTTTAAAATACCAACACCAATTTTCACGCTTTACACAAAATAACTAGTTCCATATTAATAGCACCTGTAAACAGATTTACAAAAGGGCAATGCGTTATGTAAGACATATAGCCTCTCCAGCTATTAAAAAATAACCCTGTTTTATTTAAATGTAAGCAAACAGTAATACACTTAAACATCTGATGCATTTTAGGTAAGATTCAAAAAATTATTAAACACATAAATAGCATGACCACACCCAGCTGATGATTTAAACTGTTATTAGCGGGCTACTCACCTAAACGGAAAGACTTGTGATAACGGTTAAAGATTTCGCATAGAAATTAGCCGAACGCCACAATTGTTATATGGGTACGTTCTAAAAATAACACACAGAGGTCGTTGACAAACAAAAGAAGGAAGTTCAGAAACAAAATAGACAACAGGTTCAAATAGGAAACCAAACTTAAATATCGCAGAGACAATAGAGGTCGTTGGCAAACAAAAGAAAGAAGTTCAGAAACAAAATAGACAACAGGTTCAAATAGGAAACTAAACTTAAATATCGTAGAGACAATAGAGGTCGCTGGCAAAACAAAGAAGGAAGCTCAGAAACAAAATGGACAACAGGTTCAACTCTTAAAAATAGGAACTTTTTTAGCCTTATGTGTGGGCGCGGCAAGTAGTTGATTTTATTTTGAAAGAGATACAGGTTCGATTCCGGATATATGCTCCTTGATATGGTAGCGTCAAACAAATACAAAGAGGTACTTAATAACTAAACACTAAGCTTAGAAACAATGGTTGGTTACAGGTTCAATTCCTTTCTTAGTTTTAAAGCTAACCCCCACGTGTTTAGTGGCATGTTACTCGTCTAAGTAAGCAGAAGTAAAAAATGGCGACTAAAATAAGAGAAAAAACTTAAAACCCTTATCGCGGAAGATCCGTGAGATGTACTAGAGAACCAACACATGCACGGTGTTAAGGAGGCCAAATCAAAGTGGAATATACAATAAAATGACCACTTCCGGTCTAAACTTTAAATCCTTATATCTTTTGAACGGAAAGTGATAGAAAGGAACCGGCTTCAAAAATATATCGTTTCGTAACAAGCTCTACAAGAAAATGAGATAAAAAACTTCAAATCCTTATCGCGGAAGATCGGTGAGATGTACGATAGAACCAATACATGCACGGTGTTAAGGAGGCCAAATCAAAATGGAATATACAATAAAATGGCCACTTCCGGTCTAAACTTTAAATCGTTATATCTTTTGAACGGAAAGTGATAGAAAGGAACCGACTTCAAAAATGTATGTTTCGTAACAAGGTCTACAAGAAACTGAGATAAAAAACTTCAAACCCTTATCGCGCAAGATCGGTGAGATGTACGATAGAACCAATACATGCACGGTGTTAAGGAGGCCAAATCAAATTGGAATATACAATAAAATGGCCACTTCCGGTCTAAACTTTAAATCGTTATATCTTTTGAACGGAAAGTGATAGAAAGGAACCGACTTCAAAAATGTATGTTTCGTAACAAGGTCTACAAGAAACTGAGATAAAAAACTTCAAACCCTTATCGCGGAAGATCGGCGAGATGTACGATAGAACCAATACATACACGCTGTTCAGCAAACCAAACTCTATAAACATATTCAATAAAAATGTTACTTCCAGTAGACACTTCCGGTATAGCTATTCTTAGAGCTACATACATGTGTGACACCTCAAAATAATCGTCTTGTTGAACAGAAGAAATATAATATTTAAGTAAGTCAGAACAGTCTCCAATTACCCTAAAACAACACATCTCTATAATTTCAGAGTAATCTTAGCCATGTGACCAGTTAAGCTAAGTATCTTGAAGTGTAGCTTTTATATTTATGAGATATAAAAGAAGAAAACCAAAGAGTTAATTGTCTATTACAACAACAAGCAGAAGGGGTTGACTTGGTACTACAGCTGCTACATACTTGGTAAAAATGGGTGCCACTAGCATTTCAGAGTAATTTTAATCATGCAGCACTCTAACTAACTGTCTTGAGATGTGGCTTTATGTGTTAATGGGTGGAAATAACAAAACTAAAGAGTTGATTGTCTATTACAACTGTCAGCTAAAGAAGCATTTAGGTAGCCGGAATACCGATATCCTAAATATTTCAAGAGTAATCTTAGTCATACAACACTCTTAACTAACTGTCTTGAGATGTGACTTTATGTATCATTGGTTGGAAAATAAGAAAACTAAAGAGTTGATTGTCTATTACAACGGTCAGCTAAAGAAACAGTTAGGTAGCCGGAATACCGATACCCTAAATATTTCAACCAAAGGAGCCCACTTAGACTCATCTCCAGGGGCTCGGAATACCGATGCCCTAGAAGTGGCGGAAGCAACATCTCAATTAACACCAACAACCGCTACATACTTGGTGGACTTTGGTATGTTTGGTATTAAATCGGTTTGCTACATAACCAATCATTTTTATGAAAAATTCAACAATTTTTATTTCTGCGTAAGCGAATTTAATCATAAAGAACCAATCTTCAAGAAACCGATGTAAAATGATAAGAACATTAAGAACAAACATTCCGATACCGAAGTGATCCTAAACACACCATATGATGCAAATTCTGTAAATCTCTTTAACAGAAGAAAAACAGAAGTCAAACACCGTAAGACAAATAGAAGCGACGCACATAACAGATGTGTCTGAGGAGAAACGTATTCAGAACCTTATTGAGTTTACTAAGTTTTAAGTATACGAATATAACAGTCTATATACCAACCGACCAGAGCAACACAACTAACCAACCAACTGTTTTTGAGGTGTAACCTTTATGTATGTATGTAATTTAATTTTCGATGGTGTAAAATAAAATTAAAAAGTGTGATATAGGCAAAATAAGAAAACCAAAGATTTAATTGCCTATCACAACAAGCTGACCGAACAGTGGGACCAACGGAATAGCGATATCTTAAATATTTCAACGGAAGGAGCCCACTGAGAGTCATCTCCAGGGGATCGGAATACCGATGCCCTAGAAGTGTCGGAAGCAACATTTCCAGTAACACCTAGAACAGCTACATACTTGGTAAAAATGGGTGGAGCTCAGACTGTAAACGACTTGATAGGTGGTACATATGTTTACAAAGATTTGATTCTAAAGTTAACCTGTCGGGATATCCAAGCATTTCTATGAAAAACGCAACCAGCCAACTAACCAACCAACCCACGTTGAGGGGTGTAGAGATAGCAAGCTACCTACAAGTGGTCCCTCTGAATATATGTGATGTTAATGATAGATTAAGAGATTTAAGTGGCACGTGTTTGTATTGAAGGCTTGCAAGCTACGTACAAGTGTCTGAATATATGATGGTGATGACGGGTCACAAACAACATTCTTTACTTTTCTGAATAGCAAGTGAGCAAC
This sequence comes from Tillus elongatus, assembly GCA_964006375.1. NCBI lineage: Eukaryota > Metazoa > Arthropoda > Insecta > Coleoptera > Cleridae > Tillus > Tillus elongatus. Next base: position 51,602,038 of record OZ023270.1, read on the forward strand.
CCCCTTGTCGAACCCCTCCGAGCTAAAGGTAAACCCCACCCCGTCTTTAGGGATCGAGTAGTGTAAACGATGAAATATTAGATCCAACAGAAGCCCTGGACAACTCGATGTTTATATTCGATGATGTAGCTTGTAACAAACAAGATAAAATAAGAGCATAGCATACTTTAGTATGGACAGACATAAGAATATTGATTCATTCTATCTCTGTCAAACATATACTCGAACAACCAAACATCTGGTACGTAACAACACAAATGTTGTGTTATTCAAGCAAAATGAAACCAATTTAAAACATGTGTACGACGATCATATGACCACCGATATGGACTTTAAACAATTTTAAAAATATATGCTACCAATGTTGGAAAGAAAAATGATGTGCAAGACTAAAGGTTAGCAGATACTAATCGTTTTAACCTTCACTGCTGCCTACCGACTGAACCTTAGCAGATACTCATCGTCTTAATATTCGACAGACAACACAACTTATTGTTTTCACCTTCACGTCTTAATATTCAACAGACAGCAACGACAGCTGTCTTACAGGACGGACAGCTGTCTGACAGGACAGACAGCTGCCATACAGCTGTCTAACAGCTGTCATACAGCTGTCTAACAGCTGTCTAACAGCTGTCATACAGGGCAGACATATGTCTAACACATGTCTAGCAGATATATAACAGTCACTCTTTAGCGGAACATAAGCTGAATGTTTTTGAGTCAAACAAGAAGAAAACAATTTAAAACACATCTACGACGACCATGAGACAGCCGACATGGACTTTGAACAATTTTAAAAAATAGATGCGGCCAGGTTAGTTGATCAACCATCCAGGTCAGTCACCGCTGACCCTATAAATAAAAACGATGCTGGAAGCGAGTGACGTCACAAGAAACGGTGGTGCATGTGCCCAGGTTAGACCTCTAAGCTTTCCAGTTTAATACCGGGTCAGCTCCATGACAAGGTGGTGGACCAGTCGGGTCAGCTAAGAGTCGGGGTGGTGGAACGGTCGGGTCAGCTAGACGACGAGTGTCGCCTAGCTGACCCGACTGGTCCACCACCTTGTCATGGAGCTGACCCGGTATTAAACTGGAAAGCTTAGAGGTCTAACCTGGGCACATGCACCACCGTTTCTTGTGACGTCACTCGCTTCCAGCATCGTTTTTATTTATAGGGTCGGCGGTGACTGACCTGGATGGTTGATCAACTAACCTGGCCGCATCTATTTTTTAAAATTGTTCAAAGTCCATGTCGGCTGTCTCATGGTCGTCGTAGATGTGTTTTAAATTGTTTTCTTCTTGTTTGACTCAAAAACATTCAGCTTATGTTCCGCTAAAGAGTGACTGTTATACATCTGCTAGACATGTGTTAGACATATGTCTGCCCTGTATGACAGCTGTTAGACAGCTGTATGACAGCTGTTAGACAGCTGTATGACAGCTGTCTGTCCTGTCAGACAGCTGTCCGTCCTGTAAGACAGCTGTCGTTGCTGTCTGTTGAATATTAAGACGTGAAGGTGAAAACAATAAGTTGTGTTGTCTGTCGAATATTAAGACGAGGAGTATCTGCTAAGGTTCAGTCGGTAGGCAGCAGTGAAGGTTAAAACGATTAGTATCTGCTAACCTTTAGTCTTGCACATCATTTTTCTTTCCAACATTGGTAGCATATATTTTTAAAATTGTTTAAAGTCCATATCGGTGGTCATATGATCGTCGTACACATGTTTTAAATTGGTTTCATTTTGCTTGAATAACACAACATTTGTGTTGTTACGTACCAGATGTTTGGTTGTTCGAGTATATGTTTGACAGAGATAGAATGAATCAATATTCTTATGTCTGTCCATACTAAAGTATGCTATGCTCTTATTTTATCTTGTTTGTTACAAGCTACATCATCGAATATAAACATCGAGTTGTCCAGGGCTTCTGTTGGATCTAATATTTCATCGTTTACACTACTCGATCCCTAAAGACGGGGTGGGGTTTACCTTTAGCTCGGAGGGGTTCGACAAGGGGGTTGCTCACTTGCTATTCAGAAAAGTAAAGAATGTTGTTTGTGACCCGTCATCACCATCATATATTCAGACACTTGTACGTAGCTTGCAAGCCTTCAATACAAACACGTGCCACTTAAATCTCTTAATCTATCATTAACATCACATATATTCAGAGGGACCACTTGTAGGTAGCTTGCTATCTCTACACCCCTCAACGTGGGTTGGTTGGTTAGTTGGCTGGTTGCGTTTTTCATAGAAATGCTTGGATATCCCGACAGGCTAACTTTAGAATCAAATCTTTGTAAACATATGTACCACCTATCAAGTCGTTTACAGTCTGAGCTCCACCCATTTTTACCAAGTATGTAGCTGTTCTAGGTGTTACTGGAAATGTTGCTTCCGACACTTCTAGGGCATCGGTATTCCGATCCCCTGGAGATGACTCTCAGTGGGCTCCTTCCGTTGAAATATTTAAGATATCGCTATTCCGTTGGTCCCACTGTTCGGTCAGCTTGTTGTGATAGGCAATTAAATCTTTGGTTTTCTTATTTTGCCTATATCACACTTTTTAATTTTATTTTACACCATCTAAAATTAAATTACATACATACATAAAGGTTACACCTCAAAAACAGTTGGTTGGTTAGTTGTGTTGCTCTGGTCGGTTGGTATATAGACTGTTATATTCGTATACTTAAAACTTAGTAAACTCAATAAGGTTCTGAATACGTTTCTCCTCAGACACATCTGTTATGTGCGTCGCTTCTATTTGTCTTACGGTGTTTGACTTCTGTTTTTCTTCTGTTAAAGAGATTTACAGAATTTGCATCATATGGTGTGTTTAGGATCACTTCGGTATCGGAATGTTTGTTCTTAATGTTCTTATCATTTTACATCGGTTTCTTGAAGATTGGTTCTTTCTGATTAAATTCGCTTACGCAGAAATAAAAATTGTTGAATTTTTCATAAAAATGATTGGTTATGTAGCAAACCGATTTAATACCAAACATACCAAAGTCCACCAAGTATGTAGCGGTTGTTGGTGTTAATTGAGATGTTGCTTCCGCCACTTCTAGGGCATCGGTATTCCGAGCCCCTGGAGATGAGTCTAAGTGGGCTCCTTTGGTTGAAATATTTAGGGTATCGGTATTCCGGCTACCTAACTGTTTCTTTAGCTGACCGTTGTAATAGACAATCAACTCTTTAGTTTTCTTATTTTCCAACCAATGATACATAAAGTCACATCTCAAGACAGTTAGTTAAGAGTGTTGTATGACTAAGATTACTCTTGAAATATTTAGGATATCGGTATTCCGGCTACCTAAATGCTTCTTTAGCTGACAGTTGTAATAGACAATCAACTCTTTAGTTTTGTTATTTCCACCCATTAACACATAAAGCCACATCTCAAGACAGTTAGTTAGAGTGCTGCATGATTAAAATTACTCTGAAATGCTAGTGGCACCCATTTTTACCAAGTATGTAGCAGCTGTAGTACCAAGTCAACCCCTTCTGCTTGTTGTTGTAATAGACAATTAACTCTTTGGTTTTCTTCTTTTATATGTCATAAATATAAAAGCTACACTTCAAGATACTTAGTTTAACTGGTCACATGGCTAAGATTACTCTGAAATTATAGAGATGTGTTGTTTTAGGGTAATTGGAGACTGTTCTGACTTACTTAAATATTATATTTCTTCTGTTCAACAAGACGATTATTTTGAGGTGTCACACATGTATGTAGCTCTAAGAATAGCTATACCGGAAGTGTCTACTGGAAGTAACATTTTTATTGAATATGTTTATAGAGTTTGGTTTGCTGAACAGCGTGTATGTATTGGTTCTATCGTACATCTCGCCGATCTTCCGCGATAAGGGTTTGAAGTTTTTTATCTCAGTTTCTTGTAGACCTTGTTACGAAACATACATTTTTGAAGTCGGTTCCTTTCTATCACTTTCCGTTCAAAAGATATAACGATTTAAAGTTTAGACCGGAAGTGGCCATTTTATTGTATATTCCAATTTGATTTGGCCTCCTTAACACCGTGCATGTATTGGTTCTATCGTACATCTCACCGATCTTCCGCGATAAGGGTTTGAAGTTTTTTATCTCAGTTTCTTGTAGACCTTGTTACGAAACATACATTTTTGAAGTCGGTTCCTTTCTATCACTTTCCGTTCAAAAGATATAACGATTTAAAGTTTAGACCGGAAGTGGCCATTTTATTGTATATTCCAATTTGATTTGGCCTCCTTAACACCGTGCATGTATTGGTTCTATCGTACATCTCACCGATCTTCCGCGATAAGGATTTGAAGTTTTTTATCTCATTTTCTTGTAGAGCTTGTTACGAAACGATATATTTTTGAAGCCGGTTCCTTTCTATCACTTTCCGTTCAAAAGATATAAGGATTTAAAGTTTAGACCGGAAGTTGTCATTTTATTGTATATTCCACTTTGATTTGGCCTCCTTAACACCGTGCATGTGTTGGTTCTCTAGTACATCTCACGGATCTTCCGCGATAAGGGTTTTAAGTTTTTTCTCTTATTTTAGTCGCCATTTTTTACTTCTGCTTACTTAGACGAGTAACATGCCACTAAACACGTGGGGGTTAGCTTTAAAACTAAGAAAGGAATTGAACCTGTAACCAACCATTGTTTCTAAGCTTAGTGTTTAGTTATTAAGTACCTCTTTGTATTTGTTTGACGCTACCACATCAAGGAGCATATATCCGGAATCGAACCTGTATCTCTTTCAAAATAAAATCAACTACTTGCCGCGCCCACACATAAGGCTAAAAAAGTTCCTATTTTTAAGAGTTGAACCTGTTGTCCATTTTGTTTCTGAGCTTCCTTCTTTGTTTTGCCAGCGACCTCTATTGTCTCTACGATATTTAAGTTTAGTTTCCTATTTGAACCTGTTGTCTATTTTGTTTCTGAACTTCTTTCTTTTGTTTGCCAACGACCTCTATTGTCTCTGCGATATTTAAGTTTGGTTTCCTATTTGAACCTGTTGTCTATTTTGTTTCTGAACTTCCTTCTTTTGTTTGTCAACGACCTCTGTGTGTTATTTTTAGAACGTACCCATATAACAATTGTGGCGTTCTATGCGAAATCTTTAACCCTTTAACCGTTATCACAAGTCTTTCCGGTTTAGGTGAGTAGCCCGCTAATAACAGTTTAAATCATCAGCTGGGTGTGGTCATGCTATTTATGTGTTTAATAATTTTTTGAATCTTACCTAAAATGCATCAGATGTTTAAGTGTATTACTGTTTGCTTACATTTAAATAAAACAGGGTTATTTTTTAATAGCTGGAGAGGCTATATGTCTTACATAACGCATTGCCCTTTTGTAAATCTGTTTACAGGTGCTATTAATATGGAACTAGTTATTTTGTGTAAAGCGTGAAAATTGGTGTTGGTATTTTAAAAAATTAAGTGCTAGTGTGGCCCTATGTCAGAAGGCGATGATTATGTCTGGTGAGTTGGTCTACCAATTTTTACATAAATAAGCTGAACGCAGCAAGTGTGTTCTGGTGGCGAATTTTCATATACTTTTAAATATAAGTAAATACCTTTTTATACTTTATCCAATACTGACTGTTTTAATATTATTATTCTGGGACGACTGTTTCACGTCATTTTAAATGGCGGTTCCCATTTAAGTCGATCGGCTTCTTTTTATCCTACATACGACGTTATTTATATTAATTCTAATGAGATAATTTTAAATTGATTTGATTTTGATAAACAGGTTAGTCTTTGGCAAGTGGTTTATATTTATTACGTATTCAATATATTGATTAAATTGCTATACTTCTCAGGTTAGGTGTCTTTGGCAAGTGGTTTATATTTATTACTAATAATTACCTTCTTATTACGCATGTTATTTTAAATGGCGGTTCCTCGTTTGCCTAATACAGGTTAGTTGGCTTTTGAATTTGATTACGTCATCTCAGGTTAGTTCGCTACTTGTTCGGGTTAAATACGAAGTCAGGTGGCGGAGATATTCGGGTCTGGTCAGTGGCTCCGCCACCCTGTGCTCGGGTTAGGTCGGGGGTGGTCGGGTTCGGTCAGTTCCGCCACCTTGTGCTCAGGTTAGCTCGAGGACGGTTGAGTCAGGTCAGTTCCGCCACTCCGCCCGGTGGCGGTCCCAGAAGGAACCATCTATACCTACTTATATATATATATATATATATATATATATATATATATATATATATATATATATATATATATATATATATATATATATATATATATATATATATATATATATATATATATACTTTATTTGTTTGCTGTACGTTTGTGATTTCTTATTTGTTTGCGTGGACTGCAGTTTCGAACCGTCCCGGTTCATCATCAGCACGCTACTGGCTGCTATCGCTCCTGTCTGGTCTACGTCGGAGATTGTAGGTGGCGCATGCGCCGTGAGCTTCTATTGGTCGGTTTCCTGTTCTCTGATTGGTTGTGCCTTCGGACTGTGTCGTTAGTATCGGTCTCCTGTCTTGATCACTGTGGTTTAATAATTTGTCTATTTGTATGGCCTTTATTAAGTTTTGTTTAAATGTTTGTACTTGGATTTGTTCTGGCATTAATTGTTTTCTATTGTTTGTTTGTTGAATGTAGTATTGTTCCCAGATTTCCATTTTTTTGTGGTCTTTAACATGTTTCATTAGTTTTAATGGGGTGATGTCTGGTTTTTGGTGTTTTGTGTCGTGAATGTGTGTAGCTACGTTTGATTTGTAGCTAGTTATGTGGATTTTATCCAATGCTGTTATATGTTCTTTGAATCTTGTTTCTATTGATTTCTTTGTCATTCCTATATATTTTTTATTGCATGTGTTACATTCTATTTGATATATTCCGTTTAATTCATGTGGGTTGTGTTCTTGTTTTTTATTTATTTTGTTTATTATTTTGTAGCTCATTTTTAAGTCATATTGTTTGAGTGTTTGTGTTCTTTTTTTGATGTGGTGGTTATAAGTGAATGTTGTGTATTTTGTGTTTGTTTGTGGTGTTTTGTTTTCGGTTTTGTTGATTTGTTTGTTTTTGATTTGTTTTACTAGTTTTTCTATTGTTTTTTTGTTGTATCCATTTCTTTCTGCTATTTGTATTATGATGTACTCCTTTTCTCGTTCGTCGTTATGGAGTGGTATATTTAGCATTCTGTTTATTAAGTATCTGTATGCGGCCATTTTGTGTGTATGTGGATGTAGTGAGTGTTTAGGTATAGTGATGTCTGTTTGTGTAGGTTTTCTGTATATTTTGTATTCAATCTGGTTTTCTTTTCTGATTAGTGTTAAGTCTAGGAAGTTTATGGTGTTGTTTGATTCTTTTTCTATTGTAAATTTTATGTTTCTGTTAATTTGGTTTATTTTTTCGAGGATATTGTCTATGTTGGTTTTTTGATTGTCGTATATTATTAATATATCATCGACGTATCTTATCCATTTGATGTTTAGGTCTGTCTCTTTTATGATGGTGTTGATTTTATCTTCTAACTGTTGTATGTATATTTCTGCCATAATGCTTGATAGTGGAGATCCCATTGGTAGTCCATCTTCTTGGATGTAGTATTCTCCGTTGAACTCAAAGTAATTTTGTTTTAATATGATGCTTAATATTTCGCTAATTTGTTGTATTTTGTTGTTATTTTGCATTTTATTTTCGATTATATTTGTAGTTTCGTTAATTGGTATATTGGTGTACATATTTGTATATTTGTACTAGTTCTATGGAGTTTTTTATGTTAAATTTGTTTCTTAGTTGTAATTCTTGTTTTAGTACTTCGTCCATTTCTTTTGCTATTTTGTATGAAGGTGCATCTTTGAAGTTGATGAGTGGTCTTATTGGGTATCCCGTTTTGTGTATTTTTATTATTCCTGTCATTGGTGGTGCTTTAGGGTTGTTATAATAATGTGTTGTTTTTGGTTGAATATTGCCTTGTGTTTTTTTATGATGTTTAATATTTGATTTTGGAATTGTTTCGTTGGGTTTTCGTTCAGTTTTTTTCATTTGTTTGTTGAGATGAAAGTGTTTGTTTTTTCTATATAGTCCTGTGTTTTTATTGCTATTGGTGCGTCGCTTTTATCTGTTTTTGCTATTGTTATGTTGTTATATGTGACTTTGTTTCTTATTTGTTTGATCATTTTTTCATGTGTATGGTTTTTTGATTTAGTCTTGTCAATAATTATGTTTATTTCTGTTGCTAGTTGGTTTTTCAGTGGTTCTAAGTTTGGGCTATTTATTGAGTTTATCGCGTGTTGTGTGTCCACTATTATGTTCTCTATTGTAGATTTTTTTGTATCTAAAAAGTTGGTTTTTATGTTGTTTTCTATGAATTCTTTTTCTTATTTTGTGAATTTTGTGTCTGTTATGTTTACAAATCTATCCTGAAATATGTGGTGTGTTGTGGTTGTTATGTTTACATTATCTAGCGTGCTGATGATGAACCGGGACGGTTCGAAACTGCAGTCCACGCAAACCAATAAGAAATCACAAACGTACAGCAAACAAATAAAGTGCATATTTAAAAGTGATTACAGTGTAGTGCAATATTCCTATATATATATATATATATATATATATATATATATATATATATATATATATATATATATATATATATATATATATATATATATATATATATATATATATACCCTGCTGGATATAAATCATACATAAACAACTTCACATGAATCGAAAAAGAGAGTAAGTCGTGCATCGATCACATATTTGTCAAGACTCGCGAGCCAAATAAGATTATCTCGCTAATTTTTGAATGTGATATTACAGACCATTTCCCTATTATTTTGGATATTGAAGTCGAAAAAATTGGCGAGCTTGCAAACACTAAGGCATGCTATCGAACATTAGTTGATCTTAGAAGGCTGAAGTCATTGATGCAGCGGGAAAACTGGGAAGAGTTTTATCGCCTTGACAATGTTGATGTTATGGCAAGAGAATTATCTGTAAGGATACAAAAGAATCTGAGCGAGTGTACAACAAGACGTAAAGTAGATGGAAGAAGACGGGGGGGCAAGGACTGGATTACAAGTGATCTCATAAAATCAATGCAGCGCAAGAACGAGCTGTACAAGAGGTGTCTTAGATATCCAGGGGAGAACGGGCTGATGGAGGAGTATAAACTGTACCGTAATAAGCTGAACTCCTTGGTCAAGAAGGCTAAGATCAGTCACTTTCGAAAGCAGGTGGAGGCAAACAGGTCCGACAGCGGCCAGCTTTGCAGATGTGTTAACAACCTGTGCAGTAAAGTTCGCAAAAAGAGTTCTAAAACAGTTGCCCAAATAAGAACCGAGAATGGGCACGAACTTTGAGATAGCGCGTAGTGTTAATGCCTATTTCTCTTCAGTGGGCAAAAATCTGGCTAGCAAAATTCAGGGAAATACAGATAATTGTAAGTCCAACATTACTCGAGTTGAAAATTCAATATATATATGAGACCGGCAACAGAGGAAGAGGTGGAAAAAATTATAAAAGAGCTAAAGCCACGAAAGACCCCAGGGCATGATGGAATAGCGGCTGAGGTATTGAAAGAAAATTCTGCATTTGTTGTTTAACAGTTGACTCACCTCTTAAATAAAATTATTGAGACTAGCGACTTTCCGGCACACTTAAAATTAGGAATTGTAAAACCATTTTTTAAGGCAGGCGACATATTAGATATGATTAACTATAGGCCGATTACTTTAATCACCACAATGGCCAAGATTGTAGAAATGACACTAAAGAGTAGACTAATCGCATTTCTTGACAAACATAGGGTCATATCTGAAATGCAGTATGGCTTTCGCGAGACTAAGTCAACCAGCGATGCCATCGCTTGCTTGACTGCAAACATCTACAAGGCCTTGGATGCAGGTAAACCATCAGTATGCGTCTTTGTAGACTTGGCCAAGGTCTTCGACACCGTTGACCATCGTGTTCTCCTGAAAAAGTTGGAGGCTTGTGGGGTCAGTGGGATCACCTTAAGGCTAATGGAAAGCTATTTGTCTGGAAGGAAGCAGCAGGTTCAGATAGAGGATGTATATAGTGACGATCGGCAGGTTAGCTGCGGAGTTCCACAGGGTAGTGTTCTGGGGTCTACCTTGTTCAATCTCTATATAAATGATTTATTGTCTTTGGAATGCGAAGATGAAATCATGAGCTATGCAGATGATACAGTGATATTCTGGAGTGATGGAACTTGGGACGGTGTCAAGCAAAAGGCACAAGGTGAGTTTGCCATGGTTGTTAACTGGTTCAACGTAAACTTCTTGACAGTTAATCAGGAGAAGACCAAATTTTTGCCATTCTCAACGTACAGAAATACATTACCTGACAATGACCCGTTGATGATCAAAACAGAGACCCAAAAGGTTCTTAGAATAGATCAAGCGGAAAGTATTCGATACCTGGGTATCATAATAGACAGACACCTCAGGTGGGGCAAGCAAGTGGATCAAATTGTGGACAGGGTTAGATCCTTACTTTACAAGTTTAGGTTCCTGAGGATATATTTAAACACCAGGAAAATGAAGATCTTATATTATTCACTGGTACAATTTACCACAAACCTTTAACCTACCCTAGTGAAGATCTTTTTAGGGAAGCTGGCGTTCTAGACTATAGAAAACTGTACTTCCAGGCGGCACTGGCGGAGCGTTATAAACCGGAACACCGATATGAGACCAGGCAAATAAATCAGTGCAGAAAGGATAGGTGTATGAAAGAAATTGGTCAACGAAGCCATATTTACATAGGACAAAAATTATATAACTTGATCCCTCAGTCACTGAGAGAATGTGTCTTGCTAAGAAGATTCAAAAATCACTTGAGGGTATGGCTCAAGACAATGTCGAGAAACGAAGCGAGGCATATTGTAAATTTTGATTTGTAATAATTCTGGTTCGGGAAATCTGTCTCGTTTGTGTTTGCTTGGTCTTTTTGGGGGTGTTTTTGCCGGTTTTTTTTTTATAGACATTTGTCTGCGCACATATTTTTATCTATGCACACGCTGTTTCTTCGCAGTAATGAACTTAATTTTTTTTATTAATTTTTTTTTTCTTGTACTGTTTACATTTGTGATCCGTCCACAGTTTTATCTATATGACCCTTTCTCTTTTAATTAGTGATAATTTTTTATTCTGTGACTGGTGTGCCCTTTGTCTCTGTGTGTGTCTGTAGAGGTATGAGTGTGTGTGTGTGTGTGTGTGTGTGTGTGTGTGTGTGTGTGTGTGTGTGTGTGTGTGTGTGTGTGTGTGTGTGTGTGTGTGTGCGCGTGAATGAGCAAGTAATTGCATTGGTGGTAGCATATAGCCGTTTAAATAACTGTCCATGCTTGTGTACAAGAGGCGGTGAGCTGCAGTTACGGGAAGTGCGCTGGATTATCCGGGTGCTCTGCGGGTCTTTATTTTCACGGGAGGCTGAATTTTAGATGACAGCATGTTAGGGATTATGTAAACTCACACAAAAGTACCTATTATGAGTACTTCATGAGTATTTATCTCACTGTTTATTCTGAGACATCTATATTTAAGGATAACGATTGTTAACTTTTTTTTCTTATGTATTATTTTTCGCTGAATAAACCATAATATATATATATATATATATATATATATATATATATATATATATATATATATATATATAGATATATATATATATATATAGATATATATATATATATATATATATATATATATATATATATATATATATATATATATATATATATATATACTGTTTATTTGTGTGAATTATGCGGTATGCTAATACAATAAGTCAAAGACTTGTGCTGTACAGTAATGTAATTTTTAATATATAACATTATATCCAAAATTGCTTGACAGTAAGAATACAACTTTCACAAACTTCAAATTTTGACATAGAAAATTAAATTTCTTTTTGCTTTCACTTTTTCCAGCCTCAACCGTTGCCTTAAGAAACTTATAAAAGGTATAATACCCTGTAAAAAGAGTGAAACATTTGATGCGATAACGGAAGATTATATAATAACATAAATGGTATAGTTGAGCAATAAGTATGCAACGGTCTTTCAGGTCGAAATGTATGCCATATTGCACTGCATGCGAGAGAACAAGAGGAGGGGGCTACACCAAGAAGCGGATCCTCATAGTCACAGACGGCCAGCCCTTAAGGCCCTAAGTAGCCCACGAGTAAATTCCAGGGTGGTTAAGTGAATGCCGAGACGAGACGAGCGACCTGGCTGGTCAGAAAGAGGTCACCCTCATCTGGGTGCCGGGTCACTCGGGGGTCAAAGGCAATGAAGAAGCTGACAGTCTCACAAAGAGAGGATCAGCAGAACCATTTATGGGACCAGAACCGAACCTGGGTGTATCGAAAGGCACGGCCAGGGGAACCACCAAGTCCTGGGTCAGGGAAGGCATACTGGGCAGATTGTCCAGGGCTTAAACACGGGAAGTCATTATTTGGGCAACCCAGTCCAAAGAGAGCTGTGGGGCTGCAAAATCTTAGCAAAGGACAGCTCAGGAATATAACAGGACTCTTAACGGGACACATGGCTATCAAGAAACACCTATATAAAATGGGGCAGTTCTTCCTACTATGTCGAAAAGCATAACTATTGGACAATTGATAGTCCCTTTATTAATCTTATTTTTAAAGAGGTAGACATTGATCCAATCCAATCCATAGCAGGTGGTAGTGGAATTTTCCTTTACGTAATAGTAAAGGATTTTTTCATGCCCGCGGAGGTACCACCCCATACATCAAGGGGCCGGTGAAGTCCCAACGGACGTTTCCGGTTCTGATGTATGAGTAGGTTTCCCTTATAAGCAAAACTAATGATGGCTCCTCCTTGTACATAATTTTCCGGAGGCAAAATACCCCTCCATTCGGATCTCCGGGAGAGGGGTGTACAGGGGGCGCCAACATCAAGATTTAACATATCCTTTTCGAATATATCTGGCCTAAATTCTAACCTGAACTCCGTCCACCATTTCCTCCAGGCTAACAGGCCCCAACTCCTCTTCCTCACCGAAACCCAAATCAGTGCCAAAACAGCCACTAATCACCTCAATTTCCCGGGGTATGAGCTCCTTACTTCCTTTAGATGGCATGGAGACGTGTGCGCATACATCCGTAGCAATCTACCCTGCACCAGACTCCCCAATTTAGAAGCTGGAAGAAAAAACTCTCTCTCAGGGCTGCAACTAAATTCATCTATTGCATTTACCGGTCACCTTCTGACAACAACTTTGTCCAGCTCTTTGACTACCTTTCTGAAAAAACCGACTATCTGATTTCTGAATATCCTTCCTCCGAGGTCACTATTCTTGGCGACTTCAATGTCCATAATAAGGAATGGCTAGGATCTTCAAAAACCGATCCACAAGGGAGAGCAGCGGAGGCCTTTGCAGTCAGCAATTCTTTAGCCAATATGGTTCAGCAACCTACTTATTTTCCTCGTATCCCAACACACATCCAAATCCCTTGGATCTCCTTCTTACTACACAACCTGAATGCTATAAGATATCAGTCACCGCCCCCCTTGGTCGCTCAGACCACGGCATGGTCACTGCTTCCTGCGCAATGCAACCCGAGGTCACACAGTCATCACACCCACGTATCGTTTGGCACTACAACTCCGCAAACTGCGACGAAATGCGGGACTACTTTTCCTCATTTCCATGGGCGTCTGTCTGCTTCTCTCATCCTGACCCCTCTGATATCTCACAAAACGTCACCGAAATTATCCAAGCTGGCATGGAATTATTTATCCCACGTACACAGAAAACCCCTTCAGCCACTCAAAAGCCCTGGTTCTCTAAATCCTGTGACGTGGCCAGACTTGAAAAGGTCAAAGCTCACAAAACGCTTCTACACAATCCCAGTCAAGAAAATCGTCAAGCGTTTAACGACGCAAGAAACCGCTATGTCCGCATTCTTTCTGAGGCAAAAAACTCGTTTAATAACCACATCAAAAACAAAGTCCTCTTAAGCTCCGACGGCGGCAAACCCTTCTGGACTCTTGCTAAATCTATTGGGAATAATTTCTGCAAAAGCACGTTCCCACCTCGTGTCTCAGGGGATGAAATTGTATCTATCGCCCTGGGCAAGGCTGAACTTTTTACTTCGTTGTTCGCCGGCAATTCTACTCTCAACCCACCTCCAAATGTTCAACCACCAACAGTCCCCAATGTCGCGTATAAAATGACGGATATCATTTTCAAAACTAAAAAGGTACGAAAGATGCTCTCTTCTCTTAATACCAGGAAAGCCTCTGGCCTTGACGAGATTCCAGCAATTGTTCTCAAAAAATGCGCACCAGAGCTTGCTCCTGTCCTGACTCGTCTGTTTCAGATATCTTATAATAAAGGCATATTCACTAGTAACTGGAAAACTGCTCGAGTACAACCCATCCCCAAGAAAGGATCGAAAGCGCTTCCTAACAACTACAAGCCTATTTCTCTCCTCTCAGTCGTCTCTAAAGTGATGGAAAAGTATATAAACACCGAATTACTAAAATTTCTTGAAAAACAGAGTCTAATCCACGACAGGCAGTATGGATTCCGTCAGCGCAGATCGACTGCCGACCTCCTTTCCTTTGTCACCCATTCTTGGAACAAGTCCATGGAACAACACGGTGAATCCCAGATTGTTGCTCTAGACATATCCAAAGCATTCGACCAGGTCTGGCACGCAGCGCTGCTTAAATAACTACCGGCCTATGGCCTACCACCAAAACTCTGTATGTGGACAGCAAATTTCCTCTCCAACAGGAGCATATCTGTTGTTGTGGATGGTCATTCCTCTAAATTGTATCCAATTAATGCAGGAGTTCCTCAAGGTTCAGCTTTAGCCCCTACTTTGTTTCTTCTCCACATCAATGACCTCCTCTCTAGCACATCCAACCCAGTTCACAGCTACGCGGACGACAGCACCCTCCATTCAAATATAGAATATTCAAAGCCTGTCTCTTTAGCCCAATTAGATGAGGATCGCAGACTCATGGAGGGTTCTGTCTCCGTGGATCTCCAAAAAATATTAGACTGGGGAAGTAGAAATCTTGTACAATTCAACCCCACCAAAACTAAGTCTTGCTTTCTTTCTCACAGGAGATACACCAGCCTTAGACCCATCACAATGAACAACCAAGTTATTCAAAGTAATGAGTCCTTTTCTCTTGTTGGCATTTCTGTGGATCAAAATCTTAATTGGCACCAACATGTCACATCAATTGCAGAAGGTTAGGTTTCCTCTTCCGGGCTCGCAAATACTTTTCACCAGCTAATCTCTATACCTTATATACTTCCCAAATAAGGCCGAACCTTGAATACTGCTCCCACATCTGAGGTGCCGCTGCCGCTTCTACACTCGCTATTCTGGACTCCATTCAAAAGAGAGTTATACGTCTCATCGGTGACCCTACCCACACCCAAAGGCTGCCATCCCTTGCCCACCGACATGCCGTTGGTGACCTCTCTCTCTTTTATAGATGTCTGCACGGGCGCTGCTCAGAGGAGCTTTCCTCCATAGTTCCCCCACCTGCTGCCCCCAACAGATCTATCAGGAGAACAGAGCGAATGCACCCTTTTACTGTCCAGGTCACCAGACATAGAACATCTTGTTATGCCCGCTCTTTTGTCCCGAGGACTTCCAAGTTGTGGAATTCCTTGCCGGCACATGTTTTTCCTTCTCCTCCGAACCTCCAAACCTTCAAGTCCAGAATTAACAAGTTGCCTCTTTCCCCCTTGTCAACACCCACGGTACGATAGTATTTAGGCTGTAAGCCCCCGTGGTGTGTTGTTGAAATTTAAAAAAAAGCCTAGACCGGAGACAGAGCAATATAAAACTTTACCCTGCCAATTGCTGTGCAGACTAGTTCAAGGCCAGTTATTTTAGAATGGGTGGAGTAGAAAAGACTAAGGGCATGCACAATAAGCCAAAGGCTGCAGTGCTATCGGAGCGGCAAAGACGCGGACAAAGTCCTACGGGGAAAAAAATAAGTATTTTACAGAAAGTGTTAGAGATATTAAATTTGTCAGCCTTCGCAGAAACGACAATATACCTTAAAGAAAATCGGGACGCAGCAAGTGCGTTATGGTAGTGAATTTTCATTAAATGCTTCAAACTTGGATTAGTCAATTTTCGATAAAGTTAGAAAGTTGAATTTTGGTATGTAGTAAGGCCTTTCCCAAGGCAACGTATCCGCCAAATGTCATTAAAATAGCTTTGTAATTTTCGGAGAAGAAAATTTTTTTCAAAAGAAAACACAAAATTTGAAACACTCAATTTTCTATAAACTTAGAAAGTTGAATTTTGGTATGTAGTAAGGCGTTTCTCAAGGCAACGTATCCACCAAATTTTATTAAAACATATTTGTTATTTTCGGAGAAAAATATTTTTTTCGGAAGAAAACTAACATTTTTCCGGAAAACCTTGCCCGATTTTCCTGGCTAACGAACTCATCCAAGCCATTAATAAAAGAAAGGCACTTGCCGAGTTTCATCGACAAGCGTCTTGCCAGAATCCAGTGAAATAGTTGTCGACTTCAGGGCAATGTGGTGGGGAGCCAGCTCTAACCGCACAAGGCTAGCTGCATTTAGTTTTCCTGTATGTTGGTTTATGATGATCTTGGAGCCCGGCATTCGCTTCTTAGGTGCCCCAACTTGACACAGTTCCAAC
This sequence comes from Tillus elongatus, assembly GCA_964006375.1. NCBI lineage: Eukaryota > Metazoa > Arthropoda > Insecta > Coleoptera > Cleridae > Tillus > Tillus elongatus. The sequence continues at coordinate 51,618,726 of OZ023270.1, forward strand.
AGTGTATGGCACTTGCCCGATGAGATTGCATTGGCTCCTTATGAGTCTGGGCTTCGTCTGTTTTACTATCTTCTTTATGCCTGACCTCGAATGAATCTGTTTTATTTTCTTCTTCTAGGACTTGGAGACTCCGAACTCTCACATTGCCTTAAGAGGCTTGTTTGGCAGATTCAAATTCTAGCGAATATGCCAAAGCATCGTTCCAGTTTTCATGTTTCGCCATCCTCAGCACCGGTTGAGTGTCAATCACTCTGATGCCACCAATGAATGTTTGCAGCGACAGCTGGTTCAAAAATTCCACCAGAGCTGTGGGGTAAGCTGATCGTGTTAGTCTGGCAACGTCAGCTTTGAATTGTTGCAGACTTGCGCCCGATTTCTGACAGCGTCTTTTCAACTGAGTTTGGTTTTGGTATAGCTGTTTTAAATGCTGGTCGCCAAATCCCATTTCTAGGTAATATCTAATTAGCGGTCGAGGAGTCTGGGGCCACAGGACTCCAGGGGGCAAGCTGAGGAAGCGGAAACAACATGAGGCTTTCCCCAAGACCGTCATGCGCGGCGAAAAGCCGCATCCTGCACGAGGTGACCCTGCTTATAACCAAAGATGACCGATCTAGACGTGGCGGTCGAGAAAACTCTCCCGATCCACGGTGTCACGTGACCCGTGCCAGGGATGGATGGGACCAGTATGGTAAGTGAGTGGTAGACACGAAGCAACGTGCCGCCCACTAGTTGCGGATGATAGTGTCGTGAACGGAACCTCTGGAGTCCGGTCAACCCTCCAGAGTAACCTGCCTTGCACCACACAGGGGTTTCTGATGGTGTGGACAGTATTTCCCCCATTCTCATGGGAACAACATGAAGCAGCGGAATATAAATAAAAATTCTGGACGCAGCAAGTGCGTTATGGTAGTGAATTTTCATAAAAATCTTTTTAATAACAAATATGTGTTTTTTTAAGAAAGCAGGCATCAAATTTGGGTACCAGTATAACCTATATAGTAAAAACAATGTGCCATGTTCCATTAAAATAACTTTATTGTGTGAAAATGTACAAAAATTTCCAAAAGTAAACTTAAAATGTTCCCGAAAAAACACGTTTCTTGGTCAACCTTATAGGTTAATAGCAAATTGAACTGTTCAAATATAAAACATTTGATAAAAATTCGCTACCATAACGCACTTGCTGCGTCCAGAATTTATTTTCTTACAAACATGCATTATATTTCGATGGAAAATGCAAAAATGCAATAACATAAGGCGTGTTTGATTAAAAAAAGGAAATTTGTATCACCAACGACTTATGGGCCACCTGTGATTGCAGAAATATTGATTTAAGATGTAGCTCAAGACACCCTATAATTAATATATACAAATTTTCTTCATATCTTATATAATAACGGATATATTGAGCTTTATTAATTTTTTATGAAAATTCGACAAAAATTATATACCATTAAATGATAAACTCTATAGCTAAGGCTACTGCCAAGCATCAGAGAAAGGGTGTATTTGAAATGAATTTTCTGCAAATATTTTAGTAAAATGAAGGACAATGACGGTTGAAACAAGACTTTAGGGTTTGTAAAACATCCTTCTTGAGACATTTTATTTCTATAGCCCGTATTAGATTTAAGTTATTTGCCTAAATGTTGCCAATTTTGACATTTTAAATCGCGACTTTGACGTTTTGAGGAAAACCCCAATTTATTTATTTTTAAATGCCTATAACTTTTTTGTCTTTTGACCTACATAGCTAAATTTTGGTAGGTAACTTACCTATAAGGATGTTAGCCTGCGTCCCAAATTTGGTTGCCCTTACTTTGTTAATTCCGGAGATATAATTTTTTTTTTGAAAGAAAACACAAAATTTTCCGGGAAAACCTGGGCAGATTTTCCTGACTAACGAACTCATCCAAGCCATTTGCAAAAGGAATTTTTTCACCAAATTTGATCAAAATCGGCCCATTTTTTTTTGAGTTATCGGTGTGATACATATATATATATATATATATATATATATATATATATATATATATATATATATATATATATATATATATATATATATATATATATAAACATATAAAAATTGAAACTGACCCCGGATATGTTTTCTGGGGGGCCTAATTAGCGCTCATGCGAAGAAATTTTTTCGAAATTCAAAAGTCGGGATCTCCTCATTAGTGAATTTTTTTTAAAGAAAATTCACTAAAACCACAACCAATGAGGCTCGAGGAGTGGCTCCGGCTACAGACTCATGCCTTGAGTCTATTCCGGAAACGAAGACGAGCCAGGGGGCGGCAGCGTCCGCGGAATCTGAGGGTATCACGACCGACGTAGATACGGGGGGTCAGGCGGTAGCTTCGGCCACGGACCTGTCCCCGACACCCAAGCTGGAGGCTGGATCCCACCGGAGGGCGGCGAGGTCCGTAGAGGGACTCCCTGCAGTCTAAGCGTCTTTCCGGGGCGCAAAGAAAGAAGCTCCAGAGGGCGCCGAAAATGGCGAACGGGGCGTGGACGGTCGAGAAACCTGTAAAGGCGTAAGAGGGGAGTGCGAGTCAAAAGAGGCAGCGCTCGGATTCTAGCACGCCTACTACAGACAGACGTCCCAAAAGGGCCAGGGAACCTGTAAAGGAGCAAGAGGGGAGTGCGAGTCAGAATAGGCCACCCTCGGGCTCTAGCACGCCTAATACAAACAAACGTCCCAAAAGAGCCAGGGCCGGAAAACCGGCGCACACTGGCTCGTATATGGAGGCTGCGGAGGGCCTCTGCATGGCGATGATTGACAGACGTCATCCTGAGGTCACGCTAGACCAGGGGAAGGCGGTTGGGACGAGGGACATTACCGTCGGATCGGCATATCTGCCAGGGGACAGCCCGGACCCTCCTCCACCCAAGGAATTGAAGCAGCTGATGGTGGGTAGCAGAGCAGGTGGAAGGCAGACCATCATCGGCATGGATGCAAACAAGCACCATGAGCTGTGGGAAAGCTCGGACACAAACTCTAGGGGTGAGTGACTTTTACAATTCTTTATAAAATTTAATTTAAACATATTGAATAGAGAGGTAATAAACTGAGCTTCGTCACAACACGGCGTGAGGAAGTTTTAGATCTAACAGTTTCCACCCAGCTTCTGGGTGACTTTGTTAAGAACTGGGCCGTGTCTGGGGAAGTGAGTATCTCAGACCACAGATAGATCCGCTTTGAAATCGCCAAAGTCGAAAGACAAACAAGATGGTACCGGGACCCTCGCAAGGCGGACTGGGAAGCCTACAGGGCAGACCTAGCAGTGGAACTGCGGGGGGTTAAGAGTACCGTAGAGAATTCAATAGACCTCGAGATTGTGGCAGCCCAAGTGCGAGATGCGTTATAGGCCGAGGTGATTACCTCTGGCTATAACACCAACTGCCCCCTGAAAATGAGGGCGTCCAGCAGGAGCGTCCCGTGGTGGAACAAGGACCTCAGGCAAATGAGGACGCAGGCTCGTAAGCTGTTCAACGCGGCCAAAAGGTCGGGAGCATGGTATGAATATAGACATGCTCTAACAAGCTACAACAAAAGACTGAGAGACACCAGGAAGGAGTCGTGGAGGAGGCACTGTGAGTAAGTGGAGAACATATCCGAGAGTGCTCGACTACACAAGATCCTGTCCAAGGGCACTCAGGCCAACATAGGCTCCCTTAAGACAACGACGGGAGGCTTTATAAGCTCGGGGGAGGAAACTATGGAAGTCATACTACGGACGCACTTCCGCGGCTGCAACCTCCGGACTGGGAACACTCTCAGAAATAGAGGCGATGTGGTTACCTGGAGCAAAATTAGATGGGCCACTAACAGCTTTAAGCCATTCAAATCGCCGGGATTCGATGGAATAATGCCCATCATGCTCCAACAGGGTATAGACATACTGGCGCCGGCGCTCACCCTCATTATGAGGGCCAGCCCTGCCGAGGGCTGCGACGGGGTGTCCGCAGGAGAGCGTTCTGTCTCCCCTGCTCTCGTGCCTAGTCGTGGACGGCCTGCTAGGGAGGCTCTCGGGAGGGGGGTACGAGGTACAGGGTTATGCGGACGACATTGTCATCATAGTCCGAGGAAAGGTTACACAGTCAGTGTGGGAGCATATGCAGACAGCACTGAAAGTGGTGGAAACGTGGACGGTTGGCCAAGGGCTCGGGGTTAGCCCCGAGGAAGCAATCGTCATACTGTTTAGGAGGAGGAGAAAGTGGGAGAGCCACAGAACTCTGACTCTATACGGTAGAAACATCCCAATGGCCTGGGAGGTAAAATATCTTGGGGTCGTATTGGACTCTAAGCTAACCTGGAATGGTCACGTTGAAAAAATACTGCGTAAGGCAGTTATGACCCTAGCCGTCACTAGGCGGCTATATGAAAAAACGTGGGGACTAAGACCTAGTATGGTCCACTGGCTGTACACAAGGGTGGTCAGACCATCGTTAACATACTAGGCACTGGTCATAATCCAGTGCCAAACAAAAACTGGGCAAGATCCAAAGGATTGCTTGCCTAGGCATCACAGGGGCCACGACTTCAACCCCAACAGCCACCATGGAGGTCTTGCTGGATCTTCCGACCGCGAAGCATGGCGGGGGGAGACGCCGGGCTTACCACGGGACGCGCTCGTCTGGTTCACGGCGGGGAGCATGGGACGGAGGCAGGCGTTTAGTCGGAAGGACAGAGGTTAAGTCATAGTATTTCCCTCGGAGCTCATGCAACGGTCTTTCAGGCCGAAATGTACGACATACTGCACCACGTGCGAGAGAACATTGTTCCATACCTGTCACTTCTCATTCCATCTATACTCTGGTTCCAATATATATGAAGTGACTTATCCCTACCGAACCAAACTATTATAGGAATTCCATAGGGGGAGAATTTTATTTTTAAGCAAACAATATTTAGTTAAAACATGTGTTTTTCATATTGGGCGAGTTCACCAGGTGCCTGCAGCTGTCAGGTAGTTGCATTATGTCAAATAATGTTGGCGAATGTCAACATTTTGTCAAAACTTTTTGACATAACAAGACAACTGCTGGCAGCGCTGGCGCCTGGTGAACCCGCCCATTGTTATTTTACCGGGCTTGATATCTACGCCCATGGGATGGGAATTAGAATGTATTCTATACTTGCTCATCTGTCAGCAAAGTTACGTACATGTTAAGGCCAGATTTCTTCGCCACCGCTCCATCGCCATTGTTCATAAGTTACCATTGCAGCTTTGCATAAACACTTTTATCTTGTTGGGAGTTCAATAGTCCGTATCAGTATTTCTACTATGTGCAAACTTCTTGTACCAATATATAGCTGAAAACTTATTGCAATTGTACACAACACTCTTTCAGAATTGTGAGCCGATTTTAGAAGAGAGTCACATCATTTATTCTGCAACCCAAGTATAGAAAAAGAATTCCAGAGTGTTCGCTGTTACCAACACACTTTACAATTTGCCTGCGGCCATAGAGGCAATACAGTTCTATGAACAGGACTCTCATAGAGAAAGATGTAACAGTATTTTATTTCTTTAACGTCAGTCTATTTCCAAGACTATCGCCAATCATCGATCCCAGGGGGTAGTTTTAGATCCTGGAAATTTAGCCGAATCCCTGCCTTTCTGTAGCAGGAATCTTTAACGTGCCCAACATAGGTTGGTACACGAGACCGACGGCAAATGCGCCATCCGAAGGCTGTAACGTGCAGGCATTCAAGTTCCTCAAACACAATGTCACAACCTCTGTTGATGTTAATTTACAGTATGTACTGAAAAATAATTTGTTGTATATAAATTATATATAATATTTGCAATTGATACAGTGATAGATGTCAAAGGCAAAGACGGAAGTGTAATAGAACTCAAAATTATTACCAATTTGGAAAAATGTTATAATTGAGTGGAGTTGAATAGAATGACATTAAATATTGATATGACAAAAGCCAATACTATACATTAACACAATGTACGTCATAAGGGTGATTTTATAGTCAAAAAAACATAAATATGAAAGAAATAAAAATACATTTTTTTTACAGAGCAGTGAACTCATAAAAGCAGGTTCCACGAGAAATAAAAGCTTTAAATGTAACAAAATTTAATGGAGAGGTGAAACTCCTTTAACAAAGGTATTTTAAGATGCAGAGAATTATGGTTTGTTGAAATAACTTGGGCATTAGATTAATGGATAGTATACTTTGTTAACATTTTTAATAATAATGTTAACTATTGTATCTTATGCTAAATAAATTTATTTATTTATTATTATTTAAAGAAAAAATAGTTTTCAGTGTTTTGTCAATGTCTATAATTTATAAAAAAAATTTCAAGCTGTCGTGTCAGATTTAAAGAATAATATATAATGGAATAAAATATAACCTGGTCTATTTGAAATGCGAGCCACATGTCCCGTCCACTTCCATTTGAGTTTTGCCACATGTACGACCACATCACTCACTCCTGTTCTTCTGCGTAATTCTTCATTTCTAATGTGGTCACGTAACGAAACGCCAAACATCGACCTCTCCATCTTGCACTGTGCTACTTTTAGTTTCTTAGCAGAAGCGTTGGTAAGGGTTAGTGTTTCGGCGCCGTAGGTCATAACCGGTAGAACACATTGGTTGAAAACTTTTCTTTTCAAGCATACCGGAAGGTTGCTTCTGAAAACGTCTCGAAGTTTGCCGTAAGCCGCCCAGGACAGTATAACTCTCCTGTTTATCTCGCATGTTTGGTTGGCTTTGGATATGCTTATCTCGTGGCCCAAATATGTGTATTTATCTACCCATTCCACCTCAGAGTTTTCAATAATCAGGTTGTTACTAGGGACGAGGTTTGTCATAAATTTTGTTTTTCCAATGTTCATTTTTAGACCTACTGTTGCACAGGCCTCCTGAAGTTCCTGTAGCATCACTCGAATATCTTCCAAGTTGTCAGCCAGTAATACAATGTCGTCTGCAAACCGTAAGTTTGACAGACTTTGGCCGTCTATTCTTAGACCTTTCTGGTCCCAATCTAGCTTCTTGAACACATATTCCAGGACGGTGATAAACAATTTTGCAGACATCGTATCTCCCTGGCGTACTTCTCTCCCAATTTTTATAGGATTCGTGTTTTCATGTAGTTTTACCACAAGATTAGCATTTTTATATATATTGTAAATCAGTTTGGTGTAGCGATAGTCAATACGGCATGCTTCTAGGGACTGCAACACTGCGTCCAGCTCCACAGTGTCGAAAGCCTTATGGAAATCCACAAAAGCAAGGACAAGAGGTCTGCCATATTCGATGGTCTTTTCAATCACCGTTTTGACGCTCTGGAGATGATCATTGGTTCCAAACCCACTTCGAAAACCAGCTTGTTCCACTGGCTGGACGAAGTCCAACTTCTTTTCAAGTCGTGTGGTAATTATTCTAGTAAATACTTTGTAGAGGTGGCTAAGTAGACTTATCAGCCTGTAATTTTCTAGGTTCGAGATGTCTCCCTTCTTGTGGACCAGTATTACGATGGTGTTGTGCCACTTTTCTGGTATCGTACTATTGAAGAGACAAAGGTTGAAAAGAGATTTGATTTTTTGGAACAAGCAAGGATCACCAATCTTTATCGCATCGGAAACGATGCAGTCTTCTCCGGGCGATTTTTGATTTTTCATCTTTTTCAGTGCTAGTTTAATCTCATCTAGTGATATTTCCATTAGTATTTCCGAGCCTTGGTTAACCACACCTTTTTTACGGGTTAGTAAGTCAGATTCTGGATGTAGACTTATATCACCTTGGCTTTTATATGTTTGATGATGTGTGCCCTTGTGCATTTTTAAGTTTTATTATTTGTCTCTTTCCATTGTCAAGCTTTCTACGTAGAACTTTCATACTCTTTTTGTTCTCTATGGTATTTTGACTTGGTTGTGTCTAAAAGCTCTTACGTCGCGTCGGATGCCTTTTGAAATTTGTTTATTTATTTGTGGCTCGCATGCAAGATGACAGGTGTACAAAAGATTACTTGAATGGAGACCCAGATCCGATAAAAGAGACAGAGGAAGACCACCAACTCGCTGGACAGACAACATTACAAAAATTACAAAACACTGAATTCGTAGCGCTCAAGACAGAAAAGAATGGACTCAACTAGGGGAGGCCTATGTCCAGCAGTGGACGCAGAGGGCTGATTGATGATGATGATGATGATTTGAAATGAGCCCATTGATAGCAATACCCTATAAAACTAGAAAAGTAGTTTCAATTAAGATATTTTAAATGAACAGAACTGCTGCAGTAAACCCCTAATTCCAAGTTTGCAGAATTATATATTTTTTCAGAAACCCCTAATGGGCTACTAGGTTTGAATCACCCTATTTAGAAGCTTTGTATGGCGTTAAGGGTAGTCCTTTATTTTCCTTTCTTTTTATAAGAAAAAAGAAATTTTTTTAGCACGAGGCACATGTGTATCAATGAATTTAAATATTATGATGTGGATTATATTACAGTCTCGGTAAATTAGGAAAACCTAAAAAAGTTAATTCACAGTAGGTCAGAGGTCAAGTACGGGGTGTTCAAACGTACCTTTCTACAAAAGTTAAAATCCCCAAAGTATTGTAATTGTCTCAAAAATGTATTTAGTAAACTTTGTTTAGCAGACTTCAAAAATACAATAACATGTAGGTATCCCATATAAAACAATCAAATTAAGTACTGTACAGTAAATTTCAAACAAACTACATGAATGAAAATAAGTTTATGTTGCAGGTACTTTCAGATAAGAACTGCCGTCTAAACATTTTTTTACCACTATTCAAATAAGAGAGTCAAAGGAAAATCCCGTTTATTTTCCCTAGCCTCTAAAGTATTAACTGCTACCAAATTACCTCAGAGTTCTTATAACAGTGGTTATGTCTTAATTTTTTGATTAAATTAAAATTTCTTACAATCTAGACTTATATTAAATTATTGTAGTTCAATAAATTTAAAATAATGATTATAAACATTGTGATATGTCAGACTTACCGATCAGAAAACCCAACAGAGCAAATGTCGCACTTAAATGGTTTCTCACCGGAATGCACTTTGGCGTGATTTTTCAAGTGTGTGGCCTGGTTAAAGCAAGAGCCGCATATATCACATCGATAAGGTTTCTCCCCGGTATGAATTCTTCTATGATTCCACAGTGTGGAATGCCTAGCAAATGATTTATCACAAACCTCACATACATAAGGGCGTTCACCTGAATGGATGCGTTCATGGTTCTTTAAATGAGGAGACTGAGAAAATTGCATGCCACACACATTACATCGATATGGTTTCTCGCCTGTATGTATGCGTGAATGGTTCTTTAGGTAGGCAGCTTTAGCAAACGCCAGGCCACAAATGTTACACTTGAAGTTTTTCTCGCCAGTGTGCAGTCTCTTGTGAGACCAAAGCGACGAGTATCGGCTAAATGAACCTGAAAATAAAAAAAAAATCAGTAATTTCTATAGAATTTCCAAATATATATATATATATATATATATATATATATATATATATATATATATATATATATATATATATATATATATATATATATATATATATATATATATATATATATATTAGTGGCGTGCGGTCCATGGAAGCAAGGAAAGCATTGCTTCCCTTAAAATAACGACCACATACCTACTTAAAAATAATTTGTATTAAACCGCATTATTTAAAATCAATTTTGTATTTTAAATATTAAATTTAAAATTCTAAAACTAATTTATCTATTACAATTTTCAATTCGCAAGCTCACATATAATTATTTGTTATGCATCATACTGTACTCGTATATGCGCTCTGCGCTCTTAGCAGGACGTCGTCCCAGTAAACGCGACCGCCAACCAACAGCATGAACCTGTTAAATACACGTAGTCAGCAGGCCACATAATGAGAAACCCTTGCTCGATGCTCGACGCAATGTACGTGTATTTCAACATGTAGAACGTGTTGGAAGACCCGATGCACATACAACGTGAATGTCGCTGATTATTTCGTAGATATAAGCAGTTGACTAAGTTAAATACATTGGCATTTTATGATTATTAATATGGCTGCAACTAGATCAGCTTTTAACAGCGGCGTCGGTGGGGGTGGGAATTTACAAACTTTACGAACAAGTGGTAATAATAACTGTGATTGTGTCGTGTGTTTTTTGATAACCAAAGGATTTTCAGCCTTATCGTTTGCTGAAAAACTTGCTATTATTAATAAAGGTAGGCCAAAACCTACTCTAAAAAACTTAAATATAAGCATTAAAACATGTATTCGACATTTCAACGCGGAAAAAACTTATAAACAATATGAATGGTTAACAGGAATAAACCTTTTTGTTGGCCTGGTAGTCTATTTGTGACTGAAAAGGGGGTGTGGAATAAAAGTAGGTTTTCCGACTTGAATAATCTACATAAAGTAGTAAAAAGACATGTTATGTCTAAAGCGCATTTACAGACCATTTTAAAATTAAGTGTCTTTGGAAAAAACGCGAATTGAACACGCCGTTGACAAGCAGATAGAAATTAGTCATCGCCAACACAATGAACTGGTTGATAAAAACAGAAACATATTAAAAAGACTTATTGATGTTGTGTGTTTTCTTGGTCAGCATGAATTGGGGTTCAAGGGTCATGATGAAACAACTACATCTGCAAATAGAGGAAACTTTCAAGACCTAGTTTCTTTAATAGCCAAATACGACATTTGTTTAAAAAATTACTTGGAAAAGTCTAACGTTTTTCGCGGGACATCAAATCGCATTCAGAATGACTTAATTACGGCTGCTGCCACTATTATTTTGAACATAATTAAATCTGAAATTAAACAGACTCGTTTCCTTGCTATTGTTCTAGATGAAACAACCGACGTAACTAATTTAAGTCAACTATCTGTGGTAATACGCTATGTAAAAATGGATGGGAACAAGAAATATTTTTAGGCTTTAAAAATGTGACAGAAGATCGTACCACAAACGCTCTATATAAAATTGTGCTTAATATTATGAAAGATATTGAGGAGACTGATAATAAATTAATTGCTCAAAGCTATGATGGGGCTGCTGTTATAGCCGGACATTTAGGAGGTCTTCAAGGTAAAGTGCGGCATACAACGTTTTCCAGTGCTCTATTTGTACACTGTTGTGCTCATAAATTAAATTTAATTTTATCCCATAAATCATATTAAAGAATGTAAGGTGTTTTTGCTACCCTAAGTGGAATGGCTGCTTTTTTCCAAATCTATGAAGCGCACACAAGCCTTAGACTCAATTGTTAAAAAACATTTACCCAAAGTAGCTGCAACCCGATGGAACTACAACGGCAGACTTGTGTGAACTATATTTGAACACCGTGAACCGTTAATTGAACTTTTTGAAAACATAATAGAAAATAGAAAAATTGGGATGCAGAAACAATAAATAGTTCTAGAGGATTTTTGAATGGTTTGAAAAGAGACTTTAATTTTAATTTTTTACTTAATATATTTTCGGAAATATTTCCGTTTTCAGATAATGTATTTAACATATTGCAATGTAAAACAAATGACATTGGTTTTTGCCTGAAGAAAATTAGTGAATTTAAATCCATTATAATTCAAATATGTGATATGAATTTGATAAGTTCTGGAAAAAACAATGGAATTAGGAAAAGTGGAACCACGAAGAAAGCGTCTGTGCACTGATAATGTGGGAGACCTTCAAACTTCTTATCGCTGCCTTTTCTACAAAATCATAGATCAAATTCAGCAGCAAATTAACTGCAGATTTTATCATCTAAGTGACCTGAAATTTCTTGAATTGTGTAATTTTGGAGGATTTGTAGGGATACCTTTCCCAGAAGATTCATTCAAATTATTATTCCACCACTATGGACATTATTTTGACAAAGCCTTATTACAATCAGAACTTACAGTCACTTATGAAACTGATGTTATTGACACAAAAACTAACTAACTTTCTTAAAAGAATCAAAATTGGAAAATGCATATTCTGAAGCGTTCAAATTATGTGAATTCGTATTAACAATTCCTGTTACTAGTGCATCTGTAGAACGAAATTGTTCTACATTGAAACGTATCAAGAGTTTTGTTAGGAATTCAACAGGACAGGAAAGACGTTCCCAAATTTCAATTTTGTCAATTGAAAATAACTTCGTGGAGGAAATGTCCCAGAATCCACAGTTTTATGACATTATTAACGAATTTGCCAAAAACGACAGAAGAATTGAGTTACACTACAAATAGGTAAGTTTCTGAAAATTGCTTCCCTTATTTAAAATGTCACCGCAAGCCCCTGATATACATATATATATATATATATATATATATATATATATATATATATATAGAGAGAGAGAGAGAGAGGGAGAGAGAGCATATAAAAAAGTTTGAGGAGATAAAGCGATGCCAATTCCAATTTCTAATAATTAAAGTTAAAGTAAACAACCTGACCTGACCCTAAGTCACTGTTTCCTGAAGGAAACTTGATTGGCAAATATACTCAGTTGTTTGTCATTGCCTTCTGAGGGCACACAGTGTTTTCAGGTGGTCACCCATTCAAGTACGCAACGGTGAGGTCCTACCAGCTGAGGGACGATCTAAACGCCCCCAAAGGGAGGACTGGCTAGTTGCTCGGAGAATAGTTACAGCCTCGGCAGTGGAGTGTGCTGTGAATCATTTCCAGCCATTCAAGTCGCCAGGGGAGGATGGGGTGGTACCGGTCCTACTACAAAAGGGACTGGAGATTCTCCTACCCTTCCTTATCAGGCTGTTCAGAGCCAGTCTGGCCTGGAACTATATTCCTTCCAGCTGGACGGTGGTTAGGGGGGTTTACATTCCCAAATTGGGACGTAATGACCTCCTACCTACTTCACTGAGACCTCTCAGTATTACATCATTCCTCCTGAAGGGATTGGAAAAAATACTGGACGGACACATTAGGGGGAACATCTTACCCAAGAACCCCCTAAATACCCACCAGTATGCCTATCAAACTGGCAAATCAACTGAGTTAGCGCTCAATAACCTCGTCGAGAAGATCACACACTCTCTGGAAAATGGAGAGGTTGCGGTGGCGGCATTTCTCGACATAGAAGGAGCATTTAATAATGCATTACCGATCTCCCTCTACGAGGCCACTATCGCTAGGGGGGTGGAACCTACCATCTGTGGCTGGATCGGAAACATGCTGCACAATCGGACCATTATTACCTCATTACGGGGAGAGGTGGTTAGCGTTAGGGCTGCGAGAGGGTGTCCTCAGGGGGGCGTTCTATCCCCCCTGTTGTGGTCCCTCTTTGTGGACGACCTGCTGGCTATCCTCGGACTCTGGGAGGTTGAGGTCCAGGCGTATGCGGATGATCTTGTCATAATGGTTAGAGGCAAATCTGAGGAGGAACTGTCTAGTACTCTTCAAGAAGCACTAAATGTAGTCAATGATTGGTGCCGTAGGGAACAGATGTCTGTGAACCCTCGCAAAACGATCATTGTCCCGTTCACCAGAAGAAGAAGGTTGGACAAATTAAAACCACCTAATCTTATGGGGGAAAACATTCCATTTTCGGACCAAGCAAAATATCTGGGAGTTATCCTAGATAAGAAGCTCAACTGGGACAGACAGTTAGAAAATGTTATCCGCAGGGCTAAGATGTCCCTGTGGACCTGCCGGAGAATCTGTGGGAACAACTGGGGAACAAACCCCCAACAGATGTACTGGCTCTATGTAGTGGTTATCAGACCTATGATAACATATGGAGCCATAGTTTGGTGGCCTAAGGTGCTACGTGGTACCGCGAGGGCCAAACTGGCTCATCTACAGAGACAAGCATGTCTGACGATAACGGGAGCGATAAGCACCGCACCATCAGTCGCTCTGGAGGTCCTCCTCAATATTCCCCCACTTCACATATGGTTGGAGAGGGTGGCGAGGTGGACAACGTACAGATTAAAACAAACGGCAGATAACATGCCGAGGGAAGTCAGTCTGAGGGGGTCCGGACTCCTTGATGACAGTGATTGTCACAGGATTCTGGGAATGGTCTCGGACTTGATGCCTACAAAAATCAGCAGAGATCTGTCTTTCAAGACCGTCCTCCCGGAAAGGGAGGACTGGGACCGGAACCAATCGACCCTGTTGAGAGCGGACCTCTGCTGGTACTCTGACGGCTCCAAAATCAATATGGGAGTAGGAGCCGGCGCATATGGGGGCAGCACCGATGCTAGACTATCAGCTAGCCTCGGCAAGTACGCAACCATACACCAGGCAGAAGTTTATGCCATCGAGATGTGTGCAAAGGAAAGCTTAAAAGACCTATGCACAAACAAATCGATAAAGATATTTGCAGATAGCCAAGCTGCAATAAAGGCTCTTGGTTCCTACCGTTGCAATTCAAAGACGGTATGGAGTTGTAAATCTGCCCTTAACGAATTGGGCAGCTGTAATGAGGTGTCGCTGGTCTGGATACCGGGTCACTCGGACCATGATGGCAACGTTGCGGCAGACGCGCTTGCCAGGAGTGGTGCCCAGTGTGACTTTGTCGGACCAGAACCGGTGCTGGGAATAACATCTTGCACAGCAAAACGCACCTTAAAGACCTGGACAGATAGAAGGACAATTCAATATTGGCAAAATCTTCCAGGATTAGCTCACTCTAAGGCCTTCATAAATGGCCTGTCTGAGTCAAGGGCTAAGAAACTTCTAGAGTTGAACAGACAACAACTGAGTACTCTAGTCGGCCTGTACACAGGACACTGTCGCTTGCGGCATCACATGCACCGTATTGGGATCGGTCAGGAGACCGAGTGCCGGCTGTGTATGGAGGATGACGAAACAGCAGAGCACGTGCTGTGTTCCTGTCCGGCAGCGGATAGGACTAGACACCTGCTCTTTGGCAAGGTAAAGCTTGCTCCAGAGGATCTGGATCAACTTTCGCCCGCAAAGGTTATCGACCTCTGTAGGAGGCTGGATTTGTTGGGCGAAATATAGACATTAGGCGTGAGCCACAATAGACCTTATGGTCGCGGTGGAGGGACCGATATGGACCACTCACAAACTAACCTAACTAACCTAACATAGGAGTGATGACCACATTTGGATCATCCTGTATATACATCCCCCTGTATACACACGGGGCCGATCTGTATTCACAGAGCCTTCTAGCAAAAGAAGGTCCTGGAATATTCTGGAATGGAACGCTCGCGAAACAGGGTGGAAGGTACGATGGGTATATAAAGGCGAAAGCAAGTCAGGACAGTTCAGTTCAGTTAGAGAATGTTGAACTGACTTGAAGAAGCAGTAATCAGTGTGAAGTGCTAGACTGTAGTAACTTGTGTGCAGATTAGTGATTATAAGGCCAGATAAATTAAGTGTTTTGTGAGAGAGACATTCTAGAACTTTAATTGTATCCATATTTAGACAGTAAATTAAGTGTTTTGTGAGAGAGACATTCTAGAACTTTAATTGTATCCATATTTAGAGACTACATAAAGTTGTTTTGTTAAAATTAAAAGTCTCACTTATCCAGAACCCGGAGAAAACGCAACAATAATAAAAAAGTAAAACATAATAAGTGCACAGTATGTATGACAATTCAATCACTAACACCTCTCAAAATGCCTCTAATTGAACGGTCATAATCATTAAACATATCCAAGAGCTCCGAATACTCATTTGCAGCTCTCGCCACTTTTGACATTGGACTGAAAAAGCCATAATTGGTTCGATGGAAGGGAACCACAAAAACCTCCCTTGCTCTCGTGCGGTCCGGAATCCTTAGAGAGACTAACTCAAAGAAAGAAGGACTATCAATTTTATTCACTAATAATTTATGCAAAAAACAAACATCACTGACAATCCT
This sequence comes from Tillus elongatus, assembly GCA_964006375.1. NCBI lineage: Eukaryota > Metazoa > Arthropoda > Insecta > Coleoptera > Cleridae > Tillus > Tillus elongatus. The sequence goes on from OZ023270.1 coordinate 51,634,587, forward strand.
TCTACCACTGAGTGACTGCAAGTGCAGCCGATTCCGCAAAGAAGAAAAGTTAAGATCATTACTCTGCAAGCCCATTCTGTAAGCACAAATTCTTAAGAATATATTTTGTATGGCCTCAATCTGATTGATATAAATATTGTAATTCGGACTCCAGACTACAGAAGAGCATTCCAACAAAGAGCGAACCACACCACAATACAGCCTTCTCAAGCTATTGCATGAAAAATCCAGAGTTGATCTATGAATAAATCCTAACATTTTATATGCTTTAGATACTATGTATTCTTTGTGATCCTTAAAAGATAATTCCCTATCCAATACAATGCCCAAGTCTTTAATCATTTGCTTCCTCTGTAAAGCATTAGAGCCTATGAAGTACACAAAGTCAATGGGCGAACTGAGCTCTAGTGAATGTAATGCAGAAACACTTATCAACATTCAGAGCCAGAAGATTGTCACCACACCACCGAGCAAAACGATTTAAGTCTTCTTGTAAAAGTAAAGCGTCCTGTCTGGAACGAACAATCTTGAAAATTTTGATATCATCAGCAAACATCAAAATCTGATTATGCTTAAGTGAATGTATGACATCATTGATAAAAAGATTAGAGGAGAGTCAGACATCATTATATTACCTTTATAATCACTGCGAAAAATACAAACTTCTTATCAAAAGAAAAATTTCTGTTAAAAAAACTGACATCTTAAGTAAGAGTTTTTCGAAAATTGTTTACTTGCTCCACGATATCCAAAACTAAGACAACCCAACAAAATAAACACGTTTAAAAAACTAATATCTCGCTTTAATTGTTCTGTCTGGGTAAACCAGGAAACATATGAAAAGACAAAAACAGTGAACATTATGAGAATTATGGATATCTACTGTAATATTTACCATTGTCATCAATTAGACTTATCTGCAAACATTTTAATTTAAAAGGTTTTTATCTGCAACTGCCAAGTAAGTGCCTATTTTCGGGAGTATTTTGATGCAAGAAAGTATCACTTTACATGTCTAGGTAGGTAAACTCTCTACACGTGAATAGGTATGTAGTGTCTAAAAATCTGTGCTAAATGTGACACTATGTGAAAACTGGAACCTGTGATGAGCACTAATAAGTACACTTGGAGAACACCCAAAACCACAACACATATTTCAGAGACCTTACGATCGTTTTGTTGAAAATATCAACATCTTCAGAGGAAGAAAATTCTAACATAAAAAACTAGATCCCATATATTTATATCGCGTCAAGGTAAACGAACTAGTCCGAAGTAAAGTGGTCGTCCAAGAACGATCGTTTGTTTATTGCACAGTGAAACAGGTCTGAGACCTGCTTTAATCTTCTGGTCGACAAATTTATGACCCTTATCTAATATAGTTTTAAAAAGACCAGACTTATTTAAAGAATCAGCACGTTTCGTTTCGATCTAGAAATTTACTATGTGGATATTGGTTCATGCCGATAAAGACATCTGGTGAGATAAACAACATCAACTCAACTCATCTTTTTTTTAAATAGAAAACTAAAAACCCAGATGTGTGTCTCACCATGTTAACTCTAACAAAGGATAAATAGTTCAACTAAAATACTACATAAAAACTATATTTATATTGATTTTAATTCTGCGAGAAAATATTTATATTGACTACATAGATACAACAAACCGAACAGGTCTTTAAGTCAAGACAAACATAGAGATTAGTATATGTATAAACCGGTCGAGTTATTGACAATAATTTATTATTCTACCAGACAAATTAGGAGTATTTAAGTGGTCAAATGCAAAGAGAAAATAAAGGGCTTGAAATTACAGGTGCCGCACGGTTTGTTAAAGTTTTGTTCTTAATAGACCTTAATATAAAAATACTTTCTAATGAATCAAGCATAGTTTGATGTCTAACATTTTTGACAAGTTTCAAATTTTCTTTGTCAATGTGGTGGTTATTATCCCATATATGTTGTGCCACACATGATTTGTCCACCGTAAGAAAGCTAAAATAGAGGAAAAATTTATGTGTTTACCTTATGAACCACGAATCACAAAGGGTTTGGAAAGTATTTTTAAGAAAGCCGATTTACATTTGACGTTTTCGATGAAAAGTAATTTAAAAAATTTGTTGGGTAATACGAAAGACAAAGTCACTGAAATGTCCGGAATTTATGAGATTAGTTGCAAAGTTTGTGATCTTAAATACGTGGGGCAAACTAGGAGAAACATCCACCAGATTTCGTGAACATCTCGCACAGTTATGATATGGTACGGTGGACAAATCATGTGTGGCACAACATATATGGGATAATAACCACCATATTGCGCAATAAACAAACGATCGTTCTTGAACGACAACTTTACTTCGGACTAGTTCGTTTACCTTGACGCGATATAAATATACGGGATCTAGTTTTTTATGTTAGAATTTTCTTCCTCTGAAGATGTTGACATTGTCAACGAAACGATCGTAAGGTCTCTGAAATATATGTTGTGGTGATTTGGGTGTTCTCCAAGTGTACTTACTAAATGTGACAGTTTTTTCAACTTTGCTTATACTTTATCTTTTGTCACATTTTATTTATCCCCACATTGATTATACAAAATGATGCTGATGATAACCAACAAAAATTCAAAACAAAGTTATGGAATTACAGTTTTATTTCGATCTCTTTAGTCATGCAACTACAATTATCTTCTTCACCTTTGTCAGGAAGTACATTATTTATGATTGATGCAATATCTTGGCACGTTAAAATGAAAAGCATGATGATTATTCATTATATAATCCTGTCCAAATGCCATCTTTAGTAGCTTATTGACTGACTTTTATTTTTCTGATCGTTGGCTGTAGTAATTTCACTTAAGTAGTGTGAAATTTCTAAAAAAATATCCCTTTCTTAGGGGCTTGAAGGCTTTAGACGCATCATGAGTTCGATCAAGACTGACCTGACATATTACCACCTTCTCCATCTTGCCATCATTTATTTTGTTTCATAAAAATCTTTTGTTTGCTTAGCACTTCACATTACATTCAACATGTCCTAAGATTATACACGCACCAATATTTTACTAATACTTTGATTTCCCCAAATTGTTCATGAGTTGTATGATAGTCCGCTGACAGAATGATCTTTTCATGGCAATCAAGTTCTCTCTTTATCCTATTGGTCCCTGAATACTCTATTACAGGGGAAGTTACTCGAAGAGGGTTGTGGAAAATTTTCAGCACAGGATATGACTGTTTTCCCTTAAAATTATTATACTTAATCTGATAACCATGAGGCTTGTGAGACTGCTTAAACTGTCTTTCTCTATTTTTTTCGAATATGTATTTATAAGGTATTTACTATATAAACATGTTGATTATTCTAGTTGTTATCTTTATTTAAAAAAACACTTTTGATGTACACTGACGTTTCCATATCAATGCCTTTGCATTTTAGTTTATTACTAACATTGTAATTGCAAGTTATTTTTCACTTTGTGAGCTTAATATCTGCCGCCATACATCTGAAATAATTTTTGTCAAGAAAGTTAATCTGGAACATAACTTAGTTGTGTGTTGTCTTCTTTCATGGCTGCGGTCGTCAGACCATTCGCACATTTTTTCTGGCTTCTTGGTTTGGATCCCATCTCTATGCTACTTTTCTTTTCATATATACATATATACACATATATACATACATACATAACAGAGATATTAGTTTACATATTGTGATACTTTTATATATTTTCATACAATACTTTTGTGTTTTTGTTTGTTATAAATATGACAGATATTCTTTTTTTTTGTCTGTTTACACTATATATTTATATATTTTCATACAATATTTCTGTGTTTTTGTATGTTTTTAATATGACTGATATTCTTTTTTTGAGCTGTTTACACTTTTTTTTAAATCTATTTACTAGGGATTATAAACGGGGACATTTGGACCAAGGGGTCTGTCATGGCCACTTCTAGACACACAAGACGGACCACGGATTCACAGGTATATTTACAGTGGGATAGACAGAAGGAGTTAAATTTAATATATTAAACTTATATACATTACACATTTTAATTTCTTTTTTCTAATACGATGCAGACAATTTTATATTTTTATTCTAATTTCTTTTATCAGGTCTATTAACAATTTGTATATGTTTAAGTTTCTTCCCTGTAGTAAATTCATTAAATTGAATGGTAGTTGCACTATTTTCATTTTATAGATATGACTTACATAGGCATGAACATAACTTACAAAATTGGAAATAACATACCGGTTTTCTTCTATTTTTGCATTTTAGCTGTTTTAGTGAATTTTCTTTAAAAAATTCACTAATGAGGAGATTGCGACATCTGAAACTTATGAAAACTCGACGTTTCGGCTCCTGTTTTGGAGCCATTTTCAAGAGGTAAAGGAAATATGTAAGGACACTCTAAGGCCTCAATATATATATATATATATATATATATATATATATATATATATATATATATATATATATATATATATATATATATATATATATATATATACATATACATATATATATATATATATATATATATATATATATATATATATATATATATATATATATATATATCAAGGGCGTAGATAAGGGAGGGGTAATGGGGGTAGTTACCCCCCCTAAGACCCAAGGAGAAAAAAATTACTAGGTCGGAATTTTTTTGTTAAAAAAATGATAAAATCTGGAAATAAGTAAAACTCGTACACATTTTTTGTGAATATGCTTCTTGGACCTGCATTTTAGCTAATGTTTTACACTTTTAAAAGGAATTATGATGAGAAATCAGTTTGTTGTCTTTTAGATCTGCTAGAAGAAAGAAATATGAGCACAGATAGATGATTCACGAGATTGTATGAAGAAATTGACAAAATCCGCAATGGGTTAAATATTTCTATAAGGTTTCCTCGCATAAACACTATAGACAGAGACGTCTGACTAAGGTTTTAACCATACTAACCTTCAAAAGGAAATCCCCCAGAGATATTATGGCACCGGCATTTTCGTTTCTCTATTGAAGAACATCATGGAAGATCTCAAGTTTCACTTATATTCTAAACAATTTTTTTCCTAAAAATGAAAATATCAGTCCTGCAGTTATAATACAAAAAATGACCATATTTCATCATCAGAAGAAAATGTATCCAGATTTAGGTACAGCTGAATTTTTGTGTTAGAAAATAGAACAACAGTTCTCCAGGTGCTTGTTGAAGTTGTTGACACTCAAATTATCTGATAAAGAAGTATTTCGTGATATAGGTACATCTCGCACAAAGATTTTTTGCAGGTTTGCCTGCCAGTGTGGAGTCTGCACAAAAGTGTTTTTCCGCGATAAAAAACGTTTAAAATTTGGTTGAGCTTAAGAATAGGACAAAAGAGGTTAGGTGGACTAGCCTTCATGCATGAGGTCAGAGCGTTCCTATAAATGACAAAAAGGTTTTGGAGCGACTTGCAAAACGAAATAAAAACATAACCTTGGCATTACTCTGATTTCGAGTTTGATTTTCAGTGAATTTTCGTAAAAAAAATTCACTAATGGAGAGATCTAGACTTTTGAAAAAAAAATTGCCAACCAGCGAGAACTAGGACTCCTAGAACCCATATCCGGGGTCAGTTCTAATTTTTACATGTTATATATATATATATATATATATATATATATATATATATATATATATATATATATATATATATATATATATATATATATATATATATTTAATTTTTTTAGTTCATAGGAGAAATTCACACGATAACTCAAAAAACAGTGGTCCGATTTGGATGAAATTTGACAGATACCTTTCTTCTGTAAGTGGGTTGGATAAGTTCGTTATCCAGAAAAATTGGAACAGGTTTTCCGAGAACATTTTGGGTTTTCTTTCGAAAAAAAAAATTATTTCCGAAAATAACAGACCTATGGTAACCAAATTGTTAATGTAGGGTTATGTTATAAAAATTATATTATATACAAAACAAATCTATATGTTACAAGAAAAAAGTTATAAGTATTCATTAAAAAATGTTTGGTGCAGATCATTTCCATGAAAATTCACTACCATAACACACTTGCTGCGTCCAGACTTTTGTTTTCTAATGTGGAAAAGATTTTCGCATTTTTTTGTTGAACTGTTTTAATTAAACTCATTTTTTAGTCTTTGTATTTGTAATTTTGTTTACCTTTATATTTTTTGGAAAACCCTCCCCAAGAAAAAAACCTATCTACGCCCTTGATATATATATATATATATATATATATATATATATATATATATATATATATATATATATATATATAATTTTGAACAACTCTAATAAGTACCTTCCTTTTGCAAGTGGCTTGGATAGGTTCGTTAGCTGGGAAAATCGGCCCATGTTTTCCCAGAAAAATTTGGTGTTTTTTTTTCGGAAAATTTTTATATCTCTGGAAATAACTAAGGATATGGAAACCAAATTTGGTACGCGTGTTTGCATTATATAAAGTGAACCCTGTGCCAAAATTTAGGTCTGTAAGTTAAGACAAAAATGTTATGGGCATTTAATGAAAAAAACTGGGGTTTTCCTCAAAATGTTAAAGTCGCGGTTTGAAACGTCAAAATTTGGCAACATTTAGGCAAAGAACCTGAAACGAATATGGGTTATGTAAAGAAAATATCACAAGAAGAGTGTTCTGTACACGTTAATTATGGCATGTCTTGAGCTGCATCTTATCAAATTATTGTGATTATCACGTTGGTGATACATTTTTTTTTTTTTTGAAACATCCCTTATATTATTGCATTTTTGCATTTTTCATCGAAATATGATACATGTAAGAAAAAAAATCCAGGCGCAGTAAGTGCGTTTTGGTAGCAAATTTTCATTAAATGCTTCAAATTTCAATAACTCAATTTGCTATTCACTTAAGGTTCGTCGACTAGGAAACGAGTTTTAAATTTATTTTCGGAAAATATTTGTACATTTTCAAACAATAAGTTATTTTGATAAAATATGGTACATTGTTTCTACTGTATAGGTTATACCGGTAACCAAATTGATGCCTGCTTGCATTAAAGACATATTTGCTATTAAAAACATTTTAATGAAAATTTACTTCCATAACGCACTTGCTGCATCCAGACTTTTTTTGCTATCTCTCTGTTATTTACAATTTTCAATTAAAAATGAAACAACACACAACATTCCAGTTTTCATGTATTTATTTATTTTCTTGTGTATTATTTTACAGAATATAAAATATTTACAATGTTAACAGTAAGTTATCGTCTCTAACATTTCCGATCTGGTCTAGCATTAGGCACTCCTCAATAAACTTTCATCATATGGATAACCTACGAAACTATGCCTATATGGATATCTAGTTACTGAACGAGCCGTCTTAACATGTGGGTACTGAAACAAAATTATCATAAAATTTACTGGTTCATAATTTCAAAAACTTTCCTGTTTGTTGTGTTGTTTTGTTTTACTCTGCATTTTTGATACAATAGAAAATCGAGCGAATTACACCCATCAAGAGTATGCGGACATGAATCTCATTTAAGAGGAGGCTTGATACGTGCCTAATTTAGTTTCAATCGTCGACAGTGAATTATTTTTAGAGATATTGACAATGTTTTTACCATTTTTGAATCTCCATAAAACAAGGAAGTTTTTGAAATTATGAGCCAGTAAATTTTATTATAATTTCTTTTCAGTATGGAGGTTCATTCGAAATTTTGAAAAAATGGTGAAGAAAAAGTCAGGTTTTTTTTTCAGATTTCTTGAATAATAACACAAAAGATTTCAGATTGATTAATTACATTCCGGAATGTTTTTTCAACACGTAGGGGGGGGGGGTCAAAATACCTTAAAATTTGACATTTTTTATTTTTTTCTTAAAATTGTAAAGTTGGGAATATCTTGAAAACCATAAACTTTTTGATAAGATCATATAGGGTTTTTCTGAAAGGGCTTGAGCTAGTCTATCTTGACAAACAAAGACAAGAAACTCTTTCTCCTTGTCTAAATATCGACTGACATGTGCCATGTAGAGAACTGGTCATTGATCGATAAATCAAATCACAGCCATCTGCCATTATTTTTTTATGTAGTGCAATCTTTATTTAAAACTTAATGTTTCTTGTCGTATTTTCATTTTATAAACAATTTGAAGGTTCCACAGTAGCTCTGTAAGTAGCACAGTAATCGTGCAATAATTATTTTTTTGTTTTGAAATAACAAAACAGTAATATTGTCATTAACCGGACTTTATGAACATTTTAGTAATAAACTAACTCAAAGATAAACTTAGGTTTTTTTTTTCATTTTTATGAGCATGTAAATCTGTTTTGCAAAGATAGGTTGTGGTTCATCGTTCGTCCATTTAACCGAATCATAATTGACTTATCACATCCAAATGTTGATATCACTGATAAGCTTGTCAATTATTATGGTAACAAATGCATATCTAAATGAAGATGTCCAAAGGTAAAGCTTTTTTAAAGGAAGTGATATTAATAATCCTGATAACTTCAGACAGATTTCAATTATTATACTAGTTTTTGCTAAAATCTTAGAAAAGCTCATTTTTAGTCAGTCATTAAAGTTCCTCGATTGCAATGTAGTATACATGAGGCTTTTGAGCAAAAATATTTTTGTGTAGGTGTGTTGACTTCAAGACATTTGATTGTGTCTCCCAAAAAGTGCTTAAGTCAGAGATCCTTCATTGTGGAATAAGTGGCTTAGCTGTATAATATAAAGTTATATCACAATGGTAGGAATGTATAATAATATAAAAACTGATTATAATAATACAGTGAGTAATGAGAAAAGTGTGGGAAGGGGTGTGTCTTGGGGATCTGTTCTTGGACCACTACTCTTTTTCATTTGTATAATGACTAGACATGCGGTTTATCATTTGAGGCACTAAAAAACATAATATTTACAGACGACAGTTTGTTTCTGGTAACAATATCAAAAGGGATTGATGGAGCAACTACAATAAATAATGATATACTTTTTAGAGCACAGGACTGGTGTTCAAGTAATCAGCTACTTATGAATGCTCAAAGGACCCTTCCAATGAAGTTTGACACTACATCAATTGTTACAAATTTTGGGGATAATGAATTAAGAGCCTGGAAAATTTGTGAAATTTCTAGGTATCTACATTGAGTCGAATTTGAGGTGGACTAACCATATAGATGTATGGTGTGCAAAACTTCCGAGTGTCATTTTGCAATTAATCAATTTATTTTATTGCCAATGAGAGAGGTGCACGTATTGTATACTATGTGATATTTCAATCTGTATTATATTACCATATGATTTTGGGGAGGTGCTGCATATATGCATTTACAGGAAATCTTTATAATACAAAAATCAGCATTATGTGCAATGGTTAGTACTGATATGGATGCGCACTGTGCCCCTATATTTAAACAATGGGGTCTAATGTATATATTTTCTATGATTCAGTTTTGCTACAGTTACTGATATAGACAACTTTGTTGTCGAAATACGTATCTGGCGCCTAACTCTGTTATTATTTTTGCATTTTTTTTTGTTGATTATGCTTTTTGTTTCAGTTTCCATCCACAGTGTTCAACTTCGGTATTTTATAATCGTTTATCGAAAGTTGTGTGAGGTTTATTCTACAAAAGATAAATATGATACACACTCTAGTGTTCACAGTTATAACACAAGGAACGAAAATAATTTCATAATGTCAAATAGAAAATTGGTAAAGGTAACAGACTTGCCAGTAAGAAGCGTTTTACTGAAGATTGCTTCTACATTATAGAGGAATTTAATGAAACTTAATTCTGAATTCCTTGAATCTAATACCCTCGACTTTTAGGATTTTTATTTAAGCTGTGAAATTTTAAACTTTTATGTTATTGGCATTTTAATTTTGCGTTTTTTTTTGTGCTAACTATGTCCAAAGTTTTTTTATATTTAGGGTAAAAAAATTGTATTATTATTATTATAATTTAAGATTATTTAGATTTATTCTTGTATTCTTTAATCTAATTATCTATATTTATTGTATTTCTCTAAACGTAGTGTCATCAACTAACATTCTTTAAGTAGGATAAACTTTTAGTTACATTAAGAAAATAACTATCAAATATGAATGTGGCTTTTTAAAAGCAAAAATTAAACTTCACTCAGCTTTGATTGTTAGAAACACAAAAGTATTTAGAGAATTAGAACAGTCTCTTACAGTATCTGGCCTTTGTTAGTAGAATCATATTTTAGGAATTGGATTTTCATCATTTATTTAATTTTGCATGGCGATGCGAGCTTGGTCTGTAGTTACAGTTATTATTGATCGATTATAAAAGTGGACAAGGATAGATTATTCATTGTTGATGCCTATGGCTCTCTATAACTCAGCTGTTAGAAATGTTTGAACTACAAACCCCCTTATGGGGTCAAGGAGTCGCGGGCCACAGAACTCCTGGGGGCAAGCTGAGGAAGTGGAAACAACAACATAAACTTTCGATGATGCTTTCCCCAAGACCGTCATGCACGGTGAAAAGCCGCATCCTGCACGAGGTGACCCTGCTAATAACTAAACATGACGGATCTAGACAAGGAGGTCGAACTAAACTCCCCCAATCTACGGTGTCATGTAACCCGTGCCTATGGATGGATGGCACCAGGGCGATGGTGTCGTGAACGGAACCTCTGGAGTACCGGGCAACCCTCCAGAGTAACCTACCTTGCACCACACAGGGGGTTCTGATGGTGTGGACAGTATTTCCCCCATTCTCGTGGCAACAACATGAAGATCATAAATACATATTAAACCAAAACCAATGAGGCTCGAGGAGTGGCTCCGGCTACAGACTTGTGCCTTAAGTATATTCCAGAAACGGAGACGAGTCAGAAGCCGGCAGCGGACTCTGGAAGTCTCACGACCCGACGTAGATACGGGGGATCACGGGGTAGCTTCGGCCACAGACCTGTCCCCGACACCCAAGCTGGAGGCTGGGTCCCACCGGAGGACGGCGAGGTCCGCGGACTCTAGGGGCCCCTCCATCAGTTTGGACCCTACTGTAGGGGTAGAGGGACTGCCCCAGCAGTCCAAGCGTCTTTCCGGGGCGCAAAGAAAGAAGTTCCGGAGGGCGCAGAAAATGGCGACCGGGACATGGACGGGCGAGAAACCTGTAAAGGCGCGAGAGGGGAGTGCGAGTCAGAAAAGGACACGCTCGGACTCTAGCACGCCTACTACAGACAGACGTCCCAAAAGGGCTAGGGCACCTGTAAAGGCGCAAGAGGAGTGCGAGTCAGAAGACGCCGCGCTCTGGCGCTAGCACGCCTACAACAGACGTCCCAAAAGGACCAAGCCCGTAACACCGGCGCAGAGTGGCTCGCATAGGAAGGCTGCGGAAGGCCTCGGGATGGCGGTGATTGACAGACGCCATCCTGAGGTCAGGTTAGACCAGGGAAAGGCGGACCTGATCCAGGCTGCGGTGGACTCTCTTCAGGAAGGGGAGAGCCCGCCTCAGTTCCACCGGGCGCGCCTGGCGGGGGGCATACTCTGGATAACCTGTGCCGGCCCGCAGTCGCGGGACTGGCTGCGGAAAACGATCGGGGGCCTCGGTCAGATTTGGGAGGGGGCGGACTTGACAGCCATCGATCCCAAGGAACTCCCAAAGAGACGCAACGTCCGCGTACTGATTCCAGACACCGTCCCGCAGGAGACCGTGATCAATAGACTGAAGATCCAGAACCCTGAACTGGGGACACAACACTGGTCGGTTCTAAGCAGGAAGCAGAGGAGAAAGGACAGACTCTAGCCTTCTCGATCGACCAGGCGTCTTACAGAGCCCTTGAAGGTGCCTCCTTCAAGGCATTCTGGGGCCTGGGAAGGGTTAGCTTCCGCCCACTGGGGAAGCAACTACGGGTTAATGGGTTCCTTCAGGTCAACCTACAAAACAGTAGGGCAGCCACGGCCGGACTACTGATGGCTCTGAGGAACACGGATGTGGCCCTCATCCAGGAACCGTACTCCTATAAAGGAGAGATCAAGGGAATCGGCGGAGCTGCTGGAAAGCTCATCTACAGCAGATCCAGCGAGAACCCGAGGGTCTGCATTTTGTCAGGGAAGGGATAGAGTTTCTACCTTTAATGAATTTCTGTTCCAGGGACCTGGCAACGATCAAAATCCGATGTGGAGGAGCGGATGGACCGAGGGACATTACTGTCGCGTCAGCGTATCTGCTAGGGAAAAGCACGGACCCTCCTCGACCCAACGAATTGGAGTAGCTGATGGTGGGTAGCAGAGCAGGTGGATGGCAGACCATCATCGGCATGGATGCGAACGCGTATCATGATTTATAGGGTAGCTCGGACACAAACTCTAGAGGTGAGGCACTTTTACAATTCTTTATGAAATTTAATTTAGACATATTGAATAGAGGTAATAAACCGACCTTCGCCACAACACGGCGTGAGGAGGTTTTAGATATAACAGTTTCCACCCGGTTTGTGGGTGACTTTGTTAAGAGCTGCACTGTCTGGGAAGTGAGTAGCTCAGACCAGAGATACATCCGGTTTAAAATCGCCAAAGTCGAAAGACAAACGGTATGGTACCGGGGCCCCCGCAAGGCGGACTGGGAAGCCTACAGGTCAGACCTAGCAGTGGAACTGCGGGGGGTAAGAGTACCATAGACAATTCAACAGACCTCGAGATTGCGGCAGCCCAATTGCGAGACGCAATCACCTCGGCCTATAACGCCAACTGCCCCCTGAAAATGAGGGCGTCCACCAGGAACGTCCCGTGGTGGAACGAGGACCTCATGCAAAAGAGGACGCAGGTTCGTAAGCTGTTTAACTCGACCAAAAGGTCGGGAGCATGGGATGAATATAGACAAACCTTAACGACCTATAACAAAAGACTGAGGGACGCCAAGAAGGAGTCGTGGAGGAGGCACTGCGAGGAAGTGGAACACACGTCCGAGAATGCTCGACTACACAATATGCTGTCCAAGGGCACTCAGACCAACATAGGCTCCCTTAGAACATCCACGGGAGGCTTTACAAGCTCGGGGGAGGAAACTATGAAAATTTTACTCCAAACGCACTTCCCCGGCTATAACATAATAAACCAATCACCTCTGGACTGGGAACACTCAGAAATAGACGCGCCTTATAGGCGGGCATCTAGAGTAGACTGGACAGACGCTAAATAGGTGGTTACTTGGAGCAAAAGCAGATGGGCCATTAACAGCTTTAAGCCATACAATTCGCCGGGATTTGATGGAATAATGCCCATCATGCTCCAACAGGGGATAGATATACTGGCGCCGGCGCTTACCCTCATTATTAGAGGTAGCATGGCTTTGGGGTACATTCCGAGGGCATTGAGACGGACCAGGGTTGTATTCATTCCTAAACCTGGGCGTCCAACAGACCAGACAAAGTCCCTAAGGCCAATAAGTCTCATGTCCTTCTTGCTAAAAACAGTGGAAAAACTGCTCGACCGGCACATTAGGGGCAGTGAACTGGAAGCATATCCCCTACACTGCGGACAGTATGCATACAGAGCAGGATTCTCAACAGAAACAGCACTGCACCAACTGGTGCTGAAACTGGAGAATACGCTAGAGAACAGGGAGCTGGCGCTGGGGGCCTTCCTAGACATGGAGGGGGCCTCCAGCAACACCTCATTCGGATCGGTTCTGGAAGCTGCCAGGGACAGTGGAATAGAGCAGACCTGCTGCAGGTGGATCGGTTCCATGCTCAGGGGAGAGACTCTGCTGGCGGGGGTCGCGGCGGGGTGTCCGCAGGGGAGCGTTCTGTCTCCCTTGCTCTGGTGCCTAGTCGTGGACGGCATGCTGGGGAGGCTCTCGGGAGGGGGGTATGAGGTACAGGGCTATGCGGACGACATTGTCATCATAGTCCGAGGAAAGGTTACACAGTCAGTGTGGAAGCGCATACAGACAGCACTGAAAGTGGTGGAAGGGTGGACGGTTGGTCAAGGGCTCGGGGTGAGCCCCGAGAAAGCAACCGACGTGCTATTTACGAAGAGGAGGAAGTGTGACAGCCATAGAACTCTCACTCTATACGGTAGGAGCAATCCAATGGCCAGGGAGGTAAAATATCTTGTAGCCGTATTGGACTCTAGGCTAACCTGAAATGGTCACATTGGAAAAATACTGCGTAAGACAGTCATAACCTTAGCCGTCACCAGGCGGCTATATGGAAAAACGTGGGGACTATGGCCTAATATGGCCCGCTGGCTGTACACAAGGGTGGTCGAACCATCGTTAACATAGGCGGCACTGGTCTGGTGGCCTAAGGTGACACAATCCAGTACCAAACAAAAACTAGGCAAGATCCAAAGGATGGCTTGCCTAGGCATCACAGGGGCCATGTCCTCAACCCCAACAGCCGCCATGGAGGTGTTGCTGGAACTGTCCCCGCGACACTTAGTTATTATGGGGGAGGCCAGGCTAGGACTATACAGACTAGCCTGCAATGGTAGACTGAAGATCAACCCAGGCTTTAGGGGCCACTGCAAAATTCAGGAGATCGTGAAGGAGCCCATGCTTGAAATGAGGTCAGACTTCACGAGCCCGTGAATCTGCAGGGAAAACAACTTTACAGTGGAAATCCCCGACCGCTAGGCATGGCGGGAGGAGACGCCGGGCATACCAGGTGACGCGCTCGTCTGGTTCACAGATGGATCCGGCGGGGAACCTGGGACGGGTGCAGGTGTTTATTCGGAAGGACCAAGGGTAAGTCATAGTATTCCCCTCGGAGTCCATGCAACGGTCTTTCAGGCCGAAATGTACGCCATCCTGCACTGTGTGCGGGAGAACAAGAGGAAAGGCTACACCAACAGGCAGATCCTCATAGCCACAGACAGCTAGGCAGCCCTTAAGGCCCTAAGTAGCCCACGGGTAAATTCCTGGCTGGTGAGTGAGTGTGCAGACGAGACGAGCGACTTGGCTGGGCAGAATGAGGTCACCCTCATCTGGGTGCCGGGTCACTCAGAGGTCAAAGGCAATGAAGAAGCTGACAGTCTCACGAAGAGAGGGTCAGCAGAACCATTTATGGGACCAGAACCGGTACTAGGCGTGACAAAGAGCACTGCCAGGGGAGCCATTAAGTCCTGGGTCAGAAACCAACACAAGGTGTCAGTAATTGAGGAAACCAGTTCAAAGAGAGCTGCTAAATATTAGCAGAGGACAGCTCAGGAACATAACAGGACTCTTGACGGGACACATGGCCGTCAAGAAACACCTGTATAAAATGGGGCGGTTCGAGGGGGACCTCGCATGCAGACTCTGCGGCGAGGGGAAGGAATCAGCTCAACACATCTTGTGCGAGTGTAATGCTCTAGACCGCAAAAGACAACTGATCTGCGGTCAGTCTAGACCGGAGACAGAGCAATATAAAACTTCACCCTACCAATCGCTGTGCAGACTAGTTCAAGGCACAGTGATTTTGGAATGGGTGGAGTAAGACTAAGGGCATGCACAATCAACCTAAGATTGCAGTGTTGTCGGGGCGGCAAGGCCGTAGACGAGCCCTGAGGGGGAAAAAACCCTTACACTTTTTTTCTAGTACCGATGTGTGCTTCATATCACAAAACTGTGTCCATGCTAACACAAAATGCAATAGTCTGGTGGCACACGACCAGATTGATAATAACAAGGAGATAGCTGGATCATCATTTCCTTTAAAATACAGGAAGATTTTCGCATTACAGGCTGCCTTATACCTGCTGTCCCCTGACATACATAGGTCTGGGATGTCGTGAGCCAGAGGGCGCTTCAATTAGAATCAACATGATTGTGGAGCCAAGTATGTGGGCGCTACCGAAGTCGATATCCTAAAAAAGCTATCTCAGCGCAGTTACTTTTGAATGTGACTATTGACAAGTGCTAACCAGCATACAAAAATAGAGTTCATGTGGCTTAGGTGCAGATCCTCATGAATCCAATACATCTGGTTTTTGACTGTTGTCCTTAAGTACTTAATGCAGTGTGTGCTATAACACCCAATACAAAGATTTACCACACAAAACCTATTTCTGTACACATGAACACATTCATTGATTTCTTACACTTGGATCTCTCTAAGAAAATCTAGTACATGACTGCCATTGCTAAAAACTCCTTGTGGGGGTTGAGATAAGCATAAGAAGTTAGATTTAATATGCTAATGACATTGTCCACAAGTGCAAATAAAATTTTATCTATCAATTAAAGTTAATAAGAACCAATTAAATGTTGAAACAGATAGGTTGAAGGCTTGTAACTTTGTCAAAATCATTAATTTACTTTTATCACTCAGATTTAACCAGTTTGTGTAACTTACATACATTTTATTATTTATTTATTAACAGAAATCCAATACATAATTAATATACATTTATATAACTAACTAAATACACAATCCTACAAAAATGAGAGAAAAACCAATCACAAATCCAGTGGGTGTTGTTTGTAAATACAAAAGTATACACTTAACACCATAAGCTGAACCTTCCGCATAACACAACCACAATACCCACAGATACAACAAAATTTTGTGAATAAATTCGACGAGATTACGTTGATTCAATGCTTTTTTTTAATTAACTGAGATACGTAGAGAAAATGTCTAATAAATACATGTTGTCTGTTAGTAAAAGAGACACAGGACTATGACAAGCATAATTTATCGAATGGTTCTGAACACAAAATAAAAGTATATTTCTATTCATTCTAGGTCCAGCATTTAATAAAAACTCGACCAAAGGCTCTCCACAATTTAGATGATCATTCATTAGCGTGAACAAATCCGCACCATATCTGCGCCCTTTAGGGGATTATAAACGTCAAATATTTAAAATGTTCTCATAATCCATTTCCCCCACAAGTACACCAGCCTGTAAGCACAGGATCTAAGAAAAACCCTTCTTCATTTATTCTCATGTACTGCAATCTACCCGATGTGAAACTGTGAATCTAGTTGAAAACTCCGCTGCCTGCTCCCAATTACTCCATACCTGCTGATGGTTTTAAAGGCTCCGATAATATGGTTCTGGCAGTAGAGAAGGTTTGTGACAACTGATTTCCCTGTGGAAAAGCTATGGTGTCCCCGAGCAATAGTGCTTTTAGATGACCAACTCATTTGTATAGAAACTAATTTATCAAACAACTTTGGTATCTCTAATTGATATGAGACTACAATAAATCACTGCATTACACCTATTACCCGCTTATATACAGGGACAGTTAATAATCTGCCAGAAGCTTGGAAAGATTAAAGTTTTAAAAAATGATGTAAACAAGAAGTGCAAAGACACTAAGTGAAGATTGGAACCTGTGGTGAGCATTGATAAGTACACTTGGAGAACCCAAATCACCACAACCCATCTTTTTATAGACCTGACGATCGTTTCAGAATTTTTCATCCTCTGACGATGCTAATTTGGGTTTTCCTAGTGTACTTATAGGTGCAAAGGCTTTGAAAGAGTACAGACATAAACCTTCAGGAGCACACCTGGCAAACATCAGGGTTACAAGATAACTTTGGCTTCAATATATACCATCATAATATGTTTTATATTGTATAACTCAACCAATTGTTTCCTTTAATTTTGCGTCATGAGTTATTTGATTTTTAATTAAACTAATGACAAGATCCAACTTTTAAGTCTTTCAAAAATGTCTTTAAATGAGCATAAACTAGAACTTCTGATATAGTTTAGTACCTGCATTGCCTTTGTTCAAACTGCAGAATGAACCAAATTTCTAATTCCTAGGCTAACAGAAAATTGAGTTTTTTTATACTAAATAAAATTAGTAAAAGCTAGTAGCCAACAAAAAAGGTTTATATTAATAGAAAGTCAACAAAATGCTTCAAAATAATATTTTTTAACCGATAAGATGGGGAAATTAAAAACGTTTCCTGGACTGGATGAACTGGGTATGTTAGTTAATACAGATTATTGTTAAATAGGCCTAACTATACGTTGTATTTAACAAGTACTCGTTTATTTAGGAAACCCGATTTTTACTAAAATAACTTTTTTAAGGCAGATATTATATCAAGACTGATTAAATTAATTAATAATTAGTTATAATTTATTATAGGGCTGTTCCATTAACCCTTCCTTAATGTACTCAGCAATAAAATTTTATTAAATTGTACAGGTTGTTTCAAAAGTTATAAAGTTACCAATGAAAACTTATTTTCTGAGGTAAGAGTTTGGGGACCCATATTTTGGGAAACTCAAAAGATTAAAAATTATATGAGCTTGTGATGTTTTTACACAATCTTAAACCAGCATTTTTTACACCAATCCTGTAAAAACTTTTTTTCATAATTTGTGGCAGTCATTTGCCATTTATAACAGAAAGAATGAATGCTCAAGATGAACTTACATATGGGGCCGAATTTATTACTCACTGTCGGTACAAGCAATTAACGGATTTATATTTGTATGTTATAAAACTTAATTGAAATAAATAGGATAAACCTAAAATAATCCTACATGTCAATCAGATTCAAACTATGTAACTAAATAAAATTAAATCATGATTAGCATATTACTTACCATTGCATATGTTACAATGAAAAGGTTTATCCACATTACTCTGTTGATTCTTTGAACCACCAATGAAAATTATCCCACTGCCGTTGCATTTTGTACATTTGGTGACACTTGCTACACCTCTCCTCTTGACAGGATGATTATTTTTCATAGGTATTGTGTTCTGGGTACCTACTTTAAAGACAAATTGCTAAGATAAATATGACTGAGTTATAACGAGATCCTATAGAATTTATAAGTTACTAGAAAACTAGAAATATTACAATATATATATATATATATATATATATATATATATATATATATATATATATATATATATATATATATATATATATATATATATATATATATATATATATATATATACACTTTATTTGTCTGCTGTACTTTCTGTGGTTTTTTTATTTGTTTATGTGGACTGCAGTTTCGAACCATTCTGGTTCATCATCAGCATAGGTCTAAAGTTGTACGTGACGCCTGCGTGTTAAGTTTCTATTGGTCGGTTTACAGTTGTTTGATTGGCTGTGTTTTCGGTCTGTGTCGATTCTATCAGTTTCCTGTTTTCATTAACACATATAATACATACTTCCGTGAGTTTTGTATTTCTTAGTGTTAATTACTTCTTAGGTTAAAAATTTACTATGTACTATTTTGAACGGTAAATATATGATATGATACATACATATATATATATATATATATATATATATATATATATATATATATATATATATATATATATATATATATATATATATATATATATATATATATATATATATATACATAATGTGTGTGTGTGTGTGTCTATGAGTTCGTATTTATATGTATGTTCCAGCATAACTCTGGACCTAACCTGACCTGACCTATTCGAACCAAACTTGGTTGACATATAAATTACTAACTGTATATACAGTGTGTTCCAAACTGGATAGGAATGTATGGGTATCTCCGTTATTATTAGAGATAGGGAGACGGTTAAAATAGCAGTGTTTTGTAGAATTTCATGCTCGTTCCAAATATGACTTGTATTTTGCCTTGCCTCTTTTCGTTTTCGAGTTACTTTGAAAAAATCAAAATTTGTCGATTTCTTTTTTCTTTTCAATATCTAAGTAGGCCTTGATCTGACATGTATAAGACTTGCACAGTATCAGGACACTTTTTACAGAGTAATCTTTTTGTGCTACTCTCAACTTCGGATTGTCATTTGTTTTTGAGCTACAGGTATCAACTTTTGTTTTTATTATGGCAGCCATATTGGATTCTTGCTCATGTGATAGCTTGTGAAAAGAGCTGAATGATGTACAACATGCTTGAGAAATCTTGTAATTGCACTGACAATTTTGAGAAAACCCGTTTTGGGGATAGTAGGCTATGAAATCCAATACCAGAAAACAAATGACAAAAAAAGTGTTCAACAAGCCGTAGGCCATGGAGTCTAACAATAGACTTCTAATTTTAACATAATTTTCCGTAACGATTCACGATATAAAAAAAAATTAGTTAAAAATGCTAGGTAATATTATGAGAAACAGTTTAATAATGAAACCCGGCAATAACAAATAGAAACTTAAACTCCAGAAAACAGCACATTTAGAAACGGAACTCAACAAATAAATAAATAGAAACTTAAAAATACACTAAATAGAAAATTGTTCAATATGGCCACCATTTTGTTCAATGCACTTTATACACCTTTTTGAAACAAGCCTGCAAACACTGGTGAGGGTGTTTTGGTTAATATGATTTATAGCTACCGTGATTCTGTTTCATAATTCATTGATATCTTGTGGTGGATCGAATTTATACACATCATTCTTCAGACTACCCCAAAAATAAAAATCCATGGGTGTTATATCAGGACTTCGAGCACACCAATGAACCGGCCCATTGTTACATAATGTGCAAGCTTAGACATGTCAGATCAACGCCTAATTAGATATTGAAGAAAAAAGAAATGACAAATTTTGTTTTCTTCAAAATAACCCGAAAACGAAAAGAGGCAGGGCAAAATACAAGTCATATTTGCAATGAGCACGAAATTCTACAAAACATTGCTAATTTAACCGTCTCCCTATCTCTAATAATAACGGAGATAGCAATACATTCCCATCCAGTTTGGGACACACTGTACACATAATTATAAGTAAAGGTTTACCGCAAGGATCGTGACTAAGCCCCATATTATTCAACTTATATACAAGAAATCTACATGACTTGTTTGACACAAACACGAAGTGCATTCAATACGCAGTTGATTTATGTGTATACACAGTTGTGTCTTCATACAATGAGTGTCTCGTTCAGCTTAGAAGTATCGCACATGTGATCAGTAAATGGATTGATGAACGTGAATTTAACATAAATACTGAAAAAACTTCAATCCTGTTTCTGACTAGACATCGTTTGAAAGCACCAGCACTGCTAATAGTTACAAATATCTAGGAATGCTCGTCGACAATAAGCTCTTGTGGATAGAACATGTAAAATATATAATAGGAAAATGTGAACGTGGAATAAACCTATTGAGGGCTACAATCAGTGTCCAATGGGGGCATTGTTTAATGTTGCCCTGTTATTTTATATATCATATATACGTTCCATTTTGGATTATGGCTGTACTATTTATGGTACCAGTTGTAAAACAAACATTAAGAAAATTGGGTCTCACTTTTCATCTCAGCAACCCCGAAATCTATGGAATTTACAGTAATATCAGTATTTTTACATGTCATCCCCACAGTATTTTTAAACGGCATCAGAAGTATCATTTTTCATCTGAGCAACCCTGAAACCTATGGAATCGACACTGATATCAGTATTTTTATATGTTACCTCCACAGTATTTTTTTGGCAGATAGTAATTTATATGTCAACCTAAGTTTGGTTCGAATAGGTCAGGTCAGGTTAGGTCCAGAGTTATGCTGGAACATACATATAAATACACACTCACAGACACACACGCATATACACACGCACACACATTATAAACATATATATATATATATATATATATATATATATATATATATATATATATATATATATATATATATATATATATATATATATATATACACTTTATTTGTCTGCTGTACTTTATGTGGTTTTTTTATTTGTTTACGTGGGCTGCAGTTTCGAACCTTTCTGGTTCATCATCAGCATAGGTCTAAAGTTGTATGTGACGCCTGCGTGTTAAGTTTCTATTGGTCGGTTTATAGTTGTTTGATTGGCTGTGTTTTCGGTCTGTGTCGATTCTATCAGTTTCCTGTTTTCATTAACACATATAATACATACTTCTGTGAGTTTTGTATTTCTTAGCGTTAGTTACTTCTTAGGTTAAAAATTTACTATGTACTATTTTGAACAGTAAATATACGATATGATACATATATATATATATATATATATATATATATATATATATATATATATATATATATATATATATATATATATATATATAATTTGTGTATCTGTGTGTATTTATTATGTTATTTATATTTATACACCCTGTATATTTACATTTATGTTAATTATGCATGTGTATGTATAATTTAATTTAATATTTTAGTGTATATGTTTGTATTAATATTTAAAAGATAATAATAGTGTAGCTGTTATTATGAGTGGTTTTTAAATAAAGGAATGAAAATTGTTTATTTGAGTGTTAAACTGTGTTTTAATCATTTTGGTATATTTACGTTAAATAAATAAATAAATAAATATATATATATATATATATATATATATATATATATATATATATATATATATATATATATATATATATAATGTGTGTGTCTGTGTGTCTATGAGTTTGTATTTATATGTATGTTCCAGCATAACTCTGGACCTAACCTGAGCAGACCTATTCGAACCAAACTTGGTTGACATATAAATTACTATCTGGAAAAAAATACTGTGGAGGTAACATGTAAAAATACTGATATCAGTGTTGATTCCATAGGTTTCGGGGTTGCTTAGATGAAAAATGATACTTCTGATGCCGTTTAAAAATACTGTGGGAGTGACATGTAAAAATACTGATATTACTGTCAATTCCATAGATTTCGGGGTTGCTGAGATAAACAGTGATACACAATTTTTTTAATGTTTGTTTTACAACTGCTACCATAAATAGTACAGCCATAATCCAAAATGGAACGTATATACCATATATAAAATAACAGGGCAACATTAAACGATTCCCCCCATTGGACACTGATGGTAGCCCTCAATAGCTTTATTCCACGTTCACATTTTCCTATTATATATTTTACATGTTCTATCCACAAGAGTTTATTGTCGACGATCATTCCTAGATATTTGTAACTATTAGCAGTCTTTATATCTCCCAGGCTGGTTTGGATACATCCTGGTGCTTTCAAATGATGTCTAGTGAGAAACAGGATTGAAGTTTTTTCAGAATTTGTGTTAAATTCACGTTCATCAATCCATTTACTGATCACATGTGCGATACTTCTAAGCTGAACGAGACACTCATTGTATGAAGACGCAACTGTGTATACACATAAATCATCTGCGTATTGGAAGCACTTCGTGTTTGTGTCAAACAAGTCATGTACATATCTTGTATATAAGTTGAATAATATGGGGCTTAGTAACAATCCTTGCGGTAAACCTTTCCTTAGAATTATGTGTACAGTGTGTCCCAAACTGGATGGGAATGTATTGCTATCTCCGTTATTATTAGAGATAGACGGTTCATTAGCAATGTTTTGTAGAATTTCATGCTCGTTCCAAATATGACTTGTATTTTTCCCTGCCTCTTTTCGTTTTCGAGTTATTTTGAAAAAAACAATATTTGTCGATTTCTTTTTTCTTCAATATCTAAGTAGGCGTTGATCTGACATGCCTAAGACTTGCACATTATTGGGACACTTTTTACAGAGTAATCTTTTTGTGCTATTCTCAACTTTGGATTGTCATTTGTTTGTGAGCTACAGGTATCAACGTTTGTTTTTATTATGGCAGCCATATTGGATTTTTTGCTCATGTGATAGCCTGTGAAAAGAGCTTTCCAATGATGTACCACATGCTTGAGAAACCCTGTAATTGCACTGACAGTTTTGAGAAAAACCGTTTTGAGGATAGTAGGCTATGAAATCTAATACCAGAAAACAAATGACAAAAAAAAAAGGGTTCAAAAAGCAGTAGGCCATGGTGTCTAACAATAGACTTCTACTTTTAACATAATTTTCCGTAATGATTCACGATATAAAAATAGGAACTTTGAGCACACCAATGAATCGGCCCATTATCACAAATCATATTTTACATTACAACATTATCCTAAAAAATTGTTATAATTTAATTAAATAGGTAAACCTAGTAAATAACTAAATGTTCTAACAAAACTCAATAAAAAGCAGATTAATGATTTACGAAGACGCCTTTGAAAATTGTGTGATTTTTAAACGTAAGTCAACTGAAAAACAACAGAAGAAAGGTTGCTATGGATATAACACTATCGCGACAATTAAGAATACTGTCATTCTTAATTATCTGAACAATTTGAGGTGTATTTAACACGTTGTTTAAAATTTTGTACTAAATAGTTTGTTTCCTGTTTATTTTAAATATTATTCAACAATATGTTCAGTGATGAAGAATATTTTGACACGTTGGAATGTTATATTCGTTCTAACCGAAATACTGAGGCAGCTGCAAATTCATATCAAAACAAGTACCCAGAAAGACGACAACCAAACACCAAAATATTTCGCAGGGTAGTGACCAATCTATTGAACGACGGTAGCTTCCACGCAAAGAAACTACCAATGCCTAGAAATGAAGAAAGAAATAATGCCGTCTTACAGGTTTCAAAGGAAAACCCTCCGCAATCTGTTCAGTTTTATGGTGAACAAACTGACGTTCCAAAAAGTACGGTACACCGTGTATTAAAACAAAATCATTACCATCCATATAAACCTACAATCGTACAAGGCTTAAATGTTGACGATTACCCTAAGCGACTTCCATTCTGCAGATGGTATCAAGGACAATGTCAGCAAGATGAAAGTTTTCATTTGAAAATAATATGGACTGATGAATCCAGATTTACAAATTGTGGTGTATACAATTGCCATAATAGGCATTATTGGGCAAAAGAAAATCGCCATCTAAAGGAAGAAAGATGATTGCAAGACAGATTTGGTATTCGTGTTTAATGCGGCTTATTAGGTAAAAAACTGTTATCTTTATTTGTAGATTAGACAGTTAATTTTTAAAATTTCAAGTAACTTCATTGTTGGTCCGTTCTTTTTTGAAAATAATTTAACTGGGGAAAGGTATCTCAATCTATTGAGAAATGATATCTTACCAATAATTAAAAGAGTTCATGATAATTTAGACGAGATTTGGTACCAAGAAGACGGTTATCCAGCTCACAATGCTAGGATCGTCAAAGAATTTTTGTACCAAAATTTTAATAATCGTGTCATTTGTAACAATGGGCCGGTTCATTGATATGCTCGAAGTCCTGATATAACACCCATGGATTTTTATTTTTGGGGTAATCTGAAGAATGATGTGTATAAATTCGATCCACCACAAAATATCAATGAATTACGAAACAGAATCACGAAAGCTATAAATCATATTAACCAAAACACCATCACTAGAGTTTGCAGGCATGTTTCAAAAAGGTGTATAAAGTGCATTGAACAAAACGGTGACCATATTGAACAATTTTCTATTTAGTGTATTTTTAAGTTTCTATATTATTATTTGTTGAGTTCCGTTTCTAATTGTGTTGTTTTGTGGAGTTTAAGTTTCTATTTGTTATTGCCGGGTTTCATTATTAACCTGATTCTCATAATATTACCTAGCATTATTACCCAATTATTTTTTTATCGTGAATCGTTACGGAAAATTATGTTAAAATTAGAAGTCTATTGTTACTCCATGGCCTATTGCTTGTTGAACACTTTTTTTTGTCATTTGTTTTCTGGTATTGGATATCATAGCCTACTATCCTCAAAACGGTTTTTCTCAAAATTGTCAGTGCAATTACAAGATTTCTCAAGCATGTTGTACATCAATCACAGGCTATCACATGAGCAAAAAATCCAATATGGCTGCCATAATAAAAACAAAAGTTGATACCTGTAGCTCAAAAACAAATGACAATCCAAAGTTGAGAGTAGCATAAAAAGATTACTCTGTAAAAAGTGTCCTGATACTGTGCAAGTCTTAGACATGTCAGATCAAGACCTACTGAGATATTGAAGAAAAAAGAGATCGACAAATTTTGATTTTTTCAAAATAACTCGAAAACGAAAATAGGCAGGGCAAAATACAAGTCATATTTGGAACGAGCATGCAATTCTACAAGACACCGCTAATTTAACCGTCTCCCTATATCTAATAATAACGGAGATACCAATACATTCCCATCCAGTTTGGAACACACTGTATATACCGATACCGGCTCCTGCTTCATGTCCGTTGGATTTGAGGTTTGTTTCTTGTGTCATAATTGCATTTTTATTCATTTATTGTGGAAATAAGGAGAGTATAAAAGTCTGGATGCAACAAGTGCGTTATTGAAGTGAATTTTCATAAAAATGGTTTTAATAGCAAATATGTCTCTCTAACGCAAGCAGGCATCAATCTGGTTGCCAATATAACCTATATAGTATTTTATCAAAATAACTTATTGTTTGAAAATGTACAAAAATTTTCCGAAAGTAAACTTAAAATGTTTTCGAGAAAACTGGTTTCCTAGCCAACAAACCTTAGGGTAATAGCAAATTAAGTTATTGAAATTTGAATCATTTAATGAAAATTCGCTACCAAAACGCACTTGCTGCGTCTAGATTTTTTTTCTTACAAACTAGCATCATATTTCGATAAAAAATGCAAAAATGCAATAATATAAGGGTGTTCGAAAACACCCTCTGGAGGTCCTCCTTAATATTCCACCTCTTCACATATGGTTGGAGAGGGTGGCGAGGTGGACAACGTACAGACTAAAACAAACGGTATGCCGAAGGAAATCAGTCTGGGAGGGTCCGAACTCCTCGATGACATTGAGGGTCACGGGATTCTGGGAATGGTCTCAGACTGATGCCTACAAAGATCAGTAGAGATCTGTCTTTCAAGACCATCCTCCCGGAAAGGGAGGACTGGGAACGAAATCAAACGACCCTATTGAGAGCCGATCTCTGCTGGTACTCTGACGGCTCCAAAACCAAAATGGGAGTAGGAGCTGGCGCATATGGGGGCAGCACCGATGCTAGACTATCAGCTAGCGTCGGCAAGTATGCAACCATACACCAGGCAGAAGTGTATGCCATCGAGATGTGTGCAAACACAAATCGATAAAGATATATGCAGATAGCCAATAAAGGCTATTGGTTCCTACCGGTGTAATTCAAAAACGGTATGGAGTTGTAAATCTGCCCTTAACGAACTGGGCAGCTGTAATGAGGTGTCGCTGGTCTGGATACCGGGTCACTCGGACCATGATGGCAATGTTGCGGCCGACGCGCTTGCCAAGAGTGGTGCCCAGAGAGACTTTGTCGGACCAGAACCGGTGCTGGGGATAACATCTTGCACAGCAAAACACACCTTAAAGACCTGGACAGAAAGAATGACAATCCAATATTGGCAAAATCCTCCAGGATTAGCTCACTCTAAGGCCTTCATAAATGGCCTGTCTGAGTCAAGGGCTAAAAAACTTCTAGAGTTAAACAGAACAACTGAGTACTCTAGTCGGCCTGTATACAGGACACTGCCGCTTGCGTCACCACATGCATCGTATTGGGATCGGTCAGGACACCCAGTGCCGGCTGTGTATGGAGAGCAACGAGACAGCAGAGCACATGCTGTGTTCCTGTCCGGCAGCGGACAGGACTAGATACCTGCTCTTTGGCAAGATAAAGCTTGCTCCAAAGGATCTGGATCACCTTTCGCCCACAAAGATTATCGACTTCTGCAGGAGGCTGGCTTTGTTGGGCGAAATATAAACTATAAGGCGTGAGCCACAATAGACCGTATGGTCGCGGTGGAGGGACCGTTATGGCCCACTCACAAACAAATCTAACCTAATCATGGGCTACAGACTCCGGATGTTTACCACTCATCAGAGCTCAGAGCCCCCTGAGATGTCTGGACACGACACACGCCAGGGCTCAATGCATATCACTCCCCAGAGATATCCGTCTCCCCCCATCTGCACCAGACCCCCTCCAGTGTTTCAGTGACTCGAGGCGGTATCATGAAGTCCCACCCTCGAGCAGCATCCAGGCGGGGTCGTTAGCCTGTGTCGATGCTCACAGGCTAGGCCCAACTCTCCAGGTGTAATCCACCCCTAGGGACCCCAGCCACCTCCGGGTTCGTCCAGGCCCAACACCTGCCAGCATTAGCTTAAATTTCACCCAACGAATCGTGCTTCCGACAGGAGACGACACCTGCGAGGTGAAACTTTGTTTGACAGATGTACTGCCATCTGAGCGAAGTCGCTTGCCCGCTTCAAAGCTCAAAGAGAGATAACATCTCTCCGAGTTCGTCTGGACCAGACATCCGTCAGTGTTTGACTTGGGGCAGTATCATGAAGTCCCGCATCCGAGCAGCATCCAAGTGAGGTCGTTTGTCCATGTTTCGAGGCTCACAGAAGAGACCTCAACCCTTAGTTGTATTCCACCCCTACAGATCTCAGCTCTCCTCCGGGTTCGTATAGACCCGACACCCACCAGTGCTAGACTCAAGGCGACATCCCATCGAGCCCCGCATCCGAGCATCGCACAAGCGAGGCCGTCCGCCCGTTCCGAAACACACAGTGGGGGCTCCAAACTCCGGGTGTTTATCACATATCAGAGTTGTCAACCCCCTCCGGGTCGTCTAGACACACGACACCCGCCAGCACTCAACCCAAGGCGGCACCCATCCGGAACCCCGCTCCCGAGTAAAAACCAAGCGCGGTCAACCGTCCATTTCTATGCCCAGAATGCAGGCCTCAAAATCCGGGTGTACATCACTCCCCAGAGATATCCGCCTCCCTCCAGGCCCACCTGGACAAGAGCCCCGCTAGTGTTTGATTCCAATTAGTCGCTTTTTACGACAGGCGGGACAGGCCTATGTAGTTTCTATTTTTCTATTTTTTAGCATGTATCAAATTAGTTGAGGGGTTTCAGTGAGAAACAAACGTGGGACCTACTGCACAGTGAGCCAACATTTTAATTGCTGAGATATAATACTGTAATCAGAGAGTTTATTATATGCAAAGAGCTTCGGTGGTTCAGTGGTAAGAACGTATGCCTCTGAACCGAAGGGTACTGGGTTCGATCTCAGGGTACTCCTTTCACTTTTTCAGTACATACTGTACAATTAACATCAACCAAGGTTGTGGCATTGTATTTGAGCGAGTTGAATGTCCGCACGTTTCGCCTTTCGGAGGAGTGCCGTCGGTCCCGTATCCATGCGATATTGGACACGTTAAAGATCGCTACCCTCCTTACAGAAACGCAGGGGTTCGGCAAAATTTATATGATAGTGAGGTGAAACTGCTCCCTGGCGTCGGTGATTGGCCATAGTCGCGGAAATAGGCCAACGTTAAAGAAATAAAAACACACACACTTGTGCTTTTCTTATCTTCACTTAGATCAAAAATTGACTTCTTTTCGTTAAGGAAAAGAAAACTTGAGACACAAAATTAATTCCTTCGATCAAAACAAGTACCCCAACAAAGGAGGAGCAAAGTAAACCAAACATAATAACCTTATATGTTTTAAACCATTAAATAATGTACAACTTATAGTTCTCATCATTGCTGATGATTGCTCAACATCCTATAATTTCACTGGAAAGCAGTAAGCAATAATCACAGTAAATTGACAGAATAAAGACAGGTGAACTACTAAACATCTACTACCTATACCTAGATTTGAAGAAGTTTGTGTTCCAGTTGACTCTTCAAATTTCACACCAGTTGAGTCAGGGGCTGTTGCTACAACAAAGATCTGTGGCTGAATTGCTTCTGCTGAAAGGCAATTTTCACATTTCACTTTCATTACTGCCCTCTTCTTATTATTATCCTGTGGAAGTGGAGCACCACAAGATTCACAGTTCTTTATTTTAAGAGTGTTCTGCTGCTGAGGTTGGGGTTGAGGTGCAACCTGTAATATATTCATTTATAAAATGACTTCCATTGTTAAGCATTAAAACATGTAGAAAATGATGATTGAACAATGGCTATATAAAAAAGTATCTCGTAAATTTAAAAAACAGCTACTTAAATAATTTTCTTAAACTATTTGTACTCCAGGTGTTTTATGTACTCGAATACTTTTGAAGTAGAAAAAAAAAAGACATTTAAATTTATTATTGGTCATTGTTTTAGGTTGGGAGAAATATATGATCGCATCAGAGCATTGTTGTACAAACCTGAGCATCAGTGATGATTTAAAACTTTCACAGTCGGCATTGCTTGGGCTGTTGTATGGTCTCTGCGCTGTTCTGCTGTGGTCGAACCCACTTGGTAGGTTGCTAGTTGTTTCACCAACAGCTATGGTTGGCGAAACGTCTATCGACACAGCAAGTGAGTTCGACCACGGCAGAACAGCCCAGAATCCATTCAGCAGTCCAAAAAAAATACCTACGTATATTAAACATTACAATTAAAGGCAAAATTTGTCACCACTGTTTCCACTTATTGGATAGGACAAAAAAAAAACTTTGTAGACAAAAAAAGAAACCTACTGAGCACTCTATTTTCACTTATTGCATAGGGCAAAAATAATAAGGAAGTTTTGTAGAGAAAAAAAGAGAGAGCTCTGGATTGGTAAATATTTTTCTTCAATCTTATCTTAAGGTCGTATGAAAGTTTTATAAAAACTGATAGCAAAGGCTATAGTCAATATAATAACTTGCTACTCAAAAACAAGTCAAAACATTGTGCTACGGTAACAGTAAAAATAAAGAAGTACTAGCAGCATATTAGGTACTTTCATCTGATTTTTAAAACAATTATTTTTCATGCAATTAAATATGTACACTAACCTGCTGCTGGGGTTGATGGCTCTGTACTTTATGTGACTTGAGATCCGATTGGGTATTAAAGGTAAGTCCACATTCCTCACACGAGAATCTAATCCTATCAGCTGACACAATTTGAATCTGTGTGGGTTGTGGTTGAGGCTGCTGTACTTGAACAGTAATTTGTTGCTGCTGCTGTGGTTGGTCCGACTGCCCATGATGAACTTTCTTATGGTGGTTTAATAATGATAGATGAGCAAACATAAGTCCACAGACCTCACACTTAAATGTTATGTTGGATATAGTATTTTGTGTCAGCGACATCTGATTAACAAGGGCATAATTATAACTGAAAGGTTGGGCTATATAGCACTTGTCATCTGATAGCTGTGACATGTTGACTGTTGAGTTGTGAGTCTGTGTACTGTTGGGTGTTATTTTGTGGATCATATTCACGTTGGCATAACAGAAAGAGGGAAATGTCTCCTTCTGTGTACCATCTTGATTTTTGTCTTTATCAGATTGCTGTGGTTGTTGATACTGAATCTGTGACTGCTGCGTTGTTATGGCATTCGGATCGAACATCATCGGGAAGGCTATAAGGCCCTAGGGCCCAAACCTAAAAAAATATGTTTTGTAGGTTTGTTTTATTAACTGACTCAATATGAAACCTATTTATTATACTGTACTTAATTGTAACACGTTTGGTAAGTCATAATTTTGATAAATTAGGTATCACCTTAAAAATCTGAAACAAGTACCTACTTTTAGAAAAAAAATTTAGTACCATATTTTCAAAAAACTACAAATGAATCAATCGTTTGAATATGCTATCAACTGCGCATTATTTCATACATACACCAAAGTACAACACCAACAATTAAGATTTTTAACAACAGCTATAAGCTTTCCTATAATTTAAAATTCTTCTACAATTGTATTAATTGGTGCTCTTGGGCTTAATGGATTGTCTTTATATGCATCTCATCTGTAACACACTTTAGCTTTCTATTATTATAACAGTTATGATTAAAAGGAGCTTGGAATTAAAAAGGCTTTTTCTAACAGACAATACATTTAATTGCTAACACTTGTATGGGTTAACAACGTCATTTTCAAGAGACACCGATTTCCATTGCTAAAAACGCCGTATTGAATTTTTGATATGTTCCAAAATGAACCAAAAAGTAAAAAGTTGAAAAGCAATTGAAATGACTCGAAAATGATGGGCGATATAAATGTTTACAAGCATACATTAAAATTGGATGGAAATGCAATAATGCTACAATAAATGGGCTGTTCCATTAAAAAAAGAGAAAACTTGAATCACTAACGACTTATGGGCCATCCTGTGATTGTTAACATAATTTTATAAGATGCAGCTCAAAACACCCTATAAATAACTTTTATAATATTTTCCTGTATATTGTATATTAACCGATATATTGAGCTTTACAGTAAAAATGCACCACCCTCTATATATCTAAACATGTTAAAACTGAAATTGACCCCGGAGGCGCCTAGTTCGCACTCCTTTGAAGAAATATTTTTAAAATTTTAAAGTCGCGGTCTACTCAATATCGATTGTTTTCTTCTACGAAAATTCGCGAAAAAGTATAAACTATTAAACCACAAACTCTGTAACTGCAACTACCGCCAAATCATCAGAGAAGGGGTCTATTTGAAATGAATTTTCTGCAAATATTTTAGTGAAATGGAGGACAATGATGGTTGAAGCTGTAACTTAAGGCTTTGTAAAAGACATTTATTATGACATTTGCCGTACATAGCCCGTATTTGTTTCAGGTTCTCCGTCTAAAAATTACAAATTTTAACATTTAAAATCGCGACTTTGACATTTTAAGAAGAAAAACTATAAAACTTTCAAAATAATTATTCTGTTATTTCTTGACCTTTTTGCGCCAAGGAAACCTATTATTTGTCTCTAATATACAATAGATCTTGTTATCCATATAAAATATTTTTTTTGTGCACATCTCTGGCCATCCCTGGCACTCAAAATGTTTTTAAATGTCTATAATTTTTTCCTTTTAACTTAGAGATCAAAATGTTGGCATGTAGGGTAAATTTAGTATAGTGGAAACCTAAGTATCAAATTTGGGTGCCTTAGCTTTGTTATTTTCAGAGATACAAAAATTTTCAGAAAGAAAACCCAACATTTTCCAGGAGAAACTGGTCCGATTTTCTTGGCTAACGAACTTATCCAAGGCATTTGCAAATGGAAGGCACCTACCATATTTTATCAAAATCTGTCCTTAATTTTTTGAGTTATCGGTGTGATATATATATATATATATATATATATATATATATATATATATATATATATATATATATATATATATATATATATATATATATATATATATATATATATATATATATATACATACATACATATATATATATATATATATATATATATATATATATATATATATATATATATATATATATATATATATATATAAACACATATCTCCTCATTAGTGACTTTTTTTTAGAAAAATTCACTTTCACTTAAAATCAGTATATTATTAAACTAGCTAGTTCCACGAAAAGTGTGAATGGTAGTAGTAGTAGCATGCCGTGGTATATGTTCATTTGACATTTGTGAAAACAATTTATCAACTACTGCTATATTATGTATATGAAAATAGAAACATAGATAGATCTTCCTATCAGATTAATTATTTCTTTGTACCACAGTTAACGTAATTTTTTTTTTCGGAAATTCGCTAAATAATTACATAATATGATCGGTTATCAGAATGGAATACAAAAGTGAAAAATTCTGGACGCAGCAAGTGCGTTATGGTAGTGAATTTTCATTAAAATGTTTTTAAAAACAAATATGTGTTTTTTTTTTAAGAAAGCAGGCATCAGATTTGGTTACCAGTATAAACTATATAGTAAAAACAATGTGCCATGTTTCATCAAAATAACTTTATTGTGTGAAAATGTACAAAAATTTCCAAAAGTAAACTTAAAGTGTTCCCGAAAAAACACGTTTCTTGGTCAACCTTATAGGTTAATAGCAAATTGAGCTATTCAAATATGAAACATTTGATCAAAATTCGCTACCCTAACGCACTTACTGCGTCCAGAATTTTTTTTCTTACAAACATGCATTATATTTCGATGGAAAATGCAAAAATGCAATAACTTAAGGCGTGTTTGATAAAAAAAAAGGAAATTTGTATCACCAACGACTTATGGGCCATCCTGTGATTGTAGAAATATTATTTTAAGATGTAGCTCAAGACACCCTATAATTAATATATACAAATTTTTTTCATATCTTATATTATAACGGATATATTGAGCTTTATTGATTTTTTACGAAAATTCGACAAAAATTATATACCATTAAACGATACACTCTATAGCTAAGGCTACTGCCAAGCATCAGAGAGAGGGTCTATTTGAAATGAATTTTCTGCAAATATTTTAGTAAAATGAAGGACAATGACGATTGAAACTAAGACTTTAGGGTTTGTAAAACATTCTTCTTGAGACATTTTATTTCTATAGCGCGTATTAGATTCAAGTTATTTGCCTAAATGTTGCCAATTTTGACATTTTAAATCGCCACTTTGACGTTTTGAGGAAAACCCCAATTTATTTTTCTTTAAATGCCTATAACTTTTTTGTCTTTTGACCTACATAGCTAAATTTTGGTGAGTAACTTACCTATAACGATGTAAACATGTGTACCAAATTCGGTTGCCCTTACTTTGTTAATTCCGGAGATATAATTTTTTTTTAAAGAAAACACAAAATTTTCCGGGAAAACCTGGGCAGATTTTCCTGGCTAACTAACTTATCCAAGCCATTTGCAAAAGGAATTTTTTCACCAAATTTAATCAAAATCGGCCCATTATTTTTTGAGTTATCGGTGTTATACATATATATATATATACATATATATATATATATATATATATATATATATATATATATATATATATATATATATATATATATATATATATATATATACATATATATATATATATATATATATATATATATATATATATATATATATATATATATAAACATATAAAAATTGAAACTGACCCCGGATATGTTTTCTGGGGGGGCTAATTAGCGCTCATTTGAAGAAATTTTTTCAAAATTCAAACGTCGGGATCTCCTCATTAGTGAATTTTTTTAAGAAAATTCACTAAAAAGGAAATTTGTATCACCAACGACTTATGGGCCACCCTGTGATTGTAGAAATATTATTTTAAGATGTAACTCAAGACACCCTATAATTAATATATACAAAAATTTTTCATATCTTATATAATAACGGATATATTGAGTTTTATTGATTTTTTACGAAAATTCGACAAAAATTGTATATCATTAAACGATAAACTCTATAGCTAAGGCTACTGCCAAGCATCAGAAAAAGGGTCTATTTTAAATGAATTTTCTGGAAACATTTTAGTAAAATGAAGGACAATGACGGTTGAAACTAAGACTTCAGGGTTTGTAAAACATTCTTCTTGAGACATTTTATGTCTATAGCCCGTATTAGATTCAAGTAATTGGCCTAAATGTTGCCAATTTTGACATTTTAAATCACCACTTTGACGTTTTGAGGAAAACCCCAATTTATTTTTCTTTAAATGCCTATAACTTTTTTGTCTTTTGACCTACATAGCTAAATTTTGGTGAGTAACTTACCTATAACGATGTAAACATGTGTACCAAATTTGGTTGCCCTTACTTTGTTAATTCCGGAGATATAATTTTTTTTTAAAGAAAACACAAAATTTTCCTGGAAAACCTGGGCAGATTTTCCTGGCTAACGAACTTATCCAAGCCATTTGCAAAAGGAATTTTTTCACCAAATTTAATCAAAATCGGCCCATTATTTTTTGAGTTATCGGTGTTATACATATATATATATATATATATATATATATATATATATATATATATATATATATATATATATATATATATATATATATATATATATATATATATATAAACATATAAAAATTGAAACTGACCCCGGATATGTTTTCTGGGGGGGCTAATTAGCGCTCATTTGAAGAAATTTTTTCAAAATTCAAACGTCGGGATCTCCTCATTAGTGAATTTTTTTAAGAAAATTCACTAAAAAAGAAATTTGTATCACCAACGACTTATGGGCCACCCTGTGATTGTAGAAATATTATTTTAAGATGTAACTCAAGACACCCTATAATTAATATATACAAAAAATTTTCATATCTTATATAATAACGGATATATTGAGCTTTATTGATTTTTTACGAAAATTCGACAAAAATTGTATATCATTAAACGATAAACTCTATAGCTAAGGCTACTGCCAAGCATCAGAAAAAGGGTCTATTTTAAATGAATTTTCTGGAAACATTTTAGTAAAATGAAGGACAATGACGGTTGAAACTAAGACTTCAGGGTTTGTAAAACATTCTTCTTGAGACATTTTATGTCTATAGCCCGTATTAGATTCAAGTAATTGGCCTAAATGTTGCCAATTTTGACATTTTAAATCACCACTTTGACGTTTTGAGGAAAACCCCAATTTATTTTTCTTTAAATGCCTATAACTTTTTTGTCTTTTGACCTACATAGCTAAATTTTGGTAAGTAACTTACCTATAAGGATGTAGACCTGCGTACCAAATTTGGTTGCCCTTACTTTGTTAATTCCGGAGATATAAATTTTTTTCGAAAGAAAACACAAAATTTTCCGGGAAAACCTGGGAAGATTTTTCTGGCTAACGAACTTATCCAAGCCATTTGCAAAAGGAATTTTTTCACCAAATTTAATACATATGATACATATATATATATATATATATATATATATATATATATATATATATATATATATATATATATATATATATATATATATATATATATATATATATATATATATATATATATATATATATATATATATATATATAAAAATATAAAAATTGAAACTGACTCCGGATATGTTTTCTGGGGGGCCTAATTAGCGCTCATTTGAAGAAATTTTTTCAAAATTCAAAAGTCGGGATCTCCTCATTAGTGAATTTTTTTTAAGAAAATTCACTAAAAATGTAAACTGATCCCTACATGAATCATGGTATGCGATTAGAAATGTTACCATTTCCAAAACTAGAGTCTGTAGGTATGTAGGTACAGGGAGTGTTATACAAAACTTGAAGCAGAGGGCATGCCTTACACTTCTGAAACACAAAATACAAGCTGTTCCATTTGAAGACATAAGTTACGGCAGTTTTAATTTTTTGAAATTTAAATTCTATTTGAGAGCGACTGTATGCGGCATCTCGATTTTTTCGACGAATAATATATAAGAAAACCTCTCTGAATGTGTCATTTTCGTGGAACTCTGCTATGTACTGGTAAAAATGCCGTATCATAATTTTTGATATGTGCCAAAAATGTGAAAAGTTGCAAAACAATTAAAATCACTCGAAAATGATGAACGCTATCAAATTTTTTTCCTGACAAATATAATGCATTAATTCGATGGAAAATGCACAAATGGGATACTATAATTAGTTCGATTGAAAAAGAAGAACAGTTTTATTACCAACTTCTTATGGGAGACCTGTGATTGTCAAAATAATTTTCTAAGGTGTAGCTCAAGACACCGTATAATTAAGGTATATAATTTTTGTTTATATCTTGTATAATAATGGTTATATTATGCTTTACCGTAGATGCACCAGCCTGTATACCTATATGTAAACATATAAAAAATTAAACCTTTTCAAAATTCAAACGTCCCGGTCTCCTCAATAAAAAAAAATTCCGACGAAAATTCGCTAATAATACTATATATATATATATATATATATATATATATATATATATATATATATATATATATATATATATATATATATATATATATATACCTATAAACATATAAAAATTGAAACTGACCCGGATATGTATTCTATGGGGCCCAGATCGCGCTCATTTGAGGAAATTTCTACACTTATGACGAACACTAATACATAGGTATAGGTAGGTATACAGTTTTGTTTTAATCAAACTGAGCTCACCACAATAGAATTTCAAATCCACCAAACGTTTCACACAAAGTTACCTTATATATAGTATCTACCTACCTACCGAGTTACCTAGGTATACCACAAAAACATTTGATTATAGAAAAAGTATAGTAATGGGTAGGTATGATCGCAAAATGATGATTGTATATCTACCTATACAGGCTGGCGCATTGAAAACGAAACAGACCGATTTGCGTCTAGAGATTTTTTTTTAAGAAACGCTGAAACACGTCAATTATAATATTGAGGGGGACATGTTCTGATATAAAACTCAACTTTGTCACATCAACCCCTTAAGGGTGTTGATAACAACCCTTATATTTTAAATAGGGAACATGGGTCGAGTGTTACATCATTTGAAAGCTTTCTTTTCTGAATTCGGCATGCTAATTTTTTTTGGAAGTTTTATCAACTCGTTTAAAAATTATTCACAGTTGGAGTTGCAAGAACGTATTTCATTCATTGTGATAAGAAATGCACTGATTAGTCAATTTTTCGTTAAAAAAAACTAAAAAAACAAAACCAAACGTTCAAAAATGTTTATTCAGTTAAGTAAGTGTTCAAATTGTTAACCACATACAAAAGTACAAATTTTGTTCAAAACGAGCTCTGATATTCTGGAGCATTTGTGGAGTTATTAAACGGAAATCTTCAACAATACGTCGTTGTAATTCTTCCAGAGACTCCGATTCTGATATTCTGGAGCATTTGTGGAGTTATTAAACGGAAATCTTCAACAATACGTCGTCGTAATTCTTCCAGAGACTCCGATTCTGTTGCGCAAATTATACTATTTAAATGTTCCCATAGACAGAAGTCTAAAGGAGTTAAATCGGGTGATCTAGGGGGCCACTCAATAGCACATCTACGCCCAATCCATTGTCCTGGAAACTCTCTGCTCAAAAACTCCCTAACACGTTGTGAAAAATGCGGAGGAGCTCCATCTTGTTGACACACTAATTGATTTTCTTGATAGCGATCATCATTTTCAACAATGTCAATTAGTAGAGGGTAAACAATATCTTCTAGTAACTCCAAATACGTTTCGCCACTCAAATTGCCATTAAAAAAATTGGTTCGATTAAACGGTCTCCAAAAATGTCAGTCCAGACATTCAATTTCTGTGGAGTTTGAGTGTGGGCTTCGTGAAAATTTCTTGGATTATTATCTGCCCAATAACGACAATTATGACGATTGACTAGTTTAATAAAAACGTACACTCGTCTGAAAAACAGATATTGAACAGAAAGTTCCCGTTATCAGCTATTTTTGCAGTCATAACTTCACAAAACACCAGGCGCCGATCAAAATCATCTTCATTCAGTTGTTGTACAAGATGAATTTTATACGGGTGAAATTTATTATGCTTCATATTCGCTGATTAGTTCTTCTTTTGATGTTTGAAACAGTGGCCAATTTTATCGTGCTCAAAGTTGGGTCTGAATAATTTGTCCTAAAACTTCAATCTCAGTAGTCTCATTTCTAACCGGAAATTCACGTTCAGGATCCCGTTTTTTGTTGGCTACTGAACCACTTGTCGAAACTTTGCAACTAACTCCAAAATGTATTTTCTGTTAACATGTCTGTGCGGACGTCGTTCATTAAACAAATTTCCGGTACGGTTGGCACAGTCATCGTTTTTGAAAAAAAGAGTAATTATTTCAACTCTATCTTCTACAGAATACACCATTGTGAAATTAATTTTCGGTAGTACCATCAAGTATCAAACCGACCGATAAACTGAAATAATAAACCGCATTTCTCTCATTCCGATAAGAAATTTTTTGTTTACAAACCAACAAAACATTGACTATCAGCACATTTCTTATCGGAATGAGTGAAATGCGTGTTTGGATCTTCAACTGTGAATAATTTTTAAACGAGTTGATAAAACTTCCAAAAAAATTTGTGTGCTGAATTCAGAAAATAAAGAGCTTTCAAATGATGTAACACTCGACCCATGTTCCCTATTTAAAATATAAGTGTTGTTATCACCACCCTTAAGGGGTTGATGAGGCAAAGTTGAGTTTTATGTCAAAACATATCCCCCTCAGTATTAAAATTGACGTGTTTCAGCGTTTCTTAAAAAAAAATTCTCTGGACGCAAATCGGTCTGTTTCGTTTTCAATGCGCCACCTATCTAATCACGCCCTAGTATGTTTTAATTAAGTGTCCATCGAATTAATAATACACGCTTCATTTTACAAAAACTGTTTGCAGTTGCCAAGCACTATTTTTTGTGATTTTTCTTTAAAAAAAATCACTAGAGGAGATTCCGACTTTTTTGAGTTTTGACGTTGAGAACAGGCTCATTCAGCCACTGTCAATCTTCAAAATGAACAAGGATGCATCTGACCTTGCTTTTCACAATGGCAGAACCTCTCTTATGAATGCTAATCTAACAAGCTTTTTTTAACTTATCCCGACTTTTGAATTTAAAAAAAAAAATTCTTCAAATGAGCGGTAATTAGGCCCCCTAATACACATATCCTGGGTCAGTTTCAATTTTTTTTATATGTGTATATATGTGTATATATATATATATATATATATATATATATATATATATATATATATATATATATATATATATATATATATATATATATATATATATATATATATATATGTCTCCGGAAATAACAAAGTAAGGGCCACCAAATTTGGTACGCGTGTTTGTAATTATAAAGAGTAAATCATGTTCCAAAATTTAGGTCTCTAAGTTTAAAGACAAAAAAGTTATGGGCAGTTAAAGAAAAAAAAAGAGTTTTCCTCAAAACGTCAAAGTTGCGATTTGAAACGTCAAAATGAGCAAGAACGTGAAACAAATATGGATCATGAAAAGAAAATGTTGCAAGAAGAGTGTTCTGCGAACCCTTAAGTTTCAGCTTCAACCGTCATTGGCCTTATTCATTTTACTAAAATATTTACAGAAAATTCATTTCAAATAAGCCCCTTTACCTGATGCTTTGGCTGTGGGTTTAGTTAAGTTGATGCTTTGGCTGAAGGTTTAGTTACGTTTATGGTTTAACGGTGTCTAATTTTGAGCTTATAGAACCAATTCGTAAATGAGGAGACGGCGACTTTTGAATTTTAAAACGATTTCTGCAAATCCACGCAAACTAGGCCCCCTAGAATCCATATCCGGGTTTACTTTCAGTTTTTGGTGAATTTTGTTAGAAAAATTCACTAATGGGGAGATCCCGACTTTGAATTTTGAAAAAAATTTTATAAGTTTGCAGATTACCTCCCGAACGCTTTTCAAAAAATTGTGTTGAGAAACATGCCCAGGACCCCCATAATGCACAAACTGCAAGAAAAATGTCTTCTTCACACCCCCAAGGAAGTTACGGGACCAGGAGTGAATAGGGGTCCTGGGCGGGGTAGGTAGTGAAAAGGAAACATGAGCAGAAAATGCGGAGAAAATGGCTTGAAAGCTGTCTTTTTCTCATCTTGAAGCCATATTCTCCTCAAACCCTGCCTAC
The DNA here is from genome assembly GCA_964006375.1 of Tillus elongatus. Lineage (NCBI taxonomy): Eukaryota > Metazoa > Arthropoda > Insecta > Coleoptera > Cleridae > Tillus > Tillus elongatus. The sequence goes on from OZ023270.1 coordinate 51,675,736, forward strand.
CCCGCACAGCACCCCTATTCACCCCAGGTCCCGTAACTTCCTTGGGGGTTGTGAACAAGATTTTTTTGTGGTTTATGCAAGGAGGGTGGTTGTAGACACGCGAGAGGGGAAGGAAAATGCCCACGACGAAGCACCCTCCCCCCTCTCTAGCGTTCCACTTATGGACGGAAACATTTCTTGTTCATACACCCCCCCCCCCCCAGATTTCGGGACCTAGGGCGACTAGGGGTGCTGTGCGGGCGGTAGGCAGGCTTCCAGGGGGATATGGCTTCAAGATGTGAAAAAGACAGCTTTCAAGCCGTTTTCTTTGCATTTTCTGCTTATATTTCCTTTGTACCACCTACCCCACCCAGCACCCCTATTCACTCCTGGTCCCGTAACTTCCTTGGGGGGTGTGAACAAGAAAATTTTCTCTTGTGATTTGTGAATTTGGGGGGGGGGGGTTCCTAGGCATCTTTCTGAAAACAATTTTTTGAAAAGCGTTGGGGAAGTAATCTGCAAATTTACCCACATTTTAACATTTTTTCAAATGAGCGCGAACTAGGTCCCCTAGAAAATTTTGCGTTTTGTTTCGGAAAAAAATTATATCTCCGGAAATATTAAAGCTACGGTAATCAAATTTGGTACAGTAGTTTATGACATTAAAGGGAAACTATATACCAAAATTTAGGTTTCTATGTTACAGGAAAAATAGTAAAAAATATTTGGGCCAGATCATTTCTATGAAAATTCACTACCATAACGCACTTGCTGCGTCCGGACTTTTTGCCGTATGTACACTTTACTCTTTTACTGTAAGAAAATGAAAATGTAATAAAGCTCTCTCCAAAATGTCATCAAGCAATTTATTGATTAATTTTCAATTAATTTAATGGCTTTACTTTAAAACAAAGTTTAGGTATTTATGGATACCAGATATTCTATTTTATCAATATTTAAGAAGGGCCGGCACTTTATAATTTTACATAGAAAATCAATATATCAATTAAATACAATAGTCAAATATAAGGTATATTAATCTACAAAAGGGGTGCCTAGTGCATTTGGGTGCGGTCAAGAATTCCGAATGAAAGTCTAGTGTTTTGAAGTTTTAAAATATTTAGTTTGACACGTCTGATGTCTCGTCAAAACATTTCAAACGACGTCTATCTTCTCGCTCAAATTTATCTCTTTTTACAACAAAGACGCTGATAAAGTGAAATGAAATAAGCCTAGAAGTAGAAGTAACAAAGAAAACCATTTACCTTTACTCTCTCACGATGCTCTCTATACAAAGACGCCGCTCAAACATGCACAAAAACAGGACTATTTGATGTTAATTTGACACAAAACCGAATTCACTACCATCGAAAATGGGTAAATTACGTATAATATGTAAAAGATAATTACTTTTTGAATCCAATTTAATAAAAATTATGAAAAACACTTTACTCTGTCTCACTTTAGAAAATGGCGGATAGAAGCATAGCCATCTTTGTTCCCCTTGCTGCCTTCCTCTCTGTTGGTTGGAAATACCTCTTGCGCATGTACAGCAAAAAATAATAAACATGTCTACATCGAACAGACGGTTCACCGAACGGTCACTATGTATTACGTCATAAGTAGATGACGTAATTTATTATTAGATAATTATCTGAAATAGCAAAAATTCTAAATGAGGATTGCTTATATTATGTCATATAACTGGCAATTAATTTATACTATTATTATCAATGTGAGTAATACAGATGATGGAAAGTTAAAAAACTTATCATTATTTAGCTTATACACCTATGTTGTCTTTTGGCATCAAAAGCATAAGCGTTCATTTGTTATTTAGAGAGGTATTTTTATACAATACTACCTGTATGATGATAGCAGATAGTCAATACCTAAATTAGTAATTTTGGCCATCAAATTTCCAGCAACCGATTTACGAAAACAACCAAACATTTCCTAACTGAAGATTGGAAGCTGTGGTGAGCACTGATAAGGTCACTGGAGAATCTAATTCATCCTCTAATGACGCTAACCTTGTTAGTGAAACGATGGTCACGTCTTAAAAATGTATTGTGATGAATTGGGTTCTCCAAAGTGTACTAGCCGAATATTTTTCAGAATAGCAACAGAGATTACGCATACTTTATAATAGACATTTTACTTACATTAATTAACCACCGATTCACAATTTTAAACAAGGGTACCTATTACTACTTACCTTATAAAACTCTAACAATATTATTTGTATGTCCAAAAAATCTTATCATCTCACCATTTTTAAAGCTGATATAAAAAGAGCGCAAAACACACGCGCGCGTGCGCGCATTTATTGTTACGATTACACTTAGCACGAACACTTTGTCATTACTCCCAAGCCATAGGAAACATGAAAGGGGATGGAACCATATTACGCGTATTTTAATTAGTGAATTTTCATTAAGAAAATTCACCAATAGAGAGGTATCGATGGTGAGACTTTCGAAAAATTTATTCAGATGAGCGCGAATTAGGGCCTCTGGAACCATTTCCACGGTAAGTTACAATATATATATATATATATATATATATATATATATATATATATATATATATATATATATATATATATATATATATGTGTGTGTGTGTGTGTGTGTGTGTGTGTGTGTGTGTGTGTGTGTATGTATCGAACCGATAACTCAAAAAAACTTCACTGATTTGGACCAAATTTGGGAATTACCCTTATTTTGCTAATGGCTTGGATGAGTTCATTCATCAAATCTTAACGGCCAAGTTTTCTTAATTAAAAATTAAAAAATCTTTTAATTTTTTTAAAACGCAATATCTCTCAAATTGGAATGAAACGAAAATTTACAACTTAAAAGAACATAGACGGACGTGCTTGTGCACCAATTTTCAAGTCGTTTGATCAAAGGAAAATAAATTTATTCGAAATTAATAATAAAATAACCCTCGGCTTCACTTAATATTCTGTAATGCAATATCTACAATGTTAGACAAAGGCAGATGACGTTATACGTACTGATATGCTATTTAAATAAATCCTAGATAACATTATCAACAATGGAAGTTATTGCAAGATGTCAGACTGGAGAACATTGTGAGAGATACGACAGGGACGCCATCTCGGTGCAGGACCAGGTAGTATGTTGGCACGACAGCTCTAGTTTAAACAAAATTTTATAGATAGCACTGTGTACAATGTACAATAAACTAACCATTTTGTAAATTGTCAGCCTTGGACCATTTCTTTCCTAATATCGGCAAAAGCGCGTCCAAAAGCCCGAATGTATACTAATAAGTAAAAAATTTAACGAAAGTGATTCAATTTGTTTAAAAGCAATCTAGAACGACGCTTCATTATATATTAATATTAAGCTTCCCATTCTTCACGTTCACGGTATTTAAAATTAAAAGCCATCTCTCTCTCTCTCTCTCTCTCTCCTAGTTTAAGCTGACCACACGTAGCTATTTGTCACATAGAAGCGTGTACGCTTTGCGATTCGCATAACCTCTAAATCGTCTCCGCTGATGCTAATTGCTAATACCCAGCTAACCTTTAATGCTGGCCCAGTATTGGCGTCATAGCCGATACCCGGCACTTGCATTGCTGGAGAAGTGCTTGAATACAATGCTGGGCCGGTAACTATAGGAAACTCTGGCCAGCATCCGGCCAACAGTCTCTTAGCCATCACATACATTACCGGTCAGGCACGTTACCAATGCTACTAAGTTACTTGATTTCAATATCAAATCTGCATTTCTCAGGCACTTATATCAAGTGCTCAATTTTAGGTGGCCCACTACTTCTACTATGAAGGACCAGCACTATTCTGCATATATATATATATATATATATATATATATATATATATATATATATATATATATATATATATTAAATAGTCCAATACTGATCAACATAATTTAGGAATAAGTATACATAAGGAACGTATCAAATTGTTACACGATATTGGTAATTTATAAATATAACCCATCAATACAGACCATTACTTCCATCGATATTTTATTTTGTAGAGCTAGATTATATTATTACATAAAATCAGAATATTGAAATGGTTTTCTTATATTATAGGACATAGAAAAAATGAAATAAAAACCAACTACCTATATAATGTTAGACGTTTTAATGTCATAAAAATAAAATAGTAACTTTTGCAATTAACAATAAATAAAGTATAAATGTGTCAAAATTAACAATAATGCCAAATAACATATCAATAAACAAACTCATAAATGAAACAGTAATTTGAGAATCCATTTAATTAACAATATAAGTGAATAATAATATTTTAGTAGGTACATATACTTTCATATGGTCTGAATATCCATGTGCACTCAGTACATATGCACTCGCATAAACAAATTTAAGGAGATGAAACAGGACCTGTATAATATTTATAGCTAATAATTGGTGAAAATAATAACAAGTGAATATGTGCGAGTATGTACACTTGACTGCACGAACAATTCCCTAAGATGTCTTTTTCAAGAGAGGCTGTGTCCATCTGGTTTGTCCACTAATTGAGGTTTGAAATTACATCGAAGGTAAACACTAAGTGAATATTTTAAACTGTGACGAGCACTGATAGGTACACTTTCCGAGACCCCAGTTCACCACAGTACATTTTTAAAGATTTGACGATCGTTTCAGTAACAAGGTAAGCATCATCAGAGAAGGTATTATCTTTTACAACTGTAAACTACTTAAAACATTTCATCTAGCACTTGAGTTATATTTCAGGCTTAGCTTACTGCAATATTTTTCCTAAAACATATTTTTGTCTCCTATATATTCTTCACTGTCTGCTGCATTACGAAGGCAAAACTTTAATGAGTCACCTTTTTGTTGTGTGACATCTTTACACAAAGGGTTCTTGCTCACAGTTCCTGAAAATCAGACACCTATATCAATAAAAAATGTTTGATTTTTCCACAACGCAACATTTACAAATAACAAGTATAATAATGTTGGTCAAAGCGAAATACTAGTTAGGTATATTGAATTAATCAATCTCAATAATGTTACTTCCTTCCCTTAATTATGGAGGAAGAATGGTGAATAAGACAAGAGCTGGCACGCAAAATCAGTTACCAATATTTGCGTGATTTACAAACAAACTATACATTCAAGTGCTTATGATTTGCATACTGTGAGAATACTACATTTAATATAATGCAATAAGACTATAAATAAATTAAAAAATGATTCACTTACCTATTAAGCCTTGCGACAGATAATTTCTTGCGTTTTATCATTTCACTTTAATTAAGCTCAAACACACAGCACACAGCACTACGCCATGTTGTTTTAGTTTTAATGTTTTCTTTTGTGCTAGCGCCATGGACATGCGCCAACACTATCGACTCACGATGATAGACGAGCAGACGAGGGCTATTATGGCTACGCTGCACTTATCCAGCGTTTTGCCGCTACTAGGAAAAAGCGATAATTCTCACCGTATAGCCAACATTGGTTAGGTACTGCGGAATACCGTAAATATTATTTGCATTTTGCCAACGCCAATAAGGTAAGGGTAAACCGCCTTTTCGTCGTTGCCGTTACTGAACCAGCACAGACGGCATTATCCCGGCAGACGGCCGATGGTTGCGTGTTTGCTGGGTACCTTATTAGGATCTTATAATATAAAACAACTAGGTACCTATATTCTAAGGTTAATACAAATAGTGGGTAAATAATAACTTTTAATTTTAACTTAACTTTAACAAAATGACTGTAGTATTATAATGATTATAACATCCAATGAAACAAATATGAAAGTGATAGGTAAACTATATAGGTACCTAGTGAACTCTATACAGAATTCACTGGTAGGTATTACGAAAGTTAAACAAAATTAGTTTAAGAATAAATATACCTACCTGAAACTAATAGAGTAAGTACTTATAATATCTAGATAGGTACAACAAAGTAGATACATCCCTAGTTAAAATGATTTAAACAGATGTTTAGGTTAAATTATTCAAATTTTAATTTCACAATTTTGTATTGTTTATAATTATTTCATTTTCAAAAAGTATGGATACAGCAATAGTAAATAAGTGTTGAAAAGAGTTTGAGTGCGTTATGGTAGCGAATTTTCATAAAATATTTCAAATGGTGGATAACCCAATTTCCCATTAAACTGAAATCTTCAGTTTTGATACATAATAAAACCTATGTAAAGGAGGCGTGGATACTAAATTTTAAAAATAACACAGTGAGCTTCACAGATAATTACTAATTTGTTTTAAAAAACCTTTTTTGTTATTTTGTTTGCAGAAACCTGTTCGATTGAGTTGATTAAAATCGATCATTCAAGCGATTAATATGGAAAAATACTTACCTGCCGCCTATAATTTCATAAATCCATTCCGTTTGTAAGTAAAAATTAAATTTTTGGTACATTTACAGATTAGCACATGTTTAGAAAAATGTTCTCAGAAATATGCTTAGAACCCCTTCTGGATGACCAAACCATAAGAAGAATTTCTTGCAAACAGCCCACAAGAAAGTTACGTGACCAAGAGTGAATAGGGATGCTGGGCGGAGAAGAATATAAAAAGGAAATGTGAGCGAAAAGTGCGAAAGAAACAGCTTAGTTGGACCTCTTTAAGCTGCCTTTATCCCATTTTGCAGCTATACCTCCTTAGAATTCTGTTTACCGCGCGCAAACCTCTATATTCACTGCAGGTTCCGTAACTTTCTTAGGGGTTGCTCGAAAGGAATTTCTCTTGTTTGCGTTGTTCTTCTTTATGCATTGAGGGTGTTTGTAGGCATGCAGAAGGGGAAGGAGAACCTTCGCTACGAAGCAGCGGACCAAGATTCTCAATTTATGTTTAAATTGTTATCTCATTTCATTTTCTTAAAATATTTTTCCAAAGATGATTTTGAGTTTGCCTTATTGTTTGTCAGTCTTACATAGTAAGCAACAATATTTTATCATTTTGAAAAGGTATGGATACAGCAACCGTAAATAAGTGTTGGAAAGTGTCTGGGTGCACCAAGTATGTTGTGCTAGAAAATTTTCGTACAAATATTTCAAATCACATAGGTATGTAACACCTATGTAAAGCACCGTGGGTACTAAATTAAAGAAAAATAACATAATAAGCTGCGCGGATAACTACCAATTTGTTTTTTAAAAACCATTTTTGTTGTTTATTGTTTGCAAAAACTGGATAGGTTGACTAAAAAAAAACCATCCAAGCAATTAATAATGAAAAATACCTGCCATTTTCATAATTTGACAGGTACATTCCCTTTGTAAATAATTAATTTTTCCGAAAGACTTTTGTAACTTTAATGAAATTTGTAACACCATTTTTTTTTAAAGACACTGCAGTACTTACATATTATATCTAAGACCCAATTTTAATTTTTTAACTCCATATAAAATATAAATATTTTCAAATAATCGCTATAACTGGGACTCTAAAACCGATCTCCAAGGTCCATTGAAATTTAAAGAATTAGTTTTAATAATATATCTTACTAATAGTGTAGAATTCTTATGAAAATTCACTAGTATAACCCACTTGCTGCGTCCCGAATATGTTTTTAATTCGGAAAGACATACGCAGTATAGGTAACAGATTTACATTTCGCAGGCATATTAAAGTACACTTGGAGAACCCAAATTGCCACAAGACATATTTAAGAACCTGACGATCATTTCACTAACAAAGTTAGCGTCATTAGAGGATGAAAAAGTATGGACCCAGCAAGTACGTTATGGTAGCGAATTTTCATTAAAATGTGAACTAGATCACTAGGACACATATCAGGGACCAGTTCAATTTTTTTATGTTTATATGTATATATATATATATATATATATATATATATATATATATATATATATATATATATATATATATATATATATATACCTTAACTTTAATTTTTCTTATGGGCGTCATATTGGATTTTCACATTTCTGAAGTATTTTTTCCTGCTTACAATGATATACCACATGAACGATCACATCTTATCTGCTATCAAACTACAAAGAGTGCTTTGCTTTCTTCTCACTTAGCTCGGGCAGAAACTATATCCACATTCGTCTTAAAAAGACTCGTTCACCCCCAGGTGGATACCATTATCTAAACATGACCGCGTTAAAAAATGATTATTTTTTAATTATTAATAGTAGTGAAGTATTTTTAAACTTTCCTTCATTTACACTTTATCGGGGAGTATAAATAATTATGGACCTGCTGAAAGGCTAACGTAACACAAACGAAATTTCGATAACTTTAAAAATATTTCATATCAACGTTAAACAAACACAAGAACAGTAACAAACAGATTACGATCTACTCCATTAAAATCAAAATAGTGTGTTTGCCGCCTTCCTCAATATGCCTTTAAATAGTTTTCACTAGTAACAGGCGATTCTGTTTCTATTATTTTGGTAATACATTTTTATCACGTCTCTCTTTTATTCTTTTGTAAAACTCACGGTTTTCTAATAAATGCCTACATATACAATGTACAGAAATACTATATAGACATCAAAATCTGGCTGAACCACAGAATGATAATAAGAAACATAATATGCTGTGGCTGAACTGTCAATATATAGATCTTTAAACAAAGGGGTACGGTCATTTTACATTGGATTTTAGGATTATTGCTTTTTTTAGCGGCCACAAATAAAACTAGCATGCCTTTATAGTACATCATACCTACAACATAATATGTAATAGCGTTAAAAAATATTTAAAACGTGCATCGTAGCTGAGATATGCAGGGTGATTCACTGGGTGAGGGACATTCATATATCGGTAACTATGGCAACTAGAGCTTCAGAAAAAAAACATTCGAAAAGTTATTTGAAGTAGGTACCTATGATTCAGGAAACATTTTTTCATTTTCTTATTCTCGCCACCAGATCACGCATTTTTGGATGAAACTTTTCGAAGGCTGTTATCTCAAAATATTCCTATTACAATGTTATCTTCTTTTAGTGAATTTTCGTAGAAAAAATTCACTATTGGGCAGATCCCGACTTTTGAATTTTGAAAATTTTTTTGCAAATGAGCGCGAAGTAGGACCCGTAGAACCCATATCCGGGGTCAGATTATATATATATATATATATATATATATATATATATATATATATATATATATATATATATATATATATATATATATATATATATATATATATATATATATATATATATATATATATATATATGTGTGTGTGTTTGTGTGTGTATGTATGTATCACACCGATAATTCAAAAAATAATGGGCCGATTTTGATCAAATTTGTCATGTACCTTCCTTTTATAAGTGGCTGCGACAAGTTCGTTAGCCAGGAAAATGGGACCCGGTTTTCCGGGAAAATTTTGAGTTTTCTTTCAAAAAAAAATTTTATCTCAAAAAATAAAAAGCTATGGTAACCAAATTTGGTAGGTAGGTTTATGATATAAAGAGTAAACTATACGCCAACATTTAGATTTCTATGTTACAAGAAAAAAGTTATAGAAAAATATTTGGTGCCAGATCATTTCTATGAAAATTCACTACCATGACGCACTTGCTGCGTCCAGATTTTTTTTTAACTTTTTATGGAACCCCTAGCCCTGTTCTACATTTTTTCTGAGTTACAACCCTCTCATAAGAATCGTTTACAATAGTTATCTCTGTTATTATTGGAGCTACAATGTGGTTTAAATGGGCAAAGTTGTTCAAATTTTCACGAGCATCTCGAATAATGGGTCGAATTTGGTCAAATTGGTGAGTGTCTTCCTTTTAAAGTGGCTTGGACCAGGTCGTTAGCCAGGAGAATCGGCCCAGGTTTTCCCGGAAAATGTTGCGTTTTCTTTCGAGAAAAAAAACTATATACCCCGAAATGACAAAGCTGGGGCAACCAAATTTTGTCCGCGTGTTTGTATTATAAATATGAACCAAATACCAAATTTTAGGTCTGTAGGTTCTAAGAGAAAAAAGTTATAAGCATTTAAAGAAAACAAATTTGGGGTTTTCCTCAAAACGTCAAAGTCGCGATTTGAACCGCAAAATTGACAACATTTAGGGAAAGAACCTCAAACAAATACTGATTATGTAATGAAAATGTCGCAGGAAGAGTGTTTTGCAATGCCCTTAAGTTTCAGCTTCAACCGCCATTGTCCTTCATTTTACTAAAATATTTACAGAAAATTTATTTCAAATAGACCCTTTCTCCGATGCTTTGGCTGTAGGTTTAGTTAAGTTGATGGTTTAACGGTATATAATTTTTAGCTAATTTTTGTAGAAAAAAATTCGTTTTTTGAGGAGACCGCGACTTTTGGATTTTAAAATTATTTCTTCAAATGAGCGCAAACTAGGCCCCCTAGAATGCATATCCGGATTTACTTTCAGTTTTTATCTGTTTACATATATACAGGGTGATGCAATTTTACGGTAAAACTCAATATAAATGTTATTATACAAGATGAAGAAAAAATTGTATACATTAATTAGAGGGTGTCTTAAGCTGCATCTTATAAAAATATTTTGACAATTACAGGGTAGCCCATAAGTCGTTGGTGATTCCTACATTTTTTTGTCGGACATCCTATATTATTGCATTTTTGCATTTTTTATCGAAATATGATGCATGTATGTAAGAAAAAAATCGAGATACGGTAAGTGCGTTTTGGTAGCGAATTTTCATTAAATGCTTCAAATTTCAATAACTAAATTTGCTATTAACCTAAGGTTTGTTGAGTAGGAAACCAGTTTTCTCGAAAGCATTTAAAGTTTATTTTCAGAAAATTTTTGTACATTTTCAAACAATAAATTATTTTGATAAAATATGGTACATTGTTTCTAATATATAGGTTATACCGGTAACCAGATTGATGCCTGCTTGCATTAGAGAGACATATTTGCTATTAAAAACATTTTAATGAGAATTCCCTTCCATAACGCACTTGCTGCGTCGAGACTTTAATATTTCTCGTTTGAACGAATTTAAATAAGTTTCTTGGCCAAGGATACTTTGAGATATACAAAATGCTGTCCCAATTTATTTTAACGAATATCGCAAGATATCTGCAAAAAAATATATATATAGGGTGGCGTATTGAAAACGAAACAGACCAATTTGCGTCCAGAGAATTTTTTTTTAAGAAACGCTGAAACACGTCAATTTTAATACTGAGGGGGACATGTTTTGACATAAAACTTAACTTTGTCACATCAACCGCTTAAGGATGGTGATAACAACCCTTATATTTTAAATAGGGAACATGGCTCGAATGTTACATCATTTGAAAGCTCTTTCTTTTCTGAATTCAGCACACAAATTTTTTTGGAAGTTTTATCAGCTCGTTTAAAAAATATTCACAGTTGAAGATGCAAAAACGCATTTCACTCATTCCGATAAGAAATGTGCTGATAGTCAATGTTTTGTTGGTTTGTAAACAAAAAATTGACTATCAGAACATTTCTTATCGGAATGAGAGAAATGCGGTTTATTATTTCAGTTTATCGGTCGGTTTGATACTTGATAGTACTACCGAAAATTAATTTCACAATTGTATATTCTGTATAAGAAAGAGTTGAAATAATTACTCTTTTTTTCAAAAACGATGACTGTGCCAACCGTACCGCAAATTTGTTTAATGAACGACATCCGAACAGACATGTTAACAGAAAATACATTTTGAAGTTAGTTGCAACGTTTCGACAAAGTGGTTCAGTAGCCAACAAAAAAACGGGATCCTGGACGTGAATTTCCGGTTAGAAATGAGACTACTGAGATTGCAGTTTTAGGATAAATTGCTGCAGACCCAACTTTGAGCACGAGAAAATTGGCCACTGTTTCAAACATCAAAAGATGAACTATTCAGCGAATATTGAAGCATCATAAATTTCACCCGTATAAAATTCATGTTGTACAACAACTGAATGAAGATGATTTTGATCGGCGGCTGGAATTTTGGGAAGTTATGACTGCACGAATAGCTGATAACGGGAACTTTCTGTTCAATATCTGTTTTTCAGACGAGTGTACGTTCTTATCAAACTCTACTAGTCAATCGTCATAATTGTCGTTATTGGGCAGATAATAATCCAAGAAATTTTCACGAAATCTACTCACACTCCACAGAAATTGAATATTTGGACTGGCATTTTTGGAGACCGTTTAATCGGACCAATTTTTCTTGATGGCAATTTGAGTGGCGAAACGTATTTGGAGTTACTAGAAGATATCGTTTACCCTCTACTAACTGACATTGTTGAAAATGATGATCGCTATCAAGAAAATCAATTAGTTTTTCAACAAGATGAAGCTCCTCCGCATTTTTCACAACGTGTTAGGGAGTTTTTGAACAGAGAGTTTCCAGAACAATGGATTGGGCGTAGAGGTGCTATTGAGTGGCCCCCTAGATCACCGGATTTAACTCCTTTAGACTTCTTTCTATGGGGCCATTTAAAGAGTAGAATTTACGCAACAGAACCGAAGTCTCTGGAAGAACTACGACGACGCATTGTTGAAGAATGCCGTCTAATAACTCCACAAATGCACCAGAATGTCAGAGTTCGTTCTGAACCAAATTTGTACTTTTGTATGGAAGCTAGTGGTCAACAATTTGAACACTTACTTAACTGAATAAACATTTTTGACCGCTTGGTTTTGTTTTTTAGTTTTTTTCGACGAAAAATTGACTAATTAGTGCATTTCTTATCACAATGAATGAAATACGTTCTTGCAACTCCAACTGTGAATAATTTTTAAACGAGTTGATAAAACTTCCAAAAAAATTTGTGTCCTGAATTCAGAAAAGAAAGATCTTTCAAATGATGTAACACTCGACCCATGTTCCCTATTTAAAATATAAGGGTTGTTATCACCACCCTTAAGGGGTTGATGTGACAAAGTTGAGTTTTATGTCAAAACATGTCCTCCTCAATATTAAAATTGACGTGTTTCAGCATTTAAAAAAAAAATTCTCTGGACGCAAATCGGTCTGTTTCGTTTTCAAAACCAACAATCATAAATAGTACAAAACTGTCACGTTTAGCCAATCCTATAATTCAGTTTTTACCATTTTCTGATAAAACGGTTCGTCAATCGAATTCTACCTGATAAATTCGCAGTAAAATTATCTATCGAACAGAAAAATAAAATGCAGGGTGTTAAATTTAAAAAATTCCTTATGACGTCATGACTTGTAAATATGGCAAGTGACAAAAATCTCTAAGCGTCAATAGATCGCTTTTAAAGTGTATAGAAACTTACATTCGGGTAAAATTTGAATCCACTTGAAACTAAGGTTAAAAATATACACCCACCATTTGTCGAACCTGTATTTATTAACTCAAAAGTCCACAGGGTATAAGATTGTACAATCGCCTAGCTAACAAATTAAAACCTACACTAATAATTGTTAGAAGCGAGATATTTTAGTCATACCTACGTTGTCCCGACCCCCCTTTCAAAGTAGTTCCCAACTTCGATCACTTTAAAGAAAACCTGCTAATGATTTAGTTAATAATTTAAAACGTAAATTAAACTTGTACAATTTTAAATAAAGATTTTCTAAAGGCTTTTCCTAATATATCTCTAGTGACTCAACTATTAATTGGAAAGATTAAAAGTTTAATTAAAGTGGATCCTTACTTTTTCTGGGTTGATTTTTACCAAAAACTCAACATTTTCAAACTGTTAGTACAAAATTCTGACACTTTAGATCGATACATATTAGTTCGGTATTTCGATATTCACGGTAACAATATATTGTTTTTGCTGGTGCTGAGCTTAAGAAAACCTGGTAAGGAAGTTTATCTCAATGACAAACAAGAGTAAAACACAACAATAGTTGTTATTAATTGTTTAAAACATGAAGAGTGGGATAAATGTTAGGTTGTCAATATTGACAATAAATCAGTTACTATCAACTGAACTTCAAAATGAGTCTTATATGGATAGGTTCTTATAGTTATTTATGTACCAAGGGTATAAATAGATGTTTATGTCCAGAGAGCGACGATTTTACAAGCCCGAGGGCCTCCGGCCCGAGGGTTTGTAAGTCGCTCGAGGACATAGACCACTATTTATACCAGCGGTGCATACAAACTTTTATGTCATAGTAGTCATACCCAAACAATGAAACCTCAATCACCGTTTGCTGAAGGCAACCTTAACTACCACCGGATCTTTTCAGAACTGCCAATTTTATGTTAATTCGACTAAATAATGTTAAATAAATATTTACATATTGCTTTTTTCCATTATTTGTAACTTAATTAATAAAGGATATTAAATAAGTTAAACAAAAATTATGTGTCTTTATGTGCGCCCGGGCCATAAAGTGTACGTTGTGCCCACGCGGGCCATAAAGTACACTTTATGGCCCTTGGGCATAAAGTACACAATTATGTAGTTGGTAACTAAGCAATAAAAACACAATAATGAACTAGTATGACATAAAATATATTATTATATAGGTATGTATCTGGCCATATAGGTTCATTAATTTGTCGTAGTTGCATGCCCTGCTTCAAGAATAAATCGGAGTCTAATGCTCCTTGTTTTATATGTACTATTCATCAGTTAAATTTGAAAGAACAAAAAAATTAAAATATTATATATTTTACTCAGACATATATATATATATATATATATATATATATATATATATATATATATATATATATATATATGTGTGTGTGTGTGTGTGTGTGTGTGTGTGTGTGTGTGTGTGTGTGTGTGTGTGTGTGTGTGTGTGTGTGTGTGTGTGTGTGTAATAAAATTCTAAAAATATATCAAAGAGAGGGATTTAAATTTTTATGGGCAGCACTTCTTAAATCGTTAATGTTAACTAAGAAAAAATTATTTAAGTACAGAAATTACTGCAAGTAATTCGGTGGTTCAGTGGTAGGAACGTGTGCCTCTGAACCAAAGAGTACTGGGTTCGATCCCTTTCACTTTTTCAGTATACACTGTACAATGAACATCAATCGAGGTTGTGGCATTGTATTTGAGCAAGTTGAATGTCTGCACGTTCCGCGCTTCGGAGGGGGCGAAAATCCGTCGGTTCCGTGTCCATGCGATGTTAGGCACGTTAAAGATCCCTACCCTTCTTACAAAGAGGCAGGGGTTCGGCAAAATTTCCAGGATAGTGAGGTGAAACTGCTCCCTGGCGTCGATGATTGGCCGTAGCCGCGGAAATATTCCGACGTTAAAGAAATAAACACACACAAGTTTATAGAAAATTGAGTTATTCAAATTTGAGGCATTTAAAAAAAATCACTACCATAACGCACTTGCTGCGTCCCGAGCTTTTTCTAGTTATCGGTTTAATACATATATATATATATATATATATATATATATATATATATATATATATATATATATATATATATATATAGAGCCTCGGTGGTTCAGTAGTAAGAATGTGTGCCTCTGAACCGAAGGGTACTTATTGGTTCGATCCCAGGGTTCTCCTTTCACTTTTTCAGTACATACAGTAATATCAACTGAGGTTGTGGCATTGTATTTAAGCAAGTTGAATGTCTGCACGTTCCGCCTTTCGGAGTGGGCGTAAAGCCGTTGGTCCCGTGTCCATGCGATGTTGGGCAAGTTAAAAATCCCTGCCCTCCTTACAGAAAGGCAGGGGTTCGGCAAAATTTCTAGGATAGTGAGGTGAAACTGCTCCCTGGCGTCGGTGATTGGCCAAAGTTGCGGAAATAGACTGACCTTAATATATATATATATATATATATATATATATATATATATATATATATATATATATATATATATATATATATATATATATATATACATATATATATATATATAGGGGAGACCGGGACACGTTTCGACGATTTTTGTAATGGCACCATATATTTTTTAGATCCTGGCATTTCGACTTATTTTTGGGATTACAGTAAGCTTTAGACATATTTGTAACAAAATTTTTATTTTATTATTGGCTGTATTGCCTCTGAAACTATTTATTCTAAATTTTTTTTCAACTGTGTCCTGTATGGGGTAGTTTTGAACAGTATCGAGGCACAATTAGACAAGTTTATGATATGTTTAAAAATAACAATACATCCAGTTTAACTTTCTTATGCACTCTTAACGAGAAGTAATACATAGTAAAATATAAATTGAGTCGGATCTGGGTATAATCATTGTGAATACGTCAGGACTTTTAGGAACAGGTAATGTATATAGTTGGTAATCTATAAAATCTGATTTGTCAATTAAAGGTACGTCTATTTGGAAATATAATTTTGTAATTAATTTGGACGGTTTTAATTTTAAATATTTTCTCGTAAAGTGTAATATCATCTCTGGTAACGAGGCGTGATTTAGTGATATGGTCTTGGATATTGTTTAATTCATTATTTAGAGAATTTTGAGAATGAGAAGATCCCGACTTTTGAATTTTGAAAAAATTTCTTCAAAAGAGCGCTAATTAGGCCCCTCAGAACACATATCCGGGGTCAGTTTTAATTTATATATATATATATATATATATATATATATATATATATATATATATATATATATATATATATATATGTGTGTGTGTGTGTGTGTGTGTGTGTGTGTGTGTGTGTGTGTGTGTGTGTGTGTGTGTGTGTGTGTGTGTGTGTGTGTGTGTGTGTGTCACACCGATAACTCAAAAAATAATGGGCCGATTTTGATTAAATTTGGTGAATAAATTCCTTTTGCAAATGGCTTCGATAAGTTCGTTAGCCAGGAAAATTTGCCCAGGTTTTTTCGGAACATTTTGTGTTTTTTTTCGAAAAAAATTTATATCTCCGGAATTAACAAAGTAAGGGCAACCAAATTTGGTACGCGGATTTACGTCCTTATAAGTAAGTTACCTACAAAAATTTAGCTACGTAGGTTAAAAGACAAAAAAATTATAGGCATTTAAAGACAAATAAATTGTGGTTTTCCTCAAAACGTCAAAGTTGCGATTTAAAAACGTCAAAATCGGCAACATTTAGGCAAATAACTTGAGTCTAATACGGGCTATGGAAATAAAATGTCTCAAGAAGGATGTTTTACAAACACTGAAGTCTTAGTTTCAACCGTCATTGTCCTTCATTTTACTAAAATGTTTCCAGAAAATTCATTTCAAATAGACCCTTTCTCTGATGCTTGGCAGTAGTCTTAGCTATAGAGTCATATCGTTTAGTGGTATATAATTTTTGTCGAATTTTCGTAAAAAATCAATAAAGCTCAATATAGCCGTTATTATACAAGATATGAAAAAAATTTGTATATATTAATTATAGGGTGTCTTGAGCTACATCTTAAAAATATTTTTTCAATCACAGGATGGCCCATAAGTCGTTGGTGATACAAATTTTCTTTTTTTTTTAATCAAACACGCCTTATGTTATTGCATTTTTGCATTTTCCTTCGAAATATAATGCATGTTTGTAAGAAAAGAAATTTTGAAAGCAGCAAGTGCGTTATGGTACCGAATTTTGATCAAATGCTTCATATTTGAATAGCCCAATTTGCTATTAACCTATAAGGTTGACCAAGAAACGAGTTTTTCCGGGAACACTTTAAATCTACTTTTGGAAATTTTTGTACATTTTCACACAATAAAGTTATTTTTATGAAACATGGCACATTGTTTTTACTATATAGGTTATACTGGTAACCAAAATTGATGCCTGCTTTCTTAAAAAGAAAACACACATATTTACAATAAAAACATTTTAATGAAAATTCACTACCATAACGCACTTGCTGCGTCCAGAGTTTTTATTAATTTTCACTTTAGTATTGATGTTATTTTTATGAAACATGGCACATTGTTTTTACTATATAGGTTATACTGGTAACCAAAATTGATGCCTGCTTTCTTAAAAAGAAAACACACATATTTGCAATAAAAACATTTTAATGAAAATTCACTACCATAACGCACTTGCTGCGTCCAGAGTTTTTATTAATTTTCGCTTTAGTATTGATGTATAATAAGTATTTAATTTTGAAAAGGTAATAGCCTTTTCTGTTGTTAGTACTATTTCCTGAATGTGACTTAATAGGAAGCTTATTTGTGTTGAAACTGCTAAATGCTGTACTGTATTAAAATTTTTAAATTGTTTGCTTTTTAACCTGTCAATTGTGTATTCTAAATAATTTATTCTGTTTACTATTACTTCCTGATTATGATCCGGTTTTTCTTTTAAATTCTAATATAGCCTCTATCATTAGTGACCTTTGAGCGCTTAACAATTGGTGCATTTAGTGCTGCTCTTTACTTAGGATATCGAGTGCTCGATAATTTCGTTCTCTGTCTTCTGCATCTAAATTGCCTGTAATAGACATAAAAATATTGATCCTAATCCGTTTACGATACATCTCTTTTTCCTACCATTAATGTTATTATAATTATGCATAATATTAATATTGGGAAATATCCTATAAAATATATCGTCCATGTTAGAGATTTTAAGATTGATTGTCAATATGCAATTTTTAGAGTTGAGATCAAAACAAAATTATGTCTCTTGAAGATTTTATTAAACATTAAAGTCTCATATGGAATGCCTTGGCCGCTCTGCAAGTTATCTGTTGCTAGGCGACAGTTGTTGTCAAATCTGACATTACTTAAATTTATTAACTTTTACAATAATTATTGTCTTGTTTTCTTTTGTGATAATAATTCGTTGCTCAAAATGGCTGGAAAATGGTCGGTTGCGAGGATAATTGCCGTAGAGGTATATCGAAGAACATTTCGTAATCGTAATATACCAAATCGTTAAACGTTTGCCAATGTTGGACGTAGAGCTCGGGAAATGGGTTCCTTTATCATAACAAATTCTGGAGGACGCGTTCATGCAGTGAGCGCGCGAACTGATGCGCGACTTCTAGACAGTATTGAAAGCGAGTCTCAAACTATCCCTAGCACGTTCAGAAAGTACAAGAACTGTTATCGCAGGATTTAGAGGCAAGACTGTTTTTTTTTGTAATTTCATCCTTTATAAGATTATTGGTCTTCCCAAGTCCATTCTTTTTACGGATGAAACTTGCTTTACAAGGAGAGGGATTACGAATGTGCACAACTGCCACAAATATTCGGATGTAAATCCACATGCTACAGTAACCCACCATTCTCAAAGAGAATTTAAAATAAATGTGTGGGCAGGTATTGTTGGGGGACATATGGTTGGGCCGGTTATTTTACCAAACCGCTTAAACGTCGCAATATATTTGCTTTTCTTGCAAAATGTTCTTCTTCGGCTACTGGAGGAGCTGCTCTTACAACTGCGCAGCGAAAGATGGTTTATGTATGATGGGGCGCCACCATATTTCGAATGTTCGTGGATTTTTAAACCAATAGTTTCCAAATCGATGGATAAGTCGTGGAATTAATTGTTCTCAATATGACTTTTTTCTCTGGGGGGCTTGAAAAGAATCTGTGTATTTGACACCAGACACCAGTTCAAACTGAGGAAGATTTGTGGAGTCGCAGCAATAATAATAGGACCATTATTAAAAGTGATATCCAATTACTTAACAGAGTCGACTTTAATTTTCGACGAAGGCAGTTGTGTGTGAGAGAAAATCATCTTGAACAATATCTTATTTAGTGTTTTTTTATGGATTTTTTATTTACTAGTTTTTAATAGAGTTTGTTACATTTTAGATATGTTAGTGTTTAATAAAGTCTTCAAGGGACATAATTTTGTTTTGATCTCAACTATAAAATTCTCAATTTTCTAAAAAAACGGGTGGTTTGCCGAAAAACTGACAAGAGGAGAAAAAGATAGAAAATTTAATTAATTTAGCCTGAAACACGTGTTTGCGGTTGTCTCCTTGCGGCTTTGCCCTTAAACCTTTTCTCCTTGTATAGTACAGAAATGCCGTGTTATCAATCCTGTTATAGTTAATATAACTTCCTTGGGCTCCGGATCCTCACGCAGGTGATTTCTTTGCCTCCGTAGCTATTTTAGTTGTTTCCCTCGTATTGAGGGTCTTCCAAATGTTGCTGCAATTGTGCACTGGTTGCCTGTTGTGACTCCGTGTATCTTTGCATCTTCATCCAGAGTGTTCCCATCTTCACCTGGCTATACCGTACTGATGATGGATAATAAGCCTGAAACACGTGTTTGCGGTTGTCTCCTTGCGGCTTTGCTTGCCTTTAAACCTTTTCTCCTTGTATAGTACAGAAATGCCGTGTTATCAATCCTGTTATAGTTAATATAACTTCCTTGGGCTCCGGATCCTCACGCAGGTGATTTCTTTGCCTCCGTAGCTATTTTGGTTGTTTCCCTCGGATTGAGGGTCTTCCAAATGTTGCTGCAATTGTGCACTGGTTGCCTGTTGTGACTCCGTGTATCTTTGCATCTTCATCCAGAGTGTTCCCATCTTCACCTGGCTATACCGTACTGATGATGGATAATAAGCCTGAAACACGTGTTTGCGGTTGTCTCCTTGCGGCTTTGCTTGCCTTTAAACCTTTTCTCCTTGTATAGTACAGAAATGCCGTGTTATCAATCCTGTTATAGTTAATATAACTTCCTTGGGCTCCGGATCCTCACGCAGGTGATTTCTTTGCCTCCGTAGCTATTTTGGTTGTTTCCCTCGGATTGAAGGTCTTCCAAATGTTGCTGCAATTGTGCACTGGTTGCCTGTTGTGACTCCGTGTAGCTTTGCATCTTCATCCAGAGTGTTCCCATCTTCACCTGGCTATACCGTACTGATGATGGATAATAAGCCTGAAACACGTGTTTGCGGTTGTCTCCTTGCGGCTTTGCTTGCCTTTAAACCTTTTCTCCTTGTATAGTACAGAAATGCCGTGTTATCAATCCTGTTATAGTTTATATATATATATTGAAACTCACCCCGGATATGGGTTCTAGGATCCAGTTCGCGCTCATTTGAAGAAATTTTTTCAAAATTCATAAGTCGCGATCTCCCCATTAGTGATTTTTTTCTAAGAAAATTCACGATAAACGGAAATTATCAAACAGGTACGTTACAATTGGGCAATATACTGTTTTTAGAGTAATGATGAGCAATAAATATGTGATGTGATGTGAAAATGATGAAAATTTGCGTCGGAAAATGAGGATATCTCGGAAAATACGCGTGTGCCGTAATTTTCTTTGCCATTTTCGTCATCCACAAATTTACGTGATTATGCAAAATTTATCAAAATCGCTTAGATGTCAACGTACTAGACAACGACCGAATTTTGGGTAAACGTTGAATATAAGGTACAGAGAATAGTAACAGTACGAAATGCATATTTCAACCGTTAAATTGCTTGCATGGTTGCCACATTTATTTACTAGAATTTATTTTCGTTTCTTGCCCATCGCATTTGTTTCTCTCGCTTATAAAACGTTGAAAAATATCAGTAAGTAATAATTATAATAGTAATAATAATAACTGCAACAGAGAACGGAAAACAGCAAGTAGATGTAATGCTAAAATTGAGGTGAGAGTTATTAATATCAAAAATTGAAAGTGTCGCCGCAGGAAATGGTCTCGAGCACAGGTTTTATTAAATCGCTATAAACAAGGCCTGGGTAAAGGTGCAGTTTAAGCAGAACTATCAGTTTGACTAATTAAAATGCTGGTGGCAGGAGAATTATGAGGTAATTAATCCTGGTATACATCAAGGTCATGCGAGCATAGTACCTAGTGTGTACATTACCTCATGGTTGTCCTTCCTCCAGCGTTTTAATTAGATTAGACAAACTGATGATCATGGCAGGTATCAGGAGGTTGGGGGAAGGGTTCTGCTTAAACTGCACCTTTCACCCTTACCCAAGTCTCGTTTACAAAACTGTGCTCGAGTACATTTTCTGCGACGAAACACTCGTTAAATTTTTCAATTATTAATATTATTATTAACTCCCAATTATCAATTTTGGAATTATATCTACTTTCTATTTTCCGTTTTCTGTTATGATTATTATTATTATTCCTTGCTGATATTTTCATTTAATTAAAAAGACGTTAATATTCAATATAAATCCTAAACAATACACTACCATGATACAAATTTGTATCATGGTAAATTTCCTTTCATTTTGTAATGTAATTTAGAGTTAAATTTTTAGATCTGGCAACACAGCTTCACATTTATTGTGATGTGACGTCATATGCGACATACGCATTTTGTCTGTACCCTATATTCAACGTTTACCGAATTTTCTTAGTGAGCATTCACTAAAAGGCAGCTTTGCTATTAAAAACCATTTTAATGAATATTCACTACCATAACGAACTTGCTGAGTCCAGACTTTTTAGTGAATTTTCATTCAGAAAATTCACTAATAGAGAGGTATCAGGTCAGTTTCAATTTTTATATGTTTATATATATATATATATATATATATATATATATATATATATATATATATATATATATATATATATATATATATATATATATATATATATATATATATATATATATATATATATATATATATATATATATATATATATATATATTAGTGTGTGTGTGTGTGTGTGTCCAACCGCTAACTCAAACAATACTTGACCGATTTCGACCAAATTTGGAATTACCTTGATTTTGTTAATGGCTTGGATGAGTTCGTAGGTGAGCACCGTGCGTCTAATTTTTCTCAGAAAAAAATGTTATTGGAAATATTGAAGCGTTTCGAATGTAAATTTGCACATATATAGGAGACGTTACAATATAGCTGCTAACCAAATTCCAAATTAAATAGCATACGAGGAAAGGAGTTATTAAAAAATCAAAATTATAAATGAATACACAGTCTAAGATATCAGTTCAAATTTCATACAGCATTTCCCACCTTCAATGTTGATAAGGATGGTTAGACTGTGAATGTCATTTTGAGTAGATAATTCAAATCGAGACAACAGTCACCTGACAATTAAATATAAAGGAGCCGGGTTGTCATATTTAATAAAATTTCATTTGAATTTTAAAATGTAAAACATATGGTCATAACACATATTATATGGTCATAACACAAATAAAAGTTCGTCAAAAAATTAATCCATCCAATAAATGTGGCTTAATATTAATAAATCTTGAGTTACCAATAATTTCTCATTCGATTTATCATAAATTCTAATTTACTCAATCTGTCACCGCTGCATGGTAGGCCAACTGTCATCGCTAAGCGGCTGGCGCCGACTGCCAGTGCCGAAACTTGAGTCACTCAACGTGTTATTTACATTTATTAAAACTGAAATGTTTTGTTATATTACAGAATATACCAAATAGATGTTTCACTTCAATAAAATGGTTTAAAACTATAAGCTCAGTACTAATTTCCGATGCTTCAGCGCCAGTAGCATTATAATCCAGAAAACTATTAAATTTTAAGTATCAATCTAACCTCAAAATATTCGAAGATTCGTTATAGTGGAGCCTTTCGAGGCTCTATCGTGTCGGTTTTTTTTTGACGTAGAACCAGACCAAACATGGTAGGTTTTGTTAAGCATGTCACTGGGCATACGAAATCGTGTTTTACGACTTTTTTTGTGGTCAGTAACTTTTTAAATAAAGAAAGTGGCAAAACTATATTTTAAATAAATGTGTTATTTATTGTTTCCATGTCATATTTTAAAACTAATAAAGCTGGCGAAGTAACTTTTTTCAATTAAAGTAGACACAATAGCGCTTTTAACAGTACCGATAGTTTTGCATAATTTGTTTTTACATTGCTCTAAAAATGAGGAGAATTAGGAATTTAAATTTTATTCATTAAAATTTTCACCAATCGATAAACTTTTTTATCTTTGCAAATTTTTATATACATATAGCGAAGCAAATGAAGCTTAAACACTACAAAAGTTTGTGAAATAATTAGTTTTTCCCAATGTGTATCGTTTGGCAACAGCGATTTTTTTAAAGGGCCCTAGAATTATTTTAACGTAGTACAATAAACGCCTATGCAGGATAAGACGTGTGTGAAGTAGTGTTCCGTCTGCGGATTTACAGTAGTTACGTTGTTATAACCTCTGTGCGGTACAATATTCCTAATTTAGTTTTCTAAGATAATGGCAGTGGCGATTTCTCCTAGTGAGCTAGGTGTGCGCCGCACACCCTAAAATATAATTAAAATGTGCACAGTTAAATATGTTTTATTTCTTTTTCCCTTAGTCTTAATACACTACATATGTTATGACAATCGATTTAATTTACTTATTTGATTTCATAAATAGTCGGTTAATAGTGACTTGGAATGAAGTCGGCACCACGTCTTCATTCAGAAAATATGAGTAGGTCAATAGCAACTGGGAATTAATTCGGGTCGGGTTAGGTGTGCGTTGTTATTTCCGAACAACTTCACTCGACAGAGCTGTATTGGTATACAATACAGTCCCCCACCCATGTGTTTAAAATAGTAAGGAAATACCATTGCTTTTAACACTGCTGTGAGCGGTAAAAATACCGCTCAAGACAAATGAATGGAACGCCGGTTTAACAAACGTTGTGATAGCATTATTTACAAACATTACAACTGCGCTTGCCTGGACCACACTATTGTAAAATTAAAGACTATAATACATTTTAGTAAATTTTCGTAGAAAAAATTCACTAATGGGGAGATCTCGACTTTTGAATTTTGAAAAATTGTTTGCAAATGAGCGCGAACTAGGACTCCTAGAACCCATATCCGGGGTCAGTTTCAATTTTTATATATAAGAATTTAATTTGAGTCAAGTTTTAAAATATAGAAATTTTTGATTACAATGAAGAAACTGATTTCAAGTACCATCCATATTTCTAGAAATTGTAATGGTACATAATGAGGTGAGGTAATTTTGGAGATTAGAAATCAGATGACAGAACTTTAGAACAATTGACATTTAGATTAAAATTTAGTCAAAATTGCATCATTTGCAGTCACAAGTTTAGACTTATTTGTAAGTTGCTTTTTACTATTTATATAACAATAAACTATATATATATATATATATATATATATATATATATATATATATATATATATATATATATATATATATGTGTGTATACATGTACCTTCCTTCTGTAAATGTATTGGATAATTTCGTTAGTCAGGAAAATCGGACGAGTTTTTCCGGGAAATTTTGAGTTTTTATTCGAAAAAAATTTGTATCTAAAAAAATAAAAAAGATAAGATAACCAAATTTGGTAGGTAGGTTTACGATATAAAAATTAAACCATACACCAAAATTTAGATTTCTATGTTGCAAGATAAAAAAGTTATAATAAAATATTTTGTGCCAGATCATTTCTATGAAAATTCACTACCATAACGCACTTGCTGCATCTAGGATTTTTACACATTTTATTATTTAGTACCATATTAACATTGAACTACTTTTAATGTTTACAGTTTTCACCCCGTTCCGGACCGTGCTAACGCTAACACAAATTTGTGTGAAGAGAAGAGCTTGATAATAATTCCATGTTCTTTTCGTGTTTTAAAGTTTTAAGTGACTTTTTAATTTGTTAGTGTTGCAGTGGGAAATTAATTTATTTATCTACGTATCATTCCCATATAGGTCGAATATATATATATATATATATATATATATATATATATATATATATATATATATATATATATATATATATATATATATATATATATATATATATATATATATATATATATATATATATATATATATATATATATATATATATATATATATATATATATATATATGTACATTTAGTGTTAATAATTTTTAAAACCACCACTAACAGCAACTCGTTACCGCACACCCGAACATTTTGGTCAGGAGACGCCACTGGATAATGGAGTGCATTATTTGTAAAAAAAGTTTCGTGGCGCAGCAAATGCGTTATAGCAGTGAATTTTCATAAGAATTGTACACTATTAGTAAGATATATTATTAAAACTAATTCTTTAAATTTAAATGGACCTTGGAGATCAGTTTTAGAGTCCCATAGTTAGCGATTATTTGAGAAAATTTATATTTTATATGGAGCTAAAAATTTAAAATTTGGCTTAGATATAATATAAGTACTGCAAGTGCCTTTAAAAAAATTGTGTTACAAATTTAATTAAAGTTACAAACGTTTTTCAGAAAAAAATTAATTATTTACAAAGGGAATGTACCTGTCAAACCTTTTTTGTTGTTTATTGTTTCAAAAACTGGATGGGTTGACTAAAACAAAACGATCCAAGTTATTAATAAGGAAAAATACGTGCCATATTTATAATTTGACAGGTACATTCCCTTTGTAAATAATTATTTTTTTTCTGAAAAGCTTTTGCATCTAAGACCACATTTTAATTTTGTAGCTCCATATAAAACATAATTTTTTCCAAATAATCGCCAACTAGGACTCTGAAACTAATCTCAAAGGTGTATTTAAATTTAAAGAATTAGTTTTAATAGTATATCTTACTAATAGTATACAATTCTTATGAAAATTCACTACTATAACGCACTTGCTGCGTCCGGAACTTTAAAAAATTATTTCAAGTAGAAATTAAGTTACCCAAATTTAACCTCTATGTGGCGCTACTGGTAGGTAGCAGGTAGCTAGAAGTTGATTGTCAAGCTGTAGGTAGGTACCCACATAACATATTGGTTCTAAAAATATCAGGTTATGCAAGAAATTACATCAAAATCTGTGGAATTAGAATTAGAATCTTTTGACTTTAATTGTTATTGTTTGTAATTTTTGCGCTAATGATTAGGTTCCATAATTTTAGATTGTTTACTTTCATTTTTATAGGGCACAATATTTAATTTTTATTTCCTTCACAAAACATTAAACTGGATTTATTTATGGAAAATATTAAATAAGGAAGGTATTTAAAATGACTGTATATACAGAAATTCGATGTAATAAATCAACAATAACATTCGATGAAAGATCATATTCCTAGTATTCTAGTGTGTTTCCTAGTTTCCTAGTGACTTTTCGAAATTCCCCTAGAGTGAAGGTTGCGGTGTGTGTGTAGGGATTGCAATGTCGGATTTAGGAAGCGGAGATGAGGGTTCAAGTTCGCAAAGTGAGTAATCAGATTACTATTAAAACTAGGCCTTCTGCATATTTCAGCTTTTTCATACAATAAATTGAAAAATTGTTTTTATGTAGTGTTAAACTATCTAATAATTGTAAAAGGTAACTTGACAGCTGAACCAAAATGGCGATTTTTTTATTCCTACAACCTGGTTTTTTAAATTACAGTGCCTCCCTGTACTCTATTTAGCTAAATTGAATGTGTAGTGTTAAAAAACATTCTTCAGTTTCTTTTTTGGTATGTGTTATAATACACCGTAGACGTTAAATCAACGAACTGATCCGTAAAATTCTGCAACATTTCACTATTGTCCTAGTCTTGAAACGACCTTGGGTAATGTTACTTAGGTTGCCATCAACTGCTGTTCCAATGTCAAAATATACTAAAATGAACCATAATGTCAATCTTGATGTTTCTTTGATCAATTTTATGAGAACAGACACAATTTTTGATAAAAATCTCTGTGATTATGATAATTATCTACACTAAACTATCTGAAGCTTGCATAATTTTATAACTGACTCGTAGTTTCAAATATTTCAGAATATCATCAGGGAATGGAGCAGAGCAGCACCGAATATGACCCAGGTGAGTTTAATACTAATTTAAATTGAACCAGTTACTTGGTCACATTAACATTTGTATTTCCATGTTTATTTGTGTAGTTTTCATTGCTCTAACTACTACAACTATCTTTTGTATAAACTAAGATGAATCCAAGAATTATTGAATGAAACCTCTTAGTGGATGACTCATGGAATTCAGATAATTGCATGCTGTAGTAACATCCACTATAGACTTGATGTAAAATGATTCATAAGCACAGTGACATGGTAGTAGTTGATAGTAGCAGCGAGTTTTCCCCTTTATTTCTTTTGTATGTGTGTATTTGATAATAAAATGGCAAATATAGTTAATTTTGAATGGACTTTTAATCGAATACACTATTGGCATGACCCTAGTAAGTCAAGTTTTAATTTTAAGGCTGTTTTATATTTGGAAAACATGTTTTACATTCTTCTTTTAATCATTTTTATAATTTAACCATTTGTTTTGAAAACACTATGAAGTGAATGCAGTGTCAGTGCAAGATTCCCTTAATTATTTTGTTAACAAAATCATTATAGTTTACAGTCTATGGTATTAATTCATTGGTTTGAAAATACTATACGAAATAAATGTGGATGGTCTGTCAGTGCATTATTCCTTGTAACTGTTTTATTACAAAATGAGCACTGTTCAGCGTTCACTGATAGGTAGGTCTTAATTTGTTTCTAAGTACCTAGTTAACTAATAAAATAAAAACTAGTGCAGATCAAATAATTATTTCAATTTGTCATTTATTTAATTTTTATAGATAAACTCACTATAAGATTATGATTTCAAGACTTGCAAAAAAAAATACCTTCAAATATATTATATAGTAGACACTGTACTGTGAACAAAAAAAAACAACAACTGTTGTTCACATTATTGTTTATTTGCGGTTATGAATGTCACTTCTAATATGTATGAAACATTTCTAATTGAGAAAATAAACATTTGTATTGAACAGGAACAAGGAATTTCTACTTTTTGCGTAATAGCTTTTTCCTCTTAGACTTTTTATAACTATAAGGTCAGTAAATTCAGCATCACTCTCTTACGTCCACTGTGTTACTACATTTAAAGCATTTATAGTAGGTACCATCTAATAAAATTGTATTTAACAGTTCAATAATTTTTTTCTACCAGTTCAGCTTTTGGCATCATTTACTAACCTCATCTTCAAATTCACTGTCATAATCATTTCACTCTTAACACATCAGATTCTTCAGTTATACTGCAGATGAGCGGCAAACTAGTTTTAGATAAATCGACTGCTGATAGATGAAGCTTATTACCTTATACACACTGTGATCTTACTATTTTTATGTTGTGGAAATTCTTCTTAACGTTGTGGGAATTCTTTCATTGCTGAGTTATTGATATTATTGGTGTGTCGATGCTCACATACGGAAGTTTAAACTAACATTGTATTTTATTTTTTTCATAATATGCATGTTTGTTGTGCTTTCTTTGGTTTTCTCCTATGTTTTTTTTTTGGTTAGGTGGGGTTAGGTTAGGTCATGTTGTTCAGGCCTGCTTCGTAGAGTGTTCTGTACATAAACGACAAAAAAAAGATCCCTTAAACCACCAAACAAGCTGGGGGACCTGGAGCGAATAGGTGGGCTGGAGGGGGAAGAACATTATTAAGATGAGGTATTGATGCAAAATGTGAAAAAGGCTACTTTAGAATTACAACTAACCTGTTTGTCCATTTTATTTGTATATTTCCTTTCACTACGCAGCACCCATATTTACTCCAGCTCCTGTAACTTTTGGAGGGGTTGATTCCACAATATTTCTCTTGTTGCTTATGCATACAGGGTCGTTTTAAGCGTGTTTCTAGAAACCTTTTTCTGAAATCACGTGTGCTGCTCATCTGCATACCGGTTCTTTAAATACACAGTACATAAGTTAGAACCACTGTAGATACATACATTTAGGAAAAAAGGACTTATCTGGGGTGCCAGTGTACACAGAGGTGCAAGTGATTTGGATACTGGATTCTCCTTATTATTATCCCACTAGTGATGATAGGAAGTGGCATGTATTCGTTAGTATCAAAGTATTTCATCTAATTCTTCCAAAATTTTTCGAATTTGGATATTAAGATTATTCCAGGCTGCTATTAAGTTGATTACTGCATCTTTAATAGTCAACTTTTTAAAAATTTCAGTAACATTTGTCATCCCCTGTCGGCCCGAGGATGAAATAAAAAGAAAAGGTGCAAGGTATCTCCTGCCTGTCATAAGAGGCAACTAACTTGAATCAAGAACAGAGTTGTGTGATACCGTCTTGAGTCAAGCGCTGGCGGATGTCGGGTGCAGACGAACTCAGGGGAAGACTGAGAAGTGAAATAACCACTGGAGATTGAGACCTTTACTGTGAGCATTGAAACTTGCAGGTGGCTTAGCTTGCATGTTGCTCGGGTATAAAATTTCATGTGATGCCACCTTATGTCAAACACTGGCGGATGTCGAGTGCAGACAAACTCGGAGAGAGGCTGATATCTCTAGGAGAGTGGAGTAACTTCTGGAGATTGAAACCTCCACTGTGAGCTTCAAAATGGGCAAGCGACATCACTTGGGATGTTGGTCGTGAGTAAATTCCATATGATAGGGGCTTGAGTTAAGCCCTGGCGGGTGTCTGGTCCAGACGAACTCACAGGGAGGCTGATATCTCTAGCGGTGTGGTTTAACCCCTGGCGGTTAATACCTCCACTGTGAACCTCAAAACGGGTCGACGACTTCTCTTGGATGCTGCTGAGGAGCGAAACTATATGATATCGCCTTGAGTTAAACACTGACTGTTGTTGGATCCAGACAAGCTCAGCCTGAGATCTCTAAGAGGTGTGAAATACCCCTGGAGATTGAGAATTCCGTTGTGAGCTTCGAAACATACAAGCGTCTTTGCTTGGAAGATACAAACATTGGCAGCGGGTGAACAAGTCGTAAAAGGACCTTTTCAAACCAACTTTCACCATAAAAAAATATTGACGCCTGAATTTCATGGATAAAAACTAATAATTAAGTCTGAGCCACCGTAGCTCTAAGACACAGTGGAGGGACTGACCTAACATTTGTGTCATTTTTTATTATAGTAGATAAAATAGTGTTTCTGTAGTACAATTTTGTTAATTTAATAACATTTTGATCCATTAACTGTATGAGCTTGTTAATTTAATAACATTTTGGTTCATTAACTGTATGAGCAGTGAGACATTAGGGGGAAGATACCTGCTAACAATTTGCCCGTCTTCACTTTTCAATTCATTTTCGTTTGGATGACATGGTCTGTCATCCAATAAAAGTACAGCTCTTATCTTTATTATCTAGAAATCGTTTAACCTTCAAGTAAGTTTGAAAATGGTAGCAATCATTCGTTGATTTGGAATGTTCAGAGTCAAGAGGACATTTGAAATTTTTATATGACCTTGGCAGCAAAGCTTTACCACCAACGAATGGTTTTACTTTGTGTGTCCCAGTAGCATTAGTGTATACTAAAAATGTTCTTCGCTGTCTTTGAGTTTTATCAATCTCCACTAAAGTCCTATTTCATCAGCATTGTAAAGTTGCTCCATTATTAGATTATATTTAATGAGAATGGGCTATTCTAGTCCCTCCAGTGCGACCTTAGATTTATTGTGGCTCACCTGATTGCTTAATTTTCACCCATCAAATCTTACAGGAGTCGATATTTTTGCCACATCATATTTTTGCTTTTTTGGTCTCCAATTTATCGGTACATAATGAAATTACCTACGCCACACACACAGTTTAAACTTCAACGCCCTGTATATTCCTTAGGAAGCTAATTAAGGGGTTATGTTTATATCAACTTTTCTTATCAGAATGATCTG
This sequence comes from Tillus elongatus, assembly GCA_964006375.1. NCBI lineage: Eukaryota > Metazoa > Arthropoda > Insecta > Coleoptera > Cleridae > Tillus > Tillus elongatus. The sequence continues at coordinate 51,707,185 of OZ023270.1, forward strand.
TTCTATTGATTGCTCAAGTCCTACTACTACTTCCTAAGGGAAATACAGGTGTTGAAATTTTTTGTAACTTTTTTCAAAAATTTTTACACACACACACATCCTCTGTTACCAAATACCAACTCTGATTTTTCTAATAGCACACCTTATATATTGACATTTTTAGATTCCACGGAACATTCTGGAACTTTTATTGTATAACCTATCTTTCACTTATCTTGAGCCGTTTACGAAATCAAAATTATTTTTTAAGAAATTTGGCAACTAGCATCTCTTAAGAAAAAAATGTTTTCTTTTCAACCAGCATAGCTGGAGTTCTGATTTTTCGTTGGTTGTTCCTTATTATGTTGCTATATCATAAATTGTTATGCGAATTAAGTTGATGCATACAGGTGTCCGCAATATAATAGACTGTAATTAAAATGCAAGTGATGCAAAAATTTTAAATGGAACACCCTGTATTTTATAGTGAAACCCGAAGGATCAGTTAATTCTCAATCTAAAAGTATCATGTGATGATATACCTAATTTTAGTGGTTTTGGACTTATTAGCAAAAACAGAATAATGCAAGTAGCAAGCAAGGAAAACTATTTATTTGATTAATTCATGCAAAAAAGTTCCGTTTTATTTACTTGTTCAAAATGATACGACTTTAAAATAAAATAATACAGGTAGCAATAACTGAGCATTCTAAAATCAAGTAATAAATTACTATTCTAGAATAAAGAAAAAAATAACAACAATAAAGCAAAAAAAATCAATAACTAAATTATTTGTAACTCCTTGAACAATTTTTAACACTTTAAAATAAAAGAACAAGAGATAAACATAACAAAAGAAAATAACTAAATTGTTCGAAACGTCCTCCACTAACTCTTCAAACATTAAACAATTTGTTTCTGCATGTGGTCGGTTGTTGCTGCTCGTATCTCACAGGCCTCTAAAGACAGGAGGCCTGTGACACCGTAGATTGGGGGAGTTTAGTTCTACCTCCTTGTCTAGATCCGTCATGTTCAGTTATTAGCAGGGTCACCTCGTGCAGGATGCGGCTTTACACCGCGCATGACGGTCTTGGGTAAAGCTTCAGCGAAAGTTTCTGTTGTTATTTCCACTTCCTCAGCTTGTCCTTTGGCCCGCGACTCCTTAACCCCATCAAATGGGTATGGTCATTTTACATTGAGTTTTTGGATGGTCACTTTTTTAGCGGCCGTCAATAAATCTAGCATTCTTTGATAGTACCTCATACAACATATGTATTAGCGGTAAAAAAAGATTTCAAAAGTGTACGGAGCCGAGATATACAGGGTGATTCATTAGGTGAGTGACATTCATATCTCGGTGACTATGGCAACTAGAGCTTCGGTAAAAAAACTATTCGAAAGGTTTTTTCAAGTACAATTCACGTAATATGTTTTTATTTTCTTAATCTTGCCACCAGGTGGGGCTTTTTTTGCTAAAACTCTAAAGGCTGTTATCTCAAAATATTTCTATTACAATCTTCTCTCCTTTTTACTTTTCCTGTAACTCCTAATCTTGTTCCATATTTTTTGTCTGAGTTACGACCCTCTTATACGGGGCGTTCACGGCAATCGTTTAGAATAGCTATCTTCGTTATTAAATTCGATATGGCTCTTATTTGAAAAATCTAAAGTTGATGATGATTTCAAAAAACGAAACGTCGGACCTCGATTTTAATACCATTTTCAAATACTACTGAGAAAGGTGCTTTAAGAAAGTTAAGACCGTATTTGCGTATTTTCAGAAATGAAGAGGTTGTTACGAAAATAAGAAATTATAAAAATAAGTTTTTTTCACCATATTCAAGGAAGCGTAAAGATTATGTCACTTTTTTTCGCCAATAAATTATTTTCTTTACTAGATTGTGCAACTCCGCTCTCATTTAATCAATTTCATATATTTTACCGCTGTGAACGTGTAAATACTTACAGCCCTACACGTTGCATGCAGGGTGATTTATTTGTTAATGGCCCGCCCTTAAGGTGACTAGTTTAAACTTGTCTCGCCAAAACAAAATTATTTGTTTCCACAAAGCTTAGAATAAGGCCTACTATTTTTATCAAGAATATATCCTTTCATACTTAAAGTATAAGGGTTAATAAAGGGTCCCAAATTGGTAAAACATAAAATAATTGTAAAAATTGCCCTTATTCACAGGCCAACTTTAAAACTATAATGTGAACTATGAAATAAACATTAAATTAACATCATTATGTGAAAGGGCGGAGATAAAAGTTGTCATAAAGTGGCACCTCCCTGTGTTTTTCCACTCAACCTAGTCCAAAATCACACTAAGCAGTAGACACAGTTCTTATCTAAGTAGAAAAAAGTAATAATAATAACACACGCTTTATTAAGGATCGGTTACTGACAAGATCGTTGCTCGGTTAATTCTTAATGAAGGAATGTCTTCGAAGCCTAGAAAAAAATAATTACAGTAGGCGACATCTACCTTTTCGTATACAAAATATAAGCACCATCCCAATACCTCAGTTATTCTAACTGATAAAGAAGAGTTTACCAATAAAGACAACTTTTTTGGCACATTATGAGGTTTCTCGCTAATATATTAGCACTAGAATATAACTTCTGGTTTAACAGGAAACAAACTGGGCTTCCTTGTTTTGAGCTCAGCATTAGCTAAGTTACTATATCATCAGATTTGTTTTGGCGAGGCAAGTTCAAAAAGGTGCCATACAGGCTACCTGTATTGAGTAGGTAAGGCGGCGCTTGAGCCAACCTCTCAAGAAATAAGGGAAGTTATAATTCACTTGCATTTGAAAAATGCTGGCCAAATCGCTGGCAGTCTTAATTTATCGCGATATACAGTGAAATATTATTAGACGCTACAAAGCAACTGGATCTGTGGCTCAGAAACAGAGAAATGGTTTAGCATACCCCACCCACTCCGCTAGCCTATTGTTTGTCCAATCAGAAGCCGTCATTTGATCACGTGACAGTTGACACAGAAACAATCTCAAGAATAATTTCTTACTGTTACAGAGCGACTGCACCCTTTTACTGTCCCGAGGACTTCCAAGTTGTGGAATTCCTTACCGGCGCATGTTTTTCCTTCTCTTCCGAACCTCCAAACCTTCAAGTCCAGAATTAACAAGTTGCCTATTTCCTCCTTGTCGACACCCACGGTACGATAGGATTTAGGCTGTAAGCCCTCGTGGTGTGTTGTTGAAATAAAACAAATGAAAAATATGTGTGCCATACATTATTTAAAAAACTTCTTATTATTTAAATCTTTGGGTATGTAGTAAACTCACTTTAAGTAATTCATAAAAGCTCTAATTTAGTATTATATACATAACAAATAACTCATCTGGAATTTCTCGTGTTCGTAACAATCTCTTCATTTTTGAAAATATGCAAATTCGGTCTTTACTTTATTGAAGTACTTTTATCACTTGTATTTGAAAATTATCAAAACAGAGTTCCGACGTTTCGTTTTTTGAGAATCATCATCAATTTCGATTTTTCAAGTGAGAGCCATATTGAATTTAAATGTTAGACTTCTCGAAAGAATTTTACTGATGTATCACATGATGGGTCTAAATAACCAACTTATATAAACTTTTGATTGAATTCAACCCTTTTATCATCCTTATTATAAGAGGGTCGAAACTCAGACAAAAATATAGAACCAGCAGAAAACATTGTATTAGAAATATTTTGAGATAACAACCTTCAAAAGTTCCATCCGAAAAAGCGCCATCTGGTGGCAAGACTAAGCCATTTAAAAATATTACCTGAATTGTACTTAAAAAACCTTTCGAATGTTTTCCCCAAAGCACCAGTTGCCATAGTTACCGAGATATGAAAGTCGCTCACCTAATGAATCACCCTGTATACCTCAGCTCCCATGCATTTTTGAAATCTGTTTTTACCGCTATTACATATGTTGTCTGAGGTACCTACTATCAAGGCATACTACTTTTATTTGTGGCGGCTAAAAAAAGTGATCATCCCAAAACCCAATGTAAAATGACTATACCCCTTTCGAGATTTCTCTGCTCAAATGTTTTTTGACGTCAGAATCTAGGTACTCGTGAAAAGTTATACATCTTTCCACATTTGAACCACATTGTAGCTCCAATAATAACGGAGATGGTTATTGTAAACAATTCATGGGAAAAAGCATATCCAGATTCCAAGTCTAGATATCTCTGGAACTAAGCAGAATCGAAAACAACGTGTTAGCTTCATAAGATGGACAATCGAATTTGCAGTTCAACTAGCCGAGAAAATACCTAGCGTTAACTAAGAAAAGTTAACTTGATATGTCAATATCAGCAATTCGATGCGCAATTATTTTTTTGACGTCAGAATCGAGATGCCTGTGAAAAGTTGTACAACTTTCCCCATTTGAACCACATTGTAGCTCCAATAATAACGGAGATAACTATTCTAAAGGATTCCCGTGCATACCCTATATAATAGGGTCTCAACTCAGACAAAAAATATGAAACAAGATTAGGGGTTTCAGGAAAAGTGAAAAGAAACAAAAAACATTGTAATAGGAATATTTTGAGGTAACAGCCTTCTAAAAGTTTTATTCGAAAAAGCCCCATCTGGTGGCAGGGATAAGAAAATAAAAAATATATTTCCTGAATTATACTTGAAATAACTTTTCGAATAGTTTTTTCCCGGAGCTCTAGTTGCCATAGGTACCGAGATATGAATATCCCTTACCTAATGAATCACCCTGTATATCTCGGCTCCGATGCACTTTTGAAATCGTTTTTTACCACAGTTACATATGTTGTATGAGGCACTATCAAGCATGCTAGTTTGATTCGTCGCCGCAAAACAAAGTGATCATCCCAAAATGACCACACCCCTTTGGTTACAAGTATTATAACCAATATAGTAAAAACAGTGTACTAATATTTTCCATTAAAATTTGCAAACAGTTTTACACGCAAATCCGAAATTATTGCTCTTCACAATAACTTATTAAACAATTAAGTATTATTAGTTACCAAAATTTCACAAAAATTTGCTAAAAGAAAACAACATTCAGATTATATGCCTAACATGTAATTAAAATTTAACAAAAATGCAAACTTTTTTTTACTTCTCACGAAAATTTTAACCAGTGAAAACAAAGAAAAAAACTCTGGACGCAGCAAGTGCGTTATGGTAGTGAATTTTCATAAAATGTTTTTATTGCAAATATGTGTGTTTTCTTTTTAAGAAAGCAGGCATCAATTTTGGTTACCAGTATAACCTATATAGTAAAAACAATGTGCCATGTTTTATAAAAATAACTTTATTGTGTGAAAATGTACAAAAATTTCCAAAAGTAAACTTAAAGTGTTCCCGGAAAAACTCGTTGCTGGTCAACCTTATAGGTTAATAGCAAATTGGGCTATTCAAATATGAAGCATTTGATCAAAATTCGCTACCATAACGCACTTGCTGTATCCAGAATTTCTTTTCTTATAAACATGCATTATATTTCAATAGAAAATGCAAAAATGCAATAACATAAAGCGTGTTTGATTAAAAAAAAAGAAAATTTGTTTCACCAACGACTTATGGGCCAGCCTGTGATTGTGGAAATATTTTTTTAAGATGTAGCTCAAGACACCCTATAATTCATATATACAAATTTTTTTCATATCTTGTATAATAACTGATATATTGAGCTTTATTAATTTTTTACGAAAATTCGACAAAATTATATACCATTAAACGATAAACTCTATAGCTAAGGCTACTGCCAAGCATCAGAGAAAGGGTCTATTTGAAATGAATTTTCTGGAAACATTTTAGTAAAATGAAGGACAATGACGGTTCAAACCAAGACTTCAGGGTGTGTAAAACATTTTTCTTGAGACATTTGATTTCCATAGTCCGTTTTAGATTCAAGTTATTTGCCTAAATGTTGCCGGTTTTGACGTTTTAAATCGTAACTATGACTTTTTTGTCTTTTGAGCCACATAGCTAAATTTTGGTGGGTAACTTACCTATAGGGATATAAACCAGCGTACAAAATTTGGTTGCCCTTGCTTTGTTAATTTCGGATATATAAATTTTTTTCGAAAGAAAATACAAAATTTTCCGGGAGAACCTGGGCAGATTTTCCTGGCTAACGAACTTATCCAAGCCATTTGCAAAAGGAATTTATTCACCAAATTTAATTAAAATCGGCCCATTATTTTTTGAGTTATCGGTGTGACACACACACACACACACACACACACACACACACACACACACACACACACACACACACACACACACACACACACACACACACACACCCGCGCGCGCGCGCGCGCGCACACACACACACACGCACACGCACACGCACACGCACACGCACACGCACACGCACACACACACACACACACACACACACACACGCACACGCACACGCACACACACACACACACACACACACATACATACATACATATATATATATATATATATATATATATATATATATATATATATATATATATATATATATATATATATATATATATATATATATATATAAACATATAAAAATTGAAACTGACCCCGGTTATGTTTTCTAGGGGGCCTAATTAGCGCTCATTTGAAAAAAATTTTTCAAAATTCAAAAGTCGGGATCTCCTCATTAGTGAATTTTTTTAAAGAAAATTCACTAAAAATATAAACGGAAAAATACTCATATTTTCATGTCACAAGCTGTCAGAAATAGAACATTATTGAGTCTGTCACTGAGGTTTCACTTCACATTTGTGAAAACCATTTATCAACTACTTGTATATTAGTGAATTTTTATTTTAAAAAATCACTAATAGAGAGGAATCGATGGTGAGACTTTGCAAAAAAAAAATTTTCAAATGAGTGCAAACTAGGACCCCTAGAACCCATATCCGGGGTCAGTTTCAATATATATATATATATATATATATATATATATATATATATATATATATATATATATATATATATATATATATATATATATATATATATATATATATATATATCCATATCCTATAACTCAAAAAATAATTAACCGATTTCGATGAAACTCTGCAAGTGCCTTTCTTTTATTAATGGCTTGGATGAGTTCGTTAGCCAGGAAAATCTGACAGGGTTTTCCGGGAATATTTTGAGTTTTCTTTCGAAAAAAAATTTTTTTCCGAAAATAACAAAGCTATTTCAATGAAATTTACTAGATATGTTGCCTTGGGAGAGACCTTACTACGTACCAAAATTCAACTTTCTAAGTTGATAGAAAATTGAGTTATTCAAACTTTGAATTTAACTTAGAAAAAAAAAATTTCTCCGAATATTACAAAGTTATTTTAATGAAATGTTGTGGATATCTTTCCTTAAGCAAGACCTTACTACATACCAAAATTAAACTTTCTAAGTTTATAGAAAATTGAGCTATTCAAGTTTGAAGCATTTAATAAAAATTCACTACCATAACGCACTTGCTGCGTCCCGAGCTTTTTCTAAAAATGTAAACATAGATAATTCTATCAAATTAATGATTTCTTACCTTTTTATTATTATCATAGTATGCGATTGTAAATGTAAATATTTCCAAAACTAGAGTGTGTAGGTATAGGGAGTGTTGTACAAAGCTTGAAGTAAAAGACATGCCCTTTACTAACACAAAAACATGCTGTTCCATTTGAAAAAAAATATTTATCACCAACGATTTGTGGGCCAGCCTGTGATTGTCAAAATAATTTTACAAAATTCAACTCAAGGCACTCTATAATTAGCGTATACAATTTTTTCTCGTATCTTTTGTAATAACGGATATAATGAGCTTACCGTGGAAACGCGTCACCTTGAATATATATAAACAGATACAAACTGAAACTGACCCTAGATATGGGTTCTCCCTAGATATGGGTTCTAAGAGGCCTTAGATAATGCCGCGATCTCCTACATAGCAGTTTTTTTACGAACATTGGTATTTAACCACAAACTCTATAACTGACACTACTGTCAAAGCATCGGAGAATAGGTCTATTTGAAATGAATTTTCTGCAAATTATTCAGTAAAATGAATGACAATGACTGTTGAAGTAGAAGGGTTTGTAAGACACTGTGCTTGCGACATTTTCTATACATAATCCGTATTTATTTTAGGTTCTTTGGCTAAATGTTGCCAATTTTGACGATTCAAATTGCGACTTTGACATTTGAAGTGGAAAACAACAAAATTTGTTTCTTTAAATGCCTATATCTTTTACTTCCACATCATCACAACGTGTGGAAGTACCGCATGGGCGACAGAAACTCCAACAATTTTTTTCGCCTAAACGTCGTAAAAAGTATCAAAACATATAGAAAACATGATTATGACACGATTTTTCTTTTGTCTGTCGGTTGTCGGTCTGTATGTCTGTCTGTTTGTAGCCACGATAACTTTGGAACGAATTGAGATATCGTCTTCAAATTTGCTATACAGTTAGCACTCTACAAACGAACGGTTCGGATTGTTTTTGGGTACAATCGCTTTGGTGGGTAGGGGAAGAATTGGGGTGATTTGGTGAAAATTGACATTTTTTCGTTAAAACTCTAGTAATATAACGTTTTTTAGAGTTTATTTATTACAAAACTTTTAATTTCATCAATCATCTGGTATTCTGTGGTTAAATTAAATTAGAGGTTGAATGTGTGGATGTGGAATATTGTTGAGAAAAATTTCGATTTTTTTTGCTAAAACCGGGTAAAAAGGCTTAAAACATTAAAAACTTGCTTCTGGAGCGACTTTTTTTTGTCTGTGGGTATGTCGAATTTTCTGCTCATATTTCCTTTTTACTATCTACTCCGCCCAGGACCCATACTCACTCCTGGTCCGCTATCCGCTATCTATTGGTAAAAACGCCATATCACAATTTTTGATATGTGCCAAAAACCTTTAAAGAAGAATTTTTTATCCTCTGATGACGCTAACTTTGTTAGTGAAACGATCTTCAGGTCTATAAAAAGATGTGTTGTGGTGATTTGGGTTTTGCATGTGTACTTATTTAAAGTACGACAGTAAAAAAATCTAATACGGCCAATTCAATCGAAAAATGTCAAGAGATGTCATTAGAAAAATGTATTAGATTTAAAAAAAAGTTTCGTACTACATATTTACTTCTTTAATTAAACCACCCAGTATTTTCGAAACGAAGCCGTTTAGGACCTACAGGGAGGTCTAAATACCATGTGTGACTATTGTAATCTCCGAAACGATAAGAGTTTCGAGGTCGATTAAATTTGGAAAAAGTTGTCGTTCTTTAAGCCATTTAATATGACGTTTATAGCGTTGGCATTTTTTTTTACTTTTAGATATATTAGGGAAAATGTAAAAATGTCTAAAATTTTCAATCAATAATATTTCAAAAACTACCGATCTAAGAAAAAAGTTCAATACATAATTTCTTTAGTTTTCTATTCTCTAACTTTCTCAAAATGACGTTTGATGTTTGAAATATCGAAGCCAACGCCCTTTTTAGTGAATTTTCTTTAAAAAAAATACTAATGGCGAGATCCCGACTTTTTAATTTTGAAAAAATTTCTTCAAATGAGCGCGAACTAGGACCCCTAGAACCCATATCCAGGTTCAATTTTTATATGTTTTATATATATATATATATATATATATATATATATATATATATATATATATATATATATATATATATATATATATATATATATATATATATTTTGAGAAAGTTAGAGAATAGAAAACTAAAGAAATTATGTATTGAACTTTTTTCTTAGATCGGTAGTTTTTGAAATATTATTGATTGAAAATTTTAGACATTTTTACATTTTCCCTAATATATCTAAAAGTAAAAAAAAATGCCAACGCTATAAACGTCATATTAAATGGCTTAAAGAACGACAACTTTTTCCAAATTTAATCGACCTCGAAACTCTTATCGTTTCGGAGATTACAATAGTCACACATGGTATTTAGACCTCCCTGTAGGTCCTAAACGGCTTCGTTTCGAAAATACTGGGTGGTTTAATTAAAGAAGTAAATATGTAGTACGAAACTTTTTTTTAAATCTAATACATTTTTCTGACAACAATTGTTTCTAATGACATCTCTTGACATTTTTCGATTGAATTGGCCGTATTAGATTTTTTTACTGTCGTACTTTAAATAAGTACACATGCAAAACCCAAATCACCACAACACATCTTTTTATAGACCTGAAGATCGTTTCACTAACAAAGTTAGCGTCATCAGAGGATAAAACATTCTTCTTTAAAGGTTTTTGGCACATATCAAAAATTGTGATATGGCGTTTTTACCAATAGATAGCGGATAGCGGACCAGGAGTGAGTATGGGTCCTGGGCGGAGTAGATAGTAAAAAGGAAATATGAGCAGAAAATTCGACATACCCACAGACAAAAAAAAGTCGCTCCAGAAGCAAGTTTTTAATGTTTTAAGCCTTTTTACCCGGTTTTAGCAAAAAAAATCGAAATTTTTCTCAACAATATTCCACATCCACACATTCAACCTCTAATTTAATTTAACCACAGAATACCAGATGATTGATGAAATTAAAAGTTTTGTAATAAATAAACTCTAAAAAACGTTATATTACTAGAGTTTTAACGAAAAAATGTCAATTTTCACCAAATCACCCCAATTCTTCCCCTACCCACCAAAGCGATTGTACCCAAAAACAATCCGAACCGTTCGTTTGTAGAGTGCTAACTGTATAGCAAATTTGAAGACGATATCTCAATTCGTTCCAAAGTTATCGTGGCTACAAACAGACAGACATACAGACCGACAACCGACAGACAAAAGAAAAATCGTGTCATAATCATGTTTTCTTTATGTGTTGATACTTTTTACGTTTAGGCGAAAAAAATTGTTGGAGTTTCTGTCGCCCATGCGGTACTTCCACAAGTTGTGATGATGTGGAAGTAAAAGATATAGGCATTTAAAGAAACAAATTTTGTTGTTTTCCACTTCAAATGTCAAAGTCGCAATTTGAATCGTCAAAATTGGCAACATTTGGCCAAAGAACCTAAAATAAATACGGATTATGTATAGAAAATGTCGCAAGCAGAGTGTCTTACAAACCCTTCTACTTCAACCGTCATTGTCATTCATTTTACTGAATAATTTGCAGAAAATTCATTTCAAATAGATCTATTCTCCGATGCTTTGACAGTAGTGTCGGTTATAGAGTTTGTGGTTAAATACTCTATAATTTTTAGCCAATGTTCGTAAAAAAAACTGCTATGTAGGAGATCGCGGCCTTTAAACGTTGAAAAAAATTCTTCAAAAGAGCGCTAACTAGGCCTCTTAGAATCCATATCCAGAGTCAGTTTCAGTTTGTATCTGTTTACATATATACAAGGTGACGCGTTTTATATATATATATATATATATATATATATATATATATATATACATATATATATATATATATAAATATATATATATATATATATATATATATATATAATATATATATATATATATATATATGTATGTATGCATGCATGCAATGTATGTATGTATGTATCACACCGGTGACTCAGAAAATAATGGCCCGATTTTGATAAAGTTTGGTATGCACCTACCTTTTCTAAGTGGCTTGGATAAATTTGTTTCCGGGAAAATTTTGGTTTTTCTTTCCGAAAAAAATCGGTCTTGTTTCGGACAAAAATTTTACCTCAAAAAATAGAAAAGCTATGGTAACCAAATTTGTAACGTAAGTTTACGAGATTAAAGGGGAACTATATATCAAAATTTATATATCTATATTAAAAGAAAAAAAGTTATAAAAAAATATTTGTTGTCAGATCATTTCTATGAAAATTCACTACCAAACCCACTTGCTGCGTCCAGACTTTTTTAAATACGGACCATGGCTTTTTACATCACCATATGAAAGGAAATTTAATTTATAAATTCAACCATGTATCACAAATTTATTTCCTACGTTTCGATACCGAAAAATTCATCAGTATTTCTTTGAATTTGGCCCCATATACGGTCCTGTATCACGAGTTTAGTAATGTAGGAAGACTTTTAATTTACGTATAACTACGTCTACAATTAAAAAGAAGTGAATTTGATGTTTGATTCAATTACAATTATTGGTATAAACAATAACTAAATAATATATGCGGTCGACTTAGTATCACATGAGGAAACCAATTAAAAAATTAAAAAAATTAAATTGATTACAAAAATGTCTTATTACATAAAAATATCTATTCTAGATATTAGCAATGACACTTGTTATTTTACAAACACAATGTTTTGCTATTTGCAAATGAGGCTTGGAAAACAGTTGAACATAAGTTGTTTACTTGTTAAATTGAATTTGATAATATCAGAATTATTGCATGAAAAGTAATGATAATTGATTTTCATTTCGATTTAAGTCTTTTAAAGTTAAAATTTGGTTAAAACGAATCTTCTAATAAATAAACGTTACATATTAAGTTATTAGTGAATTTTCTTTTAAAAAAATCACTAATGAGGCGATCCCGACTTTTGAATTTTGAAAAAATTTCTTCAAATGAGCGCTATTTAGGACCTCCGGAACCCAAATCCGAGGTCAGTGTCAGACTTTATATGTTTATATATATATATATGTTATATATATATATATATATGTATATATATATATATATATATATATATATATATATATATATATATATATATATATATATATTTATGTGTCACACCTATAACTTAAAAAATAATGGACCGATTTTGATAAAACTTGGTGAGTACCTTCCTTTCGCAAGCGGCTTGGATAAGTTCGTTAGCCAGGAAAATCCGCCGAGGTTTTCCCGGAAAATTTTGTGTTTTCTTTCGAAAAAAATCGAATTTTGTTTATATTTTCAAAATTAACAAAGTAAGGGCAACCAAAATTCATACGCGGGTTTATATCATTATAGGCAAGTTACATACCAAAATTTAGCTCCGTAGGTTAAAGGACAAAAAAGTTACAGGCATTTAAAGAAAAATAAATTTGGGTTCTCCTCAAAACGTCAAAATCCCGATTTTAAACGTCAAAATTGGTGAGTACCTTCCTTTCGCAAGTGGCTTGGATAGGTTCGTTAGCCAGGAAAATCCGCCGAGGTTTTCCCTGCAAATTTTGTGTTTTCTTTCAAAAAAAATTATATCTCCAAAATTAACAAAGTAAGGGCAACCAAATTTTATACGCGGGTTTATATCATTATAGGCAAGCTACCTACCAAAATTTAGCTCTGTAGGTCAAAAGACAAAAAAGTTATAGGCATTTAAACATAAATAAATTGGGGTTTTTCACAAAACGTCAAAGTTGCGATTTAAACGTCAAAATTGGCAACTTTTAGGAAAAGAACTTGAATCTAATACGGGCTATGGAAATAAAATGTCTCAAGAAGAATGTTTTACAAACCCTGATGTCTTAGTTTCAACCGTCATTGTCCTTCATTTTAATAAAATGTTTCCAGAAAATTCATTTCAAATAGACCCTTTCTCTGACGCTTGGCAGTAGTCTTAGCTATAGAGTTCATCGTTAATGGTATATAATTTTTGTAGAATTTTCGTAAAAAAAATCAATAAAGCTCAATATATCTGTTATTATACAAGATATGAAAAAAAATTGTATATATTAATTATAGGGTGTCTTGAGCTACATCTTAAAAAATTATTTCTACAATCACAAGGTGGCCCATAAGTCGTTGGTGATACAAATTTTTTTTTTTTTTTTTTTTTTTTTTTTTAAATCAAACACCTTATCTTATTGCATTTTTGCATTTTCCATCGAAATATAATGCATGTTTGTAAGAAAAAAATTCTGGACGCAGTAAGTGCGTTATGGTAGCTAATTTTGATCAAATGCTTAATATTTGAATAGCTTAATTTGCTATTAACCTATAAGGTTGACCAAGAAACGAGTTTTTTCGGGAACACTTTAAGTTTACTTTCGGAAAATTTTCTACATTTTCAAACAATAAAGTTATTTTGATGAAACATGGCACATTGTTTTTACTATATAGATTATACTGGTAACCAAATGTGATGCCTGCTTTCTTAAGAAAAAACACATTATTGCAATTAAAAATTAGTGTTTTGAAAATTAACTACCATAACGCACTTGCTGCGTCCAGAGTTTTTACTTATGCAAGGTCACTCCGTAATGCTAACAATGCTCTTGAAAGTTATCATAATTTGTGCCCGAAAAGGAAAATTCCAAATGCGACAATCTTTTTGCGGCTAGTCAGAAACTTGCGAGATTATGGTTCTTATAATAAGCCAGAAAAAAGAAATGCCGATGATGAAGAGAAATTAAGTGTACTAGGCAGGTACCTATTACATTATTCTAAGTTATAGTTTTCTGTTTACAATCCATGATATAATATTGCTTTTAGCATATCATGGTTATAAAAATAACATTAATGGAGATGCTTTTATAAGAAATTGAAAGAGAAGTAGGAGTGTCAAAAACGCCCGCAAGAAGGATTTTGCGTCGGAATAAATTTAGACCTCATCGCTGCCGAAAGGTTCAACATTTACGCAAGACAGATTACCAACGAAGGAGGATATTTTGTCGGTGGATTTTGAGACGGAGACTGCAGGATCTTGATATTTGCAGAAGAATTTTATGGATTGAGGAAAGCAGATTTTGCAATAATTGATGGTTCAATAGCAACCTTCATTATCGTTGGACGCAGGGAAATCAATACATTCATTACGAAACAGTTCTAAGAAAGGTTCGGCATTAATGTTTTGCTTGGAATACTGGATTCAAAAGTAGAGGGTCCTTTCGTTTTCGACGAACATTTGACAGTAAGTTTTTTAAAAGATACTTTACCCGATTTATTAGACGATCTGCCAGTTGACGTGCTCAAGAATTTGGTTTATTTCCGACAAGACCAAGCTCCAGCACATCGCGACCGTCGTGGTGTTCGATCTCATAATCAATTCAAGCCTCATTATTGTATTGGCAACAATTGATTACCGGGTATCGCTCCTATGGACTTCTCCATATGTTTTTTTTAAAGATAACGTGTATAAACTACACCTCTAGACTTGGACGATTTAATTTTGAAAATACGTGAGGCATGTAACAAAATGAATCCAACAATGTTAGAGAATATTGATAGAAGACTAATAAAAAATGCGCAGATTTGTTTGAGAAGTAATGGGGGTCACTTCGAAAATCTGGACTGGTTAGCTTAATGTAATGAGAAATGCTGGTTATTAATTTTAACACTCCTTCTAAGATTATTTTCAATTGCCTTCCTCATGTTCTGCAGTCAACCGCATGTATTCTTTAGTTATTGTTTATACCTATAATTGTAATTCCATAAAACATCAAATTCGCTTCTTTTTAATTGTAGACGTAGTAAAACGTAAATTAAAAGTCTTCCTATATTACGAAACTCATGATACAGGGGTGCATACAGGGCACAATTCAAAAACAACATACTGATGATGAATTTTTCGGTACCGAAACGTTAGAAAGCATATACTTGTGATACATGGTTGAATTCATGATTAAATTTCCTTTCATATGGTGTTATAGAAAATCCAGGTCCGTATTTAAAAAAGAGGGTGTTGGCTTCGATATTTCAAACATCAAACGTCACTCGGAGAAAGTGATCAGCCTATGTTGTAGAGAATAAAAAGCTAAAGAAGTTGTGTATTGAATTTTTTTTTTCAGATTGATAGATTTTGAAATATGGATTGAAAATTTGATACATTTTTACACTTTCCTTAATATTTCGAAAAGTAAAAACAATTTGGCAACGCTGTCAACGTCATATTAAAGGGCTTCAAGAATGACAACTTTTTCCCAATTTAACCGCCCTCAAAACTCAAAACCGTTCGGAGATAGCAATAATCACACATGGTATTTGGACCACCCTGTATATGTTTATAAACTTTTTGCTTTAAAATTAAGTAAACTTTTAGTTCTTAAAGTTTGTGTGATACTTAATAAACAGCCTACACACACACGCGCGCGCTCGCGCTCCGACGTCACACGCATGCGTATCACCCCGGCGGAGTTGGCGGATATCTCAGAAGTTCCCATCTATACCTACTGTTTGCTTTGACAGATTTACAAATATTTTCCTTTGTACGGTTGTGTTGTTCTGAGACAGTGGGCACAGCTTCTTGCGCTTCCTTTTCTGCCTGTTATGCGGTAATGTGCTTCAAAAAGATATATTGCTGAGTTGTTTATCAAGTTCCCAGTGCTCGGTCCTCAATTTTGCTTGTAACTCCAAGTAGCAACCGTTAAGATCTCTTGGCGTCTGGTCCAGGCCTCCTGTGGAATAGATCTGCTTTCTCAACAAGGCGCTTGCTTGTTCTTTGATATAGGCGGCGGTCTGTTTCTGACAAGTATTTCAGTATCACTGTTTGATCTCTGCAATGACACAAAAAATGTTAATTATCCAGTCGTTGATTATTCTTCCTCCGTTTATCTAGATAGGGGACTACTTTCGCGACTTTCTCTGGTCATCGATGATTTTTTTTATTGGTGGAACGCACTTGGGTTTCTAGTAGAGTCGAACCCGACTACCGACACCGTCCTTAGCAACATGACATGGTGTAACTGCGGCCACACGGGGGGCCGTCATGGGTTGCGCCGGTTTCTTTCCGGTTTTTTTTTCTTCCATTAAATGTCTCGCACCCGTCGCAACATTCATGTGAGAGACGAAACTGTACATCGTTTACTTTTTTTTTGGGTGAAGCCTCTGCCCTTTCTTGGTCGTCTTCGGTTCGGGTGCCTTCGGTTTCTTTGTAAGACCAGCTTTGGCATTTTTCGCCTTGGACGGCGACTTGGGTTTGGCCGCGGAGACGGGCTTCCTACTGGCACCGGCGCCGACTGGCTTCTTCGCCTTGGTGCTGGAATGGGGCTTTTTCGGTTGCGTCGCGGGTTTCTTGGCTTCGGCGCCGCCGCCTTCGGTGTATCCCCGGCGACGATTCTCTTCGCCTTCTTGGCGGCAGGGTTCATGTCGCATTCGCCGCCTCCTTGAACGGAGCCCGACGCGAGACTGAAGGAACCGGAGGCTCGCTTGCCATTCGTCTGTACCAGAGAACCGGAGGCGACAGCCGACTTCAAGTATTTCTTGATGAACGGCGCCAGCATGTCTGCGTCCACCTTGTATTTGGCGGCGATGTACTTCTTGATGGCCTGCAACGACGAACCGCCGCGTTCTTTCAAGTCCCTGATCGCTTTGCCCACCATATCGGACGTCGGAGGATGAGACAGTTTCGACTTGGGGAGGTTATTCACTTTTTTGTCTTTCTTTGCTTTCGCACTTTTCGCCGGAGCTTCTGGAGGAGATTGAACGGCCGTATCTGTCATTTTCGTTATTAGCTTGACGACATCACGCGAGAACAGGGACGACACATCGTTGCAAGCATCGAGAATGGCTGAGGGGTGTAGGTAAATTATTGTTAATCATAATTATTATTAATTGTTACAAAATGTTCTTATTTATTACTTTATAAGTGTAAGGGTTAAAGAAAAGCGATTCAAAACTTTATGGGGAATATTTGTTAAATTGTTTTACATAAAAAAATTCAAAAATATTCTGTTCCTAATGAGTTTTTTTTCAGTTATGAAAGCGCCCTATCGACGATCTCACTCAAGTATGCTACTTTAGACTCGTGTACAGTTCTCCTAGTCAGAACAAAAACATTGATTTAGCAGTTGTTCCAAATATATCTGTAATAGAATAACAAATTATTCATAACAATAAAAACCGTTAGTTAGTAACACCATTTACTTTTTGAATAACTATTTATTCATCTTTCAGTTCTAATAAAATTACCGTGTTAAATTAATAATAAATACCAGAAGACATGTGTTTAACTGCTAACTTATTTTATATTTTTTATTTTACAGGTCAACAGGGTCAAATGGAACAAGAACTGGCAACAAAAATGATCCAAATTCAGAGTAAACGGTTTTATTTAGATGTTAAACAGAATCGGCGAGGGCGTTTCATCAAGGTTGCTGAGGTGAGTAGAAAAAAAAATAGTAGAAAAGTCTGACATCTAAAGGAACCAAATGAAATTGAAATAAAACGAAGTAGTTAAATGTTTCTGATGTTAATGTGCTAGTACTACTACTTTGAATTATCACTTGCCATCTAGTTTCTAGCCCTTTCAAATTACGTAGTGGCTTTGTTCAGAATTAATTATAAGGTTGTTGTTAAGAACTATATTTTCGTGATAATAATTTATTGCTTCTTAGTTTATTTAAGTTATCTGAAATTATGGTTGTTCGATAAATCTTACATCCATTTCATTAACCCTCTATCTGATTTTTGTTGTGTCCAACACTATAGATTTAATACCAAATCAAGGAACTGTTGACATATGAACCCCAGAACCGAAAAAGCTATCAACTTGCTACGCATGGTGAGTCACAAAAGTTGGGGAGCCGATCCAAACGTATCACTGATGATGTATAAAGCATACATAAGGTCCATTATTGACTATGGCTCTATCTTTTACGACCAAGCTGCAAAAATACACTTAGACAAAATAGAAAAGATCCAATACAAATGCCTTAAAATATCAATCGGAGCTCTAAATAGTACACCAACAAACAACTTGCTAGCAGAATGTGGAGAAATACCCCTTCAATATTGAAGAAACATTCTAGCAAGCCGAATGATTATTAAATGGTACGCTAAGGACAGCCAACTTACGGCAAAATTACACCACTTGCTTATAAGTGACCTTACAAACAAGTATTGGACAAAAAAAATCAGTATTGCTGGCAGAATTATACAGTGACCTTCAAGACATAAAAACTTAAATTCACATAGATAGGCTAAACCCGATTTTTGAAATAAATTCGCACCTGTCAGAAATAAGCACCAAATATATCGAAAACCTGCTACCATTTCCAATCCACTCTAGAAATATAATACTAAACCTCGAGCTGGACAACTACAAAAATCCTTACTGCATATATACAGATGGCTCAAGGCAAGAAGATGGCACAGCATGCGCATTCTACAACCCACAAATCAAAACTTGCAAAATGTTAAAATTAAACAGCCATATGTCAATATACACGGCGGAGATTATTGCTATCTTAGAAGCCCTGAAATATATCCTATTAATCCAACACACTATGTTTGTTATCTTGTCAGATAGCCAAAGTTGCATAAGAAAGTTAGAACACGTTTATACCTCCAAATCAACTAACTACATTTTAAAAGCTATCAATGATTTCCTTGTGGAAATTTCAAAACATAACTTTCTGCTGGATCAAAGGTCATTGCGGACTTAAAGATAATGAATGTGTGGACAGCCTGGCAAAATTTGCTATCGAATACGGGGAAGAAGGACCTTATTTATGCCCGTCAACCGATATTGACATCTACGCGAAGAAAATGTACTTTGAAAAGTGGCAGAAACATTATAAAGCAGATCAAGTTGGTAAATTCTACAAACAGCTTCAGTCAGACTTACAGAGATGGCCATGGTTCTACAACACCGATTAAAAAAAAGAATGGATCTGCATTATCTGTAGACTCAGATTTAACCATTTGCTAGTTCCAGCCTATCTAAACAAAATCAACCTAAGAACGAGTCCTTTGTGTGAGTGTGGTGAACTGGGCGATTCAGAACATATGTTGCTGCAATGCCCCTTGAATCTTGCCAAGATAGATGCGTATGTAAGTCATATCTATAAAATGAAAATAGTGCAACTACCATTCAATTTAATGAATTTACTACAGGGAAGAAACTTAAACATATACAAATTAATAAGAGACCTGATAAAATAAATTAGAATAAAAATACAAAAGTGTCTGCATCGTATTAGAAATAAGAAATAATAATGTGTAATGTATATGCGTTTGTAACTTTAAAATATTAAATTTAACTCCTTCTGTCTACCCCACTGTGATTATACCTGTGAATCCGTGGTCCGTCTTGTGTGTCTAGAAGTGGCCATGACAGACCCCTTGGTCCAAGTGTCCCCGTTTATAATCCCTAGTAAATAGATTTAAAAAAAAGTGTTAACAGCTCAAAAAAAGAATATCCTTCATATTTAAAACAAACAAAAACACAGAAGTATTGTATGAAAATATATAAAAAGTATCACAAAATGTAAACTAATATTATATATGTATGTATATATGTGTATATATGTATATATCAAAAGAAAAGTAGTATACAGATGGGATCCAAACCAAGAAGCCGGAAAAAATGTGCGAATGGTCTGACGACCACAGCAATGAAAGAAGACAACACACACACGACATATGAACATACAACAGTATGTAGCTATTGTTATTTTAATAAAGTTTCGTTTAACCTTTCCTAGTGAACATTGCCACATTTGTAATTATTATATGCGTACACACACTACCTAAACTGCCAGTAACTGTGGAATTCAACAATTACAATTTTAACATGAAAGGGTGATTCTAGACATTTTAAATTAAAAACGTTACCCAAGCTTCCTTAAATATGTGTTTAATTGAAGCAAGCTAGTTATCATTTTCTGGTTGATTTTTAAAATAACAATTGCCCTAAAACAAAGTAAAGAGAGGAATTGTAGATTGTTTAATGAGTTGTATAGGCTTTTGGCCTCTCACGCTGCGACCTCAATGGGTCTTTAGTGCATGACTCTTTTGTCCAAGAGTTGCCCAAAAAGGTCAGACTTTTTATGTAGTTCACTATCTTGGGTGGTATTTTACCTATTTCCTGGGGTGTCAGGGTCACTCCTCCAAGGTATTTGAGCCATTTGCAGAACTGAGCCATGCAGTCGCATAGCAAATATTCTGTTTCTGCTGCTTCAGTGCATTATCTGCAGTTTTCACTGTCCGCCTTGCCCCTCTTCACAAGGTGATACCTTACGGGGAAGTGTCCTGTGAAAAGTCCTGTGATTGTTCTTAAGTCGTTTCTGTTCAATCCACGAAACAGTTCAGACTTCTCTGTTGATATGGTGATGAACAGTTTTGACTGTCTGAAGCCTGGCTTTTTCCTCTAGTATGACAGCATTTGGTTCTTCTCCCAAGTATCAAGTTGTTTCTTACGTGACTTTTTGTTAATCCACAATAGGGCTCTGAACCATAGAATGGTGTTGTTGCTGCTCTTTTTGCAAGGCTATTTGCTTCATAGTTTCCTTCGATGTCTTGATGCCTTGGAACCCACATCGAAGTACTTTGTTGTTCGCAGCTAATTGCTCCAAGGTTTTTTTTGTACCCCCAGGTCAGTATAGACTCTTGTTTTAAACGATTTCAGAGTCTTTAGTACTACCTGACCCCTTGACAGGATAGTAGATATAGATGGGCAATTCTGGGCCCTCCTTCAGGAGGTCTGACCGCGCACGCGCGTGACGCCATCCAAGGCGGCGACGCATGCACGTGACGTCATCCAAGACGACGACGCATGCGCGTGACGTCATCCAATAAGGCGGCTGCTGGCATGTGACACTTGAAATGTCATTCAGGATGGCGGCTGCGCATGCGCATGATATCCAAGATGACAGCTGACATGTGACATTTGACAGCTGACGTGTGACACTTGAGGGCTGACATGCGACATTTGAGAACTGACGTGGCATTTGAGAGCTGGCATGTGACATTTGAGAGTTGGAATGAGACATTTGACAGATGATATTTGACAGTTGTTTACATTTTTTATTTGAATGACAGTTGGCAGGAAATTTAAATTTACATGAAAATTTGTGTGTGTGCTGTGAGGGGATTCCTGTTTGGCCGTGTTGATTGCGAACCCCAGTTCAGGCAGCCTTTCATCCCACTGTCGCTGATCATGCTCGCCAAAACTGGGCAATCATGGTTTTCAGCGTGCGATTCGCCCTCTCGACAGCATTGGCCTGGGGAGTGTATATTGGGGTCAGTCTCTGGGCTATGCCTAACTCCTTCAGCCAGCCCTTGTGTTCATGAGACCCCAGTTGTTTCCCGTTGTCCGAGATCAGTGTCTTGGGGCAGCCAAACTTGGTGATGACCATTTCGAATAATTCTTTGTTGACAGCGGGGGCGGTGGCTTTCCTCAACGGTCGGTATTCTACCCATTTCGTAAAACGGTCTTTGGCGACAATAATAAAATTCTGCCCCTTTTTGGACCGAGGCAGGGGTCCCACTAAATCGACGCAGACGGTTTCCCATGGTGTCTTGTTCTAGGAAGGCTGCATCTTCCCGGGGGTCTGTTGTTGGGAGACTTTAAACCTCTGACAGCGATTACATTGCCTCACATAACTCGCAACTTCCCGAAACATCCCTGGCCAATAGTAGCGACAAGCTATACGGGCAATGGTTTTTGAAATGCTCATGTACCCGGCGGTCGGTTCGTCGTGGTTTTCCCGTAGAATTCGGCCACGCACGTCCTTAGGGATGCACAACTTCCAGGGATCGCTCAGCTCGGGTCCGCTTAAGTTGTATGTGTCCCAAAAATGTCGGTACAGTCTTCCGCCCCCGATGGAATAATCGGGAAATGCCTCCGGATTCCTTTCCGCCTGGTCCAACTTACGTCTGTACCAGGAACAGCTTGCTTCCTCTTCTGTGAAGCAAATGTTCTCTTCCGTGGACTCTTCACAGCTCTCCAATGGTGAACGGGAGAGGGCGTCCGCGACACGGTTTAGTGCCCCTCGTCGATATTTTATCGTGAAGTCGTATTGTAGAAATAGGCTCCACCTGGCCACACGCCCAATCGGGGTTTTAATCGTTTGCAACCACCTAAGAGATTGGTGGTCTGTCAGTACTGTGAAATGGTACCCCTCCAGGTATGGGCGCATTTTTTCAATCCCCCATACTACGGCCAGGCACTCTTTTTCTGTCACGGAATAATTTTTCTCGGCAGGGCAGAGCGTCCGGCTGGCATACGCGATGACTTTCTCTGACCCGTCGATGTTCTGTGTCAGAGCTATGCCTAGCCATTATCACTGGCATCAGTTTGCAGGACGAATTCTTTCGAAAAGTCCGGACAGGTCATGTCAGGTCAGGTCAGGTCACACGAGTAATGTTAACCCTAAGCCTGTTATTTTCCACTATTGCACCGGTATTAATTTAATGCAAGTATTTATCGCTTGCCGCTTGTTACCAGGGTACCCACTCCTCTGGAAAACAGGGAAAACCGGGAAAGGTCAGGGAATTTGTAGAAGGAAAAATTGAGAAAAGTTGTGAAAATTGACTAAGAGTCTGTGAATTTTTGTCCATGTCTAGTAAAAATTATTTATTTACGTTTTATGATAAATAATTAAAACACAATGATGGTATGTATTTGTGTAAGTAGCGTTTTCGTTTATTTGTAAGGAAAATTGTGTTTTATAAATAGAATTTTGTGGAAGTGTGTTTACCACCATGAGGCGAAGATCTTGTATTCTGTCACACAAAGTCAGGGAAGTAAGTTTTGGCATGTCAGGAAAATCCGCGAAAATTCAGGGAAATTGATCTGCTGTTAATGCCATTTTAATACTATAGCTAAATTAAGAATGTGCTAAATCGATCATGGTAAATTATTTTTATTGATACATTTTTATATACCGAAATATTAAATTAATGTTTGTATTTTCACTGGTAAATATTTCCTTACCGGAGCTACTTTATCTGGTATGAAATAGAGGCTGAATGTAGTCGCATTATTGTAGCGAGTTTTCATTTTAGTGAATTTTCTTTAAAAAAAAATCACTAATGAGGAGATCCCGACTTTTAAATTTTGAAAAAATTTCTTCAAATGAGCGCTATTTAGGACCCCCGGAATCCAAATCCGAGGTCAGTTTCCGATTTTATATGTTTATATATATATATATATATATATATATATATATATATATATATATATATATATATATATATATATATATATATATATATATATATATATATATATATATATATATATATATATATATATATATATATATATATATATATATATAAGGAGAAAGGTTTAAGGGCAAAGCCGCAGGGTGACAACCGCACACACGTGTTTCAGGCTTATTAGCCATCATCAGTACGGTATAGCCAGGTGAAGATGGGAACACTCTGGATGAAGATGCAAAGATACACCTGGCTATACCGTACTGATGATGGCTAATAAGTCTGAAACACGTGTTTGCGGTTGTCTCCTTGCGACTTTGCCCTTAAACCTCTCTCCTTGTGTAGTACAGAAATGCCGTGTTATCAATCCTGTTATAGTATATATATATATATATATATATATATATATATATATATATATATATATATATATATATATATATATATATATTTATATGTATATTTATATGTATATGTATATATTTATGTCACACCTATAACTTAAAAAATAATGGACCGATTTTGATAAAACTTAGTGAGTACCTTCCTTTTACAAGTGGCTTGGATAAGTTCGTTAGCCAGGAAAATCCGCCGAGGTTTTCCCGGAAAATTTTGTGTTTTCTTTCGAAAAAAATCGAAAAAAATTTATATCTCCAAAATTAACAAAGTAAGGGCAACCAAATTTCATACGCGAGTTTATATTATTATAGGCAAGTTACCTACCAAAATTTAGCTCCGTAGGTTAAAGGACAAAAAAGTTACAGGCATTCAAAGAAAAATAAATTTGGGTTTTCCTCAAAACGTCAGAATCGCGATTTTAAACGTCAAAATTGGTGAGTACCTTCCTTTCGCAAGTGGCTTGGATAAGTTCGTTAGCCAGGAAAATCCGCCGAGGTTTTCCCGGAAAATGTTGTGTTTTTTTTTTCGAAAAAAAATTATATCTCCAAAATTAACAAAGTAAGGGCAACCAAATTCACACGCGGGTTTATATCATTATAGGCAAGTTACATACCAAAATTTAGCTCCGTAGGTTAAATGACAGAAAAGTTACAGGCATTCAAAGAAAAATAAATATGGCTTTTCCTCAAAACGTCAAAATCGCGATTTTAAACGTCAAAATTGGTAATATTTAGGCAATGAACCTGAAACTAATATGAGCTATGGAAGGAAAATGTCTCAAGAATAATGTTTTACAAAGCCTGAAGTCTTAGTTTCAATCGTCATTGTCCTTCATTTTACTAAAATATTCCCAGAAAATTCATTTCAAATAGACCCTTTCTCTGATGTTTTGGCTGTCGGTTTAGTTAAGTTGATGCTTTCGCTGTAGGTTTAGTGAAGTTTATGGTTTAACGGTCTATAATTTTTAGCTAATTTTCGTAGAACAAATTCGTTACTGCATTTTTTATCGAAATATGATGCATGTTTGTAAGAAAAAATCTGGACACAGTAAGTGCGTTTTGGTAGCAAATTTTCATTAAATCCTCCAAATTTCAATAACTAACAGCAAGGGCGTTTTGGTTGCGAATTTTCATTAAATGTTTCAAATTTCAATAACTCAATTTGCTATTAACCTAAGGTTCATTGGCTAGGAGACCAGTTTTCTCGGAAATATTTAAAGTTTATTTTCCGAAAAGTTTTGTATATTTTCAAATAATTATTTTGATAAAATATGATACACTGTTCCTACTATATAGGTTATACCGGTAACCAAATTGATGCCTGCTCACATTAGAGCGATATATTTGTAATTAAAAACATTTGTATGAAAATTCACTTCCATAACGCACTTGCTGGGTCCAGAGTTTTTTATATTTTATTGGTTTTATTGGTTTTATTGAATTAAACTTTTGCTTTTGTATGTTTGTAAATATTACTCATTAATGAGAAAGTTTTAACTAACTAGTTGTGTCTCACTGCACCATTAGTAGATAGATGTGCTTATGCTTGTGTGTGAAACCTAAACACTGCTTATAATTAACTTCGATAGATACTTGTCATACTTTTGCTTCCATCTTATTGAGTTAAGAAAACGGCGATTACCGGGGAGTCAGTAATTAAAACCTACTTAGCTTCTGTAACCTCTACCGGAAATAATAACAATTGACATCTGGCTTATAGTTTTCTCCACCATGCTACCCTAGGACAAGGCTATTCTTAAACAGTACGTTGTAATGTACTACGAAGGCCTTAGCAGAAGCCTTCACAGGGATCTAACCTTGTCATATTTATAGTGAACAAAGATGGCGCCCGAGGAATAGTAATTAAATGAAATAATAAAGGAGTCTGATTGTCAGTGACAGTCACGCCTGAAGGACGGGTTGTTAATAACCGTAGGGTGTCTGCTTAGCCAAAGTTCATCACAAAAAGATGTCGCCCGATCAGCGACCTAGTTATTAAGTCCCGTAGGTGTAGGAATTAAATATATCCTGTGAATTAAGGCCAGTTGGGCTCCTGGAGGACTGGACCAGCGTAAGGTCTCCTATAAATGAACCCCTGGGTTCTGTAGGCGTGGACTACTTAGTCCTCTTAGTTCTGTATAGTGGACAGAAGTGTCCTGTTGTATTTATCGACATAGGTGTCCTGTTTTTAGTGCGTTAGTGACTTAGAAGTACTGGTTCCTGGATTTATATATCCTGTTTTGGTGGGCTGAGGTCCGCTGTAGGGAAGGGCTGTCCCGTGTCCTGGATATTTGGCTGGGAAACTTCGTTTTGTGCCATGTTTATATTGTAGTATATCATATACTGGGAGTTGTGGTGGAGACTGGCATGTGTCAACTTATGCATTGACAGTCTTATCGACGCGAAATAATTCGACAAGCCGCATCGTCACATATCTAGACATTACACAATATGGGTACTGAAAGTAGATAGGGAAACATTCAAACCAGAAGAGCTGTCCCTAGACCTTGATGCATTTGACAGTGGGAGCAGCTGGGTCTATTAGGTAAAGTAAAGCGAAGTTGGCGCTGAGCTAGCCAAGTTTAGGCTAGTATGTTCTGGCACAGACGAAGAGGAAAAAGCGACTGTTGGTTCAGTTTATAAAGGAAGGCCTGTCGTCTCTGAACTCATTAATGTTGCAGAACCCCCAGTTTTTGCCAAACCATTGGAGAGTACCATGACGAAACCGGCTGTTGAGATTCCAAGTGTACCCGAATGGAACATTCGTTTTGATGGTAGGTCTGATCTAGAGAAGTTCATGGTGCGGCTAGAAGAGTTGATATTACTGTACAACGTGACACCAGAAAACTTGCTCCGTGCTTTACCGTTGATATTATAAGGCAGGTGCCTGCTATGGTACTGGAATAATAAGACATCTGGGTAACCCGGGAAGATTTTGGAATAGTTTCCGAAAGATCTGTTCTCCCAGGGATTATTATGTCAACCTGGACGTGAAAGTG
Organism: Tillus elongatus; assembly: GCA_964006375.1. NCBI lineage: Eukaryota > Metazoa > Arthropoda > Insecta > Coleoptera > Cleridae > Tillus > Tillus elongatus. Next base: position 51,734,368 of record OZ023270.1, read on the forward strand.
GTCAGCAGGTTGCATCGCAAGCATGATGGTGTTTTGCAATTTATAACCGACATCCGTACCCTCATTCATCGACATGGGAAAATGACTCAAGAACAAGAACTATCGTGGCCGTATAGGAATTTGTTGCCTGAATACAAGCAAATATTATGACAGAAAGATTTGTGGCTGCGGAAGCCTTTGTCGAATCAGCTACGACAGTGGAAGAAGTTCTGAAAGAGTTAGAGAATAAACCAATGATGGCAAGCGACATCTGAGAACACTGAAAAACCAAATAGCAACACAGATTGCTGGAAGTGCAAGGAGATAGAGCATTATCATAGCCAATACCAGTCCGTTTCCCAGCCGCGCTGTACCAGGTGTGAAAAGCTATTCAGAGAATGTCCCTGTTCCCGGTTGGGAAACTCGAGAGGGGCCTTGGAGGCTCTAACCTATTAGCAGATCCGAAGAGCAACAACTCTAAAGCTAGAGCACAAGTGTATTCTGATACAAGGCCCTTTCCACTGGTCAAGATAAAGGGAAGAGCCTTCAATGTACTGTAGAGATATGAGTGCAACAAGGTTGTTTATTCGTGAGTGTGTGACCACTGGCTGCAGACAAATGGGAATGGTATCCTGTAAAGAAGATGATTTGTCTACTGGAATGGCGAATGGAGCATCCATTCCGATTGTGGAGGTCTTCCAGTTGACTCTGGGTATTGTCTCTGGTTATGTGCATGCAACTGGCATCATGGTTTTGTCGACTCTGTCAGTGGAAATGGTGTTGGGGGTGGACATGTTAGGAGTTCATGACCTGGTTCTCGATTAGAGAAGTGGCACTGTCAAAATCAAGGATTTGAATGTTCAAGTCAACCAAACGCAACAGACACCCGTCAAGTGGCAAGTATAGAAGAATTGTATAAACCGATAGTTCAGGTAGAAGTGAGGCCGAGAGAACTGGGGCTGAGTGAACAATGTCAGGGTGTTGACCAACTAGCTTTTGAAGAGCTGAGGCACAGGAATGAGATAGGAGTATGAGGCACAAGAAGAGTAGTCCGTCGTCTGTTCAGATTTTATCCCCACTAGGAAACCTGGATGTGAGTTATTGGAAGGGTGCATTTGCTAAAGTGACCGATACGCTAGGTCGTTCTCCGCTGACGATAACACAGAGAGAGAATGAGGAGTGTGGTACTGAAGCCGAGCAACACGATAACTGGTACCAGACAAGATTTTAAGAAGTGGCAACGCATCCAGATGCCTATCCCGTACATTGCATCCGTGACGACCGTTTACACCACCACTTTTCAAACCCAGGTAACTGCAACACATGGAAGCTTTGGGTTCAAAGCAGCTGCTAAATATATGAGATGCACATTTGCCAAGGTTACAAATTATCCCAAAAGAAAACCGCAGGTATGACGATACTGTCCCAGAAATCTGAACCCCGGAAAACCGTCAGCATAGACCTGCTTGGTCCAGTGCTTAAATCGTCAAAAGGCAATTGCATAGCGGTAACTTTCCAGAATAGGTTCACAAAAAGGTCAGCGTTTGAAGAAGGTTGTTGTTCGAAATGGTATGGTAGAGCTGAAGAAGCTGTGCCTGTAATTGATCCCAAGCTTTGTGGACGATGTGGCCAGCCAGATCACCTGCGAAGAAACTGTGATGGTCATCCGTGTTTCTGGTATGCTTGCAGTAAATAGCGAGAAAAGCTGTTCCGCCGACGTCCATGCATTAAGCTACAGCAGGTACATGTAGCTACAGAGGACAAGCAAAAGATAGCTAAGCCTTCGTAGCATCAACTTTCAAAACAATAGAGGTGCAAGGGTCTCTGATAGAGCCTGTCGTGGGAGTTGGTGATGCAGCCGGATGATGTACTCAACGTTGGGATCCAGCATCATTGTACGTGTGTTTCCACAGCAACTCACCGCCCGCACCTCGTCGCCCACGTAGACGCTTTTGTGAAGTGTGATCAAAACTGTGCAGTGACAATTTCATTTTGGCAATGTGGCCAAACTTTGATTTAGTCTTAAGAATTTTTGTGTTTAGTTTTAAGAATTTTTCTTTAATTGTCTGATAATAGAACCTCGGGGTCTGATTGTAACAGTTTAAATCACGCCCGAAGGATTGTTAATATTAATAACCGTCAGGTGTCTGCTTAGCGAAATGTCATCACTGTTTCAATGTGGTAGGCAATTTTCTCGATGGTTTAAGTGTAACCCTTTTCAAGTTGTCGGGGCCTAAAAAGAGGCGCGGCGCTTGTTAAATTACTGTGGTTCAATATTAGGTTTGTCATAAACTTTGATTTAGTCTTAAGAATTTTTGTGTTTAGTTTTAAGAATTTTTCTTTAATTGTCTGATAATAGAACCTCGGGGTCTGATTGTAACAGTTTAAATCACGCCCGAAGGATTGTTAATATTAATAACCGTCAGGTGTCTGCTTAGCGAAATGTCATCACTGTTTCAATGTGGTAGGCAATTTTCTCGATGGTTTAAGTGTAACCCTTTTCAAGTTGTCGGGGCCTAAAAAGAGGCGCGGCGCTTGTTAAATTACTGTGGTTCAATATTAGGTTTGTCATATACACATAAATAACATTTTATATGCGTTTGGACGTCCGAGTAAGCGAGCAGAGCTTAGGACGTCACATTTTAATACGACTTAAACATTGAAGGGTGCACTCCAACTATCAAAACTCATGTAAATTAGTAAATATAATGTAGGCGGAACACTCTGAGCATCAAATCAATTAGGCGTTGTGTATTATTTTGGGAATCTTTTTTATTTTTTTTTTTTGAACTCTGATTTTTGAATTGTAATTTTTCTTGAAAAATAAACAGTTCCTTGTGACTGCTTAATTTCTTAGTATATAATTAGTACAGAAATGTTTCTGGAAAAACTTATTAAATTATTTTTGATGTCTATAATTTTCTTTTAGATCGGAGCTGATGGAAGACGTTCGCAAATATTCCTGGCTCTGTCTACAGCGGCCGAATTTCGAGATCACCTCTCTGCCTTTAGTGATTTCTATTCGTCGTTGGGTATGTATTATGTCTAACTTACTGAGAACAAAGTTATAAACTTCAAAAGTTAAAGAGTTAGTAAATGTTTAATGTTGATTTTGTTCTTGTATTATTATTTTCTGCTTAGACGAAGAAGTTCATAGTTAACAGAATTTTGTTTAGCTATTCGGGGTAGAATGTTAAGTTAGGCTTTACCTACAATACAGTTCCAGAATTGAGGAAAATGCCTGTGTAGCACAGAATTTCATAAAATATTTTGCAAACAATACCAACCTAAATGATTTCTCAGTAAGGCATATATGTCCTCTCAGATTTGATAGTAGTATTGTAGAATTAATTAAAAGTTTTAGTTAACTATGTCTATATATTATTAAACATATTTTGGAACTATTTTAGTTTACTTGGAATTTAAACATAGGTTGAATTTTTTAAATATGCATTGTAACCTTCTATAAGAGCTTATAAAGCCTTTTGTGTGTAAGATTATTAATTTAAATAAAGCAACAATCCAACCAGAAAAAAATAGAAGTTCTGTAATGTTGAGTTGATTTATCTGACTTATAATAATTTAACCCTAAGGCACCGATATTTAAGAAACTGGAACCAGCTATTAGATGGCTGACAATTCAAAAAGAGTGAATTGTGACAGAAAGTCTTGAAAATTGACAATTACGTGAGAGAAAACAGAGGGTTTGCAAGTACTCTCACATTCTATCAAACGATTTAATTATGTTAAAATAATGCTTGTCATAACAAAACATGAAAATATGAGGTGAAGGTCCATTAGCTGATAGTGATGATGCTACCAACACTGTTTTTAAAGAATTGTAAAAAAACAAGGCAGTCTTTAAGGTTAATAAGTAGCCTCTGGTGGGAAAAACGCACAAAAGAACATTTGATTTCAAAAATGTAAAAATTACACTAAATTTTAGGTCATCAAAGGACTGTTTTAACATTATTATGTATGTATGTGTAATGGGTAGTAACACTTTAGGCAGTCACATACTGAAATTTGTGTAAGTCTATAAATATCCTAATATTCATGCAATGAAATACTATGTGTGCTTTGTTGATGGAACACCCTGTATGTGTTTGCGGTTTCTGAATTTACATCTAATTTAAGGTCTAATTGTATTTAATTGTTTTCCTATCTTTATTCACTACTGAAAAAGTGGTTGTTTAAAACAGTTTAAAAAATTGTTAATAATTTGAAAACTACGGAACAGATTTTTTTGACATTTGGTATATTGATGTATTTAAGTTCAATACACTTTTGACAAGTAAAAAGTATGTGTAACTATACAGGTTAGCTGAGAAATAATACCAACTTTGTTGTTTTCGACTTCAAAGAAGTATACCTTTTTCGTAGGAAACTAAATGAGCTTTCTTTATTTTTGTTCGAAAATGAGCATACAGGGTGGGCAAAAAATGACGACAGTGTTAATAAACCTGTGTTGCTGTCGGTAGCGCCACCAAGCAGCAGTGGTGAAATTTATACTGTAATCGTATTAAGCATGATGCCTAATAATACCATGCCACATCTCATAATATGTTGAACCACTTTCAAAATATTTGAAAAAATAGTTTTAAGAAAAATTATTTAAACACCCTGTGAAACGAAAACGAGGAACATTTTACTAAGGCATGTTGAGCCCATTCGCTTTATTTTTGTGCCAGCTATCACCCTTTAGCTAATGTCCAATTAATTATGAGGCACCCTATAGATTATATATATATATATATATATATATATATATATATATATATATATATATATATATATATATATATATATATATATATATATATATATATATATATAGATATATATATATATATATATATATATATATATATATATATATATATATATATATATGTATATATATTCGGAAAGATTTCCGCAGTCGTTGATGTGAGACATACTTGGTTCTCGGGTTGAACTGCGTCCAGAATTTATTAAAACTCGACGTTTCGGCTCCTGTTTTGGCGCCATTTTCAAAAGGTAAAGCAAGTATGTAAGGACACTCTAAGACCTCAATCTACCTACTCCTTAGAGCGGTAGACAAAGGTGGGTTGAGTTGTTGTAGCTCGATTACGGGGACTCAATCTGCCTGCTCCCCAAATCTCGCCGGAGATCGTCTCAAAGGTCTTAGTGTGTTCAACTCTAGGCCTAAGAGAGATCTGGCAGTTCGTTGCAAGTCTTGTATTGTATATTTTCGGTATCATTTTGAGAACAGTTTCCCGTTGATGCGTCATAGGTGGGTGGTGAAACAATTGAGGATGGTAACGCATCAGAGCAGAGGGAGTTAAAGGAGCAAGTATTGTTCTTACATGATGTTTATAAGCATCCTACACCATCGAATAAACAGCTTTTTGGAGAAAGGACCAAATATAATTTGTGTCGAGAGCTAAGGCGGCAACTGAAGCTATCCAAAAGTCCAACAATAAATCAAAAACAATTTGGTAAATTATAAATCGTGAAACAGGTAGAAGTAATATCTTGAATTCTGAAATTAAGATATCAGCAAATACATTCAATGAATTTTTCACATCTCATGCAGAGAGGTTGTTAAGTAATGCATTGGGAAATAAATTAAATTCCCCAGAATCTAATTTCTCTGGAATTCAAAGTCCAGCGAACTCTTTTTTCATGAAACCAGTTGTTGAGGAGGATGTCAGGAATGCTATCAATAAACTTAAAAATACAAAATCAAAGGATATATTTGGTATGGATTCGTATGTCATTAAGAGGTCTGGGGATTTTCTTACTCTGCCACTGACGCATATCTTTAATCTCTGCATCACGCAGGGTTGTTTCCCTGCGTTGATGAAGTGTGCGAAGGTACTTGCGCTTTTCAAGAAGGGGGACTGCAATGATCCAGGCAATTTTAGGCAGGTTGCAGTTTTGCCGATACACTCAAAAATCTTCGAATTCCTTATTTTCCAACAACTTTATAGTTACTTTGAAGATAACCATCTATTGTATGAACATCAGTATGGTTTCCGCAAGAGATGCAGCACCATGGATGCGATATCGTATGTTCTAGAGATCGTAAATTGTGCTTTTGAACAGAGAAAACAGTGCTCTGCAGTTTTTGCAGGTTTAACAAAGGCATTTGATTGTGTCTCGCACTAAATATGTTTGACAAAGTTGAGTCATTATGGTATTAGGGGAGCCTGTCTGGAGTTGCTGCGGTCATACCTTGATAATAGAACACAGAGAGTTTTTCATGGTGGGGAATACAGTGAAGTGGGATACATTCGTAGAGGGGTACCTCAGGGTTCTATACTAGGGCCACTTCTCTTTCTCATATATATGAGTGATCTTCATCCTAACATTCCTGATGGCATCCAACAGAGCAGGATAGCAACAGCCCTCTTTGCAGATGACACAACTTTTATTATCACTGGTAATGCTGGTAGTGATGTCAATAAGACTGTGGACAATGTTCTTCGTGTGGCAAGAGCTTGGTTTAATGATAATGAGGATAAGACAGCTTTAATCAGTTTTCATGCCAGGGTAACTTCTAACGAGTCGAACACTGCTAGGAATTTTCTCAGTGTCAATATCGACCCTGCTCTTGTATGGAGGAGCCAAATAGACTCGTTGACTGGTAGGCTAGCCTCATCAGTGTATGTAGTGTGTAAGATTTCTGCAATGGCTGGACTTGGGGCAGCTTTGATCACCTATTATGGATTGTTTTACTCACATCTGAATTACTGTTTGCTTGCATGGGGAAATGCAGTGAGCGTGCACTTGGATATACTCTTTGTGTTGCAGAAAGCAGCTGTCAGAGGTGTTGTCGGAGCGGGTTGCTGTGCCCACTGTAAACCCATCTTTCAGAAACTTAACATAATGTCACTATACTCACTGGTGGTTTACAAACAATTGTTGGTGTTGAGAGAGAACAGGAAAAGTTTTGACACACATGCTGAAGTGCATAGTTATAACACCAGACATAGAGATAATTTAATCCAACCGAGACATCGGCTAAATAAAACTAAAACGGTTAGGGTCCACTTTTTCAATGCACTCCCAAGGTGGTTGAGAAATGAACCTATTAGTAAATTCAGAACAATTATTAGAGATTTTTTTATACAGGCCTGTCTATACAGAACAGATGAATATTTTAATGTAGTGCCGCAGTTGAGATTCTCGATGGCCAGGTGTGTTTTAGATGTGTATGTATTTTTGTTAATTTTTAGTTTCACATTTATATGTGCTTTATGTATATTTTTTTATCTTGACTGGCCAATTTCATTTTCGTGTGATCTTGTAGCTAATAAAGTTATTCTATTTTATTCTATTCTATGGTTCCGTCTACCTGCTCCGTTATCAGTGAAAGTAGTCGGGTTACGGTCAATTAAGTAAGGGGCTTTGGTTACAGTACTTAAAGGATTAAGAGGGTTACCGGCATTTTTTGAGGCAGATAAATTGTCTATTTTGTATGTTTGTAATGAAGATATAATGGGTTTCCAAGTATCTGAAGGCGAAGACCATCATCTCTCTTATTTAAAAATCGGGACGTTTTTCGATCACGATTGCTTCGTGGATAATTCTCGTTTTGAAGTTGCAAACTGGTGCTATTGTTTTCGCATTATCGAAGTCTATTTTGTGTCCTGTATATAATGCATGGCCAGCGCCGATGAGGGGTCTGATTTTCTAACTGCGAGGAATTTGCCCACCGTTTACCCACACAAAAACTGGCAAAAAATCTAGCCAAAACTCTCCAACCGTTAGTAGAAAACGCTACATCCTATGTCAAAAACTCCACCCATTTCATTGACCTTCTTCAAAACACCATTTCTCAAAACGACATCCTAGTTAGCTTTGATATAGTTTCCTTATTCACTAATATACCTCTATCTTAAGCCCTTGACATTCTCAAAAATTCAATAGACAATTTCATTGCCCCATTAGCTGTCTCAACAAATGACGGTAATCCTCTTAATCCTTTAACTACTGTGACCAAAGCCCCTGACTTAATTGGCCGGACCCGACTACTTTCACTGATAATGAAGCAGGTAGACGGAACGATACATACAAGACTTGCAACAAGTAGTAGTAGCAGTGGTGGGGAGGCCAACGCCAAGCAAGTAGGCCACAATGGGCCCTTTTTGCCAACCCCAGCAACCCAGCAACCATGCTCTACTCTTCCTCGGTTCCGTCGCCAAACCGCCTCGACCTCGAGATGAAGGCCGTGACGGTCTTCAATTGGACGGTACTTACCTGATTCCTCTGCAGAGTCCTTGATCCGAACAATTCTGCTCGAAGACTCCCAAAAGCCTCGCATTCACACAGGTAGTGGTAGGACGTTTCTTCATCCTCGCCACATTCCTGGCAAATGGGATCCCTCTCTACGCCTATCAATGTGAGGTGTCTTCTAAGGGCGCAGTGGCCTGTCAGCACCCCGAGGATGCGGCGAAGCGCAGGTCGACTCCTTCCGAGTAGCCAGACAGCTTTATCTCTGTCCGGCCCCTCCACGAAGTCCCTCGCCTGCCTGCAGCCATCAACCGACCCCCAGTGCCTCTCCATTGCTTCCTCGGTCCACCTGTCTAAGACAACAGAGACTGTCTTCCTACTTATGCCTATCGCAGGCTCCGGGCCACAGAACGGCCGCCGGGAACCAAGCTTTGCGAGATTATTCGCCACCTCATTCCCCGCCACGCCACAGTGTCCCGGAACCCACACCAGTTGCACCTCCTTCGTCCTGGCTAGCCCTCTGAGGGCGTCAGCGCACTCCTGAACCAGGGGTGACCTGATTCTGGCCGCGCAGACTGCCCGGAGGACCGCCTGGCTATCCGAGCAAATGCACACACATTTCTCGGGACTCATCTTCACATCCTGTCTATTGGCCACAGACAGGATAGCATACGCCTCTGTTTCGAATGCCGTGGTGTATGCGCCAAGAGCATAGCTCTCGCGCACCCCCAGGCCCTCGATGTATATTCCTGCCCCGGAGGATTGCTGGTCCTCCAGCCGCGATCCGTCGGTGAAACAGACCAGGCTTGCGGGCTGGAATGTAACCTCATTTTCCCTCCACTGATCCCTACTGGGGATCCTGAGGGTGTATGGCCTAGTCAACCTAATATCGTCCTCGGCATCCCTCACCTTTATGGCGGAAATCGGAATTTCCTTTTCCACCTCCTTGGCGACTCTTGCATGCCCTATTACTGCTCCCTCTCCGCTCCAGTTACCTGAGTCCCGGATCCTAAGATGCGACGCCATAGCCTCCCTTCTGATACAGATGGGAAGCGGTGGCAGCATCAACAGGACCTCTAGTGCGGCTGAGGGTGTCGTCCTCATAGCGCCTGTGATACCCAGGATAGCCAGCCTTTGGAGTTTGGCCAGCTTCCTGCTGGTTGTTTGGTTCACACCACACCACCAGACCAACGCCCCATAGAGGATTCTCGGCCTGACGATCGCAGTGTAGATCCAATGAAGGATCCGGGGGTTAACTCCCCAGGTCCTCCCTATCACACGACGCAGCTGCCAGAGGGTCGCTACTCCCTTCCTCACAACTCGTTCTATTTGCGACCCCCATGTTAGTTTCGGGTCCAGGATCACCCCCAGATATTTGACCTCCCGCACTAAAGCTAAAGGTTTTCCAAACATCACGGGCGCCCTGAACCCCTCTACCTTCCTCTTCTTGGTAAATAGAATCATCTCCGTCTTCGCCGGGTTTACGGAGAGTCCCTGCTCACCACACCACCTTTCGATTATGCTACAGGCAGCTTGCATGCACTCACAGACGACGCCGAGGAATTTGCCGGTGACTAAGACCAGCCCATCATCAGCGTACGCCTGTGCGTAGAAGCCATTCTCAGAGAGCCGCTCCAAGAGGCCGTCCATGACCAGACACCATAGATGAGGCGAAAGGCAGCTCCCCTGGGGACAGCCGCCCGTCACCCCAACGTCCAGCCCTCGGCCCCTCAAGGTCAGCGACACTCTCCTGTCCCCCAGCATGCTCGCCACCCAGCTTATTAGGGACCTCGGCGTTCCCCTCTCCTGTAGGGAGTTACAGACCGTATCCGTCCTTGCCTTATCAAAGGCCCCCTCCACATCGAAGAACACAGCTAATGTGCTCTCCCCGTAGTGTAGAGCCCTTTCCACCTTCCGCGTCACAGCGTGGAGCGCCGTCTCCGTCGATTTCCCCCGCTGGTACGCGTGCTGACCTTTGTGGAAGGGATGATCCTTGAGGATCCCTCCCAACATAAACCTATCTACTAACTTTTCCAATGCCTTAAGTAGGAAGGATGTTAGGCTGATTAGCCTGTACGCCTTGGCCAGCGTGTAGTCCTCCCTTCCCGGTTTGGGAATGAAGACCCCCCTAACCCGGCGCCAGGCCTTTGGGACGTAGCCCCACGCCAGGCTGGCCCGAAAAACCTCCCTTATGTTGGGAAGCAGTATATCCAGGCCCCTCTGGAGCAGGGCTGGAAAAATCCCATCGCAGCCTGCGGATTTGAATGGAGCGAACTCGCTCACCGCCCAGGTTATAGAGCCATCTGTGACCACCTCCTCCGCCAGCTGCCAGTCCGCATTCGGGACTGTCCACCGGCCCGGTTCGGCAGCCTCCGTGACGGCTCCACCGCCCTCAAGGTGAACTTCGGCGAGATGACGCAGGGTCTCCTCACCGGTGCTTGTCCAGCTCCCGTCCTGTTTCCTTAAAGATCCTACATTACTACCTAACTCTTGTTTGAGTACTCTCACCAGCCTGGCTGCGTCAGGCAGGGAATTGACTTCCCCGCAGTACGCGCGCCAACCAGCTTGCTTACTCCGGCGTAATTCCTTCTTAAACTCCCTTCTGGCAGTCCTAAACTCGTCCCAGGCCGCTTCACCCGATTCTCGGACGGCTCGGTTTAAGGCCCTCCGAGTCCGCCCGCGTAGTACGGCGAGATCCTTGTTCCACCATCTAACTTTGATGGACGGTTCCCCCCTAAGTGGTGACGCGGCCTCGTAGGCTGCCATTATTTTCCCTTCTAGGGCCTCGACCTCGCTATCTAATGCCTCTATAGAGAGTCTACTCCCCTCTGGGCTCCTTGGCGACCCACCGAGGCCTATTAGATAGGCATCCCAGTCGGTCTTCCTTGGATTTCTCCTGGGGGGAGAACTCTCACGGTCCACATCCAATTCAAAGCTGATCATACGATGATCAGACATTGATATGTGTTCCGTCACCCTCCAGTTAGATATATCCTCCGTTATTCCTCTGCTCGCTAACGTAATGTCGATCACCTCCTGTCGGATACGATTGACAAACGTTGGAGCTGTACCTCTATTTAATACCTCTAGGTTCGTTGTAGCCAAGTACTCTAATAGAGCCTCACCGCGTGGGTTGGTATCCGTGCTGCCCCACAATCTGTGGTGAGAATTGGCATCGCAGCCTATTATCAGTTGTAGCCCATGCTCCCTCGCGTAATCGACGATACGCACCAATTCCTCCGACGGAGGCAGCCCCCGCCGATCGTAGGGAACATAAAGGCTGCACATCAGAACCTTAAGCCTAATATTACTCACCTTATACTCCAGGACAGCTGCTGTGACGTCCCTGGACCCGAGCTGCGGCAGCAACATCACGTCCAGATCCCTCGACGCCAGTATGCATGTCCTTGGTTGTTCTTCCTGTGCTTCACCACCGATGAGGATGTTGAAGCCAATTCCTCCAAGCCCTCTAACTTGCTTCCTAAACACATAAGGCTCTTGAATCAACACTACGCCGCCTGGACCGCCTGCGAGGAGCTTTGCTAGCTCCCCAGTGGCATCCCGGCTATGCTGAAGGTTGATCTGGCCCACCCGCAGTTGCCCCGCGAATTTAATCGCGACGCCGCTCGGGCGGAGGCCTCCCCTGGTCGGAGCCCGTCCGTTCGCCCGCCGCAGGCCGGGCGGAGGCGACCGCACTCCATGTCGGAACTCTGGTTACACTCAGAGTCACCAACTCGAAGTACAGTCGCCAGCCTTGCCCGTCCAGCTCGCGAGCTACCTCAGGCCCCACCGAAAAGACCAGACGCCATGCCCCAGGTCCTCCTGCCGTCTCCAAGTGCCGCCACTGCCCAACATTGAGCGAGCGGTTCTGGAGCGCAAGCATCCTGACAACATCCTCTAGGTCCACCTCTTGACTTCTGAGCCAAAAGCCGATCCGGACCGGCCATGGGGCGCCCCCTGCCCTTACGGCGCTGAAGGCGATCTCCCCCACCGTCGTCCCGGACCAGCCGTTGAGAAGCCAACTCAGGGACTCGTCATCCTCGGCGGTCACCAAGAACCACCCCGGATCGACTATCCCAGAGTTGCGGAAGCGGAGCTGCAACGCCCTGTCGGATATCGTCATGGCGTCCAACATCCCCGCCAGCAAACTCCTCCTTATTGGCTCCGCCTCTTCCGTCAGGACTACGCCATCCCCCCTGTTGGATGTGATGACTACCTGCATTTCCCTCCTACCCGCCGGACCTGACGTTCCCGAGGGGCCAGGGCCCGCCCCAGCAGCCGGGGTCGCGACCGCGCCCCGCCCCCGAAGGAGTGGGGACACATTAGCCGCTTCCCCCCCGGCCGCCGGCGCACACCCGCGGCTAACCCTCTTGGCCCGCCTCTCCGGCGGTGTTTCTTTTTCCGGTCTTGGGCGCTTCGCGTACGCGCCCCCAGTTGACTTGGGCCAGCCTGCCGGCCTCGACCGTGGAGAGCCTGATGGTCCCCCCTGAGCCGGTGGCCGCCTGTCCAGCTTCTGTCCCTGTGGGCTCGGCTGCGCCCCAGATCTCTTTTTTTCCTGCTTCTCTGCCGACCGCCCGGGGGGCGACACAGGGGTAGAGCCTTTCGGCCGCTCCCCCACACCTCGGCCCTCGCCCGGTCCCGTCGGCAGGACAATCGCCTTCACTTCCTTTTCTCTCGCCTCACGGTGCCGTCGTCGCACCTGCCGCCAGGCCGCCCGATCCGGCAGCTTCCCCGCCCTGACTATCCCTGAGGGTTCACCCGGCTCAGAAGCAGCCTGACCGGCCGCAGTGGCGAAGGGGATTTGCGGCGGCCCCCCGCCTTGCGGGGCCGCCGCTGCCGAAGCAGCCTGCGCCTCTGGAGGACTCACACCCCCCTGATGACGCTGCTGCCTCAGCTCCTCCCTCTCTCGCCTCCTTTTCTGGGCTCTCCACTTCCTTTTCCTTCCTCTCTTCCGTTTCCTTCGCGACTCCTCGTCCTCGGCCCCTCCCATGGACACGTCCATGGGCCCGGCCAGACTCGCAGCCGACGAAGTTCGCCCCCCGTCGCTCCCCCCGGCAGCAACGTCCCCGACGGACCCGTACGGCTCCACCCCGGACACCCCGCCAGGAGAGCGGAGGAGCGTTTCTTCCAGTTCCCTGCTGGAACTGCTTGGAGAGACAGGGATCTCTCTACCTTCTACCTCCTCGCTTATTTTTGGCACGTTACCTTTATATTCTTTATCCTCATTCATGGTTGCTAGAAAAAATGTTGTGTGATGGTGTGCTTATGGTTTGGTGAGCGTATAGATACGGGAGGTCACCCCACCGCCCCCCCGGCGCTTCATCCGTGATGAGACTTGATTCCGTTAAGAGCGGCTCTGCGGCCACGCCGTGGCGACCCGAAGCGTGCAGCTAACCCCCTGTTCCGGAGCCACCCGGTGCTGCTGGCACGATCGAGCATTTTTCGAATGGATGATAGGGCAGCCCCCTACACCGGCCAAGGCAAGGGTGGGCGCCTGTACTGTCCATACGGCGCCAGGTGTGCCAACCCTGGTTTGCACAGCGCTGCCAGTCCAGAGCAGGCTCCGCTCGGAGCCCCTCCTCGGAGTCCGCGCCGAAGGCCGAGAAGCCCAACCCGATCTATGTGCCTCGTGTCTGTGTTTGTATGACGTGTGTGTGAAGGTTTGAGACTTTAGTAGACCATCGGCCCTGGGCGTTATTCCCATTGCCGACAGTCGCGCCAGGGGTGGCACGTGGAGCCAGTCTCTAGGAGTCCAGTAGCTAAGTCACTCGCTGATCGATCAAGAGAACGATCAGCGCACGACCAGGCTAAGGGACCACACCCCCCAGACTTGCAACAAACTTCCAGATCTCTCTGAGGCCTAGAGTTGAACACACTGAGACCTTCGAGACGATCTACGGCGAGATTTGGGGATTAGGCAGATTGAGGCCCCGTAATCGAGCTACAACAATTCAACCCACCTTTGTCCACCGCTCTAAGGAGTAGGCAGATTGAGGCCTTAGAGTGTCCTTACATATTTCCTTTACCTCTTAAAAATGGCTCCAAAGCAGGAGCCGAAACGTCGAGTTTCATCATAAAAAAATAAAATAACTATAAATTCATGTGACATCGATCTGAGTAATATTTAATTTTTTTTTTGTGATGAAACTAACAATTTTATGAGAAAATGTCAAGACATAAAAAAGTTTCTAAATGAATCCTTCTTTCCAAATCATTTTTTTAAAATAGAATACGGTAAATTAAATAGAACGGTACGCACAATAAAAAGTACTGATAAAAAATAATGTAAGGGTAGGTTTTTTCACCCTCTTGTGATAACATTATAGGGTTATAAAATCCTTTAAAACTGTCATTTTGTTGGCCTTATGCATCTGCGAAATTTAGTTTTTTTAAAATTATTTCATAACGGAGAAATTTAATATAAACTTTTTTTTGCCAAAATTTCAAAGGGCTGTAACTTGGAGGAGAAGGGGTTTCAAGAAAAACTTTATAAAAAAGACACCCCTTATTTTTCACCAAAGAATCACCCTGTAAAATTTTTTGCATCAATTTAGAAACACCCTGTATATAAATTCAGTGGAAGTCATCTCCTACTACGTTTGCAAACAAAATGGTGAGTTGTTGGGACTTCTGAGATTCATAACACTGTTCACTTATCACCACTCATCAGGGCTACGGAAATAAAATAAAAATTATCAGCACACATAACTATACAAAAAGTTTAGATCGTTAAAATTGTTAAAAATGGAAACTCTACAAAAGACTTGTAAAAGCTGGATAACAGTTTTAAGACTGCAGTTAGCAATTAATGAAAAATAACTGCCTAAAAAACAATAGAACCAAACTCACCATGACAATGTGAGGTTATTGTGAAAGTTCTTACATCACTATTCATATGGACCATCACATGAGGAAGGGCTACTGCTCATTCCTGAAAGATTCACATTTAATTTTACATTTCTTTTTCCGTTTTCTGGTTTTAACTGACACACTATCTCAGGCGCAAGTTATAAATTTTCTAAATTGTGACTATGTATATTTAATTCGCAAAGAAGATATTCTCATGTGTCAGTAATCTCATCATTTCTGAAAAATCTCAGGTTCCTGATATCATCAACTCTGATCAAATAGGAGAAAATACTATTTATGTTATTCAAATCACTTTTGTTTACACAATTCTCAGTCTGTGATATCTTGATCATCTCTAAAACTTCTCTGCATTTAAAGTTATTACACTTATCCAAGATAGTAACCTCCTTACCATTCATAGAGTGACAAAATTCTCTGACATCGATGGGGATATAAAGAAGTGTCACTAATATGCGGCCTAATACGATCTCTGAGATGTCTGCCGGTCTGCGCAATTAGCACAATTCACAGTTTGAGCACGAGATTCTATACACAACGTCAGTAAGTAGGGATCTTGGTACATGGTCCTTGGTCCTGGAAAATAACGAACCCAACACTGGGGATGACTTGGAACAACTGAATGAGAGCCTGTTTGACAATCTATCAATTCTACATTTTGAAACACTAGTTACTGGATCACCATTTGACTGGCTCCGGGCGTCGACCATTACGTCATCCTCATTGGCATTTTGCAATGGGTTATTACGTGGAGCAGCTGTGGTAAACAGTAACTTTCGCAGCATGCCACTCGGATAAGAGTTTTGTAAAAGAATGTTGTAGAGTTTTCTGAGATTACTCTCATAGAAGGTATGTTGTGAAATTCTCCGTATGTGATATTTCACACCAAGAATGAAATTGATTTTTATGCTCATCCTGTGGTTGGATTTGTAATTGATGTATCTGCCCGAGCTACTAGGTTTTCTGTACTAGTCAAGCATGATAATGTTGGTATCAGTTCTGATGACCAATGTGTACAGAAAGGTAATGCTGTTGTTAGATTCTCTTTCTACAGTAAACTTTATGTGTTGGTTGTAACTGTTAAGAACATGCAGCATGTCATCAACACGATCCTGTGGAATAGCACAAATGATGTCATCAACATACTTAGTGATAAAACTGGGAGTGAAATCCAATTTCAGTAAGCACTCATCCAATAGATCATCCATAACCATAGCCACAACAGTCAGAGAACTAGAAGCTCCCATAGGATTACCCGTAATTTGTTTGCAACATTTTCCATCATAGGTGCAATAGGTCATGTCCACAACAAAGTCCAAGAAATTGTCCAAGCTCAATGGACAATGTTTCGAGATGAGTTCCCATATCTTTCTAACTGCATTTATCATCAATGAAACAAGAATGTTGCTGAATAGCGAAACCTCAAAACTAACCAATCCTTCTACCTCGGTTCTTAAACAGTTTAGACCAACACATAAAGTTTACTGTAGAAAGAGAATCGAACAACAGCGTTCTCTTTCTGGACACATTGGTCACCAGAACTGATACCAACATAATTATTCTTGACTCTACAGAAAACCTAGTAGCTCGGGCAGATACAATTGCAAATCCAACCACAGGATGAGCATAAAAATAAATTTAATTCTTGGTATGAAATATCGCATACAGATTTTACACTATAGCTTCTATGAGAGTAATCTCAGAAAACTCTACAACATTCTTTTACAAAACGCTTATCCAAGGGGCTTGCTGCGAAAGTTGCTGTTTACCACAGCTGCTCCACATAATAACCACTTGCAATGTGCCAATGATGATGTAATGGTCGACGTGCGCAGCCAGTCAAATGGTGATCCAGTAACTAGCGTTTCAATACCTAGAATTGATTGATTGTCCAACAGGCTCGATCAGTGAAGAGTGAGTTCGTTGTTTCCGGGACCAAGGACTGTGTGCCAAGATCCTTACTTAGTGAAGTTGTGTATAGAATCTCATGCTCAAACTGTGAATTGTGCTCTATTGGGCAGACTGGCATACATCTCAGAGATCGTATTAGGTCACATATTAGTGACACTGAATTATATCCCCATCGATGTGCTTTATTTAGCACAGCATGTCAGAGAACTTGGCCACTATATGAATTATAAAGATGTTACTATCTTAGATGACAATTGTGTAAACAAAAGAAGTTATTTGAATAACCTAAATAGTATTTTCTCCTATTTGATCAGAGTTGATGTTGTTATCATGAACCTGAGATTTTTCAGAAATAGAGTAATTACTGACACATGATAATATCTTCTTCTTTTGCACATTAAATATACATAGTCACGAATTAGAAATTCTGTAACTTGCGCCTGAGATAGTGTGTAAGTTAAAACCTTTTTTAAAAGAAATGTAAAATTAAATGTGAATATTTCAGGTGTGTCAGGTTGGTCTGTGCTGCTGGTTTTCTCTATGATTTTCCTGACCTTTTCCATATGTCTATTGCCACTATGGATGTCAATTTTTGAATGAGGTGTGCCTCCTTGTCGTTTGTTTATGAATTAAATATAGTGCTGGCATATTTTTGACCTGTTTAGCTGGTTATGTAGACTGACCGCATGCCAGTGCAGGTCCAAATGTATGTTCGTTTGCATTGTAGCGAACGACAGGGTGAGCAGTCGCCCTTCCTCATGTGATGGTCCACGTGAATGGTGATGTAAGAACTTTCACAATAACCTCACATTGTCATGGTGAGTTTGGTTCTATTGTTTTTTACGGTGTTATGTTTAATTAATTGCTGACTGCAGTCTTAAACTGTTATCCGGCTTTCACAAATCTTTTATAGTTTTCATTTTTAACAATTTTAAAGGTCCAAACTCTTGTATAGTTATAAGTGTGCTGATAATTTTGTTTTTATTATCGTAGTCCCGATGAAGCGGTCAAGAAACTGCGAAAGTTAGGCTTGTTGAAACAATAAAGAGTATTTCTAAGTGAACTGTCTTGTCGATCTCCGAAGTCCCAACTTCTCACCATTTTATATGTATATATGTATATATATATATATATATATATATATATATATATATATATATATATATATATATATATATATATATATATATAATGTGTATATATGTAAAACAACAACATATATGTAAAACAACCGAGCCCTTCGGATGGAGCGTATAGCCGCCGGTCTCGTGTCCATGCGATGTTGGGCACGTTAAAGATCCCTACCCTCCTTACAGAAAGGCAGAGGTTGGGCAAAACTTCCAGGATAGTGAGATAAAACTGCTACCTGGCGTCGGTGATTGGCATAGTCGCTGAAATTGACCGACGCTAGGTTTTTTAGGTTTAGGTTAGAATGTGAGTGGTCCATATCGGTCCCTCCACCGCGACCATAAGGTCTATTGTGGCTCACACCTAATGTCTATATTTCGCCCAACAAATCCAGCCTCCTACAGAGGTCGATAACCTTTGCGGGCGAAAGTTGATCCAGATCCTCTGGAGCAAGCTTTACCTTGCCAAAGAGCAGGTGTCTAGTCCTATCCGCTGCCGGACAGGAACACAGCACGTGCTCTGCTGTTTCGTCATTCTCATACACAGCCGGCACTCGGTCTCCTGACCGATCCCAATACGGTGCATGTGATGCCGCAAGCGACAGTGTCCTGTATACAGGCCGACTAGAGTACTCAGTTGTTGTCTGTTCAACTCTAGAAGTTTCTTAGCCCTTGACTCAGACAGGCCATTTATGAAGGCCTTAGAGTGAGCTAATCCTGGAAGATTTTGCCAATATTGAATTGTCCTTCTATCTGTCCAGGTCTTTAAGGTGCGTTTTGCTGTGCAAGATGTTATTCCCAGCACCGGTTCTGGTCCGACAAAGTCACACTGGGCACCACTCCTGGCAAGCGCGTCTGCCGCAACGTTGCCATCATGGTCCGAGTGACCCGGTATCCAGACCAGCGACACCTCATTACAGCTGCCCAATTCGTTAAGGGCAGATTTACAACTCCATACCGTCTGTGAATTGCACCTGTAGGAACCAAGAGCCTTTATTGCTGCTTGGCTATCTGCATATATCTTTATCGATTTGTTTGTGCATAGGTCTTTTAAGCTTTCCCTTGCACACATCTCGATGGCATAAACTTCTGCCTGGTGTATGGTTGCGTACTTGCTGAGGCTAGCTGATAGTCTAGCATCGGTGCTGCCCCCATATGCGCCGGCTCCTACTCCCATATTGGTTTTGGAGCAGTCAGAGTACCAGCAGAGGTCCGCTCTCAACAGGGTCGATTGGTTCCGGTCCCAGTCCTCCCTTTCCGGGAGGACGGTCTTGAAAGACAGATCTCTGCTGATTTTTGTAGGCATCAAATCCGAGACCATTCCCAGAATCCTGTGACAATCACTGTCATCAAGGAGTCCGGACCCCCTCAGACTGACTTCCCTCGGCATGTTATCTGCCGTTTGTATTAGTCTGTACGTTGTCCACCTCGCCACCCTCTCCAACCATATGTGAAGTGGGGGAATATTGAGGAGGACCTCCAGAGCGACTGATGGTGCGGTGCTTATCGCTCCCGTTATCATCAGACATGCTTGTCTCTGTAGATGAGCCAGTTTGGCCCTCGCGGTACCACGAAGTACCTTAGGCCACCAAACTATGGCTCCATATATTATCATAGGTCTGATAACCACTACATAGAGCCAGTACATCTGTTGGGGGTTTGTTCCCCAGTTGTTCCCACAGATTCTCCGGCAGGTCCACAGGGACATCTTAGCCCTGCGGATAACATTTTCTAACTGTCTGTCCCAGTTGAGCTTCTTATCTAGGATAACTCCCAGATATTTTGCTTGGTCCGAAAATGGAATGTTTTCCCCCATAAGATTAGGTGGTTTTAATTTGTCCAACCTTCTTCTTCTGGTGAACGGGACAATGATCGTTTTGCGAGGGTTCACAGACATCTGTTCCCTACGGCACCAATCATTGACTACATTTAGTGCTTCTTGAAGAGTACTAGACAGTTCCTCCTCAGATTTGCCTCTAACCATTATGACGAGATCATCCGCATACGCCTGGACCTCAACCTCCCAGAGTCCGAGGATAGCCAGCAGGTCGTCCACAAAGAGGGACCACAACAGGGGGGATAGAACGCCCCCCTGAGGACACCCTCTCGCAGCCCTAACGCTGACCACCTCTCCCCGTAATGAGGTAATAATGGTCCGATTGTGCAGCATGTTTCCGATCCAGCCACAGATGGTAGGTTCCACCCCCCTAGCGATAGTGGCCTCGTAGAGGGAGATCGGTAATGCATTATTAAATGCTCCTTCTATGTCGAGAAATGCCGCCACCGCAACCTCTCCATTTTCCAGAGAGTGTGTGATCTTCTCGACGAGGTTATTGAGCGCTAACTCAGTTGATTTGCCAGTTTGATAGGCATACTGGTGGGTATTTAGGGGGTTCTTGGGTAAGATGTTCCCCCTAATGTGTCCGTCCAGTATTTTTTCCAATCCCTTCAGGAGGAATGATGTAATACTGAGAGGTCTCAGTGAAGTAGGTAGGAGGTCACATTACATCCCAATTTGGGAATGTAAACCCCCCTAACCACCGTCCAGCTGGAAGGAATATAGTTCCAGGCCAGACTGGCTCTGAACAGCCTGATAAGGAAGGGTAGGAGAATCTCCAGTCCCTTTTGTAGTAGGACCGGTACCACCCCATCCTCCCCTGGCGACTTGAATGGCTGGAAATGATTCACAGCACACTACACTGCCGAGGCTGTAACTATTCTCCGAGCAACTAGCCAGTCCTCCATTTGGGGGCGTTTAGATCGTCCCTCAGCTGGTAGGACCTCACCGTTGCTCAGGATCAGACAATCTGGGAAGTGTGTGTGTGTGCTAAGAGCTCTAACGTTTCTTTCCGAGATTCAGTAAAGGAACCATCTGGTCGTTTTATCGATCCCAGTTCCTGTACACGGTCGCGTGCGAGAATCCTGTGGATTCGGGCGCTGCTGGGCAAATTATTAATGTCCCCGCAGAACCTCCTCCAGGACTCCCTCTTAGCGTTCCTGATCTCTTTATTATAATGTGTTAGAGCAGTTTTATATTGCTCCCAGTTGCCTGTAATCTTAGCACGATTGAAGAGACGTCTAACTTCTCTTCGTAGTTTATCGAGGTTATTATTCCACCAAGTAGACCCCCGACTGTCTCTTTGACCTCAGTGGACAGTTTTCGTGATAGGCAGAGACCACAGCTTCCCTAACCTGTTCGGCCGCAATCTCGATCTCATCACGATCCCTCACTGTGGGGATTGTGGACCCAAGTCTGCCGGCGAGGGACTGTTTGTATCCCTCCCAATCCGTCCTCCTCGGGTCCCGATACTCCACCACAGGTCTAGGGCCTGTTTCAATCTCAAATAGGATATGGGCATGGTCTGAACATAAGGGTTCAGACGACACCCTCCATTTGAGGATTTTTGAGCTCAAAAGCCTTGAGCTGATCGTAAGATCTAAAACCTCTCTCCGGTTAGCTGTAAGAAAGGGGGGTCCGGGCCTATGTTGTTGACAACCAGCTCCTCCCCTAAAATGTATTCAAATAGTGATTCACCACGTCTGTTAGTGTCCGTGATCCCCCAAGCCAAGTGATGGGAGTTCGCATCACACCCCATTACGAGGTGATAGTTGTTCCTCTTGCAGTAGGCGATCAATTTCCGCACCTCTGCTGGAGGTGGTTGTTCTGCATCTCTGTCTCCAGGGAAATAGGCCGAATAGGCCACTACTTCCAGCCTGGTCCCCCCGGATGTGATCACGAGATCGATGGATGCCATGTCCTTGGTGCAGTACTCTGAAAGTGTAAAATACTGCAAGTTGTTTCTGATCCAGATACAGGCTCTGGGGTTAGTACCAGAGCCCACCTCTACTATCTTACCAGAAGTGTTACCCAGCCCTTTAGTTCGTTCCGAATTAGCGGTCCAGGGCTCTTGGAGAAGAGCAATATCTATTTGCTCTTCCTTTAATTTCATGCTAAGGAGGTATGTCGCAGCCTTAGCATGATGCAGATTAGCTTGAATGCACCTTAAGTTGGTGGGCATGGGGGTAGGAATATAGGAATGTATGGAGGAAAAAGGAGTAGTTTAAGGAGCTTAAAGGAAAAGGGAATTATGGTGCAGGTTCCTCCTCCTTTTTAGGAGCTCGATAACCAAGCTTCCTATAGGAGGGTCTACCTTTGGTAGTCGTCCTAGGGGTGGACTTTCCTTTCCCCTGTTGTTTCCCTCTGGAGGTTCCAGTGGAAGGTTGAATCCTGCCACCTCCTCTATTGGGTCTGTGTAAGTCGTGTCCATGTTTGGTCCCACGAGCAGCAAGGGAAAATATACCTCCATGGAAGAGCCCCGCATCCCATGAATAGGCATTTACACAGGGAGGTCGCCCGGTTTCACTGGGGAGGGTTAACGTTAGCGACAGAATTACCATCCTGCCAATGCCCGGCCATATCGGCCAGAAGCATCATCGCCTCGGCACCAACCCGCCAACGACCTTGCGATGTGGGTTTTTTATAGAGGACTCTCCTCGCAATGCCGGCCAATTAAGGCAAGCATTCCCGGCCCTCCTAAGACATGACTAGGAAGGGTTACGGTTTGGTTAGTTCATTTAGTTCACGTCTAATAGTAGACGCTATCCAGGGTGCACCACGGGGAGGCGAACTAACTTTACACCCCGACCGACGCTAAAGATACAAAAATATACACACGTATGTATGTATTTATGTATATCCAGTACTTTTTATGTTTCAGAGCTAACTGTTCAGAGCAGTTATGAGCTGGGGTAAAAATGTCAAAATAATTAGGCTTAATAAGGCCAAAATCGGTCTTTATCTACTGTGCCAGCTATACACCACAGTGCAGCTAGCATATTTTAATTATTTAATGTATTATATTTTTACGCAAATACAATTACTGGTAGGATTGGTGTTTTTAAATGACAGTTCTTTTTATTGTTATATTGTGTACAACTTTAGCTATTAAGAATAACTTGCCTTTCCGTATTTCCAAGACATGCGATTCTCCATTCCAACTCAGTTTTTAATGTACTTTAATGTTTGTGACATATATAATGCTTTGCAGAAGAGATACAAGCTATATATGTGTTGTTTGTTCACACTATACCATATAAAATACATTAACTCAACTGTGTTTTCTTTCATATATGTAGGACCTCCAAACCCAGACAATGTACCCGAAGATGGTAAGCTGAAGAGTGAAATGATGATAAAGGATAATCGACGCTACTACTTGGATTTAAAAGAGAATTCTAGGGGCAGGTTCCTGAGAGTCTCTCAGACTATTACCCGTGGAGGGCCACGATCTCAAGTTGCCGTACCTGCACAGGTAAGTTACTTATTGTAGATAGAAAAAGTGGAAATACAATAAACCAAATTTTGCATGATTAAAAATAATAATGTAGGGTATGGGTAAGGGTGGATGTTAAGTCTATGTTGCAAATTATGTTTGTAATATACATTATTAATTTTTCAATTAGGTGCATGACATAAAACAATCATTACATTTTTGTTACGAAGTTAACTGATGGATATTTATGTTTTAATATTTAATTGTTGACATGTCATATGTGAGTACATATTATGTACAGATCTTTGACAAAGAAAGTATTATTATTGTTATTGAAGGACACCTTCTGAGGTTATATATACACATGACCTTGACCCTAGAAACGACCATTTATGAGCCAAATTTATACGGTAGCTCGAGCAAGGCCCACTTGTCTGGAAATGTTAGAGAATTTTCGTGATGTTAAAAAATTGTCAGGAAAATTTTGCAAAGGGTGGCCAAGTGTTAAGCAACTTTTATGTTGGTCAAAGAAAATTATATATTAGCTGATTATTCACTTAATTCTGAAATTTTAAGTTACTAACTTCTAATACAACATTTTGAAAATAAAATAAAATTCTGGACGCCACAAGTGCCGTATCGCAGTGAATTTTCATTAAAAAAATTAATTCAAATATGTCTTTTGAATGGAAGACATCCGATTTGGTCAATTGTGCAAACATTTTCTGACAATAAACTTAAAATTTTCCACACTTTTGTGCTGAGTGTTCTTTTAGACAACATGATAAGCCGCGGTTCAAACTTAATTATGAAAATTACTACAATATTTTGGACTGAGAAAGTAAATGCGTGCAGAACATTATACTCTACATATATATTTTTTTACACCAATGAAGCTCACAAACAGGCTTGTTCAGGTACGATAAATTTTGATTGAACTGGCTGAAAATAATCTTAAAATGATTTAAATCAATTTACAAATCTAAACTCACTGTTTGCTGCATAGTCTGCCATTCTGTCTGGCCTTTTTAGAATATGTATCTGGACCGTAGAGACTTTAGTACTTTGTCGGACAAGCCTTATATCGGTGGCCTTGCCTCCAATGGAGACAGATCCGGCGTCTGAAGAAGATTTTGAGCTTGCAGAACTATTTTATGTTTGAACTAAGCCTAAACGAAACAGGTGGCCATTATAAGAGATCCGTTGATGTCCACAGCACACGGTTTTTAAGCTTGGCTCCGCTCGGATTGAATCATGGCGTTGTGAAAAGCTCTCTGTCGACCCTACTGTAAAAATCCGAACCATTCGTTTGTCAGGTGCTAACTGTATACTAAATTTGAAGACAATATCCTGATTCATTTTAAAGTTATCGTGGCTACAGACACACATACCGACGGACACAAAAAAATTGTCTCCTAAATCGTGTTTCCTATATGTTTTGACACTTTGTACGACGTTTAAGCAAAAAGAAATTGAAATTTTTGTCGCCGATGCCACACTTTCACACATATTGACAATGTGGAAGTAATTGTACCTATATGTTAATTATAGGGTGTCTTGAGCTGCATCTTATAAAATTAGTTTGACAATCACAGGATGGACCATAAATCATTGGTGATATAAATCGTCTTTTAATTCTTGTATCATTACATTTTTGATATATATATATATATATATATATATATATATATATATATATATATATATATATATATATATATATATATATATATATATATATATATATATATATTTATATATATATATATATATATATATATATATATATATATATATATATATATATATATATATAATGCAGGTTTGTAAAAAAAAAATGATATTGTTCATCGTTTTAAGAGCTATTTCAATTGTTTTGCAACTTTTCAAATTTTTGCCACATATTATGATACAGCCTTTTTACCAATAGATAGCAGAGTCACATGAAAGTGACGCATTCAGAGAGGTGTTTGTTAATATAATTCATTGAAAAAAATCGAGATGCCGTGTACGGGGTGCTCTCAAATAGTGACTGAATGTGAAAAAAATTAAAACTGCCATAACTCAATTGTTTTAACTGGAACAGCCTGTATTTTGTGTTTCAGAAGTGAACGACATGCACTTTGCTCCAAATTTTTATAACGGTCCCTATACCTAAAGACTCCAGTTTTGGAAATATTTACATTTATAATCCCATACCATGATTTGCGCAGATTATGTGATTAATTAGCGAATTTTCTAAGAAAAATATTAAAACATTTAAATTAACTTTGGTACAAAAAGGTAAGAAATAACTAATTTGATAGGATTACCTACGTTCACATTTCTATGATATATATAATTAGCTGATAAATTCTTTTCACAAATGCCAAATGAAACTTTTCAGTTGCAGACTTGTATAAGTAATGTTCTTATTTGTGACAGCTTGTGGCATGAAAATATGAGTATTTTTCCGCTTATATTTTTCTTTACTTCCACTGGTTGAAATGTTTGTGAAAAGTTTAAAAAAAAACTACGTTTTGTTTTTAAATATATTCTTTCAGCAATTTTTTTTTGTTTCTGTTGAAATCGTTAAAAGATTTTTGTGAAATTTTTGTAATTAATAATAAATATTCAATAAGTAAATGTAAAAAAAAAGGTTTTCGATTTTGGTGAGAAACATATTTGCAAATTTTTATGTAAATTTTTTTTATCGAGTTTCGTCGAAAAACTTTTTGTGAATAATTATTATATCTTGGTAGATGGGTAGATAGCTTGAAGAGGCTCGTTGGCCAGGAAAATCGGACCAGTTTGTTCCTGAACATTTTAAGTTTATTTTCGGAACATTTTTGTAGGTTTTCAAAGTTATTTTAATGAAATGTGGTACTTTGTTTCTACTATACAGTGCTTTCGAAAAGTAATGTATAAATACATTATTTCTGAAATTGAGTGTTTTTCCAAAAAATCCTCTGGCCCGTCGATTTTGTTTTAAACAAAGACACCTTTTGACATACGATCCATATTTGTGACAGTGTTGTTCGAGATATCACGTCACCGACAATTTTTTTAAATGGCAACCCCCAATTTCGACCACGCCATTTGAAAGAGCGCGTCATTCTACGTACACATCGCCAAAAATTATGGCTGCCTGATAGTAGCCTAGGAGACCAGGAATGTTTTTTTTTATTGCTGTCAGATAAAAACTTGAAATCGTACTTCGGTAAATAGTTTCTTCTGTTTTTTTTTTGTTATCTCTTTAGTTTTTTTGTTGGATGCAGGAGGGGGAAATGCTCATGCAGACCCCATTCACGGCCCCGTAGCTTCCATGGGATATCGAGGTACTGTGAGGCTGTACTCACTAAAACCCCCTCCCTGGGAGTACCGGACCTTAGTCCATACCTCCGTCGGAAAGAATTACACACAATGACATTTTAGGGTATGGATGTTTCCATTCTGTTTTTGCCGCGGGGGCGTTAGCGGGTAAGTATAAGCTTTGGACGCTTATGCTTGTGTGGAAGTTGCTCGTCGTAGTCGGTGGCACTACGGAGAAGAGCATTTGGGTGAGAAGCGGCTTTTGCTAACTGAGTTGTGGATAGTTGAGTTATAGACTCAAGTATTGAAGGCATTTCCAGATCAGAGTGAATCTGACAGTTTCGGACAAACCATGGCACTCCGGTTACCATTCTCAGAATTTTGTTCTGGATGATTTGAAGGGTCTTGATGTGTGTTGCGGCCGCGGTGACCCATGCAGGTGATGCATAGGTCAAGGCTGGCCGGATAATGACTTTGTACATGAGCAACTTATTGTTCATGGACAATTTGGACTTTCTATTTAGAAGTGGGAAGAGCTTCGAGATGAACATCGAGGCTTTCTTTCGAGCGTGATAGACATGGGGGCGCCATGTTAAGTGTTTGTCGAGGAAAACCCCGAGGTATTTGGCGGAATCTTGCCAGGGGATTAGACGCTTGTCTAATGAAACGTGTTCGTGAGGTGTGTGTCTCCTCTTGGAAAATAGGACAGCTGAACATTTGTCGGGGTTTATGGCTAGACTTTAGTTCTTATCTTTTGTTTAGCAAAAGCAGTGTGTTTGAAGTGTTTGTTGAGTAGTGACTTTCGTCATTTTATAAAAGAATGGTTAAATAAACTGAACGAGAACGAATTGAAATTGTTTGCATGATCGGATTTGGAGACAGGATGCGCACCCAAAAAGAAGTAGTTGAATTGTTCAATGAAACTGATCCTGACCAGGATCCCATTAGCCAAAGCATGGTAAGCGATATTGAGTCTAAATACCATAACTTTGGATATGTTCGTGATCTTCCCAAATCTGGTCGACCTTCAAAATCAGGAGAAGATCGACTTAATGTTTTGTTGGCAATACAGGAAAATCATCACTCAACACTTAACCAGTTGGCATCTGATTTCGATATAGCAGCGTTCACAGTCCACAAAATTGTGAAAAAAGCAAACTATAATCCTTATAAGGTTTGCCTTGTTCATGAGCTATCTGAAGACGACTTTGATCGGCGAAATCATTTCTGCGAGCAAATGCAAGAACTATGCACTAATGATAATAATTGTGTAAAAATCTACTTTTTTCTGACGAGGTTACGTTTGTTTTAAACGGTCATGTCAATAGGCAAAACTGCTGTTATTGTGCTACTGAGAATCCCTGATGGACGATGGAGTATCACACTCAATGTCCCCAGAAAGTTAATGTGTGGTGCGGCATAGTCGACGGAAGAATTCTGGGCCCCTGTTTCTTTGACGTGAACCTTACTGGTGCAAAATATTTGGATTTTCTTCGCGACGACCTTATTCCTGAACTACTAACTTCATATCCAGATATAGAGGAACGTGATCTTCCGAGAAATGACATTTTCTTCCAACACGATGGTGCACCTCCCCATTATGCAACACCTGTCCATGCTTATTTAGATATGGTGTTCCAGAGTCGCTGGATAGGGAGAAGGGAGCCGATTGAGTGACCAGCTAGATCGCCAGATTTGACACCCCTGGATTACTTACTCCTTGTGGGGATACTTAAAAAGCAAGGTATACGTTAATAGACCGGAGAATTTAGAAGATTTAAAAGCAAGAATTCGTCAAGAAATATATCATATACCTCCTGAGGTTACTGCCAATGTTCAAAAAGAATTTATTAATCGTCTGGGCTACTGTCAGGCAGGCAACAGTGCAAAATTTGAACATTTAATTTGGTTGATTTTCTACATAATTATTATCATTAAATTTTGTATTTTGTAATTTAAAATACCACCAATTGGCTTTTTAAGTTCACCAATGCCGTTTGAATGATCCTTTGATATAATTTTCGGTAGACGTTGTGCGGGGGCCAGTTCATCTATCCCCTCGCAACTCCAGATTTTCCTTTTGGATCGTCGTAAGTTATTTTTGCCGTATTAAACAGCCTTCTGGCGTCCGCTTTAAGTCGGCCCAATTCCCCGTTTCGTCAAGGCATGTGCCTTTGGGTTGCCTTACGCTTAACAGGACAGGTGCTCTAGTGGGCAAACTTAATAATTTGTTTTAGGTGCCTTGAGGCTTCTTCAAGCTAATCTGCAGTGTCCAGATCACACTCCAACCCTTGTAACCCCAGCTGAAGATGCATTCTATAGGCATCTCAGTCAGGTAGCCTGGGCACCCTGCGCTCCCCTACACAGCTAATTGCTGTCTCTATGTCAAACCTTTTGGTTTGATGGTCAGACATAGAGGGTTTATCTGATACGAACCAGTTTGTTATTGCATGTGTTATAGGCGGGTCGGCAAAGGTTACATCTAATACCTCTTTTCTGATCACGTTTATAAAGGTTGGCTTGTTACCTTTGTTGACAATGTCTATGTTATTAGCAGACAAGTAATCAAATAGGTAACCTTTCCTATTAGTATCTGTGCTCCCCCATCCTAAGTGGTGGTGAGCATTGGCATAACATTCGAAGATGAGATGCCTATTCTTTCCTTGCACCATGTGATGAGGGATTTGACTTCCTCAGTAGGTGGCTGGTTGTCAACTCCGAGTAAATAGGCTGAGGCCATTACAATATGCCTTTTGCTACCCCTTGTTGGCACTTCTTCCAGTGCAACTGCAAGTCTGGAGTGATGAACTCTGAAATAGGGGTAACATGTATTTTGTTATTAAGCAGTAGAGCTGCTCTTGGTCTTTAGTGTGTGTTACATGATTTTACATTGAGGCCTTTAATTTGTCCTCTATAGATCCAGGGCTCTCGTTTAGGTTTTGTCCAATAAACAAACTTCTAAGCACGCTTGTTGTTGCTTTGGAATGGTGCCCTTTTGGAGATTTTTGTTACCTCTTGGGGCTCCTATTGGTCGCCATTTTCGCCTTCTTGTTTATAAACCTTTGTTCCGACTTTGTAATCGAAGGGGCTGTGGTAGGATCTTTTAAGGGCTTCTTCTCAGTTCCTGAGCACCTACTGCTATTTGGGTTGGGTTTTTCCTTTCAGACTCCTTAGGCCCCTTTTTTGTTTTAAGAGTGTTCTTCTCGTTGTAAGAGTCCCCCTCTACAGAGGCTTTAGGCAGTCTCTTTACATCTGGGGAACCTGATCGGAGTAAATCACTTCTTTTTTCATATGAAGCTTCCTCTAATGCATACTTATTAATTTTTCAATAATTTTGAAGAAAAAACTCTTGTCTTCTGAACAACGTAGAAAATCAACAAGAAGAGGTGTCGTTTAAGCAAGACGGAGCCCCGCCACACTTTACGCGCCAAGTCAGAGGCACTCTAAATAATATGTTTGGAGATAGATGGATTGGTCATGGTGGCCCGGTAAAGTGGCCCGCAAGGTCTCCTGATCTCATGCCTTTAGATTTTTTCTTTTAGGGATTTATAAAAAAGAAAGCTAAGGCTATAACACTAACCACGCCAGAAAATATGAGACTGTATTACACAAGCATGTACGTTAGTGACCCCCAAAATATTGAATAATGTGTGCTACTCTTGCCAAAAAAAAAATATTTATGTTTGGAAGTAAATGGAGGACTTTTAATCGAACTGACATACACAACAAAATAAACAGAGCTGTCAGCTTGTAATGTCAGAATGTTTTAAAAAATTGAACATGTGTAATGGTCTAAGATAAACAGAGGATAAAAACAAAACAAAATGCTCAGAAGACATGAGGCTATAGCACCGCAATTTTTATCTGCCTGAGTAACCTAATGTTCTCTGCAGAAAGTATTAAACTCTGGTGAAGAAAACACGACATTATTTAAACTCTGTACAATATGATTACTTTATATTTTGGGTGTCTCT
This sequence comes from Tillus elongatus, assembly GCA_964006375.1. Taxonomy (NCBI): domain Eukaryota; kingdom Metazoa; phylum Arthropoda; class Insecta; order Coleoptera; family Cleridae; genus Tillus; species Tillus elongatus. The sequence continues at coordinate 51,765,010 of OZ023270.1, forward strand.
TAACTATTGGAAATCTGCATTAATAGGGCTACTACGATTTGGTAAAAAAAAATCTAATCCGATCACGGGGTAAGAAAATATTCAGAGTCAAAATTTGGGGTATATTCAGGTTATGCTTTAATTTTGAAGTGCAGTGTAGTTTAATCTGTGTGTCGAAATATCCCTGTTAGCTAACTTTTTCAATGAAGATTCACTAAAAGTCAAGAAAGAGTTATATTACAATATTAAAATGGTCGAAGTGGAAAGCAGCGTAAACAGGACAAATAAGTAAATAAATAAATATCGCCTTTATTATCTAAATTAAAATTCTTATTACTACCCCACAACTACCATCAGGAAAGGGCGAAGTCTAGCAGAGCTATTCACACTCAACCCCAGCCATCAGCGAAAACAGGGCACATTATACGCAGCTGTGAATCTTCAGCAAAAAAAAACAAAAATAAAATCAACAAGTAAATCTGAAGAAAAATCTAAATTAAAACATGGCTAAATTTCTAAGGAGTCGCAACTAAAGGCCAAAACTTTAACAATGTAACCACCCAAAACACCTTAGCATCGATGCTCACCACATGGAAACCAACCTTTACCTATTGATTGTTGAGCAAAAACAATTTTAATTTATACTTAAATTTGTTAACATTTAACAATTTAAATTCTTGAGGTACTCGATTATACAAATAAATAGATTGATACATAAAGTTACATGATGATGTGGCAAAACAACATTTTCGTTAAATCTAGTTGATTTAGAGTGAATGTGTTTATGAGGTGTAAACTTCTGTCTGGGAGATGAAGGTGCTGCAGGGTCATTCACAATTTAATGTGTAAATGCTCCCAAATGTAGTAGTCTCCTAGAGTTCATATAAAGTCATCCGTCCTCTTGTATTTTATATGTAATTGGATCATGCTTTCTGACCCCATATATTAAATGGTAGCAGCTTTTTTTGTACTTTCTGCACTCTATCCTTATTATATTGGGTTAGACAAGAACCATAAATGAAATCACAAAAGTTGAAGTGTGTCAAGACATGAAACTCACATAACAACTTCCTCGCTTTCTGGTCCAGTAAGAATATGTTACAATATAGAAGGCTCAGGCTAGAGTATGCTCTCCCAAGTATAAGCTTTAGATGATCTTCTAACCTTGAGTCAGTATCAAAAATATGTCCCAGATTCCTAGCCTTGTTCGTGAAAGGAATTGGAATGTTGTCAATATGAATTTTAAAATTTTGGATAACAAATTCTTTGTCGTTTTTATTTGCAAAACACATGAGTTAAAGTTTGCTCAACATCAAATTATGTTTTAAGGACTGATCTTCAACTGCTACTAGATCTTCATTAATATATTGACAAGCTTGTAAGTAGTCTTTTTTTGGAAAGTGATAATATACCTAAGTATCGTCTGCATAGACCTGTATTTTGCACCGACTCACTGAACTTAATATTTCAGAAGTATATATTATAAAAGTCTGGACGCAGCAAGTGTGTTATGGTAGCGAATTTTCGTAAAAATGTTTTTAATGGCAAATGTCTTGTTTTTAAAATGACATTTGGATAGCAGTATAACTTATATAGCACTAACAATGTACCATATTTCATTAAAATAGCTTTGTTGTTTCAAAAAGTACAAATATTTTCCGAAAATCAACTTAATAAGTTCCAGAAAAAACTGGACTGATTTTCATGGCGAACACACCTCTTCAAGCTATTTACGCACCTAAAGAAATAATTTATCACAAGCAGCTTTAGGACCAAAATCGGAAAAAAAATATGAAAATTTGCAAAAATTTCTTGTATAAAAATTCACCATTTATCTTTACAGAAATTGCCTTCAGTAATGTTACACAAAATTATATTTTTCACAAAAATTCGACAATCTTTTTTAACAATAACTTACTAAACATTTATTATTAATTACCAACATAACAAAAAAATCTTACAAAAAATTATTTCTACGGAAACACTAAAAACATTTTTGCGAAAACTCCAAATTCAGCTACTATTTGAGAGCGCCTGTATACAGCACCTAGATTTTTTCGACTAGTAATACAAACAAACAGTTCTCTGAATGTGGTATTTCCATGTGGCTCTGCTATCTATTAGTAAAAACACCCTATCGCAATTTGTGATATGTGTTTGTGATGTGGGCCAAAAACGTGAAAAGTTGCAAAACAATTGAAATAGCTGTAGCTCAAGACACCCTATAATTAACATATACAAGTTTTTCTCGTATCTTGTATAATAACGGATATATTGAGCTTTACGGTAGAAATGCGTCACCCTGTATATGTGTAAACAGACAAAAATTGAAACTGACCCAGTATATTGGTTTTAGGGGTTCTAGTTCGCGCTCATTTGAAGAAATTTTTTTTAAATTCGTAAGTCGCGGCGTTCTCAATAACAAATTTTTTCTACTCTATATCTGAATCTACTGCCAAAGTATCAGAAAGAGGGTTTATTTGGAATGGATTTTCCGAAAATATTTTAGTAAAATAAAGGACAATGATCGTTGAAGCTGAAACTTAAGACTTTGTAAAACACTTATTGAGACATTACATAATTCGTATTTGTTTCAGATTCGTTGTCTGTAAATTGCAAATTTTGACGTTTCAAATAGCGATTTTGACGTTTTAAGAAGAAAAATTATAAAATTTTCAAAATATTTTTCTGCTACTTCTTGACCTTTTTGCGTCAAGAAAACTTAACCGTCGTATCTAATATTCAATGGGTTTTGTTAATCACAGAAAATATTTTGTTTTTGTGCTTTCCTCTGATCACCAGTGGCACCCAATTTTTTTTTTAAATGCCTAACTTTTTTTTCTTTTCTTTCAACTTAGAGATCTCATTTTTGGCACGTAGGGTAAGTTTGATAGTAGAAACGTATATGCCAAACTTGGTTGTCATAGCTCTGTTATTTTTGGAGATACAAAAATTTTCCGAAAGAAAATCCAAAAATTTTCCGGAAAACCTCGTCCGATTTTCCTGGCTAACGAACTTATCCAAGCTACTTACAAAACAAAAGAAAGGTACGCGCCAAATTTTATCAATAACCACACCGATAAGTCAAAAAATAATCGTCCGATTTTGATAAAAATTTGGGGTGTACCTTTCTTTTGTAAGTGGCTTGAATAAGTTCGTTAGCCACACACACACATATATATATATATATATATATATATATATATATATATATATATATATATATATATATATATATATATATATATATATATTATATATAAACATATATATAAACACAGATCTCCTCATTAGTGAATTTTTGTTTGGCGAAAAATTCGCTAAAAAGCAAAGGCCCCAAATTGGATCCCTGGGGTATTCCAGGGAGGACATCTGCATAGGTGGAAAAAATGTTATTAACCACAATTTGCATTTTTCTATGAGCCAAATATGATTCGACTAGCAACCTTGATGATTAATCAAAACCATAATATCCAAGTTTGACACAGAGTAATGGACAATTTGCATGTTTTTTTTTCTTCTAATAGCCTAGTTAGATAGAATATACCAAAAAATACTTATTTACCATGTTAGTTTTATCATTTTGACTGGAATAATAGTTTTAAAAAACATTGAATTCAGTCGACAATTTGAACACAACGAAGCGACGTCATTTTGCCGCCATTACGTGTGACGTCACAAGTCACGAATCTGCCGGCTGCGGTATACGCTATATGATAATATAATATGTATGTGGTATTTATGTGGTTGTGTTGTTTCCGTTTACATTTCACGTGATATATTAAAGATATACTTATTTCATTCGTTCCTTATTAGTGAAAATTGATCATTCTTCACTATGGAATATTTTTGGAAAGAAACCCACTTATAAGTATTGTATTGTTCCAAAGTGTAAAAATATTATACTATAACAACACAGAAGAAACGGTTTTTTTAACGTTCCAAGCAGGGTTGCCAGGTTTAAAAAAATAAATATCGCCGTTTTGCTGAGCGAGATCGCCCAAAATCGCCAACTTTCCCTCCATGGGAAATCGCCCAAAATCTCGTACTTTCTGTAAGAATTGTCACTTGTCAAATCGTCCAAACTGAATTTTTCGGCGGGAATTTTAATTTTTTATATAAAAGCTTTCTTTTAGGTTGACGAGAAGCTTTAATATAATGATGTATAGTGTTCATAAAGCCTCGGTGGTCCAATAGTGAGAACGTGTGTTTCTGGAACCAAGCGCACTGGGTTCGGTTCCCAGGGTTCCCCTTTCACTTTTTCAGTACATACTATAAAATTAACATGAGCCGAGAGGTTGTGGCAATGTATTTGAGCAAGTAGAATGTCTGCACGTTCCGCACTTCCGGGGGACGTAAATCCGTCGGACTCGTGTACCATGCAATGTTAGGCAGGTTAAAGATCCCACCCTCCCTGCAGAAAGGTTCGGCCAAATTTCCAAGATACTGAGGTAAAACCGCTCCCTGGCGTCGGTGATTGACCATAGTCGCGGAAATAGACCGACGTTAAAGAAGGGAAAAAATCTATAGTGCATCAAAGTCACATGTAAATAACGGTTTACCTTTGGTCATTAAATTAAAAAAGAAAAAGGAACCAGAAAAATAATTTATTTATAAAATATCAAAATATACACTCAACAGCAGTGTTACAAGAATGCAGAAATAAAATATGTTCTCTATATAACGAAACATATAAAATATACTGTAATATAATATAAAACATATAATATAAAACATAATTTTGTCCCTGTCCCCTATCATCTTTTCTCTATTATCTATCCAAACATGTTGGGTACTCTTGGTTTCTCACGGATGCCGAAATGACATTGCTCCTCATGGATAAAAGAATGTTTGTCTATGTTACTTCTGAATAAATCAAACTTTGGCGAAACGGTATAGTTTTACAACAGTTCCCTTCCTCAAGATCGCCCAATTGGCGATTTCTAGATAACAAAAGTAGCCCAATTTACGACTGGGCGCTTTCTTTGACAAAAAACTCGCAACAAAAGATAAAAGATAGCCCAATTTGCGATAAAGCGCCCAATCTGGCAACTCTGGTTCCAAGAGATGCAAAACTCGGAAAGAAGTGGTGTAATGCATTGAAAGGAGAAGCCAAACATTTGAAATTATCTGCTACTTCACATCTGTATTGCTGTGAAGATCACTTTAAAGTAAGTAATTGATAATGATGCTGAATTTTTTGAAGTTGAATACTTACATCAAAATATGTATTGAATTCAGAAAAGCAACAAGTCAACTTCCACAGTAGAAACTATCAGCAGCAAAACTAAATCAACTAATAAATGATTTATGTTGTATTTTATTTCTAACCTAAAAAATCTTTTGCCCGCCTGTTGCACATCTTCTTACAAAAAACGATATGAAGGCTGTAATACTTAATAATAATCAGGTTAACACATTTTGCCATATATTTCTATAGGTAATTATTTCTATTACAGATAGAATAAGACATGGAAATTTATTGGCAATATAAAATTATGGGCCATGCAATTAAAATTGAAGTCTGGTATAACGCCCCATATATTTAAATGCCAACGACCTGAGTCAATTTCAGTATGAACAGCTGCCATTAAGCGAAGGAGGATTGTATTGGTTCAAGAAGCATGGGAGGCAAAAGAGATAGAAATACCACAAGCTGAAGAAGCTGTGGCTGTAACTCCAGGAACGTCTGAAGTTGTAGAGACACTGGATAAATCAATTCAAGTTAATCTAAAACCGTCCATTCAGATTAAAGCGGTGCAAATGAGAATGCCATGGAGTGAAGTTGGTTTATCTCCGATTCTTCTTTCTTCCGCAAATGCTTCCACCTCCCCATTCAAGATGTAATTTATGAAAGTTGAACAAGTAAAGAGAAGGTTGGTGATAGAAGGTAGCGACTAAAGCTCTACCACCTCTTCAAATGCATCAGAATATGAACCTGAAGAACAATTTTCATCAGAGAGCTTGGAAGAGAATTTGTTAGTTGACATGTTAAGCAACAATATGCAGAAGTATACAATCATGGCAATGGAAAAGCAACCAAACATGTTTTTAGGGTTACCCAGAAACAGTTTTTATGTAATAAAAATGCTGGTTGTCAAAGCTCCTGCACCCTTATTGAAGGTATTCATTACACTGAGGAAAATTAAGGTGAATAAGCCATTCAGCATTTTAGCTGTCAACTTTGGCATGTCAGCGAGCACTGTAAGCAGTATTGTTGTTAGCTGCGCTACTACAAGAACTGATAGTATGGCCAGAGAAAAGCCTCATCATTGCATTTACCGATGCACTTCCAAGCTTGATACAGTAACATGGTATAAATTATTGATTGCCTGGAAATCCAGATTGAAAAACTGAGTAATCTAATTCACCGATTCTTAACCTGGTCACAATATAAAGGTTGCAATTTCATAAAATATTGAATTTTATGTACTCCAGATGGATTGGTAGACTTAATTTTAACAGTATATGGAGGACGTGCCACAGATGTTGTGATAGTGGAAAATTGTGACCAGTTGAACAAATTACCTCCCAGAGTAGCTGTAATGGCCGATAAGAGGATTTGAAGCCCTTGCAGCTTAAATTTCTATACCGATACTCTACAGATCTCTACCAGCCCCGAGACAGCTATTACTTAAAGGTTCATTTAAACATTATATATCATAAAAACAAACCTCACTTGGAAGAGTAAAAATAATCCCAAATGTATACGACTAAGTCAATCCTTATGGGATTAAAACACTCACTATCACAGTAGTACTCCACGTATGTCTACGGAAAAACCCTCATTTAAATCGCATCCTTTAAAACTTCTACCGCACTTTTAGTTCCCTATTCTCGAACCCTAATTCTCTCGCGAAACTATCCACTCGAAATTATAATTATTGCAAAACTATTCAAACCCTAATTATACCGTACGTGGCCGTTTCTCTCTTGTTGGTGCTGCAAGGCACTTTCTTGCCCGGAGGCCACACAGCCATTAACTCTCTGTAGTGCCCAGAAACCCCAGGAATTCGCAAGCCACGTCTCTTTCCCGTGATATTTTTCTTACCCAATTTAAAGTGGCAGTCCTTACAAAAATTTGTGAGGTAAACATCCCTATAATAAAATAATTTGCATTATTCCTCACGTGACCCTGACTGCATTTTTGTTAAATTTGCAGTTTGCATGTACCAATGAAAGTGACGCTGTATGTCGTCATTGTTAACTCAGTGTTTTCCGAAAACTTCTGAACTAGTTCCTCAAGTTAGGTTGAACAAACTGCCTTCTAAGCTGGCAGGTGCACTTCTGTCCACTAAGGGGTTTTAAGTACATTAAGGCTGACCCCGGTTAAATTACCGACTGGCAGACGCCAACTCAGGAACTTTTAATCAATCGGTTTTGTATTTCCTGCAACTTTATATATTTTTATAAGTAATTTTATAGGTCTTAAAATATAACAGCATGATTTAATTATTTCACAATATTCATAATTATATTCTTATTTAGCGATGGCTAAATTGATCGTATAAAAAATCATACCAGCTGTCGCATTGATATCATTGATCGTATCTGTGGTTTGAAAGATAAATTTACTTACGGTCCAGATGGAATCCCCTCCCATCTGTTAAAATCTTGTGCCTTCACCTTAGCAATTCCACTAGGATTCTCTTTAATAGGTCTTTGTTGTCTGGCGAGTTTCCACATGTTTGGAAACATTCTTATTTGATGCCCGTTCATATGCTGGGGCCAAAGCATTTGGTTACCAATTATAGAGCTGTTTGTATTTAGTCAGAGATACCTAAACTACTTGACTTTTTTGTCTCTAGACATATAACTTGGGAATGCAGACATGTTTTCGTCGAACAGCAGCATGGTTTTCTTAAAGGAAGATCTACAACAACCGACCTTCTTCTTTACCAGAATGTATTGGTCTCAGCTTTGGAGGATAGGTTACAGGTTGATTCGGTGTATACAGATTTCTCCAAAGCGTTTGATAAGGTTAATCATGCCTTATTATTGTCAAAACTTGCATTGTTGGGTTTTAATGCCAATTTGTTGTCTTGGGTACGCAGCTTCCTTACGGGTAGGTCCCAGAAACTTCATTTCTGATAGTATTACTGTTTCTTCAGGAGTTTCTCAGGGTTCGCATTGTGGACCAGTCCTCTTTAATCTTTTTATCAATGATGTCATACATTCACTTAAGCATAGTCAGATTTTGATGTTTGCTGATGATATCAAGATTTTCAAGATTTTTCGTTCTATACAGGATGCTTTACTTTTACAGGAAGACTTAAATCGTTTTGCTCGGTGGTGTGGTGACAATCTTCTGCCTCTGAATGTTGATAAGTGTTTCTGCATTACATTCACTAGGGCTCAGTTTCCCATTGACTTTGTGTACTTCATAGGCTCTAACGCTTTACAGAGGAGAGAAATGATCAAAGACTTGGGCTTTGTATTGGATAGGGAGTTATCTTTTAAGGATCACATAGAATACATAGTATCTCAGGCATATAAAATGTTAGGATTTATTCATAGATCAACTCTGGATTTTTCATGCAATAGCTTGAGAAGACTGTATTGTGGTCTGGTTCGCTCTTTGTTGGAATGCTCTTCTGTAGTCTGGAGTCCGAATTACAATACTTATATCAATCAGATTGAGGCTATACAAAATAGATTCTGGAGAATTAGTGCTTACAGAATGGGCTTGCAGAGAAATGATCTTAACTTTTCTTATTTGCGGAATCGGCTGCACGCAGTCACTCAGTGGTAGAAGGATTGTCAGTGATGTTTGTTTTCTGCATAAATTATTAGTGAATAAAATTGATAGTCCTTCTTTGCTTGAGTTAGTCTCTCTAAGGATACCGGACCGCACGAGAGCAAGGGAGGTTTTCGTGATTCCCTTCCATCGAACCAATTATGACTTTTTCAGTCCAATGTTGAGAGTAGCGAGAGCTGCAAATGAGTATTCGGAGCTCTTGGATATGTTTAATGATTCTGACCATTCAATTAGAGGCATTTTGAGAGGTGTTATTGATTGAATTGTCATACTGATTATGTTTTACTTCTTTGTTATGTTTTCATATTGAGATAGGTTATTTAAGACTAATGTAGTTTTAGATGTTCTTATTATTATTGTAAATGGTTGATCCGTTGAATAAATAAATAAATAAAATAATTGTAAACCCACATTGGAGCCTACATATTTACTCTTCCAGATCTGATAATAAGATTACAAAATTAATGAATTAGATGTCAATGAAATAATATAGAAATGCCTATGCAAGTACCTTGATCATGGGTATATACTCCAATTATTATTGATCTTTGCTGTTTCATTGTTATTCTTTTAAGTTTTACATTGCCATTTCTATAAGATATTGCGTTAACCAGGTGCCAACAGCTGAGGTCACCAGCTGAGTTTAAGCTTTCATCTGTTGACTGTTAATAGAATTCAGCAATTGGAAATCTTATGAACGCATTGTTGGCTTCAAGGGGTATTTTGCCATTTATCTGACATTTTAAGATGTGCGGTATAGTTTGTAATCATAACCCCAAATCGAAGTAAAATTTTAAAAGTTTTATAATCGAAAATGATAATGAAAATTATGATCATCTTAGAAACATCCTTGTAATTGAATTAACTGATGATCCACTTGATATCAATGGAACAAAATTTGGCTCAGTTAGTGGATATAATAGTGCTGCCTGAAAGAACCAAACCAACGAGAAATGAAGATTACTGCGAGGATGTAATATCAAATTACACTTCAGATGACTTTAATAACCATTGTAGAATGTCTCAAAAAACTTTCTATGGATTGGGAATCTCAAAAAATACCTGCGTAAATAGACTACTTCAGAACAGTGGATGGCTACTTATTTAACTATCCATGCTCCGGCATTATGTGAGTTAGTCAGTGAAAAGTTATTCCACTTTGAGATATCGGCAAGTCGAGTCCTCTGAGCTGAAGCTCAATGGTACTGGTGAACACATATGTTGACTCAACTGTTGGCTCCTGATGAACGCAGCCAATGTTTGTTGCTACAGTATCACAGCCATTAAATGTATTGTTTTTACGTGGAAGCGGTCAAGGCTAATATATTTTTAATGCACTTCATGCTCTTATTGTTAGATGAATCTTAATTCATGTTTTTTGACTTTATGTTTTTATTTCAGGGTATGATTGAATTTCGTGATGCCCTTACTGACCTGCTAGATGAGTTTGGAGCAGATGAACATGCTCACAAACCAGACCTGCCTGAAGGCAGACATATGCATGTTGACAACAAAAATTTCTATTTTGATGTTGGTCAAAACAATCGTGGTGTCTATATGCGCATCTCCGAAGTCAAGACAAACTTCCGCACTGCGATTACAGTACCAGAGAAGAGCTGGACGCGATTCCGTGACATACTGGCTGATTATTGTGAAAAAATTAAGCAGCCAGCACAAGCACCACCAGGCGGTGGCACTTCAACAGGTAGTATTGCATCGGATCAGACTCATCAAATGGTAAGTAAATTAAAGTTTATTACATATGAAAACATTCATTTCAAAATGTCAAAAATACACAAACTTAAAACACCAACCCATTTAAAAATTGTAATATTAGGAACTTTTCAGAGAACTTTTTAGGATAAAAGTGTATAATAATAATAATAATATTTATGAACACACTTTGGATTTTACATGCTATACAAAAGTCAATTATAAATTTAGACAAGCGAAAAACAATAATACAATACTTCACAGATTTCATGCATATTTGACCCAAACTATATGACAGAGGACAGCTCAGAAACACAACAGGTCTCTTGACGGGACACATGGCCGTCAAGAAACACCTACATAAAATGGGGCGGTTCGAAGGGGACCTCGCATGCAGACTCTGCGGCGAGGGGGAGGAATCAGCCCAGCACATCTTGTGCGAGTGTATAGCTCTGGACCGGAAAAGACAACTGATCTATGGTCACTCTAGACCGGAGACAGAGCAATATAAAACTTCACCCTACCAATCGCTGTGCAGACTAGTTCAAGGCACAGTGATTTTGGAATGGGTGGAGTAAGACTAAGGGTATGCACAATCAACCAAGGGTTGCGGTGCTATCGGGGCGGCAAGGCCGCGGACGAGCCCTGAGGGAACAAAAAAAAACTATATGACATGCCAAACCTATCAAACTCTGAACGAAAGCTGTTACTATTAACCACTGCTGAGAGCACTGTATCCAGGATGGTCCAGTTTTCAATTCGGAAAATTTAGGGAATGATAGAGAATTGAAAAATAATGAGTTTGCTTCATGAACTATATTCGGGAAACGCTTTGTTAAGAAAATACAATGTGTTTAAGTTTGGTTTAAAAAAATCAGATTTATTAATTGTTGCCAAACGGCTAGAGATATTTGGATAAAATTTTGTAGGCGTTAACTGCCATCAAGGTAGCACATTTTGCAATGAAAAATATTATTTTTGTTCTACCAGTGGCGTCCGTACTAGCACGTTACTGGATATTTCTAAATAAAAAGTTGTTACGCGGCTGCTTTTTCTTAAAATAAAAATCAATTTTGAATTCCCCACTCAATTTGTGAGAAAAAAGCTCTTTCGAGTTTTCTGTATGACACACCATTTTTGAATAGAGTAAAAAATCAAAAATAATTAATAATAATTTAATGAAACTGTAACAGAAAAAACAACAGATTTAACGACAACAAAGTCAAAAAGAAATTTAAGTTACAAAAATTGCTCAAAATGTAGTCCACCCACTTCAAAACATTTTCGGCATCGTCTAATTAATGATTTTATTGCAGCTGATACTTGTTATATTATTGTTAATAGATTTTATTACGGGAACGTGTTGTAAAATGAAACATCAATCTCCATTATCCAGTATTAACTGAACTGTCATTTTATTCCCACTCTGTTAAACACATTACATATATATTGAAAGGTTATGCATACAGCCATACATGACACTGCTATATGTGTCACATATCACTGTACCACATCCCCCCTCTTTATTTAAAATAAAAGATAATTAACAAAATAGTTAAAACTAAATAATACTCAATAAAGCTAAGAATTTAACATTGTTTTGACTTATTATAATAACACTATAAATCTAATATATTTGGAGGCTTTGATATTCTTCCATATCGTGTTACATAGTTGTTAATATTATTATCAGTATTATGATTACAATCATTGTTTGTGATGACACTGTTCTCGATTAACATATTATTTTGGTTACTGTGATCAACCACATTTTGGTTATCATCTGATAAATGTGATATATAATCATCATTTCTTTTAAATGGTATGTTCGTAGTTGACGAGTTTGGTTTTATGAATTTACTATTACGTGTAAATACTGACCCATTTTCCCTTTTAATTGTATATGTTCTATCTTTAATTTTTTTGATCATTTTTCCTGGTTTCCAGTTTGTCTTTGGTCTATCTTGGTACCAAATGTTGTCACCCGGGTTATGTGGCATTCTTGTATGAGCATTTTTGTCATAGTAGCTTTTGTATGATACCTGAGCATAATTTATTTTATTATGGAATAGTTTTTTGTTTATTATTTTTGGATCCAGTTTGATGGGATGTCTTGGAACATCATCTCTTAATAAACGCGACATTAAAATTTGGGAAGGTGTATATGAGTTATATACAGGGGTATTTCGATACGCCAATAATGACAGGTATATATCCTCCCCATTTTGAAGACATTTTTTCATCATATTTTTTACAGTTTGTATACTGCGTTCAGCTAGACCGTTTGCCTGTTGGTGATAGGGTGAAGAAGTAAAATGTTTAAAATTCCATGCATTAGCAAAATCTTGAAATTTTTTACTAGTTAGATTTGGTGCTCCATCAGATATTACTATATTAGGGATACCATGTCTAGCAAATATGCTTTTTAATTTATTTATAATATTTTCTGATGACAGATTATTTTTTAGTCCAATTACTTCTATGTATTTAGAATAATAATCCACTACAAGTAGGAAAGTTTCATGATTGAATTCAAATAGATCTAGACCTACTTTATCCCAAGGCTTATTTGTAAATTCATGTGTTTGTAATGGCTCATTGGGTTTGGAATTGGCAAATGTTTGGCAAACGTGACATTTACTTACAAGATTTTCTATTTGGTTTGATATTCCCGGCCAGTGTACAGAGTCTTGTGCTCGTTGTAGACACTTAGTTGTACCAAAATGGCCTTGATGAATGCACTTTAGGACTCTGTTTCTCATTTCTGTTGGAATAATAACTCTTTGATTATTATAAATTAAACCGTTAGCTTCAGTTATTTCATTTTTTAATTTATAATAAGGGCGTATTGCATAAGGTACCTTTGTTTTATTTCTGGGCCAACCATCTCTGATATACCTCCTCAAGGTTTTCATTTCTTCATCTGTTTCACATAGTTTTTTCAGTTCTTGCAACCTTTCATCTGTTATTGGGATATTCTGTTCTATTAAACAAACTTGAGCTTCTATATCTTTATTATCATTATATTCTTTTTTTATGTTAGCTCGTGATAAACTATCAGTGATGATTAATTCTTTGCCTGGTTTATAAATTAAATTTATATCATATTTTTGTAATGACAGTAGTATTCTTTGTAATCTAGCAGGGCATGCATTAAGAGGTTTTTGAAAAATGTTTATTAATGGTTTATGGTCGGTTTCCACTATGAATCTACGACCAAATACAAACTGATAGAATTTTTCTACTCCAAAGCATACTGCAAGCAACTCCTTCTCAATTTGGGCATATCTTGTCTGTGTCTCTGTCATAGCCCTAGATGCATAGGCACACGGTTTGTTATTTTGTAAAAGCACTGCTCCCAAACCGTATTTTGAAGCATCTACGGAGATTACTGTTTCTTCTTCAGGATTAAAATATTGTAAAGCATTATTTGAAATTATTAATTTTCTTTTAGTTCATTAAAAACATCTTCATGAGCCTTTTGCCAACTGAATATAGTTTCATTTTTTGTAAGATCACGTAGTGGTTTTGTTTTTTTTTCTGACAAATTATTTATAAACCTGCCTACATATGTGATAAGACCTAAAAGTCTTTGGACGTCCTTTTTATTTTTAGGGACTGGCATATCTCTTATTGCCTCAATTTTTTCTTCGTCTATAGACATTCCGTTTTCTGCAAATTTATACCCTAAATATGTTACTTCTCTCTTATTAAATTTACATTTTTCTCTATTGAATTTTACATTGTTTTGACGTGCCATTTCTAAAACTTTATTTAGTCTGTCGTTATGCTCATCTTGTGTTTTGCCCCATATCAGTAAATCATCTATATAGATAGCTACACCTTCTAATTGAAATATTTGTCGAAATCTTTCTTGAAATATTTCACTGGCTGTTTTTATGCCAAAAGGTAAGCGTAAAAATTTATAGGTACCAAAGGTTGTACCGAAACTGCATAAATTGCTACTTTCTTCATCTAGCGGAATGTTCCAGAAACCTGATGTGACATCTAAAGTTGTAAAAAACTTTGCATTTCGCAGTTTAGAAGATATTTCATCAATGGTAGGAATTTTACAGTATTGCTTTTTAATTACTTTATTAAGATCCTTTGGATCAAGACAAATGCGAAATCCGGTTGCCTTTTTGACTATTACTACTGCATTTAACCATTCAGTGCTACCACTTACTTTTTCTACAATTTTGTGTTGCTCCATCTCATCTAAACACTTTTTAACTTCAGTTTCAATGGCAAATGGAATTTTTCTAATCGGTTGTATTATCGGTTTAGCACCTTCTTCTAATTCTATATGATAAGGAGTACCTATGTTACCTATACCTTGAAAAACATCTTTATACTCAAAAATCATCTTATCTATTACACAATTATTTGAGTCAATATCGTCTATTCTTTTTATTATGCCCAACCGAGTGCTGCTATTTAGACCCAAGATAGATTGAAAATTATCTTTTGTGATATAAAAATCTAAAGTATACATTTTATTTTTGTATTTAATATCGAGATTAATTTTCCCTAAAACTGGAATCGTTTGTTTTGTGTATGTCATTAATATATCGTTTGTTTTTGTTATTTTATTATAAAGATTTAAATTTATTTCATCTAGTTGTTTTTTGGAAATTAAATTAACTTTTGCACCACAATCTATTTTTACATTTAAAGAAAAATTATTAATATATATTACAGTGGTCCATTCATTATCAACATTATCTGTAATTTCATCTATGGTAAATATATTATTATCAGAATAGTTTTCAAAATCAGTATCATTATTCATGTTTACTATATTCACATTTAAAATGGATCGACAGGCAGCTGCGAAATGATTTATTTTGTTGCAGAGAGTACATTTCTTACCATATGCTGGACAGTTGTTTTGTGCATGTAACCTCATACATCTGCTGCAGGTCTTCTGTGACACTAGATTGCTGACATACCGTACCTGGTTGCCATATGCTGGTCCTGCATCTGCATAATTTGTGGATGGTGATATTGGTAAAGTGCTGCGGTTGTTTCCCTGTTGTATGCTCTTGAACTTATTGACATTCTCTGGTACATATGTTTTCTTTACTAGGTCTACTTCCAAGTGATCTCTTTTGTTTTTCATTTCCATACTTTGTTGCCTGGTGTTTTCTGCCATGACACAGAATTCTATGACTTTTTCCAATTTTAAATCTGGTTTCTCGAGTAATTTGTCTCGTAAACTGTCGTCTTTTATACCAATTATCAGCATAGTTTTAACTAATTCATCTTGAAGCTCGCCTAATTCACTTTGGGCTCCTCTGTTTTTTAGTTCCGTTATAAACTGATCAGTTGATTCATTAACTTGTATATACGTTAAAAATTTGTAACGTTCAAATACAATATTTTTCTTTGGAACAAAATATTCTTGGAATCTTCGTATTAGTGGCTCTAATTTGTCTTTTTCGTCTTCGGGTATTTTAAAAGTCGTGAAAATGGAAATTGCATTTTCACCTAAGAAATGTAGTAATTGGGCACAAAGCATACCTTCACTTTTTTTTTCTAATTCCGCAGCTTTTAAGTAGTTACGAAATTTTAGTAACCACACTTTCCAATTCTCGGCCATATTGCCTGACAGGCACATGGGTGCTGGACCTTTTATATCCATAATAATAAAGTTTTCACTGATTTTTAGCTTTCCGTATATAATATTGTTTAAATTTTTAACTAATCTTTTTTTTTATACCGATTGCGCCATGTTATATTATTGTTAATAGATTTTATTACGGGAACGTGTTGTAAAATGAAACATCAATCTCCATTATCCAGTATTAACTGAACTGTCATTTTATTCCCACTCTGTTAAACACATTACATATATATATTGAAAGGTTATGCATACAGCCATACATGACACTGCTATATGTGTCACATATCACTGTACCACAATACTTCATGTGGATTTTGCCGCATGTCATTGCAGGCTTGCTGAATCCTTAAAACTAAATCATCTTTTGTTAATACTGTAGTAGTGTAAACTGTCTTTTACATTTCCCTAAACGTAGGTGTCCAGTGGATTTATATTCGGTGGCCTAGGTGGCCAGGCCACTGGTCCAATTCCATTGACCACGTCATTATTCATGTCATTCCCGCTAGACGGCCAATCCAACGTTGACATTTAATTGTCAGAATGAAGCGGTTCGGTTTTGTATAAAATTTTATAAATTTGGTATAAACATGGAATGTAAATGAAGAATGATGATGGGAAAGTAATTATGGATGTGTAAAGATTAGTAGTAAATGAAGGCAGTGATTGGAAATGTAAGAAGGAAGAAAAAATGGTATAAAAAGTTTATTTAAAATGGTTTGTCAAAATTCGAAGTATGTCATATTTGGATAATGCAGTGTCAAGTATTTTTAGAATAAATTGTTTAAATTATGTCACTATATACTACACAAGTCAAAATGGACTTACTGTATAGACATATTGTGTAATTTCAGTCAATAAAGTATAAGTATTAGTATTTAGCCATTCTCCTACAACTACTTTCAAATGCAGGGGACTTGATCTAGTTGTAGCCAGCTTTCATGTTTAAGGTAAGGGGTATCATTATCATCCTATCATCAATGTAGTACTGGAGGTTATCAGTAAGAAATTCAAGAAATAGTTCTGAGTTTAACCTTAGGGGTAGAAAATGTGGACCACAAACAATATTGTCACAAACTCCCAACCAAACATATACGAAAAATTCATTTTGAAAAGACGGTGACCGAATTTCTAGAGGATTCTTGTGTGTCCAAACATGGATATTATGGTAATTCGTTATTCCACATTTACTGAGTAAGGATTAGGGTGGATTGCCCAGAGAATGAACAGCAACCAGTAAATGAACAAATCGGCAGTCATTAGCTTATAATAAGAATCTAGCCAATTGCAGATTACTCTAGAACGTTTCAATTATTTACAAAGATTGCGCAGTAGGCTGTTCATTCATAGGTAAAACTTTAGCCCAAATCAGTGGGTCTCAGTCTACCGTGATGTTAAGTGTTGGTATGTAACAAGAACAGTAGCAGCCATTTTGTTTAAGGTAAGGTGACGACATGCCTTCCTAAAATTAAGCTATATATCCCTTAAAACAAATATAATTATATAATTTCAGAAACTATTAAGAAGTCAAGATATTCGGTATAATGATTTTCAATATCAATATCGTTTATATTAAATATTTAACAGTATTTTCACGTGTTCAGTTACTGGATATGAAAGTAATGCTAAACCTAGTAAATGAACAAGGTTTTCATTCACTGGGTTTTACGAATTTATTTCAAAATCGAGCAAAAATGAACCCTAAGGTATACTGGTTGTTGTGTCACTTAAAGTCGTATTATTTTGTAGACTAGGTTAGTCTTAGCCAGTAAATGAACACGCTTTTTGTTTTGTGTTCAACAAATGGGTTATGGTGTTCATTTACTGGAAAATGAATTAATATCGCATAGATTGAAGTACCTATTTTCATTTAGGTAGGTGATTATGTAATACCTAATTGGGTATCATGACTCACATAATAGATAAAGATCTAATACAGGTATATTCTTACAGGTGTTAATCAATATTTTTGAAAATGAGTGATCAAAAAGTTTCCGATAAGCTACAGTACAGCAGGTTTAAATATTCAGAAGATACTCTAGTTCAAGCTCTACAGGACATAACAATTGGATTCGAAACTTTGAATGGAGCTTCAAAAAAGTACAATATCCCCAAATCTACTCTGCATAATAAAATTAATGGGAAGGTACCTAATTTTAGAAGAATGGGTCCACAGCCTGTTCTGAATGAAGCTGAAGAAATCCGCTTAGAGCATTGAATCATCGCTAAAGCCAAACTAGGGTTCCCTATGCACCCAACAGAAGTAAAAGACGCAGTACAAAAGGTTTTGACTCAATCTGGCCGACCAAATCCCTTCAAAGACAACAGACCAGGTGACAAATGGTTGAAATTATTTTTGCAGAGGCATCCCACTATCACAAAAAGAAATACAGAAATAATCTCCAAGGCCCGGGCTGCAGTGACTGAAGAGGCAATTAGAGACTGGTTTTTGGACCTAAAAAATTATTTAAGTGAAGAAAAGCTATTGAGCAGCATGATGGAAGATCCGTCCAGGATATACAATGCCGACGAAACGGGTGTAAGAACATGCGTTAAATCTGGATTAGTTTTGGGACCAGTGAACAAATATTTTAAAAATCTTTATGAAATTTCATCTGGCAAGGAGAAACAGTCAATTACCGTTCTATGTAACTACAGTGCAAACGGTGTGCTGTAGCGCCAATGGTGGTGTTCCCTTACCAGAGGATCCCGAAAGAGTTGGCACTGTCAGTTCCAAAAGGCTGGGGAATCGGACGATCTGATACCGGCTGGATGACAGGATCTACATTCTATGAATATGTGGCGAATATATTCGATCCATGGCTGATTAAGAAGCGAATCGAGTTTCCAATTATTCTATTTATCGACGGCCACAAATCTCATTATAGCATTGAATTATATGAATTTTGCGTGAAGGAACAAATAATACTGTATTGTCTATACCCTAACTCTACACATATTATTCCACCGTGCGATGTGACTATATTTCGACCTTTGAAGGTCGAGTGGAAGAAAATTTGTCAGCTTCACAAGCAAAGAACTTCCGCATCGATAACAAAGTACAACTTTTGTCCTTTATTTAAGGAAGCCTTTGATCAAGCATCACAGGTCAGTACAATAGTCAATGGATTTAAGACATGTGGAATTTTTCCCTTCAATCCAAACGCAGTAGATTTTTCCAAATGTATATCAGCCAGGAGAAACGATGTCTTCCCGAAACTTGCAAATGTTCAACATAAAGATGAAATAACCTCTGAAGATTACAAATCATGCTTAAAAGTTATGCACCAGTTTTTTTAGGGAATGAAAAAATAATTGAATTTGAGGAAAAGTATGAAAATCAAGCTGCATCTAACGAAGACTTTTATTCACTATGGAAACACTGTAAAATTGGAACATATACTGAAAATTCCACCACTGGGCAAGACAACAATAACGATCAGGCTTACATAACAGATTTTACAGAAGATTTCTTAGATACTTTACCGCTACAAATAGATGGCGTTTTATATCAGATCAATAATGATACATTTGATAGCAGTAATATTGTAAACGAAACAATGAATCAGCTGATACTTCTATGTGAAGATATTATTGAATCAATACTGGACTATGTCTACAAAATTGTAGAAAACCCAAGTGCGAGAAATGTGACTTTTGCCGAGCAGGCCGAAACTGACTGTTTGGAGATTAATAAAATAAACATATTATCAAATATTATTATACGAGGAAGTAAAGAAAATGAAATGAATAATTCACTTTGGCAACAACATTTACACTGGCCACAGCAACTAAAGAAGAACCAAAAACGTAAAACTGCCGAAAAAATGCCATTTGCTGTTACTTCGGATAAATGGTTCAAATATTATCAAAAACAAGAGAATGAGAAAAAACAAAAAAAAAAGAAAACATAAAAAAGAGAAAATTAGAAATAGAGCAGAAAAAAACTGCAGCTCTAGCGAAAAGAAACGCCAATCAATTAAAAAAATCTCAGACTAAACAAAAACGCAAAGCTGATGACACTGAGCTTTTTAGTAGTGGAAATAATCAAGAGACTAATAGCAGCACCGACGGCGATATGCAATTACCTCAGGCATCATCTGATAATACAATTGATCCTGAAAATGAAATACTTACAAAAAACGCAAGGAGCTGGACACAGAAACTAATTTGACTGAAACTTCAACAAACATTTTAAAAGGAGGCGACTATGTGATTGTATTATATGATAGTAAACAGTACCCAGGAATAATAAAAAATATTGAAGATCAAGAATACGAAGTCAGTGTAATGAAACAAACTTCAAACAAGATGTGGAAATGGCCAAAGCGTCCCGACCAGATCTGCTATAAAAAATCTCACATAATAAAAACAATTTGTGACCCAAACATTTCTTCTCGTGGCGATTTTAATGTTGAAATGTAAATACCTATACCTAAGCCTTTCAAGATCTGTTGTTTCTTTAACTAGATGCACCTAGTACATGTAGTAGGCAGTAGGTATATTTTTGTAACTAATGTTTAATTAAATAAATGACTGTTCATTTACTGGTTGTTTTCGGTTTCATTTACTAGATTTTTCTGTTCATTCACTAGATTTTATGGCATTTTTTAATAAGTATTTATTTCAACACAGAAATAATAAAACAATAAAGTTTTAGTTATTCCTAAAACTTTATTATATATTGTGGGCCACCTTTGCCAATTAATTTATTGGCATATATTGAAAACCTATAGCACAATAGCGGCCTAAAGTCAGTACACCACTTATTTGTTCATTTACTGGCTGATCCACCCTAATCCATGTACAGAATTTTTTGCAAAACGTCAGGATGTTCTTCCATCGAGTTTAAAAGCCATTGGCAAAACCGCATTTGCTTTTCAGCATCCCCATGGTGTAAATCCTGTAGGTGATATGCGTGCCTGTGGTCATCTTGTAGTGTTGCTCTTGTAGTTGCTGAGCTGCATTGTGATAGCTAAGCCTCGGATTCTTATCAAAAGTACGAAGAATATGATTCCAATTGTTATTTCGATGTGTCCTGTTATGTTCATTATTCACATACAGGCCAAAGTTATGAAAGTTCCTATGTGTTGCAGTGAAGACACTAGCATCTGGAATTCTTCTATTTGGGTAACGTGTTTGATATTCATGAATTGTCGCTTCTGCATTTCCGTCACAAAATCCATAACAAAAATGAATATCTGCGTATTCCTCGTTACTGAAAAGCATATTTTAGGATAATAACGATAATAACAACACCAATAATAAGGATAACACTTAGGGAGCTAACTAAATGTCACACATTTACTAATTAATTTGACAGATGAATTTGTTATTGTCTTACTTGCTGAATTGTTTGACATCTCTAATCTTCCACGTTTTTGATTATTTACTTTTAAGGATTTAGCAAGTCAGCATTAATATGTACCAAAATTATTTTGGATTTTTTACTCCTTACTCAAAAACAGTGTGTCCTACAGAAAAAATGAAAGAGAGCTTTTTTCTCACAAATTGAATGAGGAATTCAAAATTGATTTATATTTTAAGAAATATCCAGTGAGTGCTAGTATGGATGCCACTGGTAAAACAAAAATCATATTTTTCATCACAAAATGTGCTACCTCGATGGCAGTTAACACCTATAAAATTTCATCCAAATATCTTCAGCTACCTGGATACAATTAATAAATGTCATTTTTTCAAACCAAACTTGAACGAGTATTTTCTTAATGAAGCGAATATGCCTAGTATGAAGGAAATGTAAATCAAAATAAGAAATCTGTGAACGAACTGTAATTTTAATTATAAAAACATGTTGAAGTTCTATAACACAAAGTTTTGACAAATCTTCGCTAAACATTTTCAGCCATATCAATATGTACAGCCAAGTGAGGTGACCAAATCACTGAACATTAATCAAATATAAACCGTACAATCAATGGGTCGAGGATGATCAGTCTACGGACACTGCTAAAAAGATAAGTAATTTTCGTTAACCCAACATTCTTGCAGCTTTGAATGCAATGGGACATCCAGATCAAGGCAGTATTAACACATCAAGAGATAATCAGAATCTGCAGTGGTAAACTGAGAGATATCTCTTTGGGAAAACTTATCATAAAACACTTATTTATGTTCAAATGAGGATCATTTATATGGCATCATGAAGGCAAGTACTCCAAATCATGGGCAAGGGCTGACATTTCAGCAGCTGTTAGACTGAAGTGACAATTTGTAAATCATCTGCGAACATTCAATGAACGAAAGGACATTCCAATACCATTGATGAAAATGTTGAATAGAAGTAGCCCAAGGTGTGAACCTTGTGGGACCCCAGATAACATATATAAGATCAGAGTAATGCCCACTTACTTTAACTCCGAAGGTTTGTCCTTCAAGATACCAATGGACTCCTGCCAGCAGCGGATCTCTAATTTTGAGAAAATTTGAGAACCAGTATCACAGTCATCTCAAGTACTTTTCTAAGGGAGAACCAATTCAAACATGCCTATAATTTATGACTTGTAGATTTTAATGACCTCCGGAAATGTGCCAGAATAAAGTGAAATATTGAGGATGAGACTGAGGGGTCTTGCAAAAGCACAAGAATATGCTCTGGAAGAGAACAGGAGGTATCTGATCTGGACCCCGGTGCATTTATTAACATTTAAGTTTACTAACATAGACAGAATTTTCTCATCAGAAAGAATAATGCAGTTAATGTCAATTGTAGATTCAGGTTCCAAAGATGATGTCAGAATTGTAGGATCTGTAAAAATCGTCTTTATGTAAGAAGGTTTGCTATATCTCATGACTTATTAGCAGATGAGTCATTATAGAGCATAACAGAAGGAAGACTGTCAACATTAGTCGTTGATCTATAACATTTCTAAAATGAAGATGGATCATGGGCACTATTAGATTATATCTTGCCTATGTAACTAATATGAAGTTGTTTGCCGAGATCTTTACATTTATCTGAACGAAACCCGAAGTTGAGATCTGATAAACCAGTTTTTTTATATTTTTTATGAGCAGCTTTCTTACTACAGAGATCATTTACCTCTTTATTAAACCAAATAAGAAAAAAAGATTAAATAATTTTCAGCACTGGTACAAACTTCTCCACGCAAACATACAAAATGTCAATGTATAACAATATAAACATTTATTTCACTGTAAGGCTAGATGTATTCTCACCATGATTAGAACTGCAGACCGGTTTCGCTCTAATTAGGGCTCATCAGTACGGTATACTAATTACAGCGAGAAGACACCTATAAAGTAATACAGCTTTGGTAGCCAGCCTCTTAGAACATTGTGAGATGTACGACAGGGTCGCCTTCTCGGTGCGGAACCAGGTAGTATGTTGTCACGACAGCTCCAAATAACACAAAATGTTATAAAATGGAGATTGTGTACAACCAACTAACAATTTTGTAAATTGTCAGCCCTGGCCCATTTCTTCCTAATATATGGACAATGTATGTAAGGCGCTAGATGTATTCTCGCCATAATCAGAACCGCAGACCGGTTTTGCTCTTAATAGCTCATCAGTACAGTATACTAATTACAGCTAGAACACACCTAAAAAATAATATGGCTATGTTAGCCAGAATTTATTTCACTTATTGCATTTCTTAATCATTGTTTTTTTCATGCACTGTACTCGTGAAAGTTGCCTTACTATTTTAGCATAGTCTCGGGATCAGAAAAACATTTTGAGCGCAGTGTAAAATTAACGTGGTAGTGGTTTGGAACGTGTATGTTTGAATCAGGCTTCTATGTTATGCAGAGCTGAAAACAGTGCCCTATATATGAGATACCCAGACTATCGTTTAGTTTTTTGTTTGTTTTTGTTTTCTGTTCGGTTACATATCTATTTGTTATTGCCACTTCTGTGTACTCAACGGCTTAATGCTCTATTTATTTTAAATTAGCAATATATGTTTAATTTTATATAATAAGTTTTATAAGTTGATAAATCTATCTTACAGAAGTTTAGTAAACAAGTTTTGATAAAAATTCAGTATGTTTATTTTTTTCTGTCGGATTCTAACAATGTTTTAATGAATTACATACTAACAAATTCTTTGTACATGTTTTATATACAGTATTTGTCTTACATATCAACCCTGAATATTGATTAGGAGTGACATGACACATGAACTGGAAACTAATTTCATGTAATACTGGTTTTAATTTGTTTGTAATTTAACTAATTCTTTCAGGTTGGCAACAGTAACCAACAAGACACCGGAACAAGTTTAAAGTAGGCTAAAGGAGCCATTTTAGACTATTAGATTTATTAATATAACAAATTATAAAATTGGAAAGGTGCAACGATAATGTTTATATCACGGCTCCTGTACCCCTGTGATTGACATGGCCGCCCTGATGAAACGTCATCGTTGCCAAGACAGCAGTGCGTTGGATTTTGTGCAGTGTTTAAAACACTATAAATGTTAGATTCTCTATTATATGTTACAAAATATTACAAAATTATTTATTTAGCTGGTTTTTAAGTTGTTGATGATGTAGGTATATGTTTTACTTCTAAATAGGGGGGGCACCACTGTTGAAAGTAATTAATTGTATAAACATGCTGTTTTGTACTTTACACATTCAAATCATTATTTTTATTATTGTTCTGTGATTAAATTATTGATGTATTTAATATACCTAATAAAGACCTTTTTTTGTTGTAATTTTGAAGTAAAACAGTTAAAATTTTAAAAGCAATTTAACTTTGCGAATAATGTTTATTTGGTTATGTTTTAGCATGATGTAAGAGATATATAATTCTACTTCTGTATTGTTCAAAAGCAATTTTAAACACTTACCCTGTGAAAAGTGATAATAATTGTTATCTTAATAGCAATTTTATTAATTTATAACATATATTTTTGGTTGAATTGCTTTTTTATAATTTAGGATGTTTACGAGTGTATAAATTAGTTTTGTAATAATGTGACCAAATCTTTATGTATAACGTGTGTCCAGAAAAATTTCATTAAGTGATACATGAATGAAGTAAACT
The DNA here is from genome assembly GCA_964006375.1 of Tillus elongatus. NCBI lineage: Eukaryota > Metazoa > Arthropoda > Insecta > Coleoptera > Cleridae > Tillus > Tillus elongatus. Next base: position 51,790,123 of record OZ023270.1, read on the forward strand.
TATTAGCCAGATAAACGTTCTAAAGTATTTTTGGTAGACAGAGTATTACTTTCTTTTTAAAAGAAAGTAGCTCTTCAAATTGAGCTTAAAAAGAAACATACAGAAAAGATTATTTGTGGACCAGCAACTAGTAGTCTTTAAAATTAGAACCGCTTGCTAATTTTAATTCTTAAAAGTTTCTCAAATTTGGAGTAATGTTTTTCTCAATACATCCGCTCTAGTGCTAAGCCTCTATATTGGAAATTTTTAGAAGCAAACTTCCTATTATCGGAAAAACTTTGAATCTGTTACATTATACAGACTGTCAGGTGGAATATGTCAAATTTGGGAGTTTATCATACACACAAAAAACTCCAATATTGTTTCTACTTACAGCATCAGGAAATAATTCTCCACACTTTATTCTTATCATAGTGCTCTTGTAATAAATGTTCAAAATACCGCTATTCGCTTCTAAACATTTTCGTCTACGAATGGCGCCAATTGCCATTCTGATCAGCTCGTGCTTCTCTTTAATACCAGCTGCAGCATTTCTAATATGTTCAAGAAGTTATTATTCTAATACTGTCATAAAATAATGTTAAAATTCTCGTGCTTGTTATAGTCAAAAGATCAAATATTTAGTTGAGTAAAATTCGAATAGGTTGCTGCAGTAAAATAATGGTGTTAAAGACTAGCTGCAGGTAAATTGGTGGTTGGAAAATTTTCAAATTGTAAGAGAGTTTTTTCCTCGGGGCTCGTCCGCAGCCTTGCCGCCCCGATAGCACTGCAACCTTTGGTTGATTGTGCATACCCTTAGTCTTACTCCACCCATTCTAAAAGCACTGCCTTGAACTAGTCTGCACAGCGATTGGTAGGGTGAAGTTTTACATTGCTCTGTCTCCGGTCTAGACTGACTGTAGATCAGTTGTCTTTTGCGGTCCAGAGCTTTACACTCGCACAAGATGTGCTGGGTAAATTAACAAGAAGTGACAAGAATTCAAGTAATGTTTGTTTGGCGTTTCTGTGTGTTTGGACCGTTAACATTTTAAATTGTGTTAAATACAATAACAATTAAAGCTTTTCAGTATGGCACGCCTAAAATTATTCCTAAATAAATACTATACTATACTATAGTTCAACCCTAGTGTCGAATTTTACTTTATAAACCTCACTTTTGAACCTGCCCCATAAAGAATAGTCCAGTGCTGTTAGATCTGGAGATCTTAGAGGCCAATTAAAAGAACCACTGTGACCAATCCAATGCTCCGGAAACCTTTCACTTAAATGTTGTCCCACCCGTGAAAATTTTTTTCCACGAACCTATAACTTTTAAACAAATTCAAGTCAGATAACATGAGTTTTTTGCATTTTTGTACGTTATGTAGTACACCTCCAAAATTTGGCACATTTCTTCAGACTCATCCTGTATGTTTTCTACAGGGGCAGTTTGTATGTACAATCTCATTAAAGTAGTGTCAGTACCTACAAGGATTGCAACTTTTTATTTTATTTTATAAAGATAACTGGATTTTTTTTATAACATTTAAATAAGAGAACCTGCGTAGGTATCCACAACGGCAGTAAATTTTTGACATTAAAATATTACAATTTCATTACTTACCTTAGTCCAGTTGTTGATAATAAAAATGATAGTGTAGAAATTAAATTTTTAAAATCGACTAGTTTAAATAAGTTTTGGCAAAAGAATATAATTTTTTTTTGTGGTGGCAAAACACAGTGTGTTCCCATTTTTTTCTCTGGGCACACTTAAATAAGAAATTTAAAATTTTACCTAATATTTTATAGACAAAACCTATCAAATAAAACTTTAGTTTCGATATTATTAGACATTCTACATTTTTTAATAATTTAACTTAACTTTTAACAAGATGCATTTAGTTCCCTAAGCTATTCTATAAAAAAAAATGAACCAAAAAACATGAGAGTTGCTGGTATTTTGAGTTTATTTGTTGTTTTCAGCTGTATATAACAAACCACATGTTTCTATATTCAGGTGTCTATGTACTTGTTGGGTTATAGCTAACAATGCTTCAAAAAACACCCATGTGTTAACTGAACATTAATTATCAAAGTTTTTAATGCAGTTTGTAAGATTAACTAGACAAATATAGCTTGTTATTGCTTAAATTGTTCTAAAAAACTTTAAAAGTGTCAAGTTGAATGCGCGTTATTAATGGGAAGCTTTGTATTTTATAGATTGACTATAATTTTGGTTGTGCAGCCTTGGTGGCTCAGTGGAAAGAACTTTAGATTATTTTACTTTTTTGCAGTACATACTGTAAAGTCAACATTGTGTTTGAGCAAGCTCTGTCCCTTGATGAAGCATAAAGCCATCAGTCCCATTTGAACATGTGATGTTTGGCACGTTAATGAGCGATGCCCTCTAGAGAAAGAGATTTAAAAAGATTTCAAGATGTTGGTGGGAAACTGCTCCCTGGCATCAGTGATATGTCATAATTGTGAAAATAGGCAGGGTTAAAGAAACAAAATACATAACATGCGAAGTATTTTTACTGTTAACTTCAATAGTTGCTACATTGAACATCTTAAAAGCAAATATCTCAAAAATTATCATCAGTCATAGCAAGATCAGACTAGTACACTTCTTTTATTTAAAGTGAGAAAGCGACAATTGTATTAAAGATTAAACAATTCAACCATTTCAAAGCGAACCAGTGTAACATGCACAGATTCCTGTAGGAGCAAGAGAAAAACAAAAACTGTACTAACATGTATTTTTCTATGTAAAATTTTTTGCAAATTATATGAAAAAAGTTTAAATTCAACACCCTATATCCTTTTCAGTATCGGCAATTGGGCTAAAGTAAGTCTTTTGAAATCGTAATACTTTGATACAAATCTACTGCTGCTCTTTCCCATTAACCATGCGTGACTGTGTGTGCGTGAGCGTGTGTATGCTTGTTCTGAGGACTCACTCTCACTCATAAAAAGAAGTTTTCTGGAAGTCTTACTATCACACGTTGGTGAGTGAAATCACTTTTCTTTTTTGAATGCATAAGTGAATATTTGATATGTTAAAAACATTTGGTAAAAAGATGAACTTGTTTAGAATGTTTAAATAACTCACTTTGTCAGAAATTTTTTGGTTTTGTACATTATTGGGTATATAATGTACCTTGAGACTAAAAACAGAATTTATACTCTGTTATCATTAACTTTTTTTTAATTATTGAAACCTTTGGTTAATAATGTAATATAGATTACATTTATAGTTACAAGCATTTAATATGATGAATTTTGTTTTATGTTTCTGCATTATAAGTTAAATTATTGTCATATTGGTAGCTGATAATTATACTTATAGTTATAATTTACTTGAGTGAAGTGGCTGTTGTCTTTTTTTTCTGTTGATGTTTTATATGTTGTTATTAATTTGTTAGTTGTTTTGTTTTTTACGAGTTTTTTGTCTGCACAAAAAACTAGCAAGAAATCACTAAAATGTATGCACTAGATGGGCTATATTAGTCCAGTAGTTAACACAATAAATGGAAAAACAAAGTAAGGGGATAACTTACTTGTTAAATCATGATAATGTATGCATGATACTCATTTCATTGTTATGTTTGTTACTCTTTAATTACTTAGAATGAACTACTTTTAATTATTTAATAGAAATTCAAAAGAAAGATTACAGGCGTTTACAAAATAAATCATTGTTTTTAAGGTAATATAGGGTTTGACTCTTTTAACAATAAATAGGTAGGTGGGCTATTTGCATACTTGAAAGGAGTATAATGCTGTAAGTGTATTTAGTGGCAACTTTGGATTCATGTACCCTCAAGAATTTGAGACAAAATAATTGTAATGAAGCTTACATATTGTATAGGAATGAGAATAAGAAAGGTGCTGGTCGCTGTCATTGTTAGAAAGCTGTGATTTGTAATTTCTCCAGCAATTGTGGAGTACTTTCTATTTATTTTATTTTTTTATAGAATACTGTTAATAATTATATAGAATATCTTTATATCGTGGCCAATATAAATTTTTATTTGGGAATGCTGTGGTGCCCCAAGCGTGCGATATAGTGAGTGGTAAAAAATGAAATAAAAATTAGTAAAAAGCTCTTTCCACGGGTCATCTAGCTCAGCTAACATATAACATTCTTACAAAATATTGTGATTAGAACTTTTTTAAATTATTTTTTTATAATTTTGAAGTTTTGCATCAAAATTTTATATGTGAGATGAACTATTGTAGATGTAAATAATCTATTTTATTGTTTTTTATTTAATAAATATTATTATCCAGACATGTTTCTGCCTGTGTAATTTTTTGTAATTATTATTATTATTATCAATATTATTTGTAGATTCCTAGTCACTGTTTATTTTTTTATATAATATAAAATAATATATATGATGAAAGATTGGATGTTTACATTTATTTGTGATGCTGCTGTAGGTATACAAATGCGGATTTTTTGGATTTTGCTAATGTTAAGTTAGATTACGCAATAAGTACCTCGTTTGTTGTATGTACGAAGTCTGCGATTTCCAATACAATTCGCAAATTTTCTGGCTTGCACAATGTGCTAACAGAAATACACAATGTGGTGTTTTTTAAGGCACTGACTTGTTACACATAAAAAATTACAAAAAAGTTTATTTCAACATAAAAATAATCATACATTTGTCATATTTGGCATAGATTGATTGCTAATTGTCCTTTGTGATAATGTGCAGGTAATGACAGATCTCGTATTTTAGATAGTTTGATAATGTAACCATCCATTCTTTATCCTAATTTTCCCAGATTGTATTACAAACTCGAAATAGCTTTTAGTGATAAACTATATATTAAGAAAATAAAAATGGATTAATGTTTCAAGAAAAGGTTTCTGTATGTAATGGAATTTTCAAGTTATAAAAATGCTGGACATTATAATGATTATTTCTGAGAATTCTTTTGAATGACTGCACCAGGTTATAGAATTATGTCGTTTATAACGATTATCTTTAAATGCATATATATGTTCTTATTTCTAAGAAAAACTCTTCGAAAGAATTCGAAGAATATTTTTTAGGCAAAACTTTCAAAAGTACGAAATAGCTGCCATCCAGTGTAAAGAAAATAATTATATTGTTTTTATTATGCTGCATGTTTTATTTTTCTCTTACATGTTTATTCGTATTTTTCAAAGTTTTATATATGAATAAAATTATGAGAAATATTTATAGATTGTGTAGAATTCTTATTATGTTTGTTTTTTACAAACATGATCAGAATATGGCTGTTTTTGTGTTTAGTTTTATCAATTACCCATTTTACAAAAGTTAACGTTTAAATTTAATGGAGTATATAGGTGCTATCTTGGACACTCATTTGATTGCTCAAGTTTAATTCTACTGTTGCTGTAGTTTTCTCATTAACTAAATAACAGAAAAAAGACGATACACAAAATTAGGTTGAAAGAAACTTGGAAAGTCTATTTGTTTTTTGTAACACCTAAAAAACGTAGGCTATTTTTAGGACAGGTGAGACGTTATAAAGTTATTCATTAAATATATTGTGCCAGTCTCAGGGTGTTTAATTTTGATTGCATTAACAGAGAACAGCATGTTTGTATAAGCATTTTTTAAAATCTTCTCTCAGCAGTACTTAATTTATACCCTTAAGTGTAGTCATTCTAACAAAAGTCGGCCATCTGGTGGAAAGCTTTTTTTTCTTCTAGTGTTTAGTTTGCTCATGAAATTCTAGGTAGATAAAGTTTTCATGTTGCAAAAAAAAAACGACCTGTAGGTAAATTTAGGCACTTGAAAATGCAAAGCCGGTGGCGGGTCATGCGAATGATTGAAAAGCTAAAAATGTGCACAATTAAAAAATATTGCAATTTGATTGGTATTATAGTATAAAAAAAAACTTTTTATGATAAAAAATAGGGCATTCAAAAAGTCAGTGTTGTTCTTCCCAATTTAAATTCAAAAGAATATCATCCTCATTCTCTTCATCACTGGCAAGCGCCAATTGCAGAGTCAGTTCGAGCTGTTTAGTATAATCTAAAAATCATTTTTGAGCCGTATCACTTTTACACAAAAAAGTCTGACAAAATCACAACAAAAAAATTGTTAATTGATACACTACGTTTGTGAATAATCTGAAAATAATTATTCAAATATATGTATGTAACTGCAAATAAAATATTGGCAAAGCAACTTACAAACAGTTTGTTCGTAGTATAATAGAATTATATTCTGTAAAGGAATCTACACCAAATCATCAAAGCAATATAGAAATGTTCTGCAGGGAAACATACAGTAATTTATGTGTGCTACTGGTTCGCAGCGATCTTTCAGAGTTTTGCATATTTAATTTTTGTTTGCCTACTTATATACCTCTATATTAGTATTTCTATTTCCTAATAGGTGTCGCTTTGTATCTTGAATAAAGTAATTTAAACCAGTTGAAATATACTACATTATGTTATTTCAAAGAGGCACTTTTGTGCACGGACCCACTGTGCAGGGTATATGAGATAGCCGCGGGCGCTATAGTGCACAGACTCATTTAAGGGGTTAAAAAACACACTTATAGTATTTTAAAAACAAGAATATGGACATATTAAAAAGTTTTGGATAGATAACTTTTGAGACGAGTTTCCTCCTACATATTTTGTTCTGCCTCGATTTTTTTAAATTCGTCTTCAAGGCCTCTCTATAACAAAAAACTAAGATAAGTGGGATAGTGTCAATGGTACAGTAAGCATAGATAGCCTATCAGCAGATGGGTATGGATTATATCTTCGTACTTCGACGATTCATTTTGTAATTAAAGTTGTGTTTGAATTATAAATTGAGATTTACTGTGGCTGTGGTAGGTTGAAAGTTGCAAAAAAATACTTTAAGTGAAACTACCCCACCTCCTCTCGGCACTGATTATGATTCATAGTCACAGAGATCGGCTGACATCTAATGAAAAAATAACAATTCTGAGAAATGAGAACAGGTTAACTTTTTATTGGAGAACATTCTTATAGGGAAGTTGCTTCTGTCCTGTAAAAAGCTAAAATAAATAGTGTTACTAAAGTCTTGCATCATCCTATTTATAAATCAAAATTTTTGTTGTAATATTGAAGTTGAATGAAATAACTAATATTCATATCAAGAATATAAATTATTATTTGTGACTCATATATTGTCTTTGACTCTAGGGTGTAGAATATGAGCGTTCATATTTAAAAAAATGCAGAGGTACATGCTTTAAGTACTCGGGCTGTTAGTAGGATTAGTGATGAAACAGTATGGATGGAACAATATTTTTAATGCATTCTTAAACAGAAAATCAATTTGCTCTGGCTGGGACAAGAACCTAGATCAGAATGGGCATGTCAAAGTTGACAAGCTGACATTAGCCGGTTTGCAAACTGAGCCATGTCTAAAATTAATCTTTCCACAAACATACAGATTTTATTGAACTAATAGTGGATTATATACCGAGTGACTAAAGCGAGTCTCAAAAGCATGCAGGCAAGGTTTATTCAGTGAGGGCAATAATCACCCAAGCAATAGACCCTTTAAACCCTTGATATGCATGCTATTTATGCACTTCTGATCTTACATTACAAAAATTGGAAGGAACCAGTGTGTAAATATCTGTTAATTTAAAAATGTAACCTCAAATAGTATGTTTCCCTACAATAGTAAGGTAACTGTTAAAGTCAACCATAATTCTGTTGTTTGTAAACTACAATGTTCTGTGGTATTCCCAAAAAAAAAAAAAAAAGATTGCCAAGTGAATTCGATTTATTGCTTCTAATTCTGCAATAAATGATTGATTACTCTATGATATAAAAATATAGTATGTAGGTAATCATGTTTCTTATGGATAAAAGTGACAGTTTATGCTCTAATTATAGATACAGATCTTAAACTATCCAAGACCTGACCCTTGTGTAATTAGTAACTGACAGTGAAATGTAGGCATAAATCTCACCCTTACGATGACCTAACTGAAAGGAAAACATTAGCATGTCTGTGCAATATTGAAAGACACAATAAAGAGTCCTGGCCATTGCCTGAACAATGACTTCACCTCGGATTTGACCTTACGGTGACATAACCTCAACTGAATTAAAGATGAGGCAAGCGGAACCACTCGAAGAGAAATGTTATCTTCATAATGATACAATCAGAAGATACTATATCTAAATCAAGCTGGGGGAACAAAAACCATTGAAACTATGTCAAAGCTTTGAAAAGCACTAAAGGTCATGAATATTAAATGAAATAATGGTTAGCTTAAGGCTGACAACACACCAATTCATATTGACAGATGTGATCTGTCTAACCATCTCTCCAACTAGTTATGTTGGTAACAAATGATAAAAAGCAGAAATCGCCATAAAAATTAACTGAAGTTTGACGTCGATAAAAGGAATACAAAAAAAGAAACTGAAGTTTAACAACAACTTGTAATAAAAGGAATTAAGAAGCGGACATAGAAAATATTTATCATGTTACAGTTTAATACACCTCCGTGGTGTAGTGGAATGAGTGTTCAGTCTCTACATGAAGTGTCTGTGTTTGATTCCCGGTGGTGGCAGTTTCTGTCACTGTGTGTCCATTTGTCTTTTCTATGTAACCTACCCCCGCACGAGCTGCTCAGCTTCTGGGCGGGAGGATGTCATTTATCTATTTTAAAAAAATGTTTTAAATAGTCTGGCACACATTTGGCCATGTTATGGTAAATTTATGCACATCAAACTGATTTCTCTACATTTGTGCGTTTTATAATATATTGCTAACACAATTTTGTGATAAACATTTTCTCTTATTTACAAAATGTTTTTGATTATTGCCATATTTTTGGTATGGTTTGTAACAAATGAGAAAATTATGTATAAAGCAGTTATCCTTTATTTACTGTTATTGAGTGAATTTGGTTTCTCATAAAATGATAGAATGTAGATTTAATAGTCATAAAAAATATACAAGAGATTCACTGCCTCATTTTATAGTGTAAGAATCTAAATAATGTGTAAAATGAGTTCTTGATAAAATTGCTACATCCTAATAATAGATTAAGGTAATGTGTTCTTTAAACATTATTAAATAAATCATAGGTGTTTAATTGTAGGCTGTTGTTGTATCTATCTATAACATGACAGGTTTTCAAAAATGTTAGCAGCCTTGGAGGCCCAGTGGTAAGAACGTGTGCCTCTAAAGCTAGGGGTCAGGAGTTCGATTACCAGTAGAAGCGTTTCACTTTTTCAGTACATACTGTAAAATTGACATCAACGGAGCTTGTAGTATTGTGTTTCATTATGTTAAACATCTGCGTGTTCCTTCCTTCAGGGGGGAAGCCATCAGTCTCGTGTATCATGTGGTGTTGGGCATGATAGAGATCCCTGCTCTCTCTACAGAACGTGAGGGATTCAGAAAAATTTCTAGGATGATAGTTGGTGAAACTACTCCATGGTGGTCAGTAAATATCCATCGTTGTGGATTTAAATTTATATTAATTGTTGGACGTAACAATATAACATGCTATAGTATAATTTCACCAATAATTCTTAGTGAATGTGGCATTGCCAGATTAAAATTTTAAATAATATCTAATTGATCATATTTTTTTCCGTAAGACACTGTCACAGACAAGGAAATTAAATTTCTTGAAAGTATTAATATACGAGTAAGTTAGTCAGCTAAAACTAAGTGGAAAACACTTGATTAATATATATTTAAAAAATACATTATGCTGTTACTCTGTAATGAATAAATATAATTTGAAAGTTAAGTTCTCAAAGCAAGCAACTAAACTGTTACAACTTGATACTCTCATTAATGGGGTTTTTAATAGGGAACAGGTATGTTTTAAGTGAAATAAAACCATAGGGATTGTTTACATTTTGATTGTTTTCTTTACTTGAAAGCTTAGTCCTTGACATTAGGTATATATGTATTCGACATTCAAATGATGGCCTTGGCTTCATGAATACAACAGGTCCAAATGGCAGCTGTATCTCATTAATGACATGTCTTCACATCTCCAGCAGTTCATGGCTTGTTCACATACACCAATGATTTTACATAACCCTGTAAAGATCAATCAATTGGTGTTCACTCACTTGATTTTGAAGATCATGCCTGGTTGAATCTTGAGATCAAAAACATGCTGTATTTATGTTTCAATAAATCGACTGTTTCTCTGGTGATATGACATGTGGCATATCCTATTGAAACCAGATGTCAAAGAGATCAATTTCGGCTAGAGAAATTCCAGAATTATCTGCCTGTAACAATAACCGGTCCCAACTATGGCAGCACCTGCCGCATTCTCAAAGAAATAAAAAATACACAGCAGACGTTCACTCTTTATGAATGTAACAGTCGCTCATGAATTTCATGGAAGATTTTGACTTGCCCCAATCCAACAATTTTGTTTGTTTATGCAATATCATAAAATGAGCTCCACCACGAGTTTATTTTCTGCAAAAAAAATTGTGGTCAACATGAAGTTGCTCTTTGGAGCTTCATGTCAATCAGCGAACTGTCCGTGCCGGGAATAGTTACTAACCCTTAAGTTCATGTGTCAGCTGAATTTTGTAAGGATGTAGACTCAAGTCTTTACACAAAATTCGCCAAGTTGAAGTTTGAAAACGGCATGGAATTGATAACTTCGGCATTTCTCATACTTTTAGCTACTACTGCGATATACCTGGTGTTGTGTACGTTTCTGACTAGGGGTAGTGTCCTCTTTAGAACAGTTGTATTAATAATAAGTTTCTCTCAGCGAATAAAACGTTTGACTAAGCGAACTACTTTTTTTTTTCTTTTTAATAAAGTTCAATGTGTTGCTCTATTATGTAGCAACTCGTCTTGACAATATCAAATATTAACTCACTCAAAAATCGCACCCAAAGGTAAGCTAACATGGCTGCTCTTAGCTGTTCAGCCCCTAATGAAAAACTTTAGTATTGTTTTGAAACAGTTATTCGAAAGTAATAACGTTATTCAAGAATTAATACCAAATTTATGAAGGTAGTCTATTTAATGAACTTTTATTACAAGTAAAAATCCTAACAAATCCAGCTGGTTAAGCATAAACCTAACTTCTGTTAACCACTTTTATCATCAAAATTTTATTCATTAATCAAAGATTTATATGTAAAAAATCTTGGGGAGTATCGATAAAGTTAAAATAATTGGGAGCAAAGTGGATTTTGTACATGATTGATAACTATTTCTAATTGCTGATAGCATATTAACTTTTGCTTTAAGGTATGTTTTAAAAATCTCTAGGTAGGTATATCAAAAATTATTTTTCAACAGTATTATCACAAAATTTGCAAATTATAGTTTATATAATGAAGATCCAAGACACTTAGAGCCATAGAACAATGGTTAAAGCAAACAGGTTTAAGTGACTTGCATTTAGATATTAAATCTTGGTGGCATTTATATGTTTGAACAGTATTGGAACTATACTCTATTTATAAATGTGAATCTAGAAGGCCATGGAAATGTTCATGCACCTTTAACTTTGTTTATTTGTTATATAAGCCATAGCAACTTTTCTTTATGGTAACTTGTTATGATAAACACAATCAGGTGGTTTAGGAAAAATAAAATCGCAGACCAAACTGGGGGTTGTCATTACATATCCAAAAGTAACAACTACTAAGTCCATACAATCACCAAAAAAGATACTAGCTTTTGACATCCCGCTTCTAACCAGACTTTCTTGTTCAAAATTTGTTTCTTAAATAGTTATTATTGAAGATACATGCCAGGGAAAATACAAACTAATTGTTACAGCATGTTTAAAATCAGGATTGTAGGAACCAATCGTTTAAGAAAGTTTTGTCTTGACTTAATGAATCTGTTATTATTTGGAGTCTTCAACAACAATCGTTAAAGTGATTTCTTCATCTGAATACAGTTGTATTTCGGCTCTACCTGATAAAGGTTCCTCTAAATCGCTGAAATCATCTGAATCTACAGAATCACAACTCGCATATATTATAAGGGTGGCATACTGTCTATATCAGGTACGCCTATATAATTATGCCACTCGTTTTTTATTTCTTGTTCAGTATACTTAATGAAATTTTGTCACTTTTTCTTTCTAAACTGGTTTAGGACCTCTAAATAAATTACTTGAACCTTGCCAGCCAAATTGGCCATTCTTCAGTACTTATAAATAGTTTGGATTCAGAACAAAGGTCACAGAGAAACCGGAACCAGATCAATAACACTCAAATGTCAAATTTTGAAAAAATAGTTTGCAACTAATAAAACAACACTAAATTCATGCAGTGCCGACTTAAAATTAACTTTTCATAGCAGCCTATAATGCACATTTGTTGTAATGAATAGAATATAACAATAAACAGTAATGTTTACCTATTGTTTAGAAATTTCAGGTATATCCTGTCTGAATTTATATTATGGGTCATGACTATTGCTACATGTGCTATGCCCATAACATTAGGTATAGAATAAATGTCCCTTGCAATATGTATGTTACATTAGATATCAAATAAATAATACGTACAGGCGTAATGGGGCGGCCGGGGGATTAATACTACTTTGCCCTAACCTTGGGAATTTCGGGATGACTTCTGGGACACGGCTTTCCTACCGGATCATGCTCGGACGCCAGCGTTTATAGAGTTGGTCAGGGAGTAAACGTGCTCCCTCTGGATGCTACCCTTCTCCCAAGTCACTGTCAACGGATACACTAGCCCAGGGTAGTTTCTAGTGGAGACAGGGTCCTCCTAAGTCAACACAAAGTCCTCCGGGACTTCTGGTTATGGTCTTTATTAAAGAACTGGAGTCAAATTGTATTTGGGTGGATATTCTGGGAGAATAAATGAAATATCGAGTAAATTAAAATAAAATTCTATTCACTAATTATATACACAAGGGAATAACGGGGCCCTGTTACCAGGAAGCCTAGCAATTATGAGCGGCCAGAGGCAGATGTGATTATTGGGCTTTAAATTAAGATTACGCGCGGATTGCACGGGGACGTTAAAGCGGCAACGTTTAAGCGGTGCAGGGTGGTGGCAGGATAGTGATTAATAGCGGGTGTTCCCAGGCGGGCATGCAACTTACAGGGTGCGTCGGACACCACATCAAGCTTTGTATGGCACCAGCAAGTATTATCTACGGTCCATCATTCACACGTTCTCACTCGCACGCTCGGGGAACCTTGTTCGGTGCGGAAGAAGACCACCCCCGTTCCCGGATTTACGCCCCTCCTGAACGGGGCCGCGGACGGCCCGGGACGCCAGGCGCCGCCTAGCTATTTCAACCCGGACCAGCGCAGTCGCTGCTCTATCCGAATCTACTCCAGCCAATGCAGCTCCCAACCCCCAGAGGGGACCGTTTCTTCCCTGTCTCCGTTGGCCAGCTGCTCTGGGGGTTGGGAGCTGCATTGGCTGGAGTAGATTCGGATAGAGCAGCGACTGGCAGGGTTCCCAGTGTTATTGCAGGGCGTTCCACATTTCGACCACAGGTAATAGAATCAGGCTTTCACCTACCTGAGGGTATTCTCCGGTGGCGATGTTCACTAGGCAACCGCTGCGGCGGTGGCCCCGCGAATCGGCGGTCTCACTCAGCTTACTGGTCTTCTCTTAAACCTCACGGACTTTACAATTTCACTTCCTTGCGACGGACACACTAGCTTGTTCGCGGTCACTATCCAACTACCCACTCTCCGTCGGCGTTCCGTCCAGTCACACTTCTTTTCCCCAATCGCCGCCGCCTAATTGTCCCCTCTACTAATTATTCCGTTTGACATGCCGGATTTCTTATTTTCCTCCACGGATTATGTTGGAAAATATTCCAACCTTCGCAAATCTTTCGTATATTACTCCACGGAAAATATTGTAAAACATTCCAACCTTTATGGTGTGACATAATGCAGTGGTTATGATGGTAAATTAGGCCGGGTAATCTATCCAGGATTAGTCACTTCGTGACAGTAAATTTTTCACTATTAGCGCAGAGCTCTAACGATTCTCAAAAAATACACAAACATTTAAATCTAAAATTCAAAAATAACTCGGTATGTACCTTTTTTTTATTATTATTAATTTCTCTGAAAAGTTGTAACTTCATTATCTAAATTTCAATGTTCATTTATGGAAAAATCCTGTTTTCACCTAAAAAGGCCCGGTATACCCAATTAAAAAAATAGCTAGTGGAAGGGAAAAGCACTTTTAATGAACACCCGCAGAAGTTCACATAAATGAAAAACTGACTACCAACCACCCACACCCCGACCAACCACTTTACCCCTTGGAAATAACCACAAGGTAAAAATAGTATGAGCGTGCATGTATAATGTGTTAAGTTTTATCTATTAGCAGTCAGTTTATTTAAAACTGACTTGGGATAAATAGCCAAAATAAATAATAAACAGTGTCTGTTACTCACCTATGTCACATGCCCACGGCAACTTTTATTTAATGTCTAGTGACACAGGCATGCTGCGCTGAACTTTTTTTTCATAGCTAGTGCCACATGCTCACTGCACAGAACATTTATTTCATATATAATCTTATGGGCACAGCACAGTTGCAACAGCTACTGTGCCTAATTTATACAATAGCTACTTACTCTTTAGTCACTATAAATTTTGAACTGTTTTTAGAATTTTCATGGTGTTTATTTTCAACACACTTTTACACTATACACACTAATGTTTGTTTTAATAGTTTTCCTCAGAGTTGTTATTAAGAGATTACATACAAAACATATGAGTGTGTGAAGATTCGAAATTTTTAACTGAACCGGTGTTATTAAGAGATTACCTACAAAAGATATGTATGAAGGTTCGGGTGGAAAAATTGCATGCTTGATGATGTTCAATCCAAAACACTTCGTAGTTAGTTGCTCAAAGATAGTTGGAAATTGAACAATCTAGTCATTTAGTGTGTGAGAAGTAGCAAAGTTTTAACTCTCTAGTGGCACATTAAATTTTGGTATCAGCTCCGTTGAGTTAGTAGCGTACTTTCACTAATGTATTTTTGAAGATATTGGGATTTGACAGCCATTTATTTTTAATTACAACATGATTAGATGACAATAATCGAAAGAGATTGGTAAATCAGGACAGTTAATTTTTATGTGATTATATGCCACGCTCACTTTTGTAACATCCCTTATTTTATCTGACTACTAAAACTGCCTAGCTAAACCCAAACAACAAAAAACATTTGTACCTTAAGTAAGTAAGCACTATTATCGATGTTTTTAATATATCTTTTTGCATTTTTGATTGAAAGTTAACCTATCTTCACAACTCACAATGGCACTGGAGAGCATTTTCACCCAACCAACCTGCAAATTTTGTGTAACCTTTACATTTGTAAAAAGAATAGGGATTTACAAACGTATGGACATTAGGTTTCTGGTGGGGTCAAAGCTCGATTGTAAAGTATAAAAAAGTTCAAAATTCGACTGTAAGTCTTAGACATACCATTTCTGAGCTGTGAAGTTTGAGCAGACATATTTTCTTGGGTTTGCTCACATTTTGGTTCGAAACAAAAATTTGGAACCACACACCTCTAAATAAATATATATATATATATATATATATATATATATATATATATATATATATATATATTTATATATATTTATATATATATATATATATATATATATATATATATATATATATATATATATATATATATATATATATATATATATATACATGCACAGGTTAGAATTTCAGTGGGTTCGAAGTTCATTTTCAATTTTAAAAAGGTTTGAAGTTTGAGCCAACACATTTTCTTGGCTGCGTTTACTGTTCAGTTCGAAAGAAAACGTCTGTTCGCACACCTCTAATGAAAAGTAATAAATAAAATATATATATACACATACGTACGTGCACACATGCATACTCATGTGCACACATAAAGTGTGCTCTGGTTAGAACATTCTCTAGTCGTCAACGATTCAGTATGTTGTAACCAGTGAAAACCGATTTATAAAGCAACTGTCCATAAGTTACACAGATTACATATCATATATGATGGACATGAACAGATCAAATTTAGTGGAAGCACTTACCTTATTCCAGTGTTTCTTAAGCCGCTTGGTCAGTGGTATTTTCTAATCAAAATGTTCTACAATACAGATATTGCATTAGCACATGCTTAAGCATGTGCTAATTAAGCTAATGCTAGGGTTTTCTTCATCACAGATATCATTTAAAGTTTATCTAATGTGTGATGTCTAAAACATTTTTTAGTAATAAATGCAGTAAGCTGCCCTTCGGGTTGTGCAAGCCGTTTGTGCTACACGAGTTTCTACTAAAAGCAAAATGTTTCTATTTTTGTGCTGTAATTGTTGATTTCGATACCAAAGTTTGTCTTTAAATCCAGTGGATGTCATCCATGAATGTTTGTTAGCTTTGTACTTTAAAGGCAGGCCTTTCACATTCGCATTTTGAGTTTTTTGTTGTCAAAAATATATGTGCATATGAAAACTGTGTATCACAGTTTCGTCTGTTTGTGGCACACAGATTTTCATTTTTAGACCTTTTAACCTTCTAAGTGAGGTAATGAACCAGGCATCCAGATTCCATCAGTTTTTTAGAAAATGCTTAAGCCATAGGAGATACGAAAATACTGTTCCTCTGTAGGGATGCATTTTAGAATATAAATAAATTTGTTTAAATAACCATATTTTTGCTTCTGGACTCTGGTAGGGTGCTATCCCAACCTTTTAGGAATATCACTAAGTGAATATTGAAACAGGTGACGAGCACTGATAAGAACACTTGAAGAACCCAAATCAACACATCTTTCAAAGACCTGACGATCGTTTCACTAACAAAGTTAGCGTCATCAGAGGATGAAAAATTCCTCTGATGACGCTAATTTTGTGCTTGAAACGATCGTCAGGTCTTTGAAAGATGTGTTTTGGTGATTTGGGCTATCAAGTGTATTTATCCTTCAACTATATATACATGCTGTGATAATGAATATTTGCTTTGCTCTTATGAAACTTGATTATTACAAATAAGTTTTTCCTTAATGGGTATTGCTGCTGGTTTCCCTTGATCGAAAGAGCAGAGGTTGTAAATTATTCACAAGAGGGCTTTTGTGAATAATTTGTAACCGTAGGTAAGCATCACGTGATGCAAATAGGAATAACTAAACAGACACTGGGCTACCTTTTATATATCTAATCTGCTAAACCTCATTATTAGGTTCGAGCATTAGTGCATTTACTGGCAACTTAAAGTTAGCACGAAATATTGTGTGTCTTGATGTATTAGGTTTGGCGCATGCTCCAAATGTTTTAAGTATATGGTGGTAGCTATATTTTAATTTTAGCATTTAAACATCAAGAGTTATATTAGATAAGCATGTGACAAGTATATTGGCTTCACATGTTAACTTTAACAAGACCGCTTCTAAATAAATATCTGGCAATATCATAAAGCAAGGCAGACTACATGCTAACATCTCAAGCAATGACTGTATTTTTTCAGTAAGAGGTGACTACAAGAAATCGCTAATAAAGTCATTGCATTTTGGTAGTATACATATTATGTAAGTTATACCATCGTTCTTATATTAATTTATTTTGAAAAATAAAACTAAAGCTTTAAATTTAAGGAAAAATAGAATTACTAATTTCAATTATTATTTATTACTTTCCTTTTTTATGTTTTCATAAAGTTTCAAGTAATTTTTCAATTATGTTTGCAATATACACCAAACATAATATTATTATTGTTATAGATAGATAATAACAAATTAAGGTGTTAAAAAATAGACGGTATTAGTTTGGTCGATATCACGGAATTTTTCACACGAGATTTTGGTATCCCTGTTGGATATGCTAAGACACACTTTATAATTTATATATTGAAATGTTATTTTAAAACATTGAGTTACAAAAAATAAATATTTATAAAAACTGAAAAGTGTTTTACTCCTATGAAAATCTAAGCAGCCACATTGTTTCAAGAAGATTTCTTTAGCATAGATTTGTTCAGAGGTAATTATTTTCTATGGTAGTGAAGAGTGTATTTTATATTTTTCATCATATATATATATATATATATATATATATATATATATATATATATATATATATATATATATATATATATATATATATATATATATATATATTGTGTGTGTGTGTGTAGAGAAAATGTAACAAGATAATGACTGTCATTGGTGTAAAATGTGATTACAAATAGGCGTTTACAACTATCAATATCTAAAGTTTGATTACAAAACGATTGCAAGGACAAAGTGTAGGTATTTCAAAAGAACGTTTATAAACAACAAAAAAACAGGTTCTTTAATAGTATAGGTAAAGAAAAATATGCTTGATCTTGTTTCATTTATGTAGTAAGTTGTATCTAGTTTAGCCAAAAGGAAATTTACTGGATGAGAAAAAGATTCACTAAATTAAAGCCAAAGTAACAGTCTAAGATCAAATGACAACAAAGGTTTTGAAATCAATTATACATTAAATGGTTAGGAAATTACAAATAACAGAAGCTTAAACTTACTGCTTAATGACGACGCATTTGACTAATATCTAACTAGTTACATAATTCTTTAAATAATCTTTATCAGGAAGTAACTTTTTCTTAAGCTATGTTGTAAATTCGCAATATCGTTGGACAATAACTTAAAAAAACAAGCAAACAACAATTGCAGGAGACACATTAAATGTGACTAATTTTATTGGTTGAAAATTAAAAACATCCGTTAAAACCAGACACTTCTTGTTAAACACCTAAGGCATCAAGATTAAGGTCTGGGTATTAAAAGATAATATATTAGTGATAAAAGTTATAAAACAAACCAAGTGAACCTAGAAAGGTAAAGTTTTATAATTACCAGATAATACCTGCAGTAATTTTTTTAATCCTAAAGAACAAATTGTAAACTATGAAAACAGTGAAAAAAGTAACCGACGCCAGTGAAGCAAACGTAGTGAATCGTGTAAAACCATCAATTTCAGTGATATTCCAGAAAAATTTGGCTAATTAGCCACATAAACAGACAAGAAGGAAGACGAAATATCGGCCAAGGACCAGTTATTATTATCGATGAAACAGATTTTGATGTGAAAACACACAGTCAAGGTGAATGCCATGAGAGGGAGCAGCAGTCAACCTTGGTAAATACTAACATCCATTTTTATCAATATTGTGTCCATGGCAACGCATTAACTCAAAAAGTGCGGTCGCGTTAGGAACGTATATCAAACAAAATCTGTAGAAAATTTCAAACGAGATAGGTTAAAATTTAAATTGCATCATTGTTTCAAGCTAGTATATGCATATAAAAAATAAAATAAAATTATAAAGGGACAGCAAAGGATCCATAGTAGATATTTAGTATAAAATATGTATGTAAATTTAAAACATTTCTAATTCACAAAGTAAATGTTCCTAATTTGATAAAATAAACAAGGCTTGTTTCATTGACTAAATAAGTAGTTGGGGTTAACTAAATTCAAGCAAAGGAATCTGTAGAGGGAAGTTAAATAAAAATCAAATAATCTTTTAAATAACAGAGGGGTTGCTAAATTTTAAATATAAAGGAAATAAGCAGTCTTTATACATAATCTAAATATAATTGTACCAGTGGAATTTGTGTCAAGAGTTTTGAATCCTGATAAGTTAAAACCCTTTGGACAGTTCATAACTATGGCAAAAGAAAGACTAATAACAGGTAAATATTTTATTTGTGGTAAGATAAACAAATTTTGCATTCGTAAATTTTTTTAGGGAAATCTTCATCGACTTAGTAATAAAATTGGTAATTTAAAATATTTGAATATAAAATTGAACACGGGAAACCATATACCTATTCTTGCATATATATAATACAATATGTACTGAATATCATAAATTTAAACACTATTTTAAAATAAAACAGGTGCCCAAACAAATATACATAAAATTACCATAAATACACCTTATAACAACTACAAAAAAAATTAAACCTAAAACCTACATACGCATATACACCCACACTCGAGTACTATAATTATATATATATATATATATATATATATATATATATATATATATATATATATATATATATATATATATATATATATATAAATTGTGGGATAGCAGTCAGTTACAAAATAAAAACTCTTTATTAATTGCCGGGCTTTGGGAATAATTTATTCCATTATCAATGCTACATGGAATGAAAAAATTACAATTTACATAGGAAAAATACAAAGGTTTAAAATACTTACATATAACGCGAGTTTTACTTGAACTAATTATTAAATAACAAACATGACAAAAACCTTTTTGAAAATTTGACTGAAGTCAGCAAAAACAACTACATCGCTTCAGTCATGCTGAGACTTTCAGTCAGTTGTAAAGCAGGATATACAGAACTGTTTCGTCCCTATAGGACCTCTTAATATGCCATACCTGCGCTTCATCAAGTCTACCTTAAGGCAGGCATTGGCATAATACGCAATGGAGAATAGCGCACCATCTCTGGTGTTGTGGCGGTTCTGGGTTTCCACATACACACAGTGCATCAAGAAGGAAGCTGTGAGAAGAAAACTAGTGAGCGAAAATAACTACTACTCTGGCTGATACCACGACACACATTAATAATAATAATAGCACCACAGTAGATAAACGTCGAATTACATCACTCGCCAGCCACCATCACTTCACTGCCATGCTAAGACTAATGAGCGTATCTGACATTTTACTGAAATTGAGTTCTCGTGATGATCAAAGAGCCAAGCATGTGCTTAGTCTTATTACTAAAGTAGAATAGCGTACCTACACTAAAATACTACAAAAATCGCTTATAACTTTTTGGGTATCTGCAATGTATATGCCTTTTACAAGGGCAAATGGTCGTATCTAAAAAACACTAAGTGAAAAGTCATATATGCATTTATACTAGTACATACGACCTTTTTCCTTAGCAAATGAATCCTTACACACAGATACGACTTTTTACTTTAGTAAATGATGTGACAAGTTCGAACGTTCAACACCGGCGACGCCTACAACAGTTTACACATGCCATGCACATCATCTTAAAGGATTGAATCTAACCTAAAATATTACAGTGATATTCAAACGTGGTTGTAACTGTCTTTTTTAGTGTGTGGTTGTAACTGTATTCTTTTTTAGTGTGAACTCTGTTAAAATATCTACCATTTACATGTAAGTATGGCAGTAAATTATTAGAAGCTTTTCTTATTAAAATATAACATAAATTAATTAATTAGGTTAAACAAAATAAATCGTCACAATGGAAATATTTGTCCTTGAAAAGCAAACATTGTGAAAAACTTGCACAATATAATACAATACTTTCAGCAATAATTACTAAATTAATTAAAATAGTCGTGTTTCTTGTGTGTGTGCTTTTTTTGGAGAAACTAGTACTGTTAGTGATGTCACATATTTTGTTGTAGACTTTATCTGGCGCCTTATTCAAAATGAGTGAGCAGAATTCTCGGGCAAAACGTATCTTGACTCTCGCTTTAAATAAATGCCAAGCAGAGAAAATATCACTATTGCGATCAGTTTGTTCAGAGAAAAAGCGAGATAAAAGTGATCCCGACCCGGATTATAACTTTCCTACCTCAGATTAAGTCTTTAGTAGTAGTGAATTGAACAGTAGTTTTGTGTATCTAAGTGAGCAAGCACACTCAATAAAGATTGAAACAATTATGTTGAAAAATCTGAATCTACAGAGGTGGCTACATTTATGTTAGATTTCTGTTGGATTATGTGATAAATAATTTTACAAAACATGGTGAAAAAAGAAAGAGAGTGAAACACGTGATATCGCTTGCGGAACGGACGAGAATAAGAATTTAGTGAAGAGGCATGGTCCCAAACTACCATGTGATAAAGACTGATTGAAAAAAATGTTCAAGCAAAATTCCTGCTGAAAGGAGATTACAAATAAACCAAGAGTTTTGGAAACTTACACCAAAAGAACAAAAAAAATATATTTTTAAATAATGCAAAAAATACCTGTCAAAAGACGAAATACTATTACAGGTTCTAATTCATGCAGAACCTTTACAATCAAATATAATTTCAGAGATTTTAATGGCATAGATCAAGAAGTTTGCAAAACATTGTTTATGACTACGTTGGACTACAATACAAAATGTGACGAATACGTACTGTTCTGAAAAATTCGAGCAAGACTTCTTTACAGGCTACTCCAGATCATCGAGATCAACACAGCCCTACAAATAAGACCGATAATACTATCATTAAAAACCATATTAACTCTTTTCAGCCCTGCATTTCACATTACCGTAGGGAACATGCTCCCAATCGAAGATATTTACCTTAACGTGCAAATGATGTATAACAATTTCAGGGTTCAAAACAAATCATTTAAATGCTCATATGAATTATACAGGGTGTTTCAAAAATGATGGTCTATGTTACAGGTGCACATTTAGCACCAAAAAAATAAGACAATTTTTTCATATAAACATGGGTCCGCAAATGCTTACTTTTTTAAATACAGCGTGTTAAAGTTATTTGTTTTTGTCAGTTTTTCACGAATAAGTCCTAGTCAAATTAAAATTTTGACGAGAAAATTGGCATGTGGGGGTTTTCGCAGGCATAAATTTAAATGTTATTGTTAATAACACTGCTGGAAGAGGGCGCCACCTGTAAGACATGGCTTGCATTCAATTGGCTATAATTTTTTGACACCCAGTAATATCGACCTATCATATAGCTACATTGCAGCCCTTATCAATTGTAAGCAAAAAATGTATACTTGATTTAAATCTCTCAGGCACACAATTTTCGAGATATTTCAGGCATTGAGCAGAATTAAAAGCTATCTGCTTCCACTTAAGAACGAGGTGGTATTATCTTTCATCTGGCATGGCTACTGAGAACACATGAATTCGACTTCATTCGTTAAAAATTAAATAACGACTAGACAAGGTGGTAATATATTTGATTTGAAATCGATTCAGCATTTGCTTTCATTTATAAAGTTCTCTTACCAAACTGGGCCAGACACTGCTATATAAGGACTCGACATACACTATCTAGTGTCAGAGGTTGCTGTGTAGCATTAACGCTCCACTACAAATACTAAAATAATGGTACTGGAAGAATTACGAATAAGACAAAACTTACAAAAATATATGAGGAATTCTAAAAGTTTTATTATTTCTAATGTTATAATAAGAAAACAGCATATATTTGTAAAAATACAAAAATTGAACTACTTTGCTAATTCTTCAAACTTCTTTTCGAGTTCTTCAGGGATTATAAGTTCTTTCAAATTTTCACTGTCTATTTCGTCCTCTGTTCTGTAAAAAAATTAAACCAAAAATTTAGAAAGAACTGCAATGGGTTCACTTTGATAAATACTATTATTTATAATTAAAAAAGTGATTTAATTAGAATGTGATGGATATTATTAAACTCTAAACTAAATCAATGCATACCAAAACTAAAATTAAAACCTAAAATTTAGAAAAAACTGCAATGGATTCACTTTGATAACGACTATTCTTTACAATTAAAATAGTGATCTTAATTAAAAGACAATGGATATTATTAAACTCTAAAATCAATGCATATAAAAACTATCTGGAGAGTAAAATGTTTCTGCAATTCACCCTTATAACAAATCATATTTCTGTATATACCCTGTCCAAAATCTGAACATTTTCATTATCAATTCCGTTCTTTTATTTAAAAGTTAAAATTAGTAAAACATATTTACAGATATTGTGAACATGGCTAGTTACACAAAAATTTGCCATTAACTCCTCTATTTTAAATACAAAGACATATTTTGTATTGGATTTTGAATTATACCTAATTTGAAAACCATTTGTGTATGGCTTTCATAAAAAAAGTTTTCATTTCAGTTATAAAACTGAAATTAACCGTTTACAATACTTATTTCAAAATTAAAAAAAAAAGATTATCCTGAACCCTGTTTTCAAATTTAGATATCTCCATATTTCTAGAAATGTACTGATTTAGACTTTAAAAAAATATAATTTTTTTTTTACTTAGAATAAAACTTACAGTAAGTTGCCAGTTAAGCATTACAGGTTAGTAAATATGTAAGATATTTGATAGTATTAAGTTGTATAATAGTTGGCATGGCAAAATGGATAGTAATTGGCCATCAGTTGGATAAGGATGATTGGTAGGCTTACACTTTAATTTTAGCAAAAAAAAACACTAAGAATGCAGGTATTAGGTAAGATAACATACCTTCTAAGTTATTAAAAGCGAATAAAAAATTGAATACTTCCAAAAAATAAAGTAATTAAAAGTTACAGACATTCTTATCTGCTTGTTATGTTGCATGAATGATATATTATATTTTAAAATATGCAGTAGTAGGTATCGAATCTTACGAAAACGTCTCTTTTTTAATGAAATAAGGCATCAAATTTGGTTACCATATAGTTTGGTTACTATATAGTAGAAACAATCTGCCACATTTCATCAAAATAACTATATTGTTTGTGTACGGTTCAGATTGGGTTAAATTTAACGCCGCGAAATACTACAGGGTCGGACTCGGGGAGATTGAGCCTGGGGATCAAATAATATTAGAACACAACAGTTTGAAAAACTTACAAAAAATTTCCGAAAATAAACTTAAAATGTTCACAAAAAAACTTGTTCGATTTTCCTAGCCAACGAACCTCTTTAACCTATTTACCCAACTGCCAAGATATATATGTTTATGAAAACCCACACATACATGTATGTATCACACCGATAACTCAAAAAATAATAGGCCGATTTTGATGAAATCTGTCAGGTACCTAGAAAGTACCTTGAGGGTTTGTAGGTTCCATAGATCCGATACCAATATTAAGTACCTATCTAATTTGCCTGTTACACATTACCATATACTAATCTGTTATGCTCCGCCCTTCCTCAAACATTGACTAATTGGCGTAGCTACTGTACAGATTTCTTATTTAGCGTAAACTCATTATTAGTTTATCGTTATAAACTTTATCTAAACAGTGACTCCTATGATTATTCAATAATTAAATACAATATGCTAACAATGAATGTTGTCTTTTCAACAACACTAATAAATTAAATGTGAAAACGAAAATGTGAAAATTCTCAAATTAAAGAGAATGTACCCATACCTACTTCAAAAGATATATATTTTTTGTCTCGATTACAAGTTGTTCAAAAAGTATTCTGTGCAAATAAACGGTCATCCTGAGGTTTAAACTAATGCATATTTTTAAATTATTTTTCACATTGTTTATTTTTGCTAAAAACCTGGATATAAATGTAACTATCCCAAGCAACAAATTAAGGCATGTTAACCAGCACTCGAGTCCAAATAACCTAACCAAGTTGTAATTTAGTAATAATTAACTAAAATGTTGCCTTGACTGTCATAATGACTACAAATATGGAAATGCGGCTCCGAACTAGCTTATTTTTGACTATTAAAATTACTCCAAAGTCAGTAACTTACAAATAACTAAATTGGGAAAAAATTGGTTTAATTTTACTCATAAAATATACTTGAATATACGTTTGTGTTTCAATTCCAGAGTTGGTAATTTTTAGGTCGAAGTGTGCCCTAAATTGGACTGAAAATCGACTACCAAGCCCAGATACCTGACATACCTACTTTAAGGTAATTTATTACCTAATATTAACCTGCAATATGTCTCTGTGGTATAGTAAATTGGAGGTCTTCTTATGAAGTCCAGCTTACATATATATTACCAATTTCATTGCAATACAGCACAGGAAATATTTTGGGCACTAAGCTAACCTAAAATGGCTTTCTGATCGGCTATAAAGTCATAATTATTGCAGAAATGGTCTTCCAAGTCAAATTGACTACCTTCAAGTTGAAAATACCCATAAAATCTGACTTGAAATAAAAATTGTCCTCAAAGTTCAAAGTGTACAGCAGTGAAAGACATTTGTGAATCTTAAAGGTGTGTCAGTTGATAAACTTCATCAATAAAAGTTTATTCTTGTTGTTAATGTGCATGCACCAGTAACAAATATAGTGTTACAATGCCCCCTTTGAAACCAATAAAAGTTTACAGACATACTACAAACTATTATAGAGTAGTAAAGAATGCTCACAGAAAAATAGTGATAGATGCTGATCATTCAAAGTGGCTTACATCAAATGAAGAACTCATTTTTGAATCCAAAAAAACTATGACAACTTTATCGGCTACTACTACTAGGTATATGAAAGTAAAACTGAATTTCAATTCTATACTGGCATCAAATCAGCACGTTTCCCTTTTCATGTCAAATTGAGTAAAGTATTGGCAACACGGTCAGCTGTCATGTTTATGTTTATTTACTTATTTTATTTTGTTTCTATTTTCTATTAATGTTTATATATTATGGAATCAAAGACCAACAGCGCTGTATAATCATTCCTATATGTCTCTCGGATGTGCACGGATATAAGTAATATATATTTCTATACACGAAAATGTTTCATTTCTAATAAATTCAAACAAAATTCGTTTACCATATAGTTGAAATTCCCATAATGGGACAAAATGCCTTCAAAGTTTGGTTATTTTGCCCTGTCATTAGGAATTGTGACTTATAGGTAAAAAATAGGACAAAATTAACTTTCAGGTCAATAATATTAGAAGGGCAGCCATATTAAATTAATTTTGCGGTATCCATCTTGATTGTATTGGAAAATGAAAAATAATATTTTGTTGAATATAGTGTAATCAAATTTCAGTTTGAAAAAAACATTAAATAATGATTGTATACCATGACGACAAGATAGTTTTGTGTTGTTTACATCACCAATCCTCCAAAATCAGAATTTCAAGAATTTTGAATAATTTTTTATTTTCACTATTTACTTTTATTTTATCTTTTACACGGGCGCTCGAATTTTATCGAAGTATCATCATCATGTTAACAGAAAAAAACATAACCGCAGTGGTTTTTTCTTTATACAGTACGAATCACCTTTATCATTGTTGCAAATATTTGAAGTAAGTTCTTTGATCATTCAAGATGTCATTTTTTAACAAAGATGGACAATATCTCTACTACTCTACTGTTTGTTTATACATACATAACCACAGATCCTGCAGAACCGAATAATGTCACATGCGTAGTAAAGATGGACAATATCTCTACTACTCTACTGTTTGTTTATACATACATAACCACAGATCCTGCAGAACCGAATAATGTCACATGCGTAGTTTGTTGTTAAGAACGTCACAGCACTCGGCGCCTATATGTCAGATTCAAGTAAAGCGTAGCACATATTTACCAATATATTATGTCCATTGGCCAAATGTTGAATGAAAATGCCCTAAATATAACTAAAACGCCTTGGTCGAAACGCCTTGCTGGACCTATTATCGACTTCCATATTACTTTGACTTTATTCCCCACATTGGTAATATACACTTAAATTTTACTTGAAAATGACCTGTGGTGATTTGGTCGCCGACCTATTGGTAAGGCGATTTTACATCAATTTGACTTAAAATGTTACTTGGGAAATGTATTTGGAATGTTTACATGTATGCTGTAAGCAAAGTATTGAAATTAAAAATACGTACAATAATCATAAAAATAGGTAACATAAACAATATCCCTGAAAATGTGACAGCAGTACTGGATATAACACTCTTGCAGCAATTGCATATCGTTGTTCTGAGTGTAAGTTGTTAAATACGTAGGTATACGGGCATGATCAAATATACTGGGCAGTCTACTACTATACTAGAATCGTGTGCGGAGTATAGATGCTGGATGCCTGTAGACAAGTAGATACTAAATAACGATTACTTTTCTAAATAGGTATTCGTTACTTCAGGGATTACAACAAAGTATTCGGTTCGGAACTGTATCACCCGCCCATCACTACACTGAAGGGTCACAAGAGGGCACAAAACGAAAATATTTGTGTGTTAAACAAAATTTATTAATAATTACAGACAAATATTAAGTTCTCTTGGCACACATATGATTTTCGTAAAACAATTACATAGATCATTTCTATGGAAATCGGCTACCATAATGCACTTGCTGTTAGAGATTTCTTATAAGTTTTTGCTATCATTTGACTGATAAATTTACCAAAACAAGAGAGGTTGTGTGACATCGCAGTTTTTAAAGAGTATTATTATTCTGTGTGTGTAAGTGAATGGGTTCGGAAGGCAAATTCCACTAGCCACAGACTATTTTTAGTGAATTTTCTTAAAAAAAATTTACTAATGAGGGGATCCCGACTTTTGAATTTTGAAAAAATTTCTTCAAATGAACGCTAATTAGGCCCCCGAGAACACATATCCGGGGTCAGTTTCAATTTTTATATGTTTATATATATATATATATATATATATATATATATATATATATATATATATATATATATATATATATATATATATATATATATATATAATGTATCACACCAATAACTCAAAAAATAGTGGGCTGATTTTGATTAAATTTGGTGAATAAATTGCTTTTGCAAATGGTTTGGATAAGTTCGTTAGCCAGGAAAATCTGCCCAGGTTTTCCCGGAAAATGTTGTGTTTTCTTTAGAAAAAAAGTATATTTCCGGAATTAACAAAGTAAGGGCAACCAAATTTGGTGAGGGGGTTAATATCCTTATAGGTAAGTTACATACCAAAATTTAGCAATGTAGGTCAAAAGACAAAAAAGTTATAGGCATTTAAAGAAAAATAAATTGGGGTTTTCCTCAAAACGTCAAAGTTGCGATTTAAAACGTCAAAATCGGCAACATTTAGGCAAATAACTTGAATCTAATACGGGCTATGGAAATCAAATGTCTCCAGAAGGATGTTTTACAACCCCTGAAGTCTTATTTTCAACTGTCATTGTCCTTCATTTTACTAAAATGTTTCCAGAAAATTCATTTCAAATAGACCCTTTCTCTGATGCTTGGCAGTAGTCTTAGCTATAGAGTTTATCATTTAATGGTATATAATTTTTGTCGAATTTTCGTAAAAAATCAATAAAGCTCAATATATCCGTTATTATACAAGGTATGAAAAAAATCTTTATACATTAATTATAGGGTGTCTTGAGCTACATCTTAAAAAAATATTTCTACAATCACAGGCTGGCCCATAAGTCGTTGGTGATACAATTTTTTATTTTTATTTTAATCAAACACGCCTTATGTTATTGCATTTTTGCATTTTCCATCGAAATATAATGCATGTTTGTAAGAAAAGAAATTCTGGATGCAACAAGTGCGTTATGGTAGCGAATTTTGATCAAATGCTTCATATTTGAATAGCCCAATTTGCTATTAACCTATAAGGTTGACCAAGACACGATTTTTTCCGGGAACACTTTAAGTTTACTTTTGGAAATTTTTGTACATTTTCACACAATAAAGTTATTTTTATGAAACATGGCACATTGTTTTTACTATATAGGTTATACTGGTTTCCAAAATTTATGCCTGCTTTCTTAAAAAGAAAACACACATATTTGCAATAAAAACATTTTAATGAAAATTTACTACCATAACGCACTTGCTGTGTCCAGAGTTTTTTTTATATATGCATATACACATATAATAACTAGTAATAGGCAAGTTGGCGGGGTGTTTGGGGCTTACAAAATTAAAATTTACATATATGAGCTTATCTAATTATGTAATGTAATTAAAACTTTTT
Source organism: Tillus elongatus (assembly GCA_964006375.1). Lineage (NCBI taxonomy): Eukaryota > Metazoa > Arthropoda > Insecta > Coleoptera > Cleridae > Tillus > Tillus elongatus. The sequence goes on from OZ023270.1 coordinate 51,819,798, forward strand.
TAAAAATTAAAAATATACACATATATACATATATGCTAGTAATTTATACAAACGTAAGTAGGTTTGCCTTATTAGCGAATTAAAAAAAAAATTCGCTATTGAGAAGATCTGTATTTATATATATATATATATATATATATATATATATATATATATATATATATATATATATATATATATATATATATATATATATATATATATATATATATATATATATCTCCGACCGATATCTCAAAAAAGGATAAACCAATCTTGATCAAATTTGGTGAGTGCTTTCCTTTTGCAAGTGGCTTGGATAAGTTCGTTAGCCAGGAAAATCGGACCAGGTTTTCCCGGAAAATTTTGTGTTTTCCTTCTAAAAAAATTCATATCTCCGGAAATAACAAAGTAAGGGCAACCAAATTTGATACCCGTGTTTGTAGTAGAAACAAATTTTGGAGTTTTCCTCGAAACGTCAAACTCGCAATTTTAAACGTCAAAATTGGCAATGTTTAGGCAAAGATCGTGAAACAAATACGGATTTTTGAAAAGAAAATGTTGCTAGAAGAGTGTTCTGCAAACCCTTAAGTTTCAGATTCAACAGTCATTGCCCTTCATTTTACTAAAATATTTACAGAAAATTCATTTAAAATAGACCCTTTCTCTGATGTTTTGACTGCTGGTTTATGGTTTAACGGTCTATAATTTTTTTAAGCTAATTTTCGTAGAACAAATTCGTTAATGCATTTTTGCATTTTTTATCGAAATATGATGCGTTTGTGAGAAAAAAATCTGGACGCAGTAAGTGCGTTTTAGTAGCGAATTTTCGGTAAATTTGCAGTTTAGCTCCCGAACGCTTTTCAAAAAACTGTTTTCAGAAACCTAAATCCACAAACCCCAAGAAAAATTTCTTGTTAACACCGCCAAGGAAGTTACGGGACCATGAGTGAGTAGGGGTGTATAGTTTTTTTTAGCTAATTTTCGTAGAACAAATTCGTTAATGCATTTTTGCATTTTTTATCAAAAGATGAGTTTGTAAGAAAAAAATCTGGACGCAGTAAGTGCGTTTTAGTAGCGAATTTTCGGTAAATTTGCAGTTTAGCTCCCGAACGCTTTTCAAAAAACTGTTTTCAGAAACCTGCCTAGGCTCCCCCCTGGATCCACAAACCCCAAGAAAAATTTCTTGTTCACACTCCCCAAGAAAGTTACGGGACCAGGAGTGAGTAGGGGTGTATAATTTTGTTTAGCTAATTTTCGTAGAACAAATTCGTTAATGCATTTTTGCATTTTTTATCGAAATATGATGCGTTTGTAAGAAAACAATCTGGCCACAGTAAGTGCGTTTTGGTAGCGAATTTTCGGTAAATTTGCAGTTTAGCTCCCGAAAGCTTTTCAAAAAACTGTTTTCAGAAACCTGCCTAGCAACCCCCACCCCCTCCCAATCCACAACCCCAAAGAAAAATTTCTTCTTCAACCCCCACCCCCACCCCGGAAGTTACGGGACCAGGAGTGAGTAGGGGTGTTGGGCGGGGTAGGTAGTAAAAAGGAAATAGGAGCAGAAAATTTGATTAAAACGGGCTTGAAAGCTGTCTTTTTCACATCTTGAAGCCATATCCCCCTTAAACCCTGCCTACCCCGCACAGCACGCCTATCCCCCAGGTGCCGTAACTTCCTTGGCGGGTAGGAACAAGACATTTTTCTTGTTGTTTATGCAGCGAGGGTACTTGTATGCACGCGAGGGGGAAGGAAAATCCCTACGACGAAGCAGCCACCCTCCAACCCCTACCACAAGTCGAACCAGGGGAGGGGGGGTTGTTCTGCTTCGCCGTAAGCATTCCCCCCCTCGTGTGCATACAACCACCATCGTTGCATAAACCACAAGAAAAACTTCTTGTTCATACCCCCCAAGGAGGTTACGTGAGCTGGGGCAAATATGGGTGCTGTGCGGGGTAGGCAGTGTTTAATGGGGATATGGCTTCAAATAGACAGCTTTAAGCAGTTTTCTTCGCATTTTCTGCTCATATTTCTTTTTTACTACCTACCCCACCCAGCACCCCTATTGATTATCAGTCCCGTAACTTCCTTGGGGGGTGTGAACAACCATTTTTTCTTGTGGTTTGTGCATCCAGGTGGTGTCCTAGTAATGTTTCTGAAAACAATTTTTTGAAAAGCTTTCGGGAGCTAATCTGCAAATTTACCGAATTTTCATTAAATCCTTCAAATTTCAAAAACTCAATTTGCTATTAACGTAATTTTGTTGGTTAGGAAACCAACATTTAAGTTTATTTTCGGAAAATTCTTGTATATTTTCAAACCATAAGTAATTTGATAAAATATAGTACATTGTTTCTACTACATAGGCTATACCAGTAATCAGATTCATGCCTGCTCGCATTTGCTATTAAAAACATTTTTATGGAAATTCACTTCCATAACACACTTGCTGCATCCAGACTTTTGAAAAATGTTTATATATTTTCAAACAATAAAGTTATTTCGATGAAATATGGTACAGTGTTTCTACTATATAGCTAACCAGCACTTGCTGCGTCCAGACTAATTTAACTGTAGGAAAGACAGGGACACAATTCTTCAAGCCCAGGGGCCAATCAGGGCTACTTTTTGTCATGACAGTACAAGACGTGGCCACTATAAGGTGGGTTTGACACAGGGTGAAACATGAGGAATGCTTGTTGAAACTAACCTAATTTACAAGTCCCATGAGTTGTTATATCAGATCTATATCGACATTGAATCCTAGAAACATAGACTAAATTAAACTAAACTAAACTACATCAAACTGTGACAAAATCTGATTCGGTGTGCTTTAATGTGTCAATATGACTGTGAGTAGCTTAAGTGTCTGGGTACAGTTTTATAAAGAAATATCTGCCTATTGTAGAAACTTGACTAATATTCCATATATGGCGATATTTTCCTGGATTAACAATGTTACGATACGATGTTTGTTGGGAACTCTACGCTATTATTATTCTAATTGTAATACTTTCACAATAATATTAAGTAAACAAAATATTATACAGAAGGTAAAGTACGTTTGTTTATTGTAAATGAAATGTTATTGTATTGAAAGCTTACCTAATTAAAATGTCAACTAAGTTTTCACATGCCAATAAGACTTTTTCATCTTTTTCCCATTTATGCAACTCTCTTAATATAACATAAGTATTTTTCTCTCTTATTATTTCTCGGTTACACCTTTTTGAACACAGCTGTGTAATGGCTTCCAGTAACATACATCTAGAACAAAATATAAAAAAAAATAGTTATATCTATAATATTCAAAAGGATCAAAATGAAAACTTTTGGTTGGTTATAAAATAAATACTATAAAATGAGTGCTGTCAAGCCTCAGTAGTCAAATGGTTCTAACATGTGCCTCTGAAACCAAGAGTCCTAAGTTCGGTTCCCACTAGTAGCATCAATTTCTTTTCAATACATACTGTAAAATGAACATCAACTGAGGTTGTGATATTGTGTTGCAAGTTGAATGACTGCACGTGTTGCCTTTTGGAGGGAGTGTAAGGCCGTCGGTCCCAAGTGCCATGCGATGTTGGGCACGTTAAAGATCCCTACCCCGCTTACCGAAAGTAAGAAGCAGGCAAAATTTCCAGGACGACAAGGTGAAGCTGCTTCCTAACGTCGGTGATTGGCCATAGTCGCGGAAATAGATTGACGTTAAAGATATAAGAGAAAAAAGTGTCTTAGGACAAAAAAAATAATTTAATCTAAAAATATTGTAAATAGTTAGACACCATGTGCCATTGGTGTGTTTGTTGTGTGTGTTTTGTTTCTTTAACGTCGGCCTATTTCTGCGACTATGGCCAATCACCGACGCCAGTGAGCAGTTTCACCTCACTATCCTGGAAATTTTGCCGAACCCCTGCCTTTCTGTAAGGAGAGTAGGGATCTTTAACGTGCCTGCCCAACATCGCATGGACACGGGACCAACGGCTTTACGCCCCCTCCGAAGGGCGGAACGTGCAAACATTCAACTTGCTCAAATACAATGGCAGAACCTCAGTTGATGTTAATGTTACAGTTTGTACTAAAAAAGTGAAAGAAGTACCCTGGGATCGAACCCAGTACCCTTTGGTTCAGAGGCACACGTTCTTGCCCCTGAACCACCAAGGCTCTATGTGCCATTGGGTGACAAACATTTAAATGGAAGCCTCGAGACCTGCTGGATATACTAAGCCTGTTAAATTATTTAAAAAAGTCTTGACGCAGCAAGTGCTTTATGGTAGTGAAATAACAAAAAACAAAAGTATATGCGGACAAATACTCATATTTTCATGTTACACTGCCAGTAATAAAAACATTATTGAGTCTGCAACTTGAAAGTTTCATTTGACATTTGTGAAAACAATCTTTACAACCTATTTCATAAATTCCCGACATTTTGGCTGTGCTATCCTTATCTTTTGGGTTACCTAGCAAGTTTTTTAAAGTATTTTATATCGAAAATGTTAGTTGCAAGTTGGTTTAAAAAAAATGCTATCTAGACCCCCCATGGTTCGAGGTTTAAATGGTAAGCAAACAAAGTTTTTTTGGCTTCCTCTCTTATAAACGTCGTTTATTCTGCTAACATTTTCTTTGTTTTCTGTTTGTTAATTAATTTCTCCACTAGGCAAGCAGTGTATCCGTTATATTCAGCCACGTTCTTAATATAATTTAATTCTTTGGTATATCTACAATAATATAACGGATACACTCAGTGGTGGATTTGCAGTCTTGGCCGCCCTAGGCCCCAGGCCATGTAGTAAGTACCAGCCACCCCTTTCTCAGCACCCATCATATAGACTATATAATGAATTTACTTTATTGGCCGCCCCTAATATCTGGCCGCCCTAGGCCCGGGCCTACTGTGCCTTAGGGCGAATCCGCCCCTGGATACACTGCTCAGATATATGAAACCCTAGTATCATTTGAAAGGTAATAAAATTTTGCAAAAGAATATGCCATTACATACAGTGTTCTATTTGAAAGAAGGGAGTTATTTGCAATATTATGCGTCAAATATCACTAGTAGGCTAGTGATCATCCTGTATAACTTTACATCATTTTTTTTCTTTCCATTCCATGCAACAATCCTCTTACTATATACTAATTTTAGTCAGATTTTTTACACATTGCAGAGTGTATGGAAAAAAAATTAAATTTAGGCTTGCGTTATCGAAAATCGCTGTATTTCTAAAAAAAGGTTGGTTTTAGGTATAGGGGTCTATTGTAACTTACCTTTATTTTATCTCTAGATTGCGAAAACCGAACAAGATACTGAAGGTTCCATTTAAAAATATATAACTTTGATCTTTTTTTGTGAACACCTGTATTATGGACAATATTTTCAGAAGATGCTCTTAAAAACCCTGCATATGCTGGGAAAAACAGAATTTAAAAATTAAAACAGGTTCCATTACAAAGACCAACACATATATGGCTCCCCACCCTATATATATATATATATATATATATATATATATATATATATATATATATATATATATATATATATATATATATATATACCAAGTATTAAAGTCTCAATAAGGGCTATTGACGTACAATTCCACTTGGGCATTCAAGGGCAGGTTCTTTGCTAAAACATGCACTATATTTCGCACCCTCTTGGGTGCTTCCTCAGGAGCCTAGAAATAGTTACAGCCATGATATACAATCCAAAAATAACTTAGAACTACATACCAAAAGCTACACAAAGTATGCGAAGTAGCCAGCATGGGAACACAACATAGGAATGAGGCATCTTGCTGGTTTATGTTCACACACACCAAACACACAAGATACAGTATAAAACCCTATTTACATGGTCACATCGTTAAAACATGGTTAAAAAGTTTAAAACTCAACTACAAACTTAACGTTATTGATAGGTTCGAAGATTTAAAGTCTCAATAAGGGGTAACGACCTACAATTCTACTTGGGCATTCAAAGTCAGGTTCTTTCCTAAAACATACTCTATATTTCGCACCCTCTTTGGTGTTTCCTCAGGAGCCTATAAATAGTTATTATATACAATTCAAAAATAACTTAGATTAATTAATTATTTAAAAAAATAAAAATTCGCTAAAAATTGAAGCAGAGGACATGCCCTTCACTTCTAAGACATAAAATACAGGCTGTTTTATTTGAAAAAATTGAGTTACTCCAGTTTGAATTTTTTCAAATTCAGTTACTTTTTGAGAGCACCTGTATATGGCATCTTGATGTTTTCGACAAATAATATAAATGAAAATCTCTGAATCTGCAATGTATTCGTAAAAACGCTGTATCATAATTCTGAAGAGGAACTTTCAAATACCCCTCAAGAGACACTAAACGTAGAGAATGATTAGTGCTGGAGGGAGCAGATGTCTGTGAATCCCCGTAAAACCATCATTGTTCCCTTTAGCAGAAGCAGTTTGGACCACCTACTCTTGTGGGGCAAACAACTCCATTTATGTAACAGGCGAAATATGTGGGGGTTATTCTAGATAAGAAGCTCAACTGGAAGGTACAGTTAGAGAATGTAATCTGCAGGCCAAAACTGTCCCTTTGGACATGCCAAAGAATCTGTAGAAGTAATTGGTAACAAACCCACAACAGATGTACTGGCTTTGTGTAGTGGTTATCAGACCAATGATAATCTATGAAGCTATAGTTTGGTGGCCTAAGGCACTTCATGGTATCCTGGGGGTAAAACTGGCTCAGCTACAGACAAGCTTCTCTGATGATAACAGGCACTATAAACACCGCTCTAGAAGTCCTCCTAAATATTCCACCTCTTCACATTTAGCTGGAGAGGGAGGCTAGGTGGACAACATACAAATTAAAACAAACAGCTGACAGCATTCCGAAGGTAATCGGTTTGGGAAGGACCGGACTCCTCGATGACATTGAGAGTCATGGGGTTTTGGGAGTAGTCTCGGATCTGATGCCTTCTAAGATCAGTAGAGATCTTTCCTTCAAGACCATCCTTCTAGAAAGAGGGGACTGAGAACAAAACCAAATGACCCTATTGAGGGCATATCTCTGCTGGTACACTGACGGCTCCAAAACCTATTGGGGGGCGGGAGCTGGCGCATATGGGAGCAACACTGATGCAAGAATATCATTTAGAAAGTATGCAAGAATATCATTTAGAAAGTATGCAACCATACACCAAGCAGAAGTGGATGCTATTGAAATGTGTGTGAGGGGAAAATTATACAAAACCATTGCACACACAAATCGATGGAAATATATTCAGATAGCCAAGCTGCAATAAAGGCACTGCTTCGTAATGTTATAATTCAAAAAGGTATGGAGTTGTAAATCTGCTCTTAACGAACTAGGGAGCTGAAATGAGGTGTCGCTGGTCTGGATATCGGGTCACTCGGACCTTGATGTAGCGGCCGGCGCGCTTGCCAGATGTGGTGCCCAGGAGAAGTTTATCAGACCAGAACCTGTATATTGTCATGTACAGCAAAACGTACCTTAAAGACCTGGGCAGATAGAAGGACAATCCAGCAATGGCAAATTCTGCCAGGATTAGCACACTCTAGGGCCTTCATAAATGGCCTTTCAAAGTCAAAGGCTAAAAAACGTCTAAAACTAAACAGACAACTGAGAACTCTGGTCAGCCTGTATACAGAACACTGTCACTTGAGTCACCACATGCACCGAATTGGTCTCGGTCGAGACACTGAATGCTGGATGTGTATGGAAAGTTACCAAACAGCAGAGCACGTGCTATGTTCCTGTTCGGCTGAGGACAGGACAAGACAGGACCTGCTCTTTGGCAAGACACAACTTGCACCAGAAGATCTGGGTCGACCGCTGTAGGAGACTGGATTTGTTGGGTGAAATATAAGACAATTAGGCGTTAGTCACAATAGACCTTAAGGTCACAGTGGAGCGACTGTTATGGCCCACTTACAATATAACCTAACCTAACCATCCAGGGTTTTTAGATATCAGTTTTTCTGTAGATATTTTAAGTTGGGTCATGGATCAAAGCCTGATTTTACCGATTTATTGCTACCTATCAAGTGTAAATTGCCCATAGACTGCCTGTGACTCCCCTGAAGGCGCCGACCAGTCCAAGCTGTGAGACAAGCTTTAATTAGGCATCTGTATTAAAAGTGACCAAGGTATTCACATTAAAGACAGATGTAAGTAATATACATAAGATTAGTGTATTTTCTGTTAAATTGATCAGTGAACTCAAAAGCAAATGTGAAACTCGACGTTTCGGCTCCTGTTTTGGAGCCATTTTCAAGCGGTAAAGGAAATATGTAAGGACACTCTAAGGCCTCAGTCTGCCTAATCCTTAGAGTGGTGGACAAAGGTGGGTAAAGGAAATATGTAAGGACACTCTAAGGCCTCAATCTGCCTACTCCTTAGAGTGGTGGACAAAGGTGGGTAAAGGAAATATGTAAGGACACTCTAAGGCCTCAATCTGTCTACTCCTTAGAGTGGTGGACAAAGGTGGGTAAAGGAAATATGTAAGGACACTCTAAGGCCTCAATCTGCCTACTCCTCAGAGCGGTGGACAAAGGTGGACTGGGTTGTTGTAGCTCGATTACGGGGCCTCAATCTGTCTACTCCCCAAATCTCGCCGGAGATCGTCTGTGAGGTCTCAGTGTGTACAACCCTAGGCCTCAGAGAGGGTTGAACGACGAGTAAGGTCCTGATATATTAGCATTAAATTTTGTTTCAATATACATTTATTTTTTACCTTTCAGTGTTAGTTTGCTAGTTTCCATCATTTAATTGACATTATATTTTTATTAGGTGTAAATAATTTTCATACCACAGGTTAAATACCAGATAAGAATTGTAGTTTTGTGTTTGATATCCCCTGTATAGAATATTAAGTTATAATAGAATTGAAATAGCTACTGATTTTATAATTTATTTTCAATAAGTAGTTAAAATACTGTTGAATGTCCTCGTAGGCAATGCCGTTCACTGAGTATATTTGCCAATCAAGTTTCTTTCAGGAAACAGCATCACACAGGTTAGTATTTACTTTTTACTTAGTCAAAATACAATACCTAAGGTCTGGATCTGCTTCTCTGCTTTTTTCTGGAGGTAGAAACTGAAGTTCTATTGGTAATCTGTCGTCTTCTTCATCAAATTCTTCGCTGCCTGCTAGTGGTAGTAACAATCTTGGTAAAATATCTACCTCATCACTTAACAACCATTCATGGAATTGCAAGTCAAAACAACAATTTCTTAGCGTGCCTACAGCAAAAATTATTTTTAAAAAATAGTCACAATATTCAATAACTGACAAAAATATTAAACCTTATATTAAGTGAAGTGACACATAAATTTTTGAAACTAGCAGAAAATGTTTAAAATGTTAGTGTCAAATGCTTGAATTTTTAATATCACTGTGTTTCATTGACAATGGCAAACCTGGCTGATAGGTATATGAGATCTAGTATGTCTGAGCCGTTGCCTGGTAACGGAACATTTGATATTATTGCGCAGGTCAGTTACACGCTGTAACTGACGTTTATTGTATGGTATTAGATTGTTTATCTGTTTCAGTTAACAAATTATTTGTGTTATTTGGGAATTTTTATATACAAGTGCAAATTATTCCTTTACGACTTTATTAATGTTAGTGGGTGGACTAAACAGTGTTTGTTATGTTTTGTCAACACATATAAAGGATCGAAGTTTTACAAAAAGGGCTGATAGTTATTTTCTCTCTGATGCTTTAGCGGTAGTTTTAGTTAAGTTTATGGTTTAACAGTCTATCATTTTTAGCTATTTTTCGTTAAAAAAAATTTGTCAATGAGGAGACTGCGACTTTAGAATTTTAAAAAGATTTCTTCAAATGAGCGCAAACTAGGCCCCCTAGAATCCATATCCGGGTTTACGTTCAGTTTTTATCTGTTTACATATATACAGGGTGACGCATTTCTGCGGTAAAGCTCAATATAATTATTATTATACAAGAGACGAGAAAAAATGGTATAAGTTAATTATAGGGTGTCTTGAGCTGCATCTTATAAAATTATTTTGACAATCACAGGTTGGCCCATAAGTCTTTGGTGATCCCTAAATTTTTTTTTCGAACACCCTTATTTTATTGCATTTTTTATCGAAATATGTTTGCAAGAAAAAAATCGAGACGCAGTAAGTGCGTTTTGGTAGCAAATTTTCATTAAATGCTTCAAATTTCAATAACTCAATTTGCTATTAACCTTAGGTTTGTTGGCTAGGAAACCAACATTTATACTTATACTTTATTGGCTGAAATTACACAATACGTCTATACAGTAAGTCCATTTTGACTTGTGTTGTATATAGTGACAAAATTTGAACAGTTTATTCCAAAAGTACTTGACACTGCATTATCCAAATATGACATACTTCAAATTTTGACAAACCATTTTAAATAAACTTTTTCTACCATTTTTTCTTCCATCTTACATTTCCAATCACTGCCTTCATTTACTACTAATCTTTACACATTCATCATTACTTTCGCATCATCATTCTTCATTTACTTTCCATGTCCATACCAAATTTATAAAATTTTATACAAAACCGAACCGCTTCATTCTGATAGTTTATTATCGGAAAATTTTTGTACATTTTCGAATAAGTCATTTTGATAAAATATGGCACATTGTTTCTACTATGTATGTTATACGGGTAACCAAATTGATGACTGCTTGCATTAAAAAGACATATTTGCTATTCAAAGCATTTTTATAAAAATTCACTTCCATAACGCGCTTGCTGCGTCCAGACTTTTTTTCCAATCTTCATTCCCTACTGAAAAATGGTTGTTAAAAAAATGATATTCAAAATTTGTTAATATTTCGAAAACTACGCAACATATTTTTTGACACTTGGTATTTAAGTTCAATATTTACTTTTAACAAGTTAAAAGTATCTGTAACTATACAGGGTGGCTGAGAAATAATACCAACTTTCATGCAGATATTCCTTCATTTTAACTTTTAGTTCCTCTGCATGTTTTAGCTCATGTACATTCAGTTTCCTTCTTGTACTTCCACTATTCTTTGTTAAATTGTTATATAGCACTTTGCTACTGCCAGATTACGGTCGCTGTATATAAAACAATAACACACAAAGAAAATTAAAGCAAAAGTTATTTGCATTTATGTAATATTTTATTTTTTATTAATTTTGTATGCAGTTTGTCCAGTTTTCAGATTCAGTACATAGCGATCTTGCAAACAGTAAGAGATAGGAACTTTGCTAAATAAAACACAAGTTGCACAATAATGAACAAGTTTAGATTTCAAAAATATTCCATTTCACTAGATACTTGGAAAAAACTATTATTTTTAAAAATCTTGTTACTTATAACTTTGTAACTACTTGACAAAAAAGACTGACGTTTGATATAGTGATGTAACTGGTTACTGTGTATCAAAATGATAACCTTGAAATCTATTCAGAGCGCCTGGCTTTTGACAAGCAATTGTCAACTTTTTTTATTTCATTTGATGATTTTCTGAGATGCTAGTTGAAATAACACAATTTGGAAGTAGGGTACAATGTGTGTGTTGAATTTTTAACTTTTAAGATGCTGATAAAATACCACATACAATCAAGTTTATTAAGAGAAAAAAATGTTTACTAAACATATGCAATAGTATAAAAGATATATAAACATTGTAAATGCAAATTATATATATATATATATATATATATATATATATATATATATATATATATATATATATATATATATATATATATATATATATAGCTAAGCAAATATGGCTTAAAAATAGAAATCTTTTTGTGGAGAAAGACGAGTCATGTATATAAAGTTTGTGCATCCTGAAAGTTGAATGCCCTGTATATTTAAAAGAGTGTTGGATATTTTGGTTAAATAGTAAATATCATGGGAATATAAAGAATACAGAACAATGCTTTGATTTTATGTATATTGTTTTGGTTAAGGAAAATATTTTTTATATGGTCAAATTGAATAGAGAATACAGAACAAAGCTTTGAGTTTATTTATATTGTGTGGGTTAAGGAAAATACTTTTTATATTGTCAAATTGAATAGATGTAAAGTAGATATAGGGACACTGTATTTAGGAGCTAAGGTTAAAGATAAAAAAATATTGTGAATAAATTCTAAAAAGGCACACAATAACATCAGTGAAACAATGATACAGTTTTTTGTGTACCTGGTAAGAAGTTTGGACAATCGCAAGGTGACGTGCTAGTGAACTCTGCCGCACAGCCATGTGTTAAAAAGAGAGACATTTTTCAGTTTGATAGAAGCGCAGATATTTAAAGGAAAAGGGAATTTATTTACGGGGATTCGCGATATAATTTCGAGAAAGAAGGTAACAGTGTTAAAAGGGGGTTTCGAGATCGAACTGCCGAGGGTAGAATATAACAGAGTAATTGTGTTTTGAGTTTGGCCTGTGAGACATGTAAAGACAAAAGTTTGGAGTTTTTTTTTTAGTCAAGAAAAAAAAGGTGGTTCGTCCAATATAATTTGCACACAAGAAGAATAGTAAAGATCAACAGTATATGAATAATAACCAATAATAGTAACCAAGATAGAAGAGAATTTTCAGTACAAAAGGGCTATTCAAAGTAAGCTCGATAATAATTAATTACCACAAGGTAATGGTGACGAGAATAAAATCCAAATATAAACGGTCCAATAGCGGATAATCCAAATCTCCAATGAAGAAGACATTAGAGACATTTAAGCAGTAAGTCCATATTGTGAATATTGCAACTATAAATGTGCAGATTTTTACATTGTGTATTTGGTTATAAGGATTTTTCTTTTACTTTAATGATTTGTGTGTATATTTATAACATTAACGGGGATATCTTGATAAAGGCTGAATTAATGACAAAGTCATAGAATATAGTTTAATTCATTGTCACAATAAGATTTTAGTTTATATGATTTATTAACAACGATCAGTAATTTTTTTATGTAGCTATGTTTTTGAAAAGAATTTAAATTATCAGAAATAAAATATTATAGATTTATTTAAATAGTCTGATTAATTTGACCTATATATAAAAATATAAAGAAAAAAAGAATATATCACTAAATAAGCCTATATTCAAATAATTACAAATCAAAATAAAATTAATAAAAACTCAATTGAGAATGATTTAACGAAATGTCTAACACTCTGGATTAACATGAATATAGAAAAAATATATACAAATAAGTTACATCAAAACAAAAATGCTAGCCCAATTTTAGAACTCTACCCATGAGATAAGAGAAAAATTTGCAGATACAATGGTAAGTAAAGAAATATTGAGAATAAAAAGAAGTTCTTTATAAGAAAAAGGCAACCCTATAATTAAAATTCTCATGCTCAACAATTAAAAGTGCAATACCATAGCAATATATACAGGGTGATTGATTAGTATGATAAAGTCCAGTATATTCTATGTCTTTTGAGGTATCAAAGTAAAAATTAGGGAGATTGTAGCAAGCATTAAGCTTCATATTTTAAAAATAGTTACAATGCAACAGGGTGTTCCATAACGCCGTACTAGATCAAAGTTATATTTTTTAAATGAAACACTGTATTTTGATTTTAATTTGAAATCCACTTCACTTCCCCATTAGAAGAATATAAAGTTGTAATATGTTATACCGGGTCTTTAAAAAGTTATAACCAACTTTCCATGAAAATCGTTAACAAGTATAATTTAAAAAAAGTACAAGAACAATGATCTATTGCAGCCGTAGCTTTTTAATGATTGTTAAAATTTATAAAAATGATTGATTTTGTTAATATTCATCAAATCGATTACTGGGTGAATCAAAACACAAATTTATTATTTTCTCAGTTTTTTTTAGCTGATCCTGTATTTTATGTAAACATCGTAAAGTACTATATCACTAGACTTTAGTTCTTGTTAAGCATTCCCTATATACTAAATTATTATTCTTTGATATTTTCAGTTTTCTATGCCAAGAATCAATTAGGTACCTAAATGCTTATGAATTATGAGATGGCCATGATTTATTTGTCAAAAACTGACAATTTATCTTTATTGTCTGTGTATAAAATACATAGGTGTTCAGCGTAAAACATGTCTTTAATTTTCATCTCATATACGAATCTATAATAATTCCTACGTACAACATGTCCTCTCCTGTACCCAAACTTTTTCTCCGATGTCAAAAGCAGTTCTTATACAGAGGGCGGAGACTGATAAATGCACTGTTGACTTTAAGCACTATGTTTTGTGACGTTTATCTGTCATTCCGCTTTGATAAATCGGCGACAGTTAGGTTCCAGCAGAAACTCAGCTGGACTGGTGAATGCACACTTTGACACAATTATTCAAATGTTGGCGCCTGGTGAACTCTACCATTATTTTATATTTTATACCTTAATGGTAAACTCCAACAACTTAAGTGAAGACATTTTTTCGAAACCCATATTGATTCTCAGAAGATTCTATATTTAGACAAATATTTGTTGAACCCTTCTTTTAATATTACCCCAAAAACTTTTGGGACACTAAAAATAGAGATATTGCTCTGTAATTTGAGACCTCCAGGGAATCTCCATCTTTGAAAAGAGGTTTACCAACTCCTAACTTAAGAACTCATGGGAATTTACACTCGCTTATGCAGCGGTTAAAAATAAATTACAGAGGAGCAGCCATAAGATCCACGATTGCAAAGTTTCACAAAGCTCGATTAAATATTTAACGACCGGTTAGTTAATCAAGGCTTAATACAACCAATCACAACCTCAAAATATTTGGTTGTCATGGCAAAAACTTGATTCATAGTCTGATTGGTTGTCTGAAGCCTTGATTAACTAATCAGCCGTTAAATATTTAACTGAGCTTTGTGAAACTGGGCATATATCTTTTAGAGTTTCAGATCGTATCCCATAATACCCAGATTTTAATTTTTTAAACATAATATCTTTCACCTCAAACAAAAATTTTATTACTAAATAACGTTTGCTTCTTGCAATGTCAGAATGTATGACATGAAGGTGGTTTTATGTGTCAAATGAGAACGTCAACTTAGGAGCGATTATCGATGAAAAGAAGGGAAATCTACAGAGACACATAAACAGTGTAGGGTGTGCACTAACTATATGAAAATGAATTATAATAGAGGAATACACCCTTCTTTAGCTTGATATAAAACAAGCGATCTAAGAAAATGTGTAAAATATGATGAAAACATGTCGCAAAAGTGAGGACAACTTGCGTTTTTCCTACTAGAAAATCCAAATAACTCCAAAACATTGCTTCTGCCTATACTTTGTTGCGATTTTCGTCATCTACACCCTAAAAACACGTCTGTATACAAAATTTCATAAAAATCGAAAACATGTACAGAAAGTAAATTTTTACCTTCAATTGCATCCCAAAATTTCCTATCAAAGAAGTTAACTGAACGATCACCATTCAATGGTTGATTAAAGAAAAAATGACCTATTATTCGGTCTCCTAAAATCCCACACAGACATTGACTTTCTGGGAATATTGATCTTTACAGTTTATAACCCAGTTAGGATTATCTCTGGACCATTTTCTACAGTTTCGAGACGATACAACCATATTAGTGGTGAATGTAGCCTCACCAGTAAACATAATCTTCTTCAGAAAATGTCTGTCATTTAAAAAGTTACCTTGGGCGTAAGAACAATAATCCAATATTTTGTTATCACCACCTTCTTTCAATGTATGTAATACTTTTGGTTTATAGGGTCTGATCTTGTGAAGAACAAAACACCTTTTGATTTTATCTTTACTAATATTTAGTTGAGACGATATCTCTCGAAGGCTCATACATGGATTTGCCTGATTTGCTGCCAATATATCGTTATCCTCAGGATATTTGACAAGGTTGTCAAGTCATTCTGATGATTTTGGAGAGAATCTGTTTTAATATCAGTGTCCCAAAATTGAAAATGTATCAAAACTATGAAACATACGATATGTTAAAATGTTTTACAAGTGTAATGAGAATGTGGAAGCTGCCAGTCAACTTTATGGACATCGATATCCAGAACAAGCACAGTACAATGTTTCAAAGAATGAAAAGAAACCTAACAAATTTTGGTGCGTTTTCTAAACCTCGACAGAGCAACAATCATAACATTGATCAGAAAGATATACTCTAATTCAAGCAAATTAGTAAGTTTAAGCTATTGTTAAATCCACTATAAAACAATTGTCATGAGACACTATACATAGTGGCTACTTGATTTGTTTTGTTAATTTATATTAAAGCCATATATATGTAAAGTGCTAGATTTAGACATATGGTATTACATATTTTTGAAACGAGGATTTTAAGAACTACAAGAAAATTTAAAATTATACTGGTGTTTCATAAGCCAAAAGATTTTTTTAGCAGATGTTTCAATCACCTTGTATTAAAACAAACACACAAGCTTATTCTACATCAAAAACTGCTAGTTTTTTTTTTGAAAGTTTTTTCAGAAATAAATTATCTTTAAAAACAAAAAAGCTATAGGACATCAAAGAAATCGACCATCGCGAAAAGCCCTCTAGCGGCAAAACGATGTGAGATAGCAACATTTTGTTTGTGCCAGTGAGTTTCTCATAAAATTTGAGCCTGGAAGACGTTTTTTTTTCTATCTCTGACAGAAACGTGAGTTTTCATAAGAAAGCGTCTACTTTGGCCCACCCTGTACATCAGCAATTAGCAATGAAAATTGCTTCATCGACTTTTGTTATATGCTCATTCAAGGTTGAAATGGGTTTTTGAATTAATGAATCCAATTCAATGTCTCAGAATGTGTATATATGCCTGCATGTATATTGGTTTGAAACAGTAACATATATTTCATATTTAGCCAGGCGAAATTGCCGAATGCGTTCCTCCATCATAAATAAAACAAACACTTTGCGGGAAACCTATTTTTAGCCACATTTCTCGGTTATGTTTTATCATTGACAGTTCTCAGTAGAAATTGCTTCCTTACCATAAAACATTGCAACTTTCCAAATTATATTGGATACTAACTAATAAGAGCATATACCATTGTATTTATTAGCAATTCGCAACGGAAATTGCTTCATTGACTTTTGTTATATGCTCATTCAAAGTGGAAATATGTTTTTGACTTTACGAAGTCAATTTAATGTTTTTATAGGGTAATTCATCTAACTGATTCATTAGAGAAATAGAAGGGAAATAGAATATACATCAATTTGAAATTGTGGTTAGAGTTATAATACGATGTGATCTATTTCACTAGAATATTTTCAATGCACTGTAACTTCCGGTTGAATCGGAAGTGACATTAACTTTTTTTCAAATGGAACCCTATAAACATTATTGCATGTTAAATTGTATGTAAAATTCTTAAACTTTCATTTGTTCAAAAATTTTGACAAATGGAGTGACTAACTAAAATGTCATTACTGCATACAGACTTGGAGACTACTTCTCTGGCTTCACTGTTGGGTTTCGTTTCTGTAGGTGAAGGGTGTAGCCAGCGTGTAAGCTAACTGGAGCAAGAGGCCCTTATGAATTCTAGATGTTCTAGGATGTTCTTTCAGATTTCTGTGACTAGATCTGCTCATTTAAAACAAGGCAGCTATTGTAGTTGTCATGATTTCGTATTGATTCAATTTTTATCTGTCTGGGGATGCTGTCAAGCAGCGAAACTAGTCACAGAAACGTTGAAAAATATCTAGAATTCATAAGGGCCTCTTGCTCCAGTTAGCTTACGCGCTGGCTACGCCCTTCACCTACAGAAACAAAACCCAACAGTGAAGCCAGAGAAGTAGTCTCCAAGTCTGTATGTAGTATGGACCAGTTTCACCAAGTAAGGGCAACAACAAACAATAAAATGTCATTATTACCAATAATTGTAATGTTGAAAAGTTTATTCTTGGTAAATATGTTAACAAAGTAGTATCCTACCAGGAGCCATTAATATTATTCTAAAATGTTATACAGGGTGTCTGATATTTCCATTCACTTTTTTGTCACTTTCAATGTCAATAACGTTATAATTTCAAATCAAATGACCATAATATTTTCACACCATTCGACGTGGAATTTTATTCTCTATTGATATTGTTTATACACATCTTCGATACAGTGGACTGTATATCTAAATTTGTTAACAATTGAGACTGAGTGGCATTTAAATTGGGTTACGTGCTGATATGGATATACAAGATCAAAGAAAAAACACTTTATTAATAACGTGAATGAACTTCCTTTTATTTACATTAACTGGCACTGACTAGGTTACATATACACTACATTACTAACTGAATTGTTACCAGTTACTATATTAATGTGACTAAAGCTAAAGCATTTCGTTAACTCCCTCACATGAAATATTTAGTTTATGCATACCATCCCCCTTGATGCCACCCCTTGGGTGAAGCCAACCACACACATTATTACAGTTCTTAAAATCGACCACCCTGATGCAAGAAATGGACACTATTCAAAACATATTGAACTGCCTAACATGCCAGTCGCCTTTGAAACAACTCAGTTTCAACAAACAATATTTTAAATTAATGTTTTTCTATCTAGAATTTATTTGTATTCAGTTTTATTGTTTTTTGCACCTGTTCACTAACTCACTGGTAGAGAACATATTTTTGAAAATGCCCTTTTTATGTTACCACTGGATGTTTTAATTATGGCAACCCTGTTAACTCGATCACCCTTCCTAGTTTCCACCTCAGAGGTGGAAGATTATCTTCATTAATTACTGAAAATGCCCCTTGTTTTAATTCACCTTGCTGGCTGCACCACTTAGTCATTGTTCAAGTTCAGAAATATACTCCTTGCTCCATCTGCTCCAGTAATGTTAATTAAGCTGCTGAATTTTTCGGTACCCATATAACCTTGACTGAGGAACATCCAAAACCTTGATTTTCATTACCATAAACAGCTACTGGACTACCATACCAATTTAATTATAATTTGATAACTACTACACTCAGTGATGTTTTCTTCAATTTCTTTTCTTGATCTTGATCCGGCACAATTACCAATTCGAAGTATTCAGTGGACTGTATACTTATTTAAAATTTGTTAACGATTGAAACGGAGTGGTATTGGTATTAAATTAATTGCAATTATACGCTGATTTGGATACAAGATCAAAGAAAAAACATAATAATGTGGATGAGCTTCCTTTTATTTATATTTACTGGCACTGACTAGATTATATATATATATATATATATATATATATATATATATATATATATATATATATATATATATACTAAATTACTCATTGAATTGTTATTACTTACTATATTAATGTGACTAAAGCTAAAACATTTCTTGAACTGCCTTAACAGATATGTTATAGCATACCCTATAGCTAAAATGAATATTTACATAGATATAAAAGATATGTGAAAAACTCCTATTCGACTCATGTATATTGGCGCAAGTGTGCTTTGGATGGTTTTAAATTTCATATTTGACAAATACTGTAAATGTAAACGCACAGATAGTTTATCTTCTCATGGCTGATAATAATACTTACACTAATCGTGATATTATTAATATGTTCAATACATATGGCGAGTGTGGCAAAGTTTTGGAAAGAACTGTGAGAACTTTTAATGAGAGGTCTCCTCATTTAACTTGGCAACGTTAAAGTTGAGAGAAACAAGCAGAAACCGGAGACGGGTAATGAAGAAAATAAAATTAACATCAGTCCAGCGGATACTCAACAAAGCCAGTATGTATAATTATAAATTTCAAAATGTGCAAGCCCTCGTAGATAAGGATTTCCAAAAAAGATAACTGTTTTGTACCCAGTTAATGAACAAACTTGATGGTAATTCTTTTCTTGAAAGAATTATTTGGACAGATGAAGCCAAATTTTCAAGAGATGGCATAGTCAATTTCAGAAACAATCACTAATGGTCAAACCAAAATCCCCATCTAGTTCGGGAAACTAATCAACATAAATGTAGTTTTAACGTTTTTTTGTTTATTAATGAACAATAAATTATATGTATTTACCTACAAAGAGAACTTGTCTTCGGAAAAATATCTAGACATACTGAATTGAAAAGTAAGCAATTTTCTGGATGAGCTGCCCTTGAACAAGAGATTTTCTTGGTGGTACCAATTGGATGGTGCAACGGCACATTGGCTAGAATTATAATAGAAATTGAGTGTTGTTTGATGACAGATGGATTCCGAGAGGTGAACCATGGGAATGGCCTCCAAGAACACCTTTCGACTTCTATCTTTGGGGTGTTATAAAGAGTAGAGTGTACCAAGCATCATGTAACTCAAGGGAATCTCTTGAGCACAAAGTACTTCTAGCCTTTTCACAACTGTTCCAAGAAGAAACTCAAAGGACAACGACTGAAGGTGTCCGAAGAAGAATTATTATGTGTCGTGAACAACATGGGTGACATTTTGAATGGTTAGTTTAGTTTTATTTTTCAATATATTTTTTAGCGAACTTTTATTTTTTTTAAATCATTTAGTGAAAATTCGCTACCATAACGCACTTGCTGTGCCCCGAAATTTATTTTATTTTCATATTGTTTATTTTTGTGATGTAGATGTTTAATGTAAAAAGGTCCAGAAATTGAATGTAAATATTCATTTTAGCTATAGGGCATGGTAGAAAATATAATTAGAGAATTACATTCCACGTCGAATGGTGTGAAAATATTATATTATATTGTGGAGGCCAATACTTGGTGTAAATCCATTGTCAACTTAGATAAATAAACAAATTGATTTACCCTATTTTATTGAACGTATAACTGCAGTTTCGATGAAGTCCTCAGCTTTGTCAAATACAGAATGTATTGTATTTGACAAAGCTGAGAACTTCAACGAAACTGTCGTTACACGTTCAATAAAACAGTGTAAATCAATTTGTTTATTTATCCAAGTTGAAAGTATTATGGTCATCCGATTTGAAATAAGAAAGTTGTTGGCATTTAAAGTAACAAAAAAGTGAACGGGGATACTACACACCCTGTATAACATTTTAGAATACTATTAATGGCTTCTTTGTTAATGTATTTACCAAGAATATAAACTTTCTAACGTTACAGTTACTGCTAATATTGACATTTTAGTCACTTGTGTGAAATTTTTTTGAAAAAATTAAATATCTCAAAAACAATTAGAAATAGGAAAACGATTCAAAATGCGGCAGCTTCAGAATTTTACATAGAATCAATGGCCCATAAAGAATAGGCCTTGAAAATTAGCTGAACCACTGCCTCTCTATAAGGTGTGATATTTAACGTGCCCAACATAGCATAGTGCATGGACCCAAGCTTTACACACCTCTGAAGGGAGGGAACGTGCAGGCATTTAACTTGCTCAAACACATTGTCACAACCTCTGTTGATGTTACTGATGTACTGAAAAGGTGAAAGGGGGAAACCTGAGAATTGAACCCAGTACACTTGGGTCCAGAGGTACACGTTCCTACCACTGGACCACCGAGGCTTAAAGTTTGTAAGTTTAAACTTGCATTAAAACATACAAATTTAATAAGGGCTCTTATATTTGAGTACCTAAATATAATTTTAATTATCATGTGTTACAAGCAACCACATTGTCAGCACGATATGGTGACAAGGCAGCATCGCTCTTACACTGTGATGATGATGTTGCACATACTTTATATATTTGAAATGCAATTATTAAGTATCTTATTATTTACATTAAGGTTTTCTTGCTGTTTTCCGTATTATATCTCAAATAGTGATGTATATAGATGATGTCATATCATTTATTATTTATATTATAAAAACATTTGTTTACCACTTGATTTCCTTCTTTATTTGAAATTACACTTGGTAATATTCATCTAGCAACAGTGCACACCATGGTGTGGGGACGGTCGACTTAACCGCAACCGGAATCTAGCAAAACGGCGCACACGACAAGAAAGAGTATGTAACGTAGTGTAATAATCTGAAAAAAATTAAGGAAAAACCATAAATAACAGATTAATTGAGAAATTAAGTTATCAAAAATGCACGATTTTCACATTTCGAACTGTCAATTTTCAGCACCGTTGGCACATTTAATATCTAATTCTAAAAGGGTTTTGCCACTTTAACAAAATAAAAGATCTAACATGCTTTTTACACACAATCCTGCCAACCCGTCCTGGACCTGACAACATATCACCTTGTCTAAATAAAAGCTAAACCAGTGAATTAACAGTGTTAATATATTTATTAATTAACTAAGGCATTAGCTGTCAATTGTCAATTATATTTTAACGAAATAAATGATCTAAAATGTTTTTTACAGAAAATCCTGCCGACCTGACAACACATCACCTTGTCTAAATAAAAGCTAAAACAGTGAATTAAGAGTGTTAATATATTTATTCATTACCTAACGCATTAGCTGTCAATTGTCAATACATTTCAGCAATATGGTTAGTAATGCTGCGACACCTTTGTGTTGCTGTCTTCCCGAAATAATATAAAAGTCTGGACGCAGCAAGTGTGTTATGGTAGTGAATTTTCATAGAAATGATCTGGCACGAAATATTTTTTTATAACTTTTTTTTCTTTTAACATAGAAATATAGATTTTGGTATATAGTTTCCTTTTAGTGTCGTAAACTTACGTACCAAATTTGGTTACCATAGCTTTCCTATTTTTTGAGATAATTTTTTTTTTTCGAAATAAAACCCAAACTTTTCCTGGAAAACCTCGTCCGATTTTCCTGGCTAATGAACTTATCCAAGCCACTTACAAAAAGAATTTTATCAAAATCCGTCCATGATTTTTTGAGTTATCGGTGTGATACATATATATATATATATATATATATATATATATATATATATATATATATATATATATATATATATATATATATATATATATATATATATATATATATATAT
This sequence comes from Tillus elongatus, assembly GCA_964006375.1. Taxonomy (NCBI): domain Eukaryota; kingdom Metazoa; phylum Arthropoda; class Insecta; order Coleoptera; family Cleridae; genus Tillus; species Tillus elongatus. Next base: position 51,842,684 of record OZ023270.1, read on the forward strand.
ATATATATATATATATATATATAAACATATAAAAATTGAAACTGACCCCGGATATGGGTTCTAGGGGTCCTAGATCGCGCTCATTTGAAGAAATTTCTTCAAAATTCAAAAGTTGAGATCTCCTCATTAGTAAATTTTTTCTAAGAAAATTCACTAATATAGTAACAAACTGATAAAGAAAAAAAGTTTTTAATTTTTATTAATCATTGTGCCATAGTTACCACATAAAATTTCCCTAAAGAAAAAAGAAGACACATACCACCCAGTAATAAGAAAAAAGCTTCGAAACTGACAACGCCTATCTCCATGAAATATGCCAAGGAAACAACAGTCACAACTTCAGGTACAAAAATATAGGTTTTTGTACTAAATCTAACCATTTTAATTGTGTTTATCATTGAATGGTTATTAAAAACGAAACATACCACATAATTTAACTTTATTAAGGTATGTACAACTGTTTTTAGGCCATATTCTATTATAATCACGTTAATATGTAGTTGCGGTTAAGCCAACCGTTCCCATTTTGCCTCCCGAATCCACCAGATGAGATGAATACAACATAAGATTACCAAAATTGTATATTTGCATTTTGATAATATAAGCTTAATAATTAATAGACAGTATGCTGATAATAAACATTCAAACTCTTGCATTTAATCAATCTATGCTTCAATTTTAATAAAACAACACTGTACCCATATATTTAATACCATTTTTTTCTTATAATTAATGTAATGCATGCAACACCTACCTACAATACCTCCCTTCTTAATCAATGACTCCTTGTATTCTGTAAATGGTAACAGTCTTTGTATTATATATTTATCTTTATTTAGAATAAAACTCCGAACTCTGCGGCTTTGAGATAGATTTGATAAAACTGGTCCCAGATAATCCAAACTTGCTTCATTTGGAACCGGACTCCTTTTCGTAAAGATGTTGATCAGATCATCAAAAGTGTTCTCACAATCCAATATTATATCTACTACAACTTCATGGAGACTGCATGGTCTGCTTAAATTAGATAATATCATACAGCATGGATCTGTTAACAAACTTTTTGGATCTAGAATAAACTTCAAACAAGTAAGGACTACATTTTCAGGTGGTTTCTGTAAAGGTGGGCAGTTTGACAACATATCTAAGTTTAAAAGTTTTTCTGCACACTTTTCATTGGCTGATAAGTTCAATAGACACAAGGAAGCATCTTTTGCAATAGGGGAACTTTGATCATTTAATAAACTAATAAGTGCCCTCAAGATTCCTGCATTCTTAGCCAACACCTCAATGCCATTTTCAGTTCCTGTTAAACCTACAAACAAGTTATCAATATCAATACTGCTTAAAAAAGCTTTAGTTATTATCACACCTAATACATGTTCCAGCGCTATTACTTTTAGGTCTAATCGTGCGCCTATTTGTAGAAAATTACAAAGTTCGCCTAGTGACTTTTCTTCAGTCTCAGTCATGATATTACTGTTTTTACTAGAAAAGCTTGTAGTTTGTGTCACTAAGCACTAAGCCTATAAATAATGCGTTCTAACTCTAACCTCTAACCAGTGACTGGTTGACGGTAGTGATGGGTCGTTATTTAACTGTCAGCTCTTTTTAAACGGTTACCGAGCCGTAACGGTAACCACCAGTTATGGATTTATAAAAATAGCAGCTTAAAAAATAACGCTTTTTACACTGAACTAGATTTCGGAGTCGTATCTGTTTCAGTTCTACTGCAACTAGTTCGGCATCGATGAATAAACATCGGTTTTCATCGGCAACTGTTTATTTAACTATTTAACGGGATGAATAGCCTTGAGAGTGGGAATGCTAAACACGTTATTTATACTGTGTGCTCGCTCTCGCTAACAGCTTTAGGAACGTAGGATTTTCGGTACAATAAAACGGTTTAATTTTAACTTTAACCGGTTGTTGATGGGGATACGGCATACGGACACTACTACACAGAGTTATTCTGTTTAACTGAGAAGCTGTTATTTTTGAAATAGTTGAGTTTCCCACTAGTATGTAAAGCCAAATATTTAATAATAAAAAAACTCTGGACGCAGCAAGTGCGTTATGGTAGTGAATTTTCATAAAAATGTTTTTAATTGCAAATATGTGTGTTTCCTTTTTAAGAAAGCAGGCATCAATTTTGGTTACCAGTATAACCTATATAGTAAAAACAATGTGCCATGTTTCATAAAAATAAGTTTATTGTGTGAAAATGTACAAAAATTTCCAAAAGTAAACTTAAAGTGTTCCCGGAAAAACTCGTTTCTTGGTCAACCTTATAGGTTAATAGCAAATTGAGCTATTCAAATTTGAAGCATTTAATCAAAATTCGCTACCATAACGCACTTGCTGCGTCCCGAATTTCTTTTCTTACAAACATGCATCGCTGAAAAATTCAAAAATGCAATAACATAAGGCGTGTTTGATTAAAACAAAAAGAAAATTTGTATCACCAACGACTTATGGGCCATCCTGTGATTGTAGAAATATTTTTTTAAGATGTAGCTCAAGACACCCTATAATTAATATATACAAATTTTCTTCATATCTTGTATAATAACGAATATATTGAGCTTTATTGATTTTTTACGAAAATTCGACAAAAATTATATACCATTAAACGATAAACTCTATAGCTAAGGCTACTGACAAGCATCAGAGAAAGGGTCTATTTGAAATGAATTTTCTGGAAACATTTTAGTAAAATGAAGGACAATGACGGTTGAAACTAAGACTTCAGAGTTTGTAAAAGATCCTTCTTAAGACATTTGATTTCCATATCCCGTATTAGATTCAAGTTCTTTGCCTAAATGTTGCCGATTTTGACGTTTTAAATCGCAACTTTGGCGTTTTGAGGAAAACCCCAATTTATTTTTCTTTAAATGCCTATAACTTTTTTGTCTTTTGACCTACATAGCTAAATTTTGGTAGGTGGCTTACCTATAAGGATATTAACTAGAGTACCAAATTTGGTTTGTTAATTCCGGAGATATAAATTTTTTTCGAAAGAAAACACAAAATTTTCCGGGAAAACCTGGGCAGATTTTCCTGGCTAACGAACTTGTCCAAGCCATTTGCAAAAGGAATTTTTTCACCAAATTTAGTCAAAATCGGCCCATTATTTTTTGAGTTATCGGTGTGATACATATATATATATATATATATATATATATATATATATATATATATATATATATATATATATATATATATATATATATATATATATATATATATATATATATATATATATATATATATATATATATATATATATATATATATATATATATATATATATATATATATATATATATATATATATAAACATATAAAAATTGAAACGGACCCCGGATATGTGTTCTAGGGGGCCTAGTTCGCGGTCATTTGAAGAAATTTTTTCAAAATTCAAAAGTCGGGATCTCCTCATTAGTGAATTTTTTTTAAGAAAATTCACTAAAAATGTTGGGTGAAAAGATGAATTTCTGTAAAAACGTGTTATTACTTTCACTATAGACAACGCAAAATAGGGTTATTTCACGTGAAATTAAAGTACTTATTTATTTAAATTTATATACATTACCTAAGAAAACAGTTAACACGTCATTTTCGTTTGTCTGATAATAGTTATCAAATTGATTAAAAAATATATAATGATACAACATTTTTGTATATATATATATATATATATATATATATATATATATATATATATATATATATATATATATATATATATATACAGATGTTTCCAAATGGATGCGAAAAATTTTACAGGGTGATTCTTTGGCGTCTTTTTATTAAGTTTTTCTTGAAACCCCTTCTCCTCCAAGTTACAGCCCTTTGAAGTTTTTGAAACTAATTTTAAAACAACGAATATTAAAATAAGTAAATAAACAATTAATACTATATATCTTCCAATTTTTTTTAAAACTCAAACTCAATTTTTTTATACTGTTTCTTTACCGAAATTTTATTAGCTGCGTTATGTTATGGAGTTCTTAGAATCACTCCCTGTGTAGCAATAAAAGTTCTAAGGTCTAACGTCCCAAGACGTGATAAATAACGATATTTATTGATTCTTGCTGTGGCATTGACATTTACGTAAAGACCCTGATAAAATAAATTTGTTAGAAATGACTAGTTTATAATTCCTAAAACATCTAAGTAAATACTAATATAAGACTCCTTTCTGATTTCTAAAAGTTTCACTTCAGAGTGGCAAAAGATTTACGGCACCCTTATTATAATTTCTCAACCCTTTGTTTCCTTTTCATATCGACAAAATTTGAGATTTATACACTACGTGAAATCACGGGGTAAAAATACAATGCATTTATACTAGTGTGCTCGCTCTCGCTCACAGCTTTGGGAATGTAGGATACTATCGATCGACTATCCAGTTTAAAAAACTGAAGCCGTTATTTTCAGCGGTTATTATTAAATAACGTTAATGGCTTCAACTGTTAACAGAAAATAACTGTTTTTCTCATCACTAGTTGACGGCATGATAATGATACAAATAACGAGAGATACGATATTCGATTTTCCGACTACTGATGGGTTGTTATTTAACAGTCTGTTCTTTTTTAACTGTTGTCGAGCCGCAACAGTAAAAACCTGTTATGGATATATACTATATAAAAATAACAGGTACAGGGGTGGGGATGCTGTTGCGCTTTAAACTAGAACTCGGAGTCGTACCTGTTTCTGTTGTCGTATCTGTTTCTGTTGCACTCAAAGAGGTTGTAATATATACAACCTCTTTGGTTGCACTGCAACTAGCTACGATGAATCAACTTCTGTTTTCATCCGCAACTGTTATAACAAGATGAATGGACATGAGACTGGGAATGGGGTATAGAGTATAGAGCGGACTTTACTTCATAACATAGTACTTTATACTAGTGTGCTCACAGCTTTGGGAACGTAGGGTCGTCGGTACAATGAAACTGTTAAATTTTGACAGGTGTTGATTCACACATATATTTACAATTTATAAACAAACACAACATATGAAAAAATGTAAATAAAATCAACGATGTTTCTTTTTTTCTTTGAGCAAAATTGTCTTACACAAAAAAATACTTTTCTAACAAAACACTTTTAAAGTTCTGAGTTTTTGTTGATGAACATTATTTGACTGATTTTGGTCGACGAAAGTCTGTTACGGCGGTCACTTAAAATTTGTTCTGTTTTAGAAAAAAAGTCTTTCGCACGGAACAGACGTAGCGACAGTCCCAAACTTCTCCTTCACCATTTTACTTAAATGTGGATATTCATAAGAATGAATTTTCCACCATTTAAGTGGATCTCCATTTCTAGGCAAAAGCGGTCCGTTGTTTGTACAGTTTTTAAAAGCGTACTGATTAAGATGACCGGTGATTCACCGGCGGTGAACCGAGAATCGAAAATGTAACTAAAGATCCTTCTAACAAAAAATAAAAGCGTAATGTAATAAAGAACCATATGTGCAGAATAAAGGCAAATTTCTTTACCGAAATTTTATGATAGGTGCGCATGTTGGAGCTTCCGGTTTTTGCGGAAACTCCATCAACTTTCATTATTCAAATGGAACACCTTTTATATTACCTCATTTTATTAATATTACAAGTCATGCTTGTAAAAAGTGAGCTAAGTTTCTTTCACTTCTGACATTTATGGTCGCTAAAAAATTTGTTCTTAATTTTTCAATATGTGAAAGGCTGTATATGTAGCAACTGAAAATTATAAAAAATGAACTATATCACTGTAAAAATAAAATCAGGTCACCGCGTATATAAAACAATAATCACAGTCGTTGACGTAAACTCAATCTTCATTAGATAACTCGATATGCAGATGGCATTTTTGTTTTAAGAAAAAACTGATATGTATACAAATGTACAGTTATGCTTTAACATGAGTCCTTAGGTATTATATTATATTAGGTAGTTTCTTTGCTCATTCTTCTTTGCCTTATGTAACTAATAAATCAATATTCCTTTTTACTTTTCACTTTGGAAATCTAAGAAATAGGTCCGATTTTAAACATCTTTTTTTTAATTACTACTGCAAAATAAAAAATCGCTGAAACTTAAAAAATCTCAGAAACAGTACCAATTGTAATGAAATTATAAAAATATTCCCTGTACCCGGTATAGTTGAAAGCAGACACACTTCGCCCTATAGGTAGAGAGAAAAAAATTAGTTTTAATTTAAAAAAATATATATTTATTTTATTTTTTTCTTAAAATAATTCATGTATTTCATATAAGTCTCATTTTCAAGGAAAAGATGGCTATAGAGGTTTTCAAGCTCAATGCTTAACAAATTTTTTTTTGTTCCCTCAGGGCTCGTCCGCGGCCTTGCCGCCCCGATAGCACCGCAAATGCTTAACTAATACTTAATTAGTAAAGAAAATTCGAAAGAAATTCTGCATTGTTGAATTTTTTACCAAATTATTATTAGTGATGAATACCCAAAAAAAAACTGAATCATTTTTTTAATAAAAAAATAATTGTTTTAAACATAATACAAGAATATTTTTTATTTTAAACATTACCCAACTACACCACCGGACGGGTTCAGCTACTGTTACTACGTCTACGTGGAATTCCTAATAATTCATAGTTCATACTGTTATTTTCAACCTGTTATATTTAACTGTTATTTCTAAATAACAGTAACACTTGCGACCTGTTACAGCAATATAACAGTTTTTCCCATCACTAATTCCGACTTCAGACTATCTATTTTTAGACCTGTCACGCGCATGGTGTCAAGTGGTGAGTTCAATGCAACAATAATATGCTGTCGTGCAGTGAAGTTTGACGTTTCATCACAACCTCTTAACAAATGACGTATTTTACTAATATTTAAGTGCATACAGTTGGAAGTAATAAAAATGAAACACATTAAATTTAGTGCTGCCATCTATATTATCTGAAAAAGACAATATAGGCGTAACTTCAACCGCATTAAACTGACGTAAAGAAACTTTTTGATTGCGAATGACTTTGTTTTAAGTGTGTAGTTGGACTTCTACAAGGTTACTCACCACGTGACGTCATAGGAGGGAGCGGGGCATATGCGCAATATCATATATCTAAATCAGTTCTAAAAATAGGTAGTTTCATTATCATATCTCACATTATTTGTATCATGATTGCGCATAGGTAATTTAGTTGGAATACACTATGCACCAATCAAATCAGAAGAGAAGACTGCCTCTGAAAAACGCAAAATCAAATAATCATTCTTGAGCGGTTCGTGAACACAAGACAATAGTCTTTAAAATAAAGCTTAGCCCAATTTTTTTTTATAATTTCTTATAATTCTAAATATAATTTGGGAATTCACATTTTCAACGTAATATTAATCTTTGGCCGCAGCATAATAATAATTTGTTTCTGTTATGGCTTGACCGTAAATTACAGATGGCAGTTAATTACTACATAATCATAACGTAAGATTCATCATTTTTCTATACACATAATTAAACAACATATAATGTCAAATACTAAGAAAATGCTAATAAAATTTTTAATTCTTTAAAGCTCAATCACACGAGCGTCTCGCGACAGTAAAGACTCCGTTGCACCGATCATGCGCATTGGACAGTGAGTCATGCCTTATAAATTAAAAAAAGTCTGGACGCAACAAGGGCGTTATGGTAGTGAATTTTTATAAAAACGTTGTTAATAGGATATATATATATATATATATATATATATATATATATATATATATATATATATATATATATATATATATATATATATATATATATATATAAACCTATACAAGAGAAACAATGTACGATATTTCCTCAAAATAACTTTATTGTCTGAAAATCTACAAAAATCTTCCGAAAATAAACTTATAATGTGCTCAAAAACTGGTTTCCTGGCCAACGAATTTTAGGTTAATAGTAAATTAAACTATCGAAAGAAACATTTTATGAAAAATAGCTACCATAACGCAGTTGCTGAGTCCCGAATTTATTTTCTTACAAACAGGCATTATCTTTCGATGGAAAATGGAAAAATTGCAATAATATAAGGCGTGTTCGATTAGGAAAAAAATTGCATCACCAGCGACTTATGGGCCACCTGTGATTGTAAAAATAATTTTATAAGATGCAGCTCCAGACATCGTATAATTCACATATACAAATTTTTCTCATATCTTGTATAATAATGGATATATTAAGCTTTACCCTAGAAATGCGTCACCCTGTATATATGAAAACAGGTAAAAACTGAAACTAACCTGGATATGAGTTCTATGGGGCCTATTTTGCGCTCGTTTGAAGAAATCTTTTCAAAATTCAAAGGTAACTAAAATTGTATCCAACTCTAAGAACAAAGCTTGATGTATTCTCGCTACAATTAGAACCGTAGGCCGGTTTCGCTCTAATTAGAGTTTTTCAATACGGCATACTAATTGTAGCGAAAATACACCTATAAAGTAAAACGGGTATGGTAGCCAGCCTTCCAACACTAAGTGAGTGGTGAAACACTACTACTTGGTTCCGCAACTAGGTGGCGGCACGTTGCTTCGTATCTCACCACTCACTTAGTGTTGGAAGGCTGGCTACTTTAGCCGTTTTACTTTATAGGTGTATTTTCGCTACAATTAGTATGCCGTACTAAAGAGCTCTAATTAGAGCGAAACCGGTCTACTATTCTAATTGTGGCGAGAATACATATAGCCTTACATACTTTGTTCCTATATGGCTGACAATTTACTAAATTGTTAGTTGGTTGCATACAGTCTCTATTTTTTAACACTGTGTTATTTGGAGCTGGCGTGACAACATATTACTTATTGGTTCCGCAATTAGGTGGCGGTACGTTGCTTCGTGTCTCACCACTCAAAACTCTATGAGTACAATTGTGATGGCCAAAAAGAAGTATGAATGTAAGAAGAAGAGCATGCCTACAGTTGTGTTACAAATGTCAGAAAACTAAATACTTATTTACATGTCACTTTGAAAGTAGATCTGACATTTATGAAAATAATTTGTCAGTTGAATATGACATGTACTGTTGCCGTGGACTATTATGCACTATTGTATTACGCCTTATAAGAAGCGTGTTAGTGAATTTAAAAAAATCACTAATGAGGAGATCGCGACTTTTGAATTAAAAAAAAATTCTTCAAATTAGCGCTATTTGGGACTCCTGGAACCCAAATCCGAGGTCGGTTTCAGCTTTATATGTTTATATATATATATATATATATATATATATATATATATATATATATATATATATATATATATATATATATATATATATATATATATATATATATATATATATATATATATATATATATATATATTGCTATAGATAGCAAATGATAGGAAATATTACGAAATTTTAATAGGAAAACGGGAAATTTATGCATACTAGTATATATAAAATAAGTGTATACACCCTAATGTAGCAATGAAAGAGTTTTGGCAGGAGATGTCAACGCCCGACATGAATGTCAGTGACCCATGTAGCAACCCTCGATGTTAAGTTACATTCGAGTAATAAAAAACTATATTATATTCTAGAAATATCCACAAAGAAACCAAGAACAATGCTTCAGTTTTGTAGGGAGAATGAGATTGTAGATAATATAATTGTGTAGTTCTGTTGATTTTATTGTATAAAAAAAAATAGATATGACCAAGCTAGCTAAAGACTCAATATAGTAAAAGAGCGGAGGTCATTTATAAAAAACAAAAGTTTGTAGAATATTAAGGTGATGTGCGCGTCAGAAAAAAACGTAAAAAGACGTTAAAGGTTTGACGGAAAACTTAAACACAGGTGGTGTGACGAACAATAGCGTTTTTTCACCTGTAAGAAAATTATAAAAGCAACGGTCCGAGAGGGTCCGGGTTTGTCTTGTCTTTTCCATCCAGTGAAATCATCTGTATCACTTTACCAGACCAGGTGATCATCGTCATAACTAAGATTCCAGAGGGCATCGAAGTGAGGGTATAAAACACCTCCAGAGTGCTACGACTATGGAATAAATATATCAATATGTTAACGAAGTAAATCCGTTAATAATCAATGGCATGGACAAATGAGAAAGATAATAATAATTAATCAAGGTCCGTATTAATGGAAGAACAATAAATAATCCAATGGAAAATATGTCAGTAAGTGTTACCTTTTCTTAAATTGACCAGTGCGGGTGGAATTTCACCATTTTTACAACAACAATCAAATATTTTTGTGCTAATAAATTTCAAAAACAAAAATTTTGTTTGAAATAAACGGAAAGAGACCGTTCTGTAGAATTATCGATGTATATTGATTATGTAGTATCCATGTTTAATTAATTGTGTAATTAGTTATAATGTTACCAGAATGTTTTTTTTTTAATAGGATTTTTCAAGTTATATTTATGTAAAGAATGTTGTAAAATATCTCTTTGTATTTAACAAGTGTCATATCGGCACAGTTAAATGTTTTAATAGGATTTTTCAATTTATGTTTATGTATTGAATGCTTTAAACGTTTCTGTTTGTGTTTAATGTGTGTCAAATAGACACCGTAAAATTTGTGTAATAAATTAAATGGAATGTATAACAGATTGTAATTAACGGAAGTATTGTTTTTGGTTGATATTTAATCAGCAAAATTGTTATATAGCCATCTGTGCAAAGCGATAGTAATTTTGATCAAGTGAAAATCAATAAATGAATTTAAATAACACATATTAGTGAATTTTAATTAGTAGAAGCTAGCTGTAATTATAAGGAACCCAACCTGATGATTAGGACGTATGTTCTCAGCTCTATAATAAATTTTTGCAGGTATATGCTACCCATAAAGTAAAGTAGAATACCATAGCAAAATGGCGCCCAAGTCGTGGGACTTCTAAAAAAAAAAAAAATTGACCTAAAAAGAACATGATTTAAAAAAAAATTTTTTTTTGTGTGTAAAAATAAAGTTATTTTCATAGAAAATTTTAATAAAATAAACATTTGTCCGCAATATAGCACATGATTGGCACAAATACAGGGTTTCTGTTAAATTTTAATAAAATTTTAATTACGTTAGAATAAAGCAAATTTTCATGAAAACGTAATAGTATTTTAAATGCAAGGGATTTAGAAGTAAACCAATTTTAAATAAATTAGCACGACTCATTTAAATACAGTAAACTTAAATAAATCAATTCAACCGATTTATGGAAAATTAGCAAAAATTCTAATACCGTATGATATTTTAATATATGAAACAGTAAGTTGCACACATAACCAATGGTTTTATGAAAAATAAATATAGGTGGTGTATTTGAAAGGGTCAAAGCTTAGAAAGGGGGACAATTAAATTTTAAATTCACAAGGAAATTAAATAAATCAAGCTTGAAAATGTCCGGGGAAAAACAGTTAGAAAGTGATAAACCAATTGGGCCAGAATCTGAAGAACCTATAATCAGCGTACCTGAAGATCCGGAGAAAATGGCAGAGCCAGAACCACAAAAACCTAAACAGTTCACGGAATGGAGGGGACGTAAAGCAAGTTCGGAAGAAGGGACCATATCACAGGAAGAAGAAGAAACCGAATATCGGGGCGATGAAACCTTTATAATAGAAAAAGAAAAGGGACAGAATAGCGCTGTCAAAGAAAGTCCTCAGGAGCAAACAGTAAAAGGACAGGAGGAAGATTCAAAAATGGAGAAGGTATTCGCCGTTTTGTTCAAGAAAATGGAAGAAAACAACAACAAATTGGAAGAAAACAACAACAAAATGGAAAAAAACAACAACAAATTGGAGGAAAACCATAAAGAAATTAAACAAGATATTAGCAAGTTGGAAAAACAACAAAAAGAATATATTAAACATACGGATGAAAATTTTGGGAGATTATATGAACATATACAACAAAACAAAACGGAGATTTTAACAGAAGTAAACAAAAAACAAAGAGCTATGGAAACCAGTTTCCTCATAAAAATACACCAGCTGGACGATGAAGTAAAAACCACACAAAAAACATGCCAAGTAAGCCACAAAATAATCAAGACGGAACTGGACACGGTAATACAGTCGTGCCGTGACGAAATACAGGAAGAAACGGAAATGATGAGGTACGACATTAAAAAGGTCGAAACGCGTATGGAGCCAATTGACGGAAATGAAGCCCGAGTCGAGCAGGAAACTGATGAACAACTAATTAAAATCGAAGAAAATATACCAGAAACAAGCCCAGAAAAATACATAGAAGAGGAATTACTACCGGACGAAAATATACTAGAAATGAGCCCGGAAAAATTCATATATACTGCCGAAGAAAAATTAATAAGGGCAACACATTATTTTTACTGTATCAATATTGGAAATGACCAGAAAAATGAAACTATGCTTCAATGTAATAAAAATTATGCAGAAAATAATAGCAATAGCCGCAATTATAAATTTAGAAACCTTCTCGTTAAAAACAATAATTTTCACGATGAATACAAATCCAGTCATAGTCAGAAATCTGATAAAAACAAAGATTCTGGAAATTATAATAAATTTAAAAGGTATAAGCCGGAACTTAAGAACAGACATATTTGGCATAATAATTTGAATAATAAGACACGTCATTGCAACTATAGCAATTTTAATTTCGAAAGCAAAAAGCAAAAATTTAAGATAAAGAAAAATTAATCTGCATGAATTTGATCGAATCCGATATGACCTAAGCAATGAAAAGGATAATCGCATGCCGAATAGACGAATTTTAATGTACAAAATAAATAGTAAAATTACCAGACAAAGAAATTTCTCCTAAAATAAATAAAATTGATTAGTTAGAACTACATGACGAAAAGTTGGTCAATTTAGAATTTAAATAACCCGAAGAATTTATACCCTGAGTACAGAAAATATAACAAGTAGGCATTTAAATAACCCGAAGAATTTATACCCTGAGTATAGAAAATAAAACAAGTAGGCATTTAAATAATGACCCAAAGAAATACGAATCAGAAAAGCGAAATTTCATAAGAAAATTTAAATGATAATAAATAAGGAGCAATGCTCGAATTAGATGCAGTTATTGGATAAGTCAATTAATATAATCATAATTCAACGGTAGAAAGGGGGAAACAATTTAAAATAAAATAGAAAATTATTAGTATTATTATTGAGTAATAGGAAACATGGAATCAGTAGACGAGAAAAATATGTAAAAGGTCTAAAAGACAGAAACCGGTTAAGTACCGAGAAATAATTATAATTAGCAAAAAGATAGAACATATAAGGGTCGGATTGATAGGAAAGAATTTGTATAGATGGTGTAGCGATAAGATTGAAATATGAAAAAGTTGAAGTAAAATGATTAACGATACAAAGATATCTGTCATTTAAAATGAAGTATAGTATAAGGGCGATCCCAAAGAGGTCGGTCCCGAATTATTGAAGTATATATGTGAATAGAATATTGAAAAGAATATTGAAAGTATATAGAATGAATAATGAAAATATAATATGATGCAAGTAATAGTGAAATATGTATAGGGGGTATGTGAAAAGTCAGAAGTAGGGAGACCGTATATGTTATGTAGAAAAGATAAATTATTAGAAGTTGATAAATAAAAGAAGTATTACATAGTCCTATTCCATGGTAGTATAAAGATATAATAATTTAGCATAATGAAATAAGATTGAAAGGAAAGATACCCCATAAAAATATGACAAATAAAAATACCAATAACTGTCATTTATTGAAATGAAATCTGAGGGAACGTTAAATAAGTCGAAATAACCAGGGGATGGCATAAATTTAGATCATATAGAACAATCAATTGATTTGCCAAAAGAGAGAAATATATAAAACCAATTGGTGAGCCATAAAAAGCGGTGTTGAATAAAATAAAATGTTTTAATTATTAAAGTGTCATACAAGTCGATTATGAATTAAACTGAAGAGTTTTAATATTAGAATGTCATGAAAGGCAATTTTAAATAAAATAAAGGGTTGTAATGATTGAAATGTCATAAAAGTCGATTTAGAATAAAATAAAATTTTGGAATGTCAAAAAAGGCGATTTTGAACAAAATATTTTAGTCAATGAATAAAGATGATCTGACTAGCAAACAGTATCCAGACTCACTTTTAGAAAGGGGGAATTGCTATAGATAGCAAATGATAGGAAATATTACGAAATTTTAATAGGAAAACGGGAAATTTATGCATACTAGTATATATAAAATAAGTGTATACACCCTAATGTAGCAATGAAAGAGTTTTGGCAGGAGATGTCAACGCCCGACATGAATGTCAGTGACCCATGTAGCAACCCTCGATGTTAAGTTACATTCGAGTAATAAAAAACTATATTATATTCTAGAAATATCCACAAAGAAACCAAGAACAATGCTTCAGTTTTGTAGGGAGAATGAGATTGTAGATAATATAATTGTGTAGTTCTGTTGATTTTATTGTATAAAAAAAAATAGATATGACCAAGCTAGCTAAAGACTCAATATAGTAAAAGAGCGGAGGTCATTTATAAAAAACAAAAGTTTGTAGAATATTAAGGTGATGTGCGCGTCAGAAAAAAACGTAAAAAGACGTTAAAGGTTTGACGGAAAACTTAAACACAGGTGGTGTGACGAACAATAGCGTTTTTTCACCTGTAAGAAAATTATAAAAGCAACGGTGCGAGAGGGTCCGGGTTTGTCTTGTCTTTTCCATCCAGTGAAATCATCTGTATCACTTTACCAGACCAGGTGATCATCGTCATAACTAAGATTCCAGAGTGCATCGAAGTGAGGGTATAAAACACCTCCAGAGTGCTACGACTATGGAATAAATATATCAATATGTTAACGAAGTAAATCCGTTAATAATCAATGGCATGGACAAATGAGAAAGATAATAATAATTAATCAAGGTCCGTATTAATGGAAGAACAATAAATAATCCAATGGAAAATATGTCAGTAAGTGTTACCTTTTCTTAAATTGACCAGTGCGGGTGGAATTTCACCATTTTTACAACAACAATCAAATATTTTTGTGCTAATAAATTTCAAAAACAAAAATTTTGTTTGAAATAAACGGAAAGAGACCGTTCTGTAGAATTATCGATGTATATTGATTATGTAGTATCCATGTTTAATTAATTGTGTA
Organism: Tillus elongatus; assembly: GCA_964006375.1. NCBI lineage: Eukaryota > Metazoa > Arthropoda > Insecta > Coleoptera > Cleridae > Tillus > Tillus elongatus. The sequence continues at coordinate 51,857,814 of OZ023270.1, forward strand.
ATTAGTTATAATGTTACCAGAATGTTTTTTTTTAATAGGATTTTTCAAGTTATATTTATGTAAAGAATGTTGTAAAATATCTCTTTGTATTTAACAAGTGTCATATCGGCACAGTTAAATGTTTTAATAGGATTTTTCAATTTATGTTTATGTATTGAATGCTTTAAACGTTTCTGTTTGTGTTTAATGTGTGTCAAATAGACACCGTAAAATTTGTGTAATAAATTAAATGGAATGTATAACAGATTGTAATTAACGGAAGTATTGTTTTTGGTTGATATTTAATCAGCAAAATTGTTATATAGCCATCTGTGCAAAGCGATAGTAATTTTGATCAAGTGAAAATCAATAAATGAATTTAAATAACACATATTAGTGAATTTTAATTAGTAGAAGCTAGCTGTAATTATAAGGAACCCAACCTGATGATTAGGACGTATGTTCTCAGCTCTATAATAAATTTTTGCAGGTATATGCTACCCATAAAGTAAAGTAGAATACCATAGCAATATATATATATATATATATATATATTTATGTGTCACACCGCTAACTCAAAAAATAATGCGCCGATTTTGATAAAATTTGGTGAGTACCTTTCTTTCGCAAGTGGATTGGATAAGTTCGTTATCCAGGAAAATCGGACGAGTTTTTCCCGGAAAATTTTGCGTTTCCTTTCGAATAAATTTTATATCTCCGGAAATAACAAAGTTAGGGCAACCATATTGGGTGCGAGGGTTTATATCATAAAAAGAAATCCATGAACCAAAATTTGAATCTCTACGTTAAAATAAAACAAAGTTATAAGCTTTTAAGTTTATACACAGCGTGGCGCATTTCTAGGGTAAAGCTCAAAATATCCATTATTATACAAGATATGAGAAAAAAATTTATATGTTAATTATACGATGTCTGGAGCTGCATCTTATAAAATTATTTTTACAATCACAGGTGGCCCATAAGTCGCTGGTGATGCAATTTTTTTCCTAATCGAACACGCCTTATATTATTACAATTTTTGCATTTTCCATCGAAAGATAATGCATGTTTGTAAAAAAATAAATTCGGGACTCAGCAAGTGCGTTATGGTAGCGATTTTTCATAAAATGTTTCTTTCGATAGATTAATTTTCTATTAACCTAAGGTTCGTTGGCCAGGAAACCAGTTTTTTGGGCACATTTTAAGTTTATTTTCGGAAGATTTTTGTATATTGTCAAACAATAAAGTTATTTTGATGAAATATGGCGCATTGTTTCTCCTATATAGTTATACTGGTACCCAAATTTGATGCAAGCTTTCTTAAAAAAATATATATTTCCTATTAAAAACATTTTAATGTTTTTTTTTTAAATATAATGTAATATTTGGTGTAGACAGGAGATCTCGACTTTTGAATTTTGGAACCCTGGAACCCAGGAACCCAAATCCGACGTCGGTTTCAGACTTTATATGTTTATATATATATATATATATATATATATATATATATATATATATATATATATATATATATATATATATATATATATGTGTGTGTTTATATATTTATGTGTCACACTTATAACTAAAAAAATAATGGACCGATTTTGATAAAACTTGGTGAGTACCTTCCTTTCGCAAGTGGCTTGTCAGCCAGGAAAATACGCCGAAGTTTTCCCGGAAAATTTTGTGTTTTCATTCGAAAAAAATGTATATCTCCGAAATTAACAAAGTAAGGGCAACCCATTTTGGTGGGTAACTTACCTATAATGATATAAACACACGTTATAATTTGGTTGCCCTTACTTTGTTATTTCCGGAGATATATTTTTTTTATAAAGAAAACAAAAATTTTCGGAAAAACCTGATCCGATTTTCCCGGCTAACGAACTTATCCAAGCCACTTGCAAAAGGAAGGTACAAACCAAATTTGATCAAGATCGGTCTATTATTTTTGAGTTATCGATACGATATATATATATATATATATATATATATATATATATATATATATATATATATATATATATATATATATATATATATATATATATATATATATATATATATATAATAGACCGATCTTGATCAAATTTGGTTAGTACCTTCCTTCTGCTTGGATATGTTTGTTAGCCAGGAAAATCGGACAAGGTTTTCCCTGAAAATTTTGTGTTTCTTTCTAAAAAAAATTCATATCTCCGGAAATAACAAAGTGAGGATAACCAAGTTTGGTAAGCGTATTTGTATTATAAGGTGTGAACCATGCACAAATTTAGGTCTCAAAGTTTAAGGACAAAAAAGTTACGGGAAGCTAAAGAAACAAATTTTGGAGTTTTCCTCAAAACGTTAAACTCGCAATTTAAAACGTCTAAATTGACAATGTTTAGGCAAAGAACGTGAAACAAATACGGATTGTGAAAAGAAAATGTTGCAAGAAGAGTGTTCTGCGAACCCTTAAGCTTAAGATTCAACCGTCATCCCCTTCATTTTACTAAAATGTTTACAGAAAATTCATTTCAAGTAGACCCTTTCTCCGATGCTTTGGCTGTCGGTTTAGTTCAGTTGATGCTTTCGCTGTAGATTTAGTGAAGTTTATGGTTTAACGGTCTATAATTTTTAGCTAATTTTCGTAGAACAAATTCGTTCTGAATTTTAGCATTTTTTTATCGAAATATGATGCATGTTTGTAAGAAAAAAATCTGGACGCAGTAAGTGCCTTTTGGCAGCATATTTTCATTAAATCCTTCAAATTTCAATAACTCAATTTGCTATTAACATAAGTTTTGTTGGTTAGGAAACCAACATCTAACTTCATTTTAGGAAAATTTTTGTATGAACGCAGCAAGGGCGTTTTGGTTGCGAATTTTCATTAAATGTTCAAATTTCAATAACTCAATTTGCTATTAACCTAACGTTCATTGGCTAGGAGACCAGTTTTCTCGGAAACATTTAAAGTATATTTTCGGAAAATTGTTGTACATTTTCAAATAATTATTTTGATAAAATATGGTACATTGTTCCTACTATATAGGTTATACCGGTAACCAAATTGATACTCGCATTAGAGCTATATATTTGTAATTAAAAACATTTTTATGAAAATTCACTTCCATAACGCATTTGCTGCGTCCAGAGTTTTTTTCTTGGAGCACGAAAGCTTATTTTAATGTTTTAACTTTTTTTCAATCCCGATGTGGACAGGTATACATATTATAGATGCCTATACTTTTATTTTTAAACAGTTTTTTCACTGACAATTACATATAATAATATAAAATGTTCGGGACGCAGTAAGTGCATTATAGTAGGGAATTTTCATAAGAATTGTACATTTTCAGTAAAGTATATTATTAAAACTAATTCTTTTAATTTAAAAGGACCTGGAAGACCGGTTTTAGAGGTCCCAGTTAGCGATTATTTGAATAAGTTTCAATTTTCTATGCAGCTAGAAAATTATAGTTTGGTAGAGATATACGTAAGTACCGCAAGTCTCTTTAAAAAACAACAACAAATGTTTTTTAAAACCAACTTGTAGTGATCCGCAAAGCTCATTATGTTATTTTTCTTTAATTTAATACCCAGGCTGCGTTTACATAAGTGTTACTATGGTTCAAGATTAAAGAGTCCAGCTTAATAGGAAATCGAGTTATCGGATTTCAAATAGTTTTACAGAAACTCTCTACTATAATGTATTTGCTGCACCCAAACCTTTTTCAACATTTAGTTTTTAGTCCACTCAATCGAAACAGTTTCTGCAAACAAAATAACAAAAATGGTTTTCTAAAACAAATGTATCGTTGCCTATGAAGCTGATTGTGTTATCTTTTAAATTTAGTACCCACGCTGCTTGTATATAAGTTTTAGTATGTATCGAAATTGAAGATTCTAGTTTAATGGGAAATTTTTACGAAAATTCGCTACCATAACAGACTTGCTGTACCTAAACCATTTTATCTAATATTGCTCTATCCATACTCTTTGAAAATGAAATAAATAAATATGACATAAAAAAAAAAAATTAAAATTAAAATTTTAATAATTTACACCGCACATGTGTTTATAGGTAGGTATAGATTAAACTACTGCATGATATAATGTAGTTTCATTTACCTCAAATTTTCGATATACGTCAGAAGAGTCAGTAATAATGAAAATTCACTAAAAACTAAAAGTAAACAATAAGTACCTTATTCTCAGATTCTAAGGTATTAGCTGAGGCTTATTATTTGTTTATGGCGTATGTAAACAAAGAAGAAAAAGATAACCTCGAATTAGGCTTCTCCCACTGACAGTTTTCAAAATAACAAATGATAATGATAAACTTTGACTATATAGAGAATAGACCCGGCACACAGCCGAATTGTTTGAAGCCAACATTCAAGGGACTCTATGTTTACATCGGTCCTCTGCTCTGATTGGGTGGTGGCTCAAGCGTTGCCGCTATGTGATAATTCATCCTTAAATCGCCGAATATGCTAACAAGTTGAGAATGATAAATGTATTACTCTTCTGTTACTTAAGACATTACACTTACATTAGGGATTATTTATGAATGTTAAGATTTACTAACGTTATATTCCTTGGTTTCTCCCTTCTTTATGTAACTATAACCAGAAAACTCATTTTAAAATCTTTATCTTGCTGCATGTGAAGTATCTAGATTTGTATTAATCGACAGTTCTGGCTTGTATTTGTCTGTGAATAGTATGCAAGTGTACTGAAAATTTATTTTTGTGTTACCTTGATTTGCAATAAAGATTTTGAGTTTTGTTTATGCAAAATGAAGAAAAAGTATATTGCTTGGAGAAGATTACCTGAGGATGTGGCAACGATGTCTCTGCATGTTGCTGTTTGCGATTCTCAGTGACGGCACGTCAGTTTGGCACTATTTTTAGGTTTCCATCTACTAACATGGTGTGCTGCGTTAAATAGAAAATCGGATACGCTGCCGAAATATTCTTATTTATGTTCACAGCATTTTAATAAAGACTTTTATTATTTACCCAAGTGGAAGAAGGGTCTTAAAAACGCAGCGTCTCCATCAGTTTTAAGTTCTCCAGTGCCTTCTACTTTTGGCATGAATAAGCTCTTGCTCACGCAGAAAGAAGGTGAAGAATTCTTCTTAGCTTCCTATTTTGTAAACCTTTATTATTGGTAAAATTAATAAATTACCCGATAAAAATTGCAGTCATAGTTTTCAAGAAAATAGTGATAAATCATCGTTATCATCAACTCTCACTGCTTTGGAACTATCATCATGTTCAACAGGTGAGGCACTTGGCAGTCCTCCTGAATTAACACCAAAAGCTAACATTACTCCAGGTCAAAAGTAAGTTAATGTGCCTGGACTTAGAATTGAGGGGAAAATACTAGAAACCATTTTTATAAAATTATATTCCGTTCACTGAAAACTTATCAAATATCGTCCATTTTTTAGGAAAAAACTTCCTTATTTTGTAGATATTTCCAGTTTATCAGGAACTCCAGAAAATATCTTTAAAAAATGATCTATTGCTAAACGAGTAATAAAAAAACAAAAGAGGAAAATAAATATATTGCGTCAACAGAAAAGACGTCTTAAGAGTTTGTCACCAAAAATCGCTGATTGGGCATTTTAAAAGTCGTATTGCTTTTAGGAAAAATACAGAAACATCCCTGAACGCCTCACTTTTGAGTGTTATTGAATTGATATCATTGCTTGTAATATTTTAGGCCTCTTTACCCACACAAATAGATCTGATTAAACAGCTTTTAAAATGTCCACAACGGAACTATTCATCAGACGTAAGGTCGTTTGCTATTACCCTAAATTTTTATTCAAACAAAGCTTATAATTACGTTCGAGAAAAATTGATGAAATCTTTGCCACATCCTCGAACAATTTCTAAATTGTTCCTGGATTCTGCAAAGAAGCATTCGCGGTTTTGAATTCAAAAAGTCGAGAAGCAGCTGAAAAATGTCGCAAAATACTTTGTTGAATACCTAGTCATCGACGAGATGTTCATAAGACGTCAAGTTGAGTGCACAGGAATAAGTTTTGTGGTAACGTAAATATTGGCGTGGATATGAATAATTCAAACAAGCTTCCAGTGGCTAAAGAAGTTTTGCTTTTCTTATTAGTTGCTTTAAATAACCACTGGAAAGTTCCAGTGGATTATTTCTTCCTAGCTGTCATTTCTCGTGAAGAAAAAGCAAGCCTATTATTTAATCGGGCTTTAAGTTTCATCTATCAAACAAGAATAGTCGTTACTTCCGTAAGTTTTGATTGAGCAGCTGCAAATATAAGCACGATTAAATGTTTGTGAGCAAATTTAGATACATTTATTCAAGAAGATTTAAAGGCTTATTTGCCGCATCCTGTAACCAATGAAAATGTATATATTTTCCTAGATGCTTGCCACATGATGTAATTAATAAGAAATTATCCGGTAAGTTGTAGATCTATAAAACATGGCAGCAGACAAATCAGGTGGTCATTTCTAGAAAAACTGGTAGAGCTACAAGGTTTTTTTCTTAAATTTTTGTTGAAAACACTTTTTACTGAATTTGCATAGAAAAAAATCGCTTGTGACGTCATCACAACATTGCAACATTAACACTTTCGAACATTTTATTCGAGAAATCATTTCTATAAAAATTCACTACCATAACGCACTTGCTGCGTCCAGACTTTTTAGTTAATAGTATACTTAAAATGTATGGGTAGTTAAACATCTTTTAAATTTTATTTTATTATTTTAATCGTATTTATGAAAATTTCAATCCTATTTCTCGAGACGCCTGTGGTGTCGAGGACCATGTAAACAAACATTTTATTCAATGTTGGTTTCAAACATTACAACGCATCGCATTGGGTGATGCCAGGTCTATTCGTAGATAGATAGTCAAAGATGATAAATAGCTAACTGGCGTTGTCAGATTTAACTAGGAAAGGGCGATGGGTTTTAAATACCTTGAAGAGTGGGAAGCTTAATATTTATACATAATAAAACCAAATACCATGTAATGACAATACAGGACACTCCGGTTGATTTCGTTTTTCAAGAATATCAGCGCCCCTGGCGGATAGTACTGACGTCGTTCGAGAACGTGTAACACTAGCAATTGCTGGTGTTTAACTGTGTATAATTAAGTTTGAGCTGTGTTTTTTTACAATGAATGTTAGTGGATGGATGTGTGCAATCTATAATTGTTCGAATTATAAAGTGCTAAATCTATCAAAGACATTTAATAGGTTTCCAAAGGATGGCGAAACGTGAATATGATTTGAAGCAGAGGATAAATTCAGAAGCACTTTTAAGCCAATATGTACAGTTCGCAGAACATAATTTATTGTGTAATATTTACCATCATGTACCTCTTTATAGATAAACTTCGTAAACTGGTGGTTGAAAGGCTTCAATCATAACTTGTCTTCCAGTGCATCAAAAAAAAAAGAAGAAATATGAAGGCAAAAAAAGTTTTGCATTAATAATAAATGGCATAAGAAAACTGTTTTTCTATATTCTTCTGTGTCCTTTTTTATTTCAGTATGGCATAAATTGTCACATTTTTTCACATTTAAAATTATTTTACTTGGTAAAGGCTTTTAATTATCTTCCCAAGGCAAGTTTTTAAAGAGACAAGTAGAAATAGCAGATTCAGCCATATAATTAAGAGTTAGTCTCACCTTTCATCTGCAAAATTTCTTAATTATGTACTAAGTATATCAGTTACATATTTTAAAATATTAGATTAATGAGACAGTTTTCATGTAGAGATAGAGCAAATTGAGTAGTGTTCTACCATTTATACTTAGAACAATTATTTATAGGTAAGTACAGATTGTAACTTAATATCCTCAGAAACAGCTTTCAGTATATTCCTATACCTACCCTTGAAATAGTAGTTTAACGACTGTTTCAAGGTAGTACTTTAAATTATGATGAAATAAGATTATGGGTAATAGAAATTTGCAGAATTATTCCTGCTGAATGCATTTATGTTTCAAGCTGATTGTTGATACAAATTCTATTTATAACTATATAATCAGAAAATTTTCACTGTTTGTCATGTACAAGTTTTTGTATTCATCTATAATAAACCAATTTTCCAAATTAAGAATATGCACGTAAATATACAATTCAAATTACCCGCTCAGTTGTCAGTACTTCACGCGAGGTGGCACTAGTGTACTTGTCACAAATATCACCAATTCTAAAGCATAGGAATGTCCCGTATTGTCAATATATAGTATTTCATACAACGTAGTTCTAGATTGCCTTTAAACAAATTGAATCACTTTCATTAATTTTGTTATTTATTACTATATATTTTTCCGATATCTTCAAATTCAGATGACAGTTTTGGCAAATGGCAACCCCGCTGATTGTTTATTGTGTGTGTGTTTTGTTTCTTTGACGTCGGCCTATTTCCGCGACAATGGCCAATCATCGACGCCAGGGAGCAATTTTACCTTACTACCATGGAAATTTTGCCGAACCCCTACCTTTCTGTAAGGAGGGTAGGGGTCTTTAACGTGCCCAACATTGCATGGACACGGGACCGACGGCTTTACGCCGCCTCCTAAGGGCGGAACGTGCAGGCATTCAACTTGCTCAAATACAATGCCAGAACCTCGGTTGATGTTAATGTTACAGTTTGTACTGAAAAAGTGAAAGGAGAACCCTAGGATCGAACACAGTACCCTATGGTTCAGAGGCACACGTTCTTGCCCCTGAACCACCGAGGCTCTTGATTGTTTATTGTAACATATGTAGCCTGTTGGTTTGAAGTTTAATTTGGAGCATTTGTTTGCAATAGCAGCGTGACCCTGATATATCTGTCTGACCTTGTCTAACACTGTAGGCACCCATTCAGAGGTAATTTCAGGTTATATAGTAAATTATATATTTTTTATTTGGTTATAACTCAGAATTTAGTGAACCCATTAAGTTCAAATTTGGTAGAGAGGACAACTGATACGATATGATATATACGTGCACGTAAAGTTTTAGTTTCATAATTCTAGTCATTTAAAAGATATTGCGTTTTTAAACAGTTTTTGCATTTTTTTTCTGAAAGTATGTAAGTAGCCAAACTGTCTATCGAATTTATCCAAGCTATTAACAAAATAAAAAATTCTGGACGCAGCAAGTGCGTTATGGTAGTGAATTTTCATTAAAATGTTTTTAATAACAAATATGTGTGTTTTTTTAAGAAAGCAGGCATCAAATTTGGTTACCAGTATAATCTATATATTAGAAACAATGTGCCATGTTTCATCAAAATAACTTTATTGTGTGAAAATGTACAACATTTTCCAAAAGTAAACTTGAAGTGTTCCCGAAAAAACACGTTTCTTGGTCAACCTTATAGGTTAATAGCAAATTGAGCTGTTCAAAGTAGAAACATTAGATCAAAATTCGCTACCATAACGCACTTGCTGCGTCTAGAATTTATTTTCTTACAAACATGCATTATATCTCGATGGAAAATGCAAAAATGCAATAACATAAGGCGTGTTTGATTAAAAAAAAAGGAAATTTGTATCACCAATGACTTATGGACCACCCTGTGATTGTAGAAATATTATTTTAAGATGTAGCTCAAGACACCCTATAATTAATGTATACAAATTTTTTTTCATATCTTATATAATAACGGATATATTGAGCTTTATTGATTTTTTACGAAAATTCGACAAAAATTATATACCATTAAACGATAAACTCTATAGCTAAGGCTACTGCCAAGCATCAGAGAAAGGGTCTATTTGAAATGAATTTTCTGCAAATATTTTAGTAAAATGAAGGACAATGACGGTTGAAATTAAGACTTTAGGGTTTGTAAAACATTCTTCTTGAGACATTTTATTTCTATAGCCCGTATTAGATTCAAGTTATTTGCCTAAATGTTGCCAATTTTGACATTTTAAATCGCCACTTTGACGTTTTGAGGAAAACCCCAATTTATTTTTCTTAAAATGCCTATAACTTTTTTGTCTTTTGACTTACATAGCTAAATTTTAGTAGGTAGCTTACTTATAAGGATATAAACCAGCGTACCAAATTTGGTTGCCCTTACTTTGTTAATTCCGGAGATATAAATTTTTTTCGAAAGAAAACACAAAATTTTCCGGGAAAACCTAGGCAGATTTTCCTGCTTAACGAACACATCCAAGCCATTTGCAAAAGGAATCTTTTCACCAAATTTAATCAAAATCGGCCCATTATTTTTTGAGTTATCGGTGTGATACATATATATATATATATATATATATATATATATATATATATATATATATATATATATATATATATATATATATATATATAATATAAACTTTTTAAGTGACCTTGGATTTGGGTTCTATAGGCACTAATTCGCGCTTATTTGAAGAAATTAAAAAAAAATCTTACCATCGATACCTCTCTATTTGTGAACTTTCTTAATGAAAATTCACTAATATCAAGGTAAAATCATTAATAGGAACCAGTACTTCATACTGTGCAGTGTATAATAGCATCACTTTAATAACTACAAAAAGCACTAAGTGAAGATTGGAACCTGTGATGAGCACTGATAAGTACACTTGGAGAACCCGAATCACCACAACACATTTTTAAAAACCTGATGATCGTTTCACTAACCAAGTTAGCGTCATAAGAGTATGAATAATTCATCATTCATGGAATTATTCATTATCTGATGACGCTAACTTGGTTAGTGAAATGATCGTCAGGTTTTTTAAAATGTATTGTGGTGATTTGGGTTCTATAAGTGTATTTATAACTACAAATATATTCAAGAAATAAGTGTTTTACTTCCCACTATAATTTAAATTTTGCCGCTTTAATGTGCTTTAAATAAATTGGAAAGTGCGCATGATCGGTGCAACCGAATTGTTACTGTCGCGAGCTGCTCTTCTTTTTTAGTAAGTTGACATAAAAAAGTCAAATTGTATAAAATGTCAGCTGCAGGCAGATGTAGATTGGCATGAATGGCACATAGCCATCTAGCCATAATAATAATAGTAATTGGCAGTTCTGAATTTGCGCTACCATCTACCATTGAACGTGATCAGTCTGTCGGTGGGTTGTGGGTTGTATAGTATGCGCCCTTTGATGATCCAACAAAAATAAGCATAGGCGGATTTGACAGTCTGTTGTAAAGTAAAGTTTACATTTAATGTAATTATGGGTACTTATGTGTTTTAAATTGTAAAGTGATAATATAATCTGATTCTCTGCCAGATTTTTTTGAACATTGCATGATTTCATTAGTAAGGATCGCTGGAAAATGGATGCTAGGAGAAAACTCTCGTAAGCACTACAATTATTATAAGTTTCTTTTTATATCTATTTTAACGTGTGATTTAATGTTCACTTAGTTTTGTTATAATATTTATAACATTGCATTCCTCTATCATTATGATTCATGGTGTTAATATGTTTTGGTGAACACTAATACATTATGCTGTTTTCCTATTGTTTTAATTCAATTGGGCATTATTACATTGCCCTAAGCCTTCAACTCTTTTTCTTTTTTTTTATTGTGTTTATTAGGATCGGCTAAAAGTAATTTTCTGAGGATTTGTAGTTAATTCGGTAAACAGAACATTGATATCTTGAGAATTTTGTAGCACCTTCAATTTCAGTGACAATTTCATGACATTTCTTGTCACTTAACCAAAAACATTTTGAGTGTAAAATGTAAAACTAAGCGTAATGTAGTATAGATTATATTTAAATTTATCCATAAGTATACATGTTTACTATTCCTAATGTTACTTGACCAAGTTTTTTGGTTATGTATTTTACATTTAATAGAACAGACAGTGAATAAATGGTTTGCTGCTCATCTGCAGTATCATCTACATTATTTTATGCCTTCACGCCACTCAACTCACTAACACTAAATTTAATCTACCTATTAATTGATTCCTGAATGAGTTGCAAGCTCCAACCTCCACAGTTTTATGAGTTTTCAGATAAAATGTAACTCTCATACAATTCCTCGAATCATAACTGCAAAAGTTCACACTTACCCTTTGTCCATTCTCTCAAATAAATCAGCTAGCTCTGGCCCTTGGTTATACACTCCCTCGCTGGAAAACTGAATAATTGTGTCATAAATCATGATACATACTCGTTAACCACTACGAAAGTAGGTAGAAGGTCATTAAGAGAACACAACTATGCACAATTTTAATAATAGGGTCTGGGAACACAGGAATAATTGATGACCAGATCTCAGCCAGTTTGCCTACTGAAAGTGAATCTGCAATACGAACAACTAACAAGCAACAAACACAGAAAAAGAACAACGAACCAATGGTAATGCACGACTCATGCTAAGACTGCAAAATTACAGTGAATCTGATTGTCAGATTACATCAAATTTGAATCCTTAGTAGGGGTAGAAGGTGTAAAGGAACATAATGTATAGGGAAAATATTGAAAAGCTTGAAACGTTTATAAAGTTGCAATGTAAATAACATAGCAAAGAGAAGCAACCACAAGTTAAATATAGTAAGTATCAGCATGCATGTAAGCTTTATCTATCAGCAGTCGGTTTGGGAACGGTCGGCTTAACCACAACTACATATTAACGTGATTATAATAGAATATGGCCTAAAAACAGTTGTACATACCTTAAAGTAAAACAGTGGTATATTTCGTTTTTAATAACATTTCAATTAAAACGTTTCGATTTGTAACAAAAACGTATATTTTTGTAGCTGTTATGACTGTTGTTTCGTTGACATGATGGGCGTTGTTGTCAGTTTCGAAGCTATTTACTTGATACTGGGGGGATGTCAGGTCAAGGTCAGGTCAGGCAGGCTGATAGAGCAGTAAGCACTGTCCGGCAGTGCATTCATTCAATGTGGCAACGCGGCTGAAAATTGACAGTTCGAAACGTGAAATTGGTCATTTTTTGGAATTTCATTTCTCAATTATTCTGTTATTTCTGGTTTTTCCGTAATTTTTTTTCCAGATTATAAATCTACGTTACGTACTCTTTCTTGTGGTGCGCGCCGTTTTGCTAGATTCCAGTTGCGGTCAAGTCGACCGTCCCCGTTGGTTTATCTACAACGTTCTTATAGAATAATCTGCAAATTCATCCAAAAATTTATGGTAATTATAAACAAAAATAAATGTAAGTAATAAAAGTCTGGATGCAGCAAGTGCATTATGGTAGGGAATCTTCATAAATATGTTTAATGGGAAATATCTCTCTTTTTTTTGATGAAAGGCATCAAATTTGTGTAACAGTATAACCCTTATAGTAGAAAGAATGTCCTATATTTATATGAACTCCAATCAAAGTATGAAAATTATCTCTAGGATTTAGTTGTTAATACTACATGACAAAACTTAAAACTGATCCCTACATGAATCATGTTATGCTATTATAAATGTACATATTCCAAAAACTAGAAGATTTCGGTATAGCGAGTGTTATATTAAAGCTGAAGCAGAGGGCATGCTCTTCACTTCTAAAATATGAAATACAGGTGTTTCATTAAAAAAAAAAGTTACGGCAGTATGAATTTTTTCAAATTCAGCCACTATTTCAGAGACATCTCGATTTTTTTTTGAAGAATAATATAAACGATAACCTCCCTGACTTCGTCATTTTCATGAGATTCGGCTATCTATTGGTAAAAACGCAGTATCACAATTTTTGATATATGCCAAAAACGTTAAAACTTGCAAAACAATTCAAATAGCTCGAAAACGGTAAACGATATCAACGTTGTTCCCACTAACCTGTATTATAATTGAATGGCAAATGCAAACATATAAAATATAATGTGTTCCATTAAAAAAATTACTTTTGTGTCACTACCATAGTGAATATCTTTTACTAAAAAAATTCGCTAAATTTAAGAGTGACTATTAAACCACAAACTATAACTAAAACTACTAGCAAGGCATCAGAAAAACTGTCTATTTGAATTGTATTTCTGCAAATATTTTAGTAAAATGAATGTTGAAGCAGAAACTTTTTTTTTTTTTTTGTTCCCTCAGGGCTCGTCCGCGGCCTTGCCGCCCCGATAGCACCGCAACCCTTGGTTGATTGTGCATACCCTTAGTCTTACTCCACCCATTCCAAGATCACTGTGCCTTGAACTAGTCTGCACAGCGATTGGTAGGGTGAAGTTTTATATTGCTCTGTCTCCGGTCTAGAGTGACCGTAGATCAGTTGTCTTTTCCGGTCCAGAGCTATACACTCACACAAGATGTGCTGGGCTGATTCCCCCCCCCCCCTCGCCGCAGAGTCTGCATGCGAGGTCCCCTTCGAACCGCCCCATTTTATGCAGGTGTTTCTTGACGGCCATGTGTCCCGTCAAGAGACCTGTGGTGTTTCTGAGCTGTCCTCTGCTAAGGTTTAGCAGCTCCACAGCTCTCTTTGAACTGGGTCCGTCAATTATTGACTTCCCATGTCTGAGCCCTGGACAGTCCGCCCAGTACACCTTGTGTTGGTTTCTGACCCAGGACATAATGGCTCCCCTGGCAGTGCTCTTTGACACGCCCAGAGCCGGTTCTGGTCCCATAAATGGTTCTGCTGACCCTCTCTTCGCGAGACTGTCAGCTTCTTCATTGCCTTTAACCCCCGAGTGACCCGGCACCCAGATGAGGGTCACCTCATTCTGCCCAGCCAGGTCGCTCGTCTCGTCTCGGCACTCACTCACCAGCCAGGAATTTACCCGTGGGCTACTTAGTGCCTTAAGGGCTGCCTGGCTGTCTGTGGCTATGAGGATCCGCTTGTTGGTGTAGCCCCTCCTCTTGTTCTCCCGCACACAGTGCAGGATGGCGTACATCTCGGCCTGAAACACCGTTGCATGGGCTCCGAGGGAAATACTATGACTTACCCTCGGTCCTTCCGAGTAAACACCTGCCCCCGTCCCACGCTCCCCGCCAGATCCGTCCGTGAACCAGACGAGCGCGTCCCGTGGCATGCCCGGCGTCTCCTCCCGCCATGCCTCGCGATCAGGGATTTCCACTGTAAAGTTGTTTTCCCTGCACATTCGCGGGCTCGCGAAGTCTGACCTCATTTCAAGCATGGGTTCCTTCACGATCTCCTGAATTTTGCAGTGGCCCCTGAAGCCTGGGTTGATCTTCAGTCTACCATTGCAGGCTAGTCTGTATAGTCCTAGCCTGGCCTCTCCCATAATAACTAAGTGTAGGGGGGGTAGATCCAGCAACACCTCCATGGCGGCTGTTGGGGTTGAAGACATGGCCCCTGTGATGCCTAGGCAAGCCATCGTTTGGATCGTGCCTAGTTTTTGTTTGGCACTGGATTGTGTCACCTTAGGCCACCAGACCAGTGCCGCATATGTTAACGATCACCCTTGTGTACAGCCAGTGGGCCATACTAGGTCTTAGTCCCCACGTTTTTCCATATAGCCGCCTAGTGACGGCTAAGGTCATGACTGCCTTACGCAGTATTTTTCTAATGTGACCATTCCAGGTTAGCTTAGAGTCCAATACGACCCCAAGATATTTTACCTCCCTGGCGATTGGATCGCTCCTACCGTATAGAGTGAGAGTTCTGTGGCTTTCACACTTCCTCCTCCTCGTAAACGGCACGACGGTTGCTTTCTCTGGGCTCACCCCGAGCTCTTGATCAACCGTCCACCCTTCCACCACTTTCAGTGCAGTCTGCATGCGCTCCCACACTGCCTGTGTGACCTTTCCCCGGACTATGATGACAATGTCGTCCGCATAGCCCTGTACCTCATACCGCCCTCCCGAGAGCCTCCCCAGCAGGCCGTCCACGACTAGACACCAGAGCAAGGGAGACAGAACGCTCCCCTGCGGACACCCCGCCGCGACCACCGCCAGCAGAGTCCCTCCCGCGAGTGAGGTGAACACCGCCCTGTCCCTGAGCATGGAACCGATCCACCTGCAGCAGGTCTCCTCTATTCCACGCTCCCGGGCAGCTGCCAGAACCGATCCGAACGAGGTGTTGCTAAAGGCCCCCTCTATGTCTAGGAAGGCCCCCAGCGCCACCTCCTTGTTCTCCAGCGTATTCTCCAGTTTCAGCACCAGTTGGTGCAGTGCTGTTTCTGTTGAGAATCCTGCTCTGTATGCATATTGTCCGCAGTGTAGAGGATATGCTTCCAGTACACCGCCCCTAATGTGCCGGTCGAGCAGTTTTTCCACTGTTTTCAGCAAGAAGGACATGAGACTTATTGGCCTCAGGGACTTTGCCTGGTCTGTTGGACGCCCAGGTTTAGGAATAAATACAACCCTGGCCAGTCTCCATGCCCTCGGAATGTACCCCAGAGCCAGGCTGGCCCTCATAATGAGGGTAAGCACCGGCGCCAGTATATATATCCCCTGTTGGAGCATGATGGGCATTATTCCATCAAATCCCGGCGATTTGTATGGCTTAAAGCTGTTAATGGCCCATCTGATTTTGCTCCAGGTAACCACCTCTTTAGCGACTGTCCAGTCTACTCTAGATGCCCGCCTATAAGGCGCCTCTATTTCTGAGTGTTCCCAGTCCGGAGGTGATTGGTTTATTATGTTACAGCCGGGGAAGTGCGTCTGGAGTAAAATTTCCATAGTTTCCTCCCCCGAGCTTGTAAAGCCTCCCGTGGGTGTTCTAAGGGAGCCTATGTTAGTCTGAGGGCCCTTAGACAGGATCTTGTGTAGTCGAGCACTCTCGGACGTGTTTTCCACTTCTTCGCAGTGCCTCCTTCACGACTCCTTCTTGGCGTCCCTCAGTCTTTTGTTATAGGTCGATAGGGCCTGTCTATATTCATCCCATGCTCCCGACCTTTTGGCCGCGTTAAACAGCTTACGAACCTGCGTCCTCCTTTGCCTGAGGTCCTCGTTCCACCACGGGACGTTCCTGGTGGACACCCTCATTTTCAGGGGGCAGTTGGCGTTATAGGCCGAGGTAATTGCGTCTCGCAATTGGACTGCTGCAATCTCGAGGTCTATTGAATTTTTTTATGGTACTCTTAACCCCCCGCAGTTCCACAGCCAGGTCTGCCCTGTAGGCTTCCCAGTCCGCCTTGCGGGGGTCCCGGTACCATACCGTTTCTCTTTCGACTTTGGCGATTTCAAACCGGATGTATCTGTGGTCTGAGCTACTCACTTCCCCAGACACAGCCCAGCTTTTAACAAAGTCACCCAGAAACTCGGTGGAAACTGTTAGATCTAAAACTTCCTCACGCCGTGTTGTGACGAAGGTCGGTTTATTACCTCTATTCAATATGTCTAAATTAAATTTCATAAAGAATTGTAAAAGTGCCTCACCCGTAGAGTTTGTGTCCGAGCTACCCCACAACTCATGGTGCGCATTCGCATCCATGCCGATGATGGTCTGCCATCCACCTGCTCTGCTACCCACCATCAGCTGCTCCAATTCGTTGGGTGGAGGAGGGTCCGTGCTGTCCCCTGGCAGATAGGCTGACGCGACAGTAATATCCCTCAGCCCATCCGCTCCTCCACATCGGATTTTGATCGTTGCCAGGTCCCTGGAACAGAAATTCATTAGAGGGAGAAACTCTATCCCTTCCCTGACAAAAATGCAGGCCCTCGGGTTCTTGCTGGATCTGCTTTAGATGAGCTTTCCAGTAGCTCCGCCGAGTCCCTTGATCTCTCCTTTATAGGAGTACGGTTCCTAGATGAGGGCCACATCCGTGTTCCTCAGAGCCATTAGTAGTCCGGCCGTGGCTGCCCTACTGTGTTGGAGGTTGACCTGAAGGAACCTAAGTCCCATTAACCCTTAGTTGCTTCCCCAGTGGGCGGAAGCTAACCCTTCCCATGCCCCAGAATGCCTTGAAGGAGGTTCCTTCAAGGGCTCTGTAAGATGTCGGGTCGATCGAGAAGGCGAGCGTCTGTCCTTTCTCCTCTGCCTTCCTGCTTAGAACCGACCAGTGTTGCGTCCCCAGTTCAGGGTTCTGGATCTTAAGTCTGCTGATCACCGTCTCCTGCGGGACGGTGTCAGGGATCCGTACGAGGACCTTGCGTCTCTTTGGGAGTTCCTTGGGCTCGACGGCTGTCAAGTCCGCCCCCTCCCAAATCTGACCGAGGCCCCCGATCGTTTTCCGCAGCCAGTCCCGCGACTGCGGGCCGGCACAGGTTGTCCAGAGGATGCCCCCCGTCAGGCGCGTCCGGTGGAATTGAGGCGGGCTCTCCCCTTCCTGAAGAGAGTCGACTGCAGCTACCACCGCAGCCTGGATCAGGTCCGCCTTCCCCTGGTCTAGCGTGACCTCAGGATGGCGTCTGTCAATCACCGCCATCCCGAGGCCCTCCGCAGCCTCCTTGTAAGAGCCAGTCTGCGCCGGTGTTCCGGCCTTGGTTCCTTTGGGAGGTCTGTCTGTAGTAGGCGTGCTAGAGCCAGAGCGCGGCGTCTTCCGACTCGCACTCTCCTCTTGCGCCTTCACAGGCACCCTGGCCCTTTTGGAACGTCTGTCTGTAGTGGGCGTGCTAGAGTTCGAGCGCGTCCTCTTCTGACCCGCACTCCCCTCTTGCGCCTTTACAGGTTTCTCGACCGTCCAGGTCCCGGCCGCCATTTTTTTGCGTCCTCCGGAGCTTCTTTCTTTGCGCCCCGGAAAGACGCTTGGACTGCCGGGGCAGTCCCTCTACTCTAACAGTAGAGTCCTCACTGGTGGAGGGGCCCCCGGAGTCCGCGGAGCTCGCCGCCCTCCGGTGGGACCCAGCCTCCAGCTTGGGTGTCGGGGACAGGTCTCTGGCCGAAGCTACCCCCTGATCCCCCGTATCTACGCCGGTCGTGGGACCTCCAGAGTCCGCTGCCGCCCCCTGGCTCGTCTCCGTTTCCGGGATAGACTCAAGGCACAAGTCTGTAGCCGGAGCCACTCCTCGAGCCTCATTGGTTTTGGTTTTGTATGTGTTTATTATCTTCATGTTGTTCCCACGAGAATGGGGGAAATACTGTCCACACCATCAGAACCCCCTGTGTGGTGCAAGGCGGGTTACTCTGGAGGGTTGCCTGGTACTCCAGAGGTTCCGTTCACGACACCATCGCCCTGGTGCCATCCATCCATAGGCACGGGTCACGTGACACCGTAGATTGGGGGAGTTTAGTTCGACCTCCTTGTCTAGATCCGTCATGTTTAGTTATTAGCAGGGTCACCTCGTGCAGGATGCGGATTTTTACCGCGCATGACGGTCTTGGGGAAAGCTTAATCGGGAGTTTATGTTGTTATTTCCACTTCCTCAGCTTGCCCCCTGGAGTCCTTTGGCCCGCGACTCCTTAACCCCAAGCAGAAACTTGCTTTGAAGGCTTGTAAAACACACTTCTATACATAACCCGCATTCGTTTCACAGTATTTGTCTGAAAATTACGAATTTGACGTTTCAAATCGCGACTATGACGTTTTAAGAAGAAAAACTATAATTAGCGAATTTTTCGTTAAACGAAAAATTCACTAACGATGAGATCTGTGCTTACACACACACACAGACATATATATATATATATATATATATATATATATATATATATATATATATATATATATATATATATATATATATATATATATATATGTATGTATGTATCGAGACATGTTACCTCTGACCAGTGACTATAGCTCCACTTTGTTGAGTTGCAGGAAATGTAACAGATCTCTAGATTAGGCGGTTCTTGTAACAAATGGCAATGGTGATCCCCGACATCTTCATCATCAGTAGTATCTAAAATTGCCTCTAAATTATGTTTCGTTGCTTTAAATTTGACACAGTTGTAGTATACTTTTCTTATTCTGAAAAAAAAAAGTTATCGTATCGATAACTCAAAAAATAATGTGCCGATTTTGATGAAGTTTGGTATGTGCTTTCCTTTTGTAAGTGGCTTGGATAAGTTCGTTAGCTAGGAAAATTAGAGCAGTTTTTCCGGTAAAATTTTGGGTTTCTTTCGAAATTTTTTTGTATCTCCGAAAATAACAGGGCTATGATAACCAGATTTGGGACACGGTTCTGCTATCAAACTTACCCTAAATGCCAAAACTCAGATCTCTATGTTAAAAGAAAAAAAAGTTATAGGCATTTAAAGAAGAAAAAAATGGTTGCCACTGGTGATCAGTGGAAAGCACAAGAACAAAATATTTTGTGTAGTTAACAAAACCAATTGAATATTAAATACAAAGGTTAAGTTTTCTTGACACGATAAGGTCAAGAAGTGGCAGAAAAAATATTTGAGAAATTTTATGTTTCTCGTTAAAACGTCAAAATCGCGATTTGAAATGTCAAAATTTTTTATTTTCATACAAATAATCTGAAACAAATACGATTCATGTAGAAGAAATGACGTAAGAAGTGTGTTTTACAAAGCTTAAGTTTCAGCTTTAATCATCATTGACCTTCATTTAACTAAAATGTTTTGGAAAATCTATTTCAAATAGACCCTATTTCTGATGCTTTGACAGTAGTTTCAGCTATAGAGTTTAATAGTCTATAATTTGAGCAAATTTTTATACAAAAAATACGTTATTGAGAAGTATGCGACATTAATTTTGAAAAGATTTCTTCAAATGAGCGCGAACTAGAACCCCTCAAACCCATATATGGGGTCAGTTTCAGTTTTTGCTTGTTTACACATATACAGGGTGACGCATTTCTACGGTAAAGCTCGATATATCTGTTTTATACAAGACATGACAAAAAATTATATACGTTAATTATAGGGTGTCTCGAGCTGCATCTTATAAACCTATCTTGACAATTACAGGCTGGCCCATACGTCGTTGCTCATACACATTTTCTTTTTTAATAGAAATCTCTTATGTTATTGCATTTAACATCAAATTATAATGTGTATTTGTAATGAAAAAGAAATGATATCGTTTTTGAGTTATATCAACTGTTTTGCAACTTTTCACGTTTTTGCCACATATAACAAACATATATCACAAATTGTGACACGGCGTTTTTATCAATAGATAGCGGAGCCCCATAGAAATGACGCACTCAGAGAGCTTTTCGTTTGTTTAATTCGACGAAAAAATCGAGCTGTCATATACAGGTGCTCTCAAATAGTGGCTGAATTTGAAAAGTTTTAGCAGAATTTTTTTAGTGTTTCCGTAGAAATCATTTTTGTGAGGTTTTTGTGAAAGATTGGTAATTAATAATACATGTTTAGTAAGTTATTGTAAAAAAAAATGTCAAATTTTTGTGAAAAATATAATTGAGTGTAACATTAGTGGAGGCAATTACTTTTTTACATTTTGGTCATAAAGTTGTTTGTGAATAATTATACCTTGGCAAGTGTGTACATGTGTAAATGTAACTGAAGAGGTTCGTTGGCCAGGAAAATCTGACTAGTTTTTTCTGGTACTTTTTAAGTTTATTTTGGAAAATGTTTGTACTTTTTGAAACAACAAAGCTATTTTAATGAAATATGGTATATTGTTACTACTATATAGGTTATACTGCTAACCCCTTTGATGTCCTTTTAAAAACAAGACATATTTGTCATTAAAAACATTTTTACAAACATTCGCTACCGTAATGCACAGACTCTTTTAAAATTGTATTTTTTACCTTTTGTGTTAAAAAAACCTAACCTTTGTCTGTAATATTAATAGATTTTGCTATCTACACACAAAGTTCATAAATAGATAGGTTGTCTGGTGACCGAGGAGGGCACTACGTCATGTATATTCCAAATGGGCAAAACACCTATAGTTTCAGATTACGTTTTGGTGTTTTAAATAACATTTATTAGATATTTGTGTAACTTTTAATGTGTTGGCTAAACAATTTTCAAATAAGATCAGTTACGGATTTATTATAATGTTTGTTTTGTACGAAATTGCAGTTAAATCGAAACTATTATGTCTGAGATGATATTCTATTTTTTGGGGTGTTGTGTTGTAAGCATGACTGTACAGCGAATCAACGGTATAACGAATTGGGCGTTATTTATTCAAGATTATTTTTATATGAAACAACTAAATCGGTGAATCGTGATAAAGGTAGATGTGTTAATGTATAAAATTGGGCTGCAAATTTAATCAAAACTTCCACATGGCTGTGATAATTTATTCTCTGCAGAAAGGCATTCTCATGGAATGAATTTAGGGCCCATGACTTGACCACAAAGCAAATATTTGTATTCCTATACCCATAAACTTTGGAAAGGTTATATTACGCGAGTTTTGTTGAAAAAATTTTAAATTTTCACCAAATCACCCTTTATTTATCCCCTACCTCCTGAAGCGATCTTACCCAAAAACAATTAGGGGCTTTCCTTTGTCGGGTGCTATCTGGATACCAAATTTGAGGATGATATATCAATTCGTTCGAAAGTTATTGCGCCTAGGACCCCTAAAACCTTAAAATGTCGAAATTTGAAAAATAATCGAATAATGAAATAATATTACTGTCAGTGCCAAATTTTGACATTTTAATTTCATGGCAACTCGATTCTTATTAAAAACAAAATTTTAACCGTAGTTACTAAAATTAGATAACGCAGTGTGTCACATTATTGAAATTGCAATTTTTTTCTCTGTTCAACCCTATAAAAATCCAATATGGCTGCCATAAGAAAATTAAAAGTTAGCTATAAAAACCTAATGTTTTAGCAGGCCTAGATTTTTTTTTGAAACGGGCACTAGATAACTCGTGACGACTTATCTGAAGCTATCAAACATCATAGCATTCGCTTAAATAATAAAAAGTATATGGAAGAAATTAGAAAAAGCAACTTTTCAGTTTTTTCAGGATATTTCAGTACCGACTTGATTTATCCGGAATTTCATTTCAAATTCTCAATGAGCATAACATTTTTCTAATTTAACCGACTCTGTATCTTTAAAGGTTTAGAAGATAGCAATAGTGTGCAAGATAAAAGTGACCAGGCTGTAATAATATATACCTCACCTAAATACCTTTTTAGATGCCTGGCGAAGCTATTTGTAGTATATCATTGTGCATAAATAAAATAAAATGGTAATGGAAAGTAAACTTTCCTTCTTTTCTTTTCCAAAAGAAGTAAAAAATAAAGTATTAGGTAAATTTGCAGATGAGCTTTTCGAATATTTTTTTTCCGAAACATGCTCAGAACCCTATTTGGATGCATACACCACATGAAAAATATCGTGCAAACAACCGCCGAGAAAGTTACCGTACGAGGAGGGAATATGGATGCTTGGCGGGGAATAGGATAGAAAGGAAATATAAACGAAAAATGCGAGAAAACAGTTTATCCGGACCTATATAAGCTGACTATCCCATTTTGCAACAACACCTTCCTAAAATCATGTTTATCCCCCACAGAACCCCTCTTCGCCACCGGTCCCGTAACTTTCTTGGGGGTTATTACCCAAGAAAATTTTCTTGTGGTTTATGAATCGAGGGTGGTGGCATTCAGAAGGGGAAGGAAAACCACCAGGACGAAGCATCCTTAGATAATAGCCGCAGAGAAGATAATAAACAAGGAAAATTGCTCTTCTCACTATGTGATCGATGTATGTGGCATTCCTTAGTGAATATTTAGGTAAATGAACAAATTAATTTACACTATTTTATAGAATGTATATGTATAACTGCTGCAGTTTCGCCGAAGTGCTCGGCTTTCCCAAATACAGGATGAAAAAGTGTATTTAAGAAAGCCGAGCACTTCGGCGAAACTGCAGCAGTTATACGTATACATTCTATAAGATAGTGTAAATCAATTTGTTCATTTACCTAAGTTGACACTGGATTTACATCAAGTATCGGCCTCCACAATCTCATATTTGAAAGAAGCTAAAACTAGTTTCCTGGCTTTTTGGTACCTTAGTGAATAGTTGAGAATTCATAGCTCAGGGAACCCATGTATGTTTCAAACAGCGATAAACGGGATTCTAAAGAGATATAGCTGCAAATTGGGATAGAGGCAGCTTATATAGGTAAGCTGTTTTTTCGCATTTTTCGTTTATACTTCCTTTTTATCACTCCTCGCCCGGTACCCCTATTCACTCCTGGCCCCGTAACTTACTTGGGGGTTATTCACAAGAATGTTTGCTTGTGGTTTATGCATTGAGAGTGGTTGTAGGCATGCAGAAGGGGAAGGAGACCCCCCCGTGTTTTGGCAGGGTCGGTCAGCATGGGATAAGGGTGGGGGTGGGTTGGGTGCTGGTGCTTCGTACTTGGGGGTTTTCCTTCCCTTCTGCATGCATACAAGCACCCTCAATGCATACACCACAAGGCACATTTTTTGTGAAGAACCACCAAGAAAGTTATGGAACCTGAGGCGAATAGGTGTTCTGTGCGGGATAAACGGGATTTTAAGGAGGTATAGCTGCAAAATGGAATAAAGGCAGCCTATATAGCTCCAGCTTAGCTGGATAAACTTTCCTTTTCTTTTCCAAAAGAAGTAAAAATGAAGTATTATGTAAATTTGCAGATGAGTTCAAGCAGCGCTTTTCGAATTTTTTTCCGAAACATGCCCAGAATCCCACTTGGATACACACACCACATGAAAAATTTCGTGCAAAAAACCGCCGAGAAAGTTACCGTAAGAGGGGTGAATATGGATGCCTGGCGGGGAAGAGTATAGAAAGGAAGTATAAACAAAAAATGCGTGCGTGTACGTGTGTGTGTATTAATATATTCAGGGGGTGATTCCTTGATGAAAATTAAAGAGGGGCTTTCATATAAAAAAGATCATACACCCCTATCCAGTGAAGTATGACCCCTTAAACGAGGTACAAATTATTTTTTATTTTTTTCTTAAACGTGGAAAAAGTTACATTGTTGAGCAGGCCAAACTGAGACCTGCCTAGGCCTATCCATTTTCATATTCTTAAAGCAATCACAGTATTACCATTGAATGACAATCTGACACCAATAATTAACAATTAGATTGTCATTATAAAATGACAACCAGCCGCTTACTACATAAATAACAGTTCAATTAAAGTTCTACACTATGTAAATTATACTATGTGATTCAATTTAAATCATTTTACTTCCACATCGTCAATACGTGTGGAAGTATCGCATCGGCGACAAAAATTTCAAATTTTTGTTTCCGCTGAAACTCGTAAAAAGCAGTGGCGGCTTGTGGGTGCCTTACCAACACCTCTTGTTTAGGAGGAGTTGGCTTTACATGGGTGGGCACAGGGTTCGTGGGTAGGATTGCCTATTAGTAAGCAGTGGCCCCGCAGCCGAAAATTTTGAAATTGTTTTCAAGGTCACGCGTTTTCCTGACACTTTAGAATTTCAGTGAAAAATTCTTTTGTACAAAAATATAGACTTTCACAAGATAATTTTTTGGGAAATTGGTAGCTAATTGAAATAATATTTAATCACGAATATCGAGGGCATAAATAAATTAAAATAATGGCTGGCAACATGCGAAAAAAAATGATATACGTAGGTTAATTACCGTTACTTGTAGAGGAAATCAGCTCGCCTGCCCTTATTGTTCACAAAAATGTTAATCACTTTTTCATTAAAGTCCCGGATTTGTTTCACCATTTTTTTCTTGATGGACAATATGGCAAATGCTGTAAGTCTGTCTCGTCTCATGGTATTCCTTAAAAACGCCTTAACGCGTTTTAAAGTAGAAAAGCACCAATCGTTAAACAAATAAAACAAAACAGTTTGTTTCTTTTAGCACACCCACATAACCACTTAAATCTGCCGTAGACACTACTATTAAATTTTCGTGAAAAACCTCGCGATTTTCCTACGCCTGTTTTGGAAATAATCAAGTCGGGTATCGGCCTTCCTAGGCGTTTAATTTCTGGTCGGATCTCGTACGTTATGTCTTTATTAGTCAATAAAAAGTCAACTGGATTCATTTTGAAACGTTTCACAATCAAAAACAGTAAATACACACTTCTCAGCGAAGAAGATAAACAACACTTTAAACAGTCACTGAACATGTGTGACCCCTTCAGCCGGTTTTACAATCGAGTTTAACATCATCCTCGTCGTGTTGGGTCTGCAAGCCGATGACAAACGGGGACTGGATAACTATGTGCCCACGCCTTTGAATGTATATTCCTATTCAAAGGCGTAAGCACGCGTAATGCGACCACGGTGTCCGGATGCAAAGTCAAAGTCTAGAGTATGGTGGCGCGATGCTGAGTCAGTAATAATTAGAATATCCATAGTTTGTCGTTTATAATTAATTGATATTATTGTAACATTGTAAGAGTAGGTTATAGTAAATGCAAAGAAAAGAAATATATTTTTTCTATTGAAATTTGGGCTGGGCACTTGCCCGTGCCCCTTATCACCAGCAGCCACTGGGAGAAATTGTCAAAACATGTAGAAAACATGATTTGGGAACGAATTTTTTTCTGTATGTCTGTCTATTTGTAGTCACGAAAACTTTAGAACGAATTGAGATATCGTCTGTAAATTTGGTATACAGTTAGCACTCGAGTAATATAACGTTTTAGAAGTTTAGACGTACAGGAATACGAATATTTTCTTTGTATGTCAAGTCATGGACCCTAAATTCATTTCATAATAATGCCTTTCTGAGGAGAGTAGATTATCACAGCTATATGGAAGTCATGATTCAATTTGTAGCGCCTTTTTTCTCCAGGAATCATTTAATTTAGGGAGAAAATTCAGGAGACATTTTTTGTTAAAAATGAATCAAGCTATTTAAAATGTATTTTAAAATGGCGATATACCTGTTAGGAAAAAGTTACGTGTGAAACAAGTTATAATGGTGGCTTTTTCTACCCCTTACAACCTTACGTGAAAACTAACAAATTGAAGAACACATGGTCAGGAAGTGAGCTATGGTATGTACATGTTGAAACTCAACATATTTTACATTTCTCATTAGAAACATAACTGATAAACAAAAATAACAAATATTAAATCTTTTCTAACTATATAAAAATACATAATGTTTATTTATCATATTTAAAGTTATATAAACAACATTACAAAAATCAAATTAAGCTATACATTTTAAAACAGTATAGTGTAATGAACTAGGTATTTTCGGAACAGCTGTAGATGCTAAAAGCGACTGTTTGAAAATAGATTTAATAAGAATTATTTTTCAAGCAATATTCTCCGTAGGAAATATATTTATTTATCAATAATATTTTTACCAGGTACTCATTTCGAATTGTCTCTTATAGTAGAAACATATCTGCACAAGATAGCGATAAGGTATCTACCACCGATTAAATTTTTTATGTGTAGCCGGGACTAGAGATAAGAACGGCTGGTGGTAGAAAGAGGTTCTTCTTGGTTCAGTGTGGTTAAAGTTAAAGTCAATCTCCGTGTTAAGTTGAATTAAAAAAAATCCCGGTGTTCAAGCGAAATAAATTCTTGAAATAGCGCACCGTCCGTCACGTTTCCGTGTAGAATAATCTCACCCCGTTAGATTCTTCAAATATAGTCTAGAATCTCTTAGATTTTGGTATTTATATAGCGAATTTTCGCGTTTTTCTGGAATAAGGTGTCTCTCTGCCGACGTCGAGATCGTGGGTCAGAGTTAAGGTTCCTTCCGATCCATATCCTAATTAAATGTTGCTAGCGTGGTGTAAATCATTTGGAAAGTGATGCTGTAGTTGATACAGACTTTTCAGGTGGATTTCACACGGCCTTTCTAGTTTGACCCTGGCTTGGAAGCTGTAGTAGCACAAGTAGGCAGGTCAGGTTAGTACGTAACAGACCCTTCTTGCAAGGCGTCATCCTAGTCGCTCCTATTTATTCTCGACACCCATGGTGCCGCGGTGCTTTGACCTCACGGTACCGATTTCGACTAGATAGATAACACATATTTATTTAATGGGCGTTTCATGAAATAATCAACTTGTTATCTGCATCTACGAGTCATGAGCCACCGGACGCAGGATATTCCTCGTCGCGTTTTCCGGGTAAAGCCACGCAAGTTCGGACGGTGTACCAACGTTCGTTTTCTCGAAAAAGGAAAATCAAATCAGGGCTTAGTTGACATCGGATTTTTATCCTTCGGTAGGGAATATTTTGCTTTGTTGGTCCGTTATTTTTGGTATTATATGTTTCTAATATTAATATAGTGTAATAATTGTCACCAGTATTGTAAATTCTTTTGAACCATAGTGTATCGTTACGTAATATATAATATAAAACGAATATACTTTGTCTATGATATCCACATAAACAAATCTGCTACATTCATACAGAAATCCAGAAGGTCAGCGTATTGCCGAGGGAGCGATTAAAGCCCGCAACTTCGGAGGTAACTAAGCAGCCTGTCATAAAGGCTACCGGACCCTCTCCACAGAGCTATCCAGGCACTCTGATCACACCTGTAGTCAGAGTCTTGTAAAGCGGTCGCAGATATCCTCGCAGGGAGTAAATCCTTTTTAAATCTGGCGCTCGAGACCGTTTCAATAAATCCGTTGACCCGTCTTATTAAATAATTAACTCTGCAAATCAAGGCCTCATTACAATAGCTAAAAGCTTATTTCAATAAAATCTCAATCTGCTTTAGAATAATTGTCAAGTGTAATTGTTGGAGCAACATTTTTTTTTTGTTCCCTCAGGGCTCGTCCGCGGCCTTGCCGCCCCGATAGCACCGCAACCCTTGGTTGATTGTGCATACCCTTAGTCTTACTTCACCCATTCCAAGATCACTGTGCCTTGAACTAGTCTGCACAGCGATTGGTAGGGTGAAGTTTTATATTGCTCCTCCCATCCTTTGGATCTTGCCTAGTTTTTGTTTGGCACTGGATTGTCTCACCTTAGGCCACCAGACCAGTGCCGCATATGTTAACGATGGTCTGACCACCCTTGTGTACAGCCAGTGGGCCATACTAGGTCTTAGTCCCCACGTTTTTCCACATAGCCGCCTAGTGACGGCTAAGGTCATGACTGCCTTACGCAGTATTTTTCCAATGTGACCATTCCAGGTTAGCTTAGAGTCCAATACGACCCCAAGATATTTTACCTCCCTGGCGATTGGAACGCTCCTACCGTATAGAGTGAGAGTTCTGTGGCTTTCACACTTCCTCCTCCTCGTAAACGGCACGACGGTTGCTTTCTCGGGGCTCACCCCGAGCCCTTGATCAACCGTCCACCCTTCCACCACTTTCAGTGCAGTCTGCATACGCTCCCACACTGCCTGTGTGACCTTTCCTCGGACTATGATGACAATGTCGTCCGCATAGCCCTGTACCTCATACCCCCCTCCCGAGAGCCTCCCCAGCAGGCCGTCCACGACTAGACACCAGAGCAAGGGAGACAGAACGCTCCCCTGCGGACACCCCGCCGCGACCCCCGCCAGCAGAGTCCCTCCCGCGAGTGAGGTGAACACCGCCCTGTCCCTGAGCATGGAACCGATCCACCTGCAGCAGGTCTCCTCTATTCCACGCTCCCGGGCAGCTGCCAGAACCGATCCGAACGAGGTGTTGCTAAAGGCCCCCCTCTATGTCTAGGAAGGCCCCCAGCGCCACCTCCTTGTTCTCCAGCGTATTCTCCAGTTTCAGCACCAGTTGGTGCAGTGCTGTTTCTGTTGAGAATCCTGCTCTGTATGCATATTGTCCGCAGTGTAGAGGATATGCTTCCAGTACACCGCCCCTAATGTGCCAGTCGAGCAGTTTTTCCACTGTTTTCAGCAAGAAGGACATGAGACTTATTGGCCTCAGGGACTTTGCCTGGTCTGTTGGACGCCCAGGTTTAGGAATAAATACAACCCTGGCCAGTCTCCATGCCCTCGGAATGTACCCCAGAGCCAGGCTGGCCCTCATAATGAGGGTAAGCACCGGCGCCAGTATATCTATCCCCTGTTGGAGCATGATGGGCATTATTCCATCAAATCCCGGCGATTTGTATGGCTTAAAGCTGTTAATGGCCCATCTGATTTTGCTCCAGGTAACCACCTCTTTAGCGACTGTCCAGTCTACTCTAGATGCCCGCCTATAAGGCGCCTCTATTTCCGAGTGTTCCCAGTCCGGAGGTGATTGGTTTATTATGTTACAGCCGGGGAAGTGCGTCTGGAGTAAAATTTCCATAGTTTCCTCCCCCGAGCTTGTAAAGCCTCCCGTGGGTGTTCTAAGGGAGCCTATGTTAGTCTGAGGGCCCTTAGACAGGATCTTGTGAAGTCGAGCACTCCCAGACGTGTTTTCCACTTCTTCGCAGTGCCTCCTCCACGACTCCTTCTTGGCGTCCCTCAGTCTTTTGTTATAGGTCGATAGGGCCTGTCTATATTCATCCCATGCTCCCGACCTTTTGGCCGCGTTAA
The DNA here is from genome assembly GCA_964006375.1 of Tillus elongatus. Classification (NCBI taxonomy): domain Eukaryota; kingdom Metazoa; phylum Arthropoda; class Insecta; order Coleoptera; family Cleridae; genus Tillus; species Tillus elongatus. Next base: position 51,887,955 of record OZ023270.1, read on the forward strand.
ACAGCTTACGAACCTGCGTCCTCCTTTGCCTGAGGTCCTCGTTCCACCACGGGACGTTCCTGGTGGACACCCTCATTTTCAGGGGGCAGTTGGCGTTATAGGCCGAGGTAATTGCGTCTCGCAATTGGACTGCTGCAATCTCGAGGTCTATTGAATTTTTTATGGTACTCTTAACCCCCCGCAGTTCCACAGCCAGGTCTGCCCTGTAGGCTTCCCAGTCCGCCTTGCGGGGGTCCCGGTACCATACCGTTTCTCTTTCGACTTTGGCGATTTCAAACCGGATGTATCTGTGGTCTGAGCTACTCACTTCCCCAGACACAGCCCAGCTTTTAACAAAGTCACCCAGAAACTGGGTGGAAACTGTTAGATCTAAAACTTCCTCACGCCGTGTTGTGACGAAGGTCGGTTTATTACCTCTATTCAATATGTCTAAATTAAATTTCATAAAGAATTGTAAAAGTGCCTCACCCCTAGAGTTTGTGTCCGAGCTACCCCACAACTCATGGTGCGCATTCGCATCCATGCCGATGATGGTCTGCCATCCACCTGCTCTGCTACCCACCATCAGTTGCTCCAATTCGTTGGGTGGAGGAGGGTCCGTGCTGTCCCCTGGCAGATAGGCTGACGCGACAGTAATGTCCCTCAGCCCATCCGCTCCTCCACATCGGATTTTGATCGTTGCCAGGTCCCTGGAACAGAAATTCATTAGAGGGAGAAACTCTATCCCTTCCCTGACAAAAATGCAGGCCCTCGGGTTCTCGCTGGATCTGCTGTAGATGAGCTTTCCAGTAGCTCCGCCGAGTCCCTTGATCTCTCCTTTATAGGAGTACGGTTCCTGGATGAGGGCCACATCCGTGTTCCTCAGAGCCATTAGTAGTCCGGCCGTGGCTGCCCTACTGTGTTGGAGGTTGACCTGAAGGAACCTAAGTCCCATTAACCCTTAGTTGCTTCCCCAGTGGGCGGAAGCTAACCCTTCCCATGCCCCAGAATGCCTTGAAGGAGGTTCCTTCAAGGGCTCTGTAAGATGTCGGGTCGATCGAGAAGGCGAGCGTCTGTCCTTTCTCCTCTGCCTTCCTGCTTAGAACCGACCAGTGTTGCGTCCCCAGTTCAGGGTTCTGGATCTTAAGCCTGCTGATCACCGTCTCCTGCGGGACGGTGTCAGGGATACGTACGAGGACCTTGCGTCTCTTTGGGAGTTCCTTGGGCTCGACGGCTGTCAAGTCCGCCCCCTCCCAAATCTGACCGAGGCCCCCGATCGTTTTCCGCAGCCAGTCCCGCGACTGCGGGCCGGCACAGGTTGTCCAGAGGATGCCCCCCGTCAGGCGCGTCCGGTGGAACTGAGGCGGGCTCTCCCCTTCCTGAAGAGAGTCCACTGCAGCTACCACCGCAGCCTGGATCAGGTCCGCCTTCCCCTGGTCTAGCGTGACCTCAGGATGGCGTCTGTCAATCACCGCCATCCCGAGGCCCTCCGCAGTCTCCCTGTAAGAGCCAGTCTGCGCCTGTGTTCCGGCCTTGGTTCCTTTGGGAGGTCTGTCTGTAGTAGGCGTGCCAGAGCCAGAGCGCGGCGTCTTCCGACTCGCACTCTCCTCTTGCGCCTTTACAGGCACCCTGGCCCTTTTGGAACGTCTGTCTGTAGTGGGCGTGCTAGAGTTCGAGCGCGTCCTCTTCTGACCCGCACTCTTCTCTTGCGCCTTTACAGGTTTCTCGACCGTCCAGGTCCCGGCCGCCATTTTTTGCGCCCCGGAAAGACGCTTGGACTGCCGGGGCAGTCCCTCTACTCTAACAGTAGAGTCCTCACTGGTGGAGGGGCCCCCGGAGTCCGCGGAGCTCGCCGCCCTTCGGTGGGACCCAGCCTCCAGCTTGGGTGCCGGGGACAGGTCTCTGGCCGAAGCTACCCCCTGATCCCCCGTATCTACGCCGGTCGTGGGACCTCCAGAGTCCGCTGCCGGCCCCTGGCTCGTCTCCGTTTCCGGGATAGACTCAAGGCACAAGTCTGTAGCCGGAGCCACTCCTCGAGCCTCATTGGTTTTGGTTTTGTATGTGTTTATTATCTTCATGTTGTTCCCACGAGAATGGGGGAAATACTGTCCACACCATCAGAACCCCCTGTGTGGTGCAAGGCTGGTTACTCTGGAGGGTTGCCTGGTACTCCAGAGGTTCCGTTCACGACACCATCGCCCTGGTGCCATCCATCCATAGGCACGGGTCACGTGACACCGTAGATTGGGGGAGTTTAGTTCGACCTCCTTGTCTAGATCCGTCATGTTTAGTTATTAGCAGGGTCACCTCGTGCAGGATGCGGATTTTTACCGCGCATGACGGTCTTGGGGAAAGCTTCATCGGGAGTTTATGTTGTTATTTCCACTTCCTCAGCTTGCCCCCTGGAGTCCTTTGGCCCGCGACTCCTTAACCCCCTGGAGCAACATTGGTTATAAAACGTACAATAAAATAAATTTGTTTGTGTGTGTGTGGATTGTTTTCTTTAACGTCGGTGTATTTCCGCGACCGTGGCCAATCACCGACGCCAGGAGCAGTTTTACCTCACTATCCTGGAAATTTTACCGAACCCCTACTTTTCTGTAAGGAGGGTAGGGATCTTTAACGTGCCTAACATCACATGGACCCGGGACAGACGGATTTAACCCCCCTCCGAAGGGTGGAACGTACAGACTTTCAACTTGCTCAAATACAATACCACAATGCTAATTTTACACTGTGTACTGAAAAAGTGAAAGGGGAGTCCTGGGAATCGAACCCACTACCCTTCGGTTCAGAGGCACACGTTCTTACCACTGAACCACCGAGGTTCTCAGCCATACAGGTAGATGGGTCACATTTTTTAAGATAGTCAACTGAAGTCTAAACTGTAAACACAGGCTACTACGAATTTACAAACAGGGTCAATTCTCCGCATTTTGCTTCGCGTTAGAGATATCGAAAAATTTATTAAAAAATGTTCGGATTATCATTTTAACCCCACATACCGAGTTTAACGACAAAATTCGCATTTTAATTTTTTTTTTCTTTAATTTGGTTGCACAAAATTATTTTAGTGTATAATTTTTTCAATATTTTGGTCTTACACAAAATTATTAAAAAATTATTTTTTATTTTAATAATAAGTGCAATGGAAAATAATAATTTACCTAACACATTAGCAATTTAATAGTATCATGTATTCAAATATTTCAGTAAAGTAAATAGCACTTACAAAGGAATAATTGTTTTATTCTTGTGGGAAAACAATTTTTGGTGAATTTTCATTAAGAAAATTCACTAATAGAGAGGTAACTTTTGGAGAGGTAAGACTTTTGGAAAACTTCTTCAAATGAGCGCGAATTAGGGCCCTTAGATCCCAAATCCAAGGTCCGTTAAAAGTTTATATATATATATATATATATATATATATATATATATATATATATATATATATATATATATATATATATATATATATATATATATATATATATATATATATATTAATAGCTTGGATGAGTTCGTTAGACAGTTTTGACACTCAATTACTTTTAGAAAAAAATTAAAAAAAACTGCTTGAAAATTTAAGATCTTTTAAATTACTAGAGGTATGAAACTAAAATCTTACAAGCACGGAGATATCATATAAGTGGTCCTATCTACCAAATTTTAACTCAATCGGTTCAGTAAATATTGAGTTATAACTAAATAAAAAATAAATAATCTTCTAGGTGACCTGAAATTACCTCTGAATGGATGCCTATAATGTTAGACAACGTCAGACAGATAAATGAGGGTTCCGCTGCCATTGCAAACAAAATCTCCAAATTAAGCTCAAACGGACAGGCTATGAAAGTATGTCGCAACAAACAATCAGCGGGGTTGCCATTTGCGACATAACTCTCATCTGAATCTGAAGATAGAAAAATGTTTATAAATTTGTTTAAAAGCAATTTTATTTATATATAATAAATATTAGGCTTCCTATTTTCACGGCATTTGAAAGCCATCTCCCTCCCCTAGTTTAATCTGACTACACCACTATTTGTCATTTGTTAACTGACAGGAGTCATGAGAGAAACGTGCGCGTTATGAACATAACCTTGAAACTAGCAGATGTCATTAACAAAGAAGAAGATAACCTGGAAATCGACTCCGCTAATACCTCAGAATCTTACTAGAGATGAGTTTAATAGTTACTTTTGGGTCACCGGTATACCGGCGACGGTGACTTATAAGCAGGGCTCGGATTTATATGCAAACTTTTTAGGTGAAATATGCGCATATATATGCAAGAAATTTGACAAAAAATATGCACCAACTTGAACAAAATATGCGCAAAAATATCGATATATGCAATAGATAAATAATCATAATATACCAATAAAACAAGTTTTTAAAGGTCTAAGCTATTAATTTTATTCACAGTCAATACTACATAGGACCCTAATTATATTATTAATTAATTATTCATTAATATTATTATTGCAATTACTACTATTAACAAATATTATTAAGTGGCGCTCTAAATTATCAATTTTGAAAGATTGCCTTCTCTCAGTTAGTAAGTTTTTATACGAAGAAAAACTCCGTTCTACCGCGACTGAGATAATTGGATATTTTAAGCTTGCCAATGTGGTAGGGTCTACATTTAAATCGTCTGAAAAATCTCCATCCAGAGCTTTTGCAATCTGCGTTAACTTGATAAAACCCTCATTTTTTGTGAGGGTTTCTGAAAAAAAAATTGTAATTTTTTTTGCAACAGGCCTATTTGCTTTATCAATAGTTTCTTTGAAATGGTTTGTCAAAATTTGAAGTTTTCTGAATTTGATATGTAATTGTCACATTGCTTTAGATATAACTTTTAAAATTATGCAAATATACACCACAAGTCTCAGACTTATTGTATAGGCATACTGTATAATTTTTATCAATGAATAAATAATAATAATAATAATAATTTAACTAATTCAGTTAGCAAAACATTTTGCTGCTGATTTTTTTATAGTTTCTGCAACTACTTTATAATAACTGTTTATAAAACATAATTGCTGGCTCAATTTGGAGTCATTTAAAATAATTTTTGTTTGTTTCACTGACGCACCTGCTTCATCTGCAAATTCAAGCATTACCTCCGTGATTTCTCTAAAATGTTCAAAATAAAATAAGGCAGCTTCGATCCAGGTTCCCCATCGCGTGATTACAGGGCTAGGAGGTAATGGTACCGCAGGCAGAACTTCTCTATATCTTTGAACTCTTAAAGGAGCTTTGACGAACACTTTTTTCATATTATTAATAAATTCATTGACTAAAGGAAATTGCTGTCTAATTTCTTGTGCTACCCTGTTTAACCCGTGAGCTAGGCACGTACAACGAATTAAGTTGGGATAAAATATATTTAAATGAATTCCAAATTTGACCATATATGAAGCAGCATCGGTAAGCAGTAATAAAACTTTATCAACTGGTACAGCATTTGGTAAAAACACGTTTGACAGACCCTCTTGAATAAATCTTGTTATAGTAATATTATTTGTTTTTTCTCATTTTTTGACTGCAATTAAATAAGGTCTAGATGAAGAAATTTCAGTTAAGGTGCCTATCATTAAATTAGCAATATCACAAACATCTTGAGTTTCATCTACTACAACGTAACAAAAATTATTTTTTATAAGACTTTTTTCATCTGAGAAAGTTTATAAATAGCATTTTTCAACCATATTTGTTCTCAAAGTACTTTCATCTGGTATATACTGTTTACAATATTTTAAAAAAAGTGACTGGAAGACAGTGTTATTTAATTTATTCAGTGGAATGTTAGAAGCAACCATTGCCTTGCATAAGTCAAATTTAAAGGTACCCTCTTCTGCTTTCTTTGTTTGGTTTCCCAAACATTGGCGTATTGATGCTTGGGATGTATTACTTGAATTTCGTTTTTCACAATTTCTTTGATGCAGGGGTGTCTTACAGTGTTGGTCTATGAGATATTTCCTTGCGCTTGAAATCTGTTCAATATTACTACAGGCAATAGAAATGTATTATTGTTTTTATACAATATCCGTGAATTAAGTAATAAAAATAAAGAAATATATTTTTAATTTGTATTTCAGTAATTTTTTAAGAACTGCAAGGTATTTTTTTAATACTTTATTTAATTTGTTATTTCGATTGAATTTTATAATTTTTGATTATAAAAATCATGTGTCGGAAAATTTAGCAAATATATACTGGGCTGATTAATGGCGAAGGTTAGAAAAACAAAGAAAATAGATCAGTTGCTTAAAATAAAAAGTAACCTACAACTTTCCCGCACGGTTTACAAAAAATTTTGTCACCATCTACGGAAAGCCCTGAGTGTGACCGTATCCAGCTTGGCAATTTGGAGCACATTTTTTTACCGTATAAAATAATAAAAGCAACCCTAACACTAACACTATCTAAAGATGAAGTAAATTCACTGTGCGTGCAACTAAGCACAAGCAGCACAAGCAAACTAAATAAGAGAAACAAATTATTTCAATTCTAGATACTACTCGCGTGTAAATAAATCAGGCCTAATCCCCTTTAATGTCTGCTTACGTGACTTAAGATACGAATAAAATTACCTGGCGGTCAGTCCTTTCAAAACATTTTGCAGTTATTGTTCGGAATTCCAGACACCGTTTTTAGGATAGGCGAGCGTAAAACCCTATTTCTTACGAATTTTAGATTTATACAATACCTACAAGTTGCATTTTGCTATTTATTTCACGTTGATGTAACGTACAACGAAAAGAGCGCCATTACCGACAATCCTTCCAAGAATTTGTTTTTATACTCTCACCTACTAGCTACTAGTTTCATTTAGGTATAGCACGTACAAAGCTAGGAGGCGGTAGATTCTAAGAACCCAGAGGTAGCTCACCCTGTCTAGCGCACTGTCTTATATCTGAGTGAAGCGCTCGAACTATACAATACCAGGAATTTGGAATCTCCATTCCGCCAGCTACATTTGAATGGCCTATAAATTTACCTCAGCAGTTGCTTATATTGAAACAAATATATGGCTTTTGGTATATACGGAAACCCCTAAAAATTGTAAAATATGCAAAGAATGCAAAATATATGGAAATATGCAATTTAGGCAAAATACACTAAAATATGCAACTTATGCAAAAAATATTCGAATTGCATATAATCCGAGCCCTGCTTATAAATCAGCGCTTCTTTTAACATCGCTTTAGGCCGGCTTCTGATGAGTTATTGGTGGTGTCCTTTGTCTGTATGTGTATGTCAGCTCCCCCGCACAAGTCAAAGACTTCTGGGTGCGGAGTTTGTCTACTGTGGTATTATTATTATTTATTAATAATAATAATAATAATAATAATAATAATAATAATAATAATATGTGGACTATATGGAGTGTCTCTTAAAATAATGGAGCAAGTAAAGTATCTTTTCGTATGAAACATCCTGTTTTTTTTACTAACTTTTCATCTCACTGGGAGCTTTTTAAAAATATATCACATTAGTTATTTCTTCGAAGAGAACCCTGAATGAATATTCTTAAAATTAATTTTACTTTTTGTAGCTAGCAAGCAATGGAAAATAAAATAAAAAATGAAATGAAGGAGTCTTTGGCTATCATTGGTCTGATAACCATTACATAGAGCCAATAAATTTGCTGTGGGTTTGTTCCCCAATAGTCTTTGGCTATCATTGGTCTAATAACCACTACGTAGAGCCGATACATTTGCTGTGGGTTTGTACCCCAGTTGTTCCCACAGATCCTTCGGCATATCCACAGGGACAGCTAGCCCTGTGGCTTACATTCTCCAACTTTGCATTCCAGTTTATTATTTTATCTAGAGTAACCCTCAGCTTTTTCGCCTGTTCCATAAACGGAAGTGTCATGCTCGTAAGAGTAGGTGGTTTTAATTTATCAAACCTACACCTTCTGGTGCAAGGTATGTTTTTGTGGGGTTCGCAGAATCTGCTCTCTCCGGGACCAATTATTTAACTACGTTTAGCGTCTCTTGAAGAGTATTTGGAAGTTCCTTTTTAGTTATACCTATAACCAATATGACAAGATCATCGCATACGCCTGTACTTCAACCTCCCACAGTTCCAGTATACCCAGTAGATCGTCCACGAAAAGGGACCAAAATAGAGGGGATAATACTCCCCTGCGGGCACCCTCCCGCAGACTTGAAGCGCACCACCTGTCCTTCCATTAAGGTGATAATGGTCCTGTTGTATAGCATGCTTCTGATCCAGCCAGAAATAGTAAGTTCCACCCCTCTAGCGGCAGCAGCTTTGTAGAGGGAGACAGGTAGTGCATTGCTAAATGCTCCTTCAATGTGAAGTAATGCAGCCACATCTCCTCTAATGTGTCCGTCCAGTATTTTTTCCAATCCCTTAAGAAGGAATGAAGTAACGCTGAGGGGTCTCAGCGATTTGGGTAGGCGACCATTACATCCCAATTTGGGAATATAGATTCCCCTAGTTACCGTCCAGCTGGATGGAACATAATTCCAAGCCAGACTGGCTGTATACAGCCTAATGAGGAATGGGAGGAGAGCCTCCTGTACGATTTGTAGCAGAACTAGAATTAACTCCTTCCTCCCCTGGTACATCGATGAAAATGTTCAACAGCACAATCAACCGCCGGAACTCTATATTTTCTGAGCAACCCGCCAGTCTTTATTCTGATGGCGTTTATATAGACCCCCACCTGGCGGGTTTTCTTCATTATTCAGAATAAGACAATCTGGGAAATAAATATGTGCTAAGAGCTCTTACGTTTGTTTCCGTGTCTCTGTTAAAGAGTCATCTGCTCGTTTTATCGGTTCCAGCTCCTGGGCACGGTCGCGTGAGAGAATCCAGTGGATCCTGGTGCTGGTGGGTAAATCAGAAGTACCCTTGCAAAACCTCCTTCAGGACTCCCTTTTTGCGATCCTTATCTCTTTGCTGTGGTGTGTTGGAGCGAATTTATATTGTTTCTACTTGCCTGTAGTCTTAACAGGATTGAAGAGAGATTTTTGCTCGACCAAGATGACCCCCGACTGTCTTTTTTGTCTTTAGTGGACAGTTTTCTTGATACGCTGAGAAAATTGTATCCCCTGTTTGTTCTGGTGCAATTTCTATCATCACGATCGTTTACTGTGTGGTTGCGGACTCAAGTAGAGGTTTGAGGAACTGTTTGTAGTCTTCTCACTCTTCCCTCCTCAGATCACGATATTCCGCCATTGGTCAAGGCCTGTTTAAATCTCAAAGAGGGTAAGGGCATTGTCTGATCATGAAGGTTCACACAACACTCTCCATTTGATGATTTTGTTGCTCAGTGGTCTTGAGCTGATCATGAGATCCAAAACCTCTTCCCGATTGACGGTTATAAAGGTTGGTTTTGAGCCTACGTTGTTAGCAACCAGCTATTCCCCTAATATGTGGTTCCAACAGTGACACCCCGCCTGTTGGTGTCTGTACTTCTCCACACCAAATGATGTGTTTGCATCACATCCAATTACAAGGTGATTATTGTTCCTCTTGCAGTAGGCGATCAATTTCCGCACTTCAGCTCAAGGAGGTTGGTCTGCATCTCTTTCTCCGGGGAAGTGGGCTGCTCAGGCTGTTAATTTAAATCTGCTTCCTCAATGCGATAATGAGATCGATGGCTACCAGATCTTTGGTACAGTGCCCTGAAAGTACAAAATACTCTAAGTTGTTTCTGATCTAGATACAGGCACTGGGCGGTTACCAGCGCCGTAGTAAACGTGATATATATATATATATATATATATATATATATATATATATATATATATATATATATATATATATATATATATATATATATATATATATATATATATATATATATATATATTTGTGTGTGTGTGTGTGTGTGTGTAATTTTAGATGTGGGTTAAGTACACACATTGAGGATCGCAATTCACCATAACACGTTTTTAACTTCGTTTTTGAACTTTGTTAGCAAAACTATATTTAGGTCTAAAAATGTACTGTGAATTGGATTGCCCAAAGTGTACTTAAGTGAGCTCATCACAGGTTCCAATATTCATATAGTAAGAGGGAGCTTTTAAATATTGGATTTCTCATTAAAAATTTTGATTTACCAAACACACAAAACTTTCACGTCTATATAGCATAGCTGGGACCAGTACGCTATTAAATATTTTAGATGGAGCGAAGTTTGATAAAACTTCGTGGTAATTATTTTAGAAACGTCAAATATGAGGCTATAATTTATATAAATAATAAATAAATAATAACAAATATACTTATATGGATTTTGGCCTCTTTAGATATACTTCACTCTTGGCTACAGTGCTCATAGCTTCCAGCACCTTTCTACCAGCATTTACCCTACTTTGTATCTCATCATCTATTCTTTTGCAGTTTTAAATCAGTCTTTCTAAGTATAGAAATTCCTCTACTTCCTTTACCAAACTGTCATTTTTTATGAGAGAGCTGTTACTTGTTCCATCTTCTTTAGCAACACAATAACTTTAGTCTTGTTTGTGTTCACTTGTAGATATTAGAAGAACCATTAATTTTTACACCTGTCTCCAAGCAGATTGCTCTTATAAATTTGTCTATAAGAGAAGCCTGCTTGAAGACTGACTATCGCACTGTCACTTGTAAAACTAAGCGATGATCAGCTTATAGGCAAATGACCAAAGTCAGTAACTCATAAGACGCGGTACCAGATTAGCAGCTTACAAACCACCAGTTGAAATCTGTTATTTTCAGGACACAAGGCGATTCCCTCTATCAGATCTTAGCGTTGCCCAAGACAGCGACGAGTGATGAGATCAAGAAAACCTACAGGCGATTGGCACTAAAATACCACCCAGACAAAAATCCTAATAACCCAGAGGCAGCGGAAAAATTCAAGGAGGTCAATCGGGCACACTCAATTCTTAGTGATCAGACAAAAAGAAGTATATATGATAATTATGGTTCCCTTGGGCTATATATTGCCGAACAATTTGGAGAAGAAAATGTAAATGCATATTTTGTTGTTACTTCTACTTGGTGCAAGGTAAGTGTTACGATTTAGATTTTGTTTAAAATTAATGTGTATTTCTAGAGAAAAAAAAACTTTACTGGGTTTCTGTTTTTTACGGTTTTCAAAAGTAAAATATTACTTATATTTTGAAGACCCATTGTATGAAAAATTTTGTGCTGTTCTTCAGATATATTTTAAAAACTACGAAATTAATATGATCAAGTGTACACAAAGCTAATCGATAAAATAGTAAACGAAGATGAAATTGTAAATACGATTCAAGTTTACCACGAAGACAAAACGAATCACAGAGGTATTGACGAAACTAAAAATCGAATTAAAAATAAATACTATTGGTCTAAACAAAGAAAGCCTATTCAAACCCATATTAACGAATGCGAAATTTGTCAGATAACAAAATATAACGTCACCCCTACTGCAATCAAACTTTTTCAAATATTACATATTGATTGCATATCACTTGAAAATGTAAAGTTTTTAACTATAATTGATTCCTTTTTTAAATATGCACAAGCTATGGGAATAGTAAATAATTTAATAAAGTACTTTACACATCACTGTATACCAGAACAAATTATACTGGATAATGCAGGTGAGTTTTAAGAGCTCTTTACTTAGAGAATTACTTGACCTCCATAAAGTAAAATTACAATTAGCTCATAGACTCAGAATAAAATCAACTGATCAAACGATTTCATTCCACTGTAATTGAGTATATGAGACTTTAATAACCAAAACGAATATAAAAAAGATGCGATAATACTTTCAAATAATTATATATTACCTAAAGTCAAATATCATCCGTATTTTAAAGATTTATTCTATAAAATGTTCAGTGCCATTCTACAAATATATTTAAAATTTTGGAAATTAGTGAAATGGTTAATTGTAAATTGAAAAACCAGCCAGCTATAAAGACGGCATATTGCATGTTAATTTACATACTTAAAACCCGTATATAATAAGTATAATATTATAAACACTCAGTATATTAATGTTAAGAATTATTACCACGGATATAAGTGTTTACAGTTTAGAATTAGAATATTAGATAAAATAGTTCAGTGTATTAACAAGTTAACAAATATTTTCACGCTTTATAATAACGTTAGAAATGAGATAAGTCTTGTGGTGATATGAGTAGTAATTCAATATTTAACAGACTATTTAGATGGCACAAGTGGCTGGAAAAATTATAGTATCTTATTGCATTCTGCATGAAAGTCAGCTGCATTTACAACAGTTAAAGATGCAGTACAGCACAGTCATATGATATTACCTAAAACATTCGATAACACAGTTCTGGATGTTAAGTATAAACAACAATTATTAAAATCAAGAATAATCCAGTTAAATGAAATGATTAAAGGTGTGGTTACGCATCAAAATGTTCTTTTTGCTAAGGACTTGTATAAGCAATTAATCATGGTGTACAAAATTATATTTAATTTACTTCAAGATATTGGAAAATCAATTACTTTTCAAGAAAACGAGAGAACTCAAGAAGGAACTGGGATATCGGTATGCATGGTTTTCCAAGGGTAAAATCTTATTGCGAAAGACAGAAAACAGTAAGCCAGTGGAAGTAAATAGTGAGGAAGATATAGGTAGAATCAGACAAAATAACTAAAAATTGAAGCAGTAAAAGGGAACTCAAGTACTACTAAAATACTAAATACACTAAAGAACATACTTGAACATACGCAGCATTAAAAATAAAAACGATGAGCTCAAACTACTAGTGCAAAGTGAACAGCCACATATACTCGCAGTAACAGAAACTTGGCTGAGAAAGTCTGAGGGAAAATATTTCAACATAAGAAACTACGTAGCGGTGCACTCGACAAGAAATGGAAAGGGTGGAGGGGTAGCGGTATATCTGAGGAGTGACATAGAATGTAGTGATTGAAAAAAACTGCCAAAAACATAATTTTCTAAAGATTGAGTTGTGTGATTTAAACCTGCATTTGAGTGTAGTGTATAGAAAACCTAATCAAAATGATTTACCAGATTTCTATGAACGATTGAACTCAGACATATTAGACCATAAAAAACAGTCAATTATAATCGGGGATATGAATATAAATGTGTTAAAAAAGGACGAAACAATAGTGAATGAATACATAGCAATGCTAACAGAAAAGGATTACAAAATATTAAATAAGGTGGACATAGAAAATTACACGAGAAGAAATCCAACAGAGAACCATTATATTATTGATCATATAATATCGAATATAAATTTTAAGATAGAACCTAAAATTACTCTATTTGAGACACATTTAAGTGATCACAGAGCGATCAGATTAGAAATAAAATTACCAGGAAAAATACAAAATAATGAAAGAAAGACATACAAGATAAGAAAGACAGATTACAAAATACTAAACAACAGTTTGAAAACCAAACTAATGGAGCCGATAGATAGCTTTGAACAGCTTCAAGAATTGATACAGAATGAGATAAAAAATGCAACCACGGAAGAAACAAAGAAACACACAAATACATTGCATGAAGGGTGGATGACAAGAGAAATTTACAACAAAATTAAACAGAGAAACAAGACATATAAAAAAATGGTGAAGAATGGTTACAGTGAACAATTGAAACTTGATTTCAAAAATAAACAAAAAATTGTAAAGAAACAAATTGAAGCAAGAAGCAGTACAATACAAATAAAATAAAGTTGGCTGATGGAGATATTAAAAAAGTATGGAGAACAATAAATAATTTGAAAACAGGAACAGACACAAAGAAAGTAGATATAAAAGAAATTGCGAAGGGAACTGACGTACTGCAGACAACAACAAGTAGGCAAGATATAGTGAACATTTTGAATAATTACCACACAAATATAGGAAGCACACTGGCGCAGGCAATCACAGGAAGCTGTCTAGAAGCAGCTGAACAAAAAAAGTATGATACCCAAACGTCTATGTATATGAGACCAGTAAATGAAAAAGATATAATCTCAGTTATAAAAAACCTTAAAACATATGCGTCACCAGGCTATGATGGAATAAAACCAATCTACACAAAAAAATTAGCCCATATACTGACGCCGACAATAGTAAAATTGGTAAATCAGCACATCAAAGTTGGACACTTCCCTGAAGAACTCAAAATAGCTAGAAACACACCAATTTTTAAACAAGGAAGTAAACTTATGCCAAATAACTACAGGTTCATATCTAACCTCACGGTATTTAGCAAGATTTTTGAGAAAGTTATACAAGACTAACAGACTACATAGAAAGTATTGGACTCACAACAAACTGTCAACATGGTTTCCAAAAACAAAAATCTACAACAACTGCAATGTTAAACTTAATGAACTATCTGCAGAGTGCTTTGGACAGAGGGGAATGCATAACAAGTCTGATCCTGGATTACCGTAAAGCCTTTGACACTATAGACATCGAAATAATGAATGCTAAACTTGAAAATATGGGAACGTGTTGAAGCTGCTAAAAAGTTATCTACAAAATAGAAAGCACTTCACACAAATAGGAGATGTGAAAAGTGAACGAACTCACATGACCTGTGGCGTTCCTCAAGGGTCCATTCTAGGACCATACCTGTATATACTATACATAAACGAACTGAGCCTATACAAATTGAATGGGAAACAAATGATGTATGCAGATGACTTGGCAATTTTCTATGAAAATGTGGACAACAAAAAAACCAAAGCTGAGATAAATGAAGATCTAGAACTACTAATGAGATGGACAAACACAAATCGTCTAACTATAAATGAAAAGAAATGCTACTTAATCCACATACAGAAAACCACTAAACGACACCAAATGAATATTACAATTATAGGAAGTAGCATAAAAGAAGTAGACAGTGTAAAATATCTAGGACTAAACATTGATAAAAACTTAAAATGGACTAAACACATAAATGAACTAAAATTGGAGATATCATCATATATAGCAATGGCTTATAAAATATAAAAAAACTGTCTCCCAAAATCACAGAAGATAATGTTGTATGAGCAATATATAAAAAGTAAATTGATGTACATGATTCCTTTCTGGGGAACTGGCAATAAAACAGATATATCTAGTATACAAAGGATACAAAATAAAATCCTAAAATTAATATATGATCTGAGTTATTGGACCCTAACAAATGAAGTTTTCAAAAAAACTAAACAATTAGACATTGCAGAACTAACAAATTATGAAACAATGAAAATCATCCACAAACTAAGACAGGGAGAAATAAATGAACCAGAACTGCAAATGAGACACAGCAACGAAGTACATAGTTATGGTACAAGGAGACGTTTAGACATAAGAACAGAGGCTGCAAGAACAAACACAGGACAAAAAAGGATACTATTTAATGGTGTAAAACTATACAATGAAATACCTGAAGAAATGAAAAGGTTAAAAACAAACAAATGGAAAAGTGAGATAAAGAAATACTTGCTGAACAAGAGAACACTATGATAATAGAGGCATTAACGTAGTATTGAAAACTAGTTCCAATTACACATGTTAAATTTATGTTTTTATTTATTATGTTGTCAGACATAACCCTTAATGGGTTTTATGATGTATTATTGAACTGAATAAAAAAAAATTGACAATTTTCTCACTTTTTGTTAACTCCATACTATTCATGCTGGCGTAATGAAACCCCATGATTTATTTTATAATTACAAAATATATCGTCATTTTATAATGAAAAATTTCCCTACGAATGAAAATACGAAAATATATTAAATTTTGAACCTATTATGAAAGTTACTTGTAAATTAGAAGGTGATATAATACAATATTTTCTTTCTGTGTCTATTGACTAGGAGGAAATGTTTGAACTTCATTATTTACTCCCAATTCCAACAAAATATGACTCAGAATTCGTAACGATAATTCCTGATGTAAAATATTTATTAAAAACAAATAAAAATCCCAATAATACAATTGTAAAGGCTCTCAGCGACATATGTACCGAAGGTAAAATATTTCACTGCTCGAACAAAATACAAACAAACCATAGGACTTATGCGAAGAACAAGTGCTTACCACAGGTAACCTTTTTCAATCTTAACTCATCAAACTTGAAATAAAAAGTAACAACATGGAAATGATTCCTGAAATTAATCAATATTTAGCAGTATTTCCCACAGACGAAACTCTGAAAATTAATTGCCAAAAACACCCACCAAGAAACCTAAAGGGGTCTATTTGTTGAAAGAAAATGGTTGCAAGATATTCTTCAGACAAGAATTACCGTTCCTAGAGGAAACGTTTGGAAAACCGTTACTGTTCAACGAGTTGTCATTAAAATTAAATGAAGAAACTATACCAAAGATCGACTTGAATAATCTCAACCCAAAGGACATTTTATAAAGTAAGATTCCGCACCGAGAATGGCAACTCTGCTGTACTTGCCACAATGTTCTAGGAGGCTGGCTACCATAGCCGTATTACTTTATAGGTGTGTTCTCACTGTAATTAGTATACCGTACTAATGAGCTCTAATTAGAGCGAAACTGGTCTGCGGTTCTAACTATGGTGAGAATACATCTAAGCCTTACATACATTGTCCCCAGATTACGGAAGAAATGGGCCAGTGCTGACAATTTACACAATTGTTAGTTGGTTGTATACAGTCTCCATTTTATAACATTTTGTGTTATTTGGAGCTGTTGTGACAACACACTACCTGGTTCTGCACCGAGTTGGCGACCCTCGTACATCTCACAATGTTCTACTGATAAATTGTTTTGCACACTTAAATCTGCTTTGATTTCCGCACTTTCTCTTATAAAGCGGTTATCTCTTCTTTCATTATTACTTCTATGTGGCAGTACATGTGTTTTTGCTGACAAATCTTGCATCTGCATGGTAGTAGTGGCAGTGGTGGGGAGGCACGCCAAGCAAGTAGGCCGCAATGGGCCCTTTTTGCCAACCCCAGCAACCATGCTCTACTCTTCCTCGCCAAACCGCCTCGACCTCGAGATGAAGGCCGCGACGGTCTTCAATTGGACGGTACTAACCTGATTCCTCTGCAGAGTCCCCGATTCGAACAATTCTCCTCGAAGACTCCCAAAAGCCTCCCATTCACACAGGTAGTGGTAGGACGTTTCTTCATTCTCGCCGCATTCCTGGCAAATGACGCCTATCAATGTGATGTGTCTTCTAAGGGCGCAGTGGCCTGTCAGCGCCCCAAGGATGCGGCGAAGCGTAGGTCGACTCCTTCCGAGTAGCCAGACAGCTTTATCTCTGTCCGGCCCCTCCACGAAGTCCCTCGCCTGCCTGCAGCCACCAACCGACCCCCAGTGCTTCTCCATTGCTTCCTCGGTCCACCTGTCTAAGGCGACAGAGACTGTCTTCCTACTTATGCCTATCGCAGGCTCCGGGCCACAGAACGGCCGCCGGGAACCGAGTCTTGCGACCTCATTCCCCGCTACGCCACAGTGTCCCGGAACCCACACCAGTTGCACCTTCTTCGTCCTGGCTAGTCCTCTGAGGGCGTCAGCGCACTCCTGAACCAGTGTTGACCTGATTCTGGCCGTGCAGACTGCCCGGAGGACCGCCTGGCTATCCGAGCATGGTAAAAGAGAATGTGAATTAGAACAGGTTAGGTAACCTAACCTAACCCGAATTAGAACAGAGCCAATTTCTCTTTATAAATTGCTGCGTATCATTCTGCTGCAAATCTTTGAATTTTCCAGTCTAATATTATGTGGTGTGTTGAATTACAATGCCTGCATACTGGTTTTGAATTTTGATGCTGATGGCTTTGAAGCCATTTCCAGTTTCCTCATTTATCTATATGTTTCTCCCTGTTCTTCTGGATGCTTTTATGCCCTTGAACCTTGTGCACAGAAGCCTTAATAACTCATTCAACTTCTGAACTTCCATAGGATTTTTTTTTGTCCCATTTTTTGTGATAATGTATCTTATTATAGGGTCCCATGAATTTGTGTTAATACATATTGCTTTCAGTGGCTCTAGGCGTTCTTTAATGGTATTGTACAGATTTTTGAATTTTTCTATTGATTCATAATATATTATTGGAGTTTCTATAATTTTCTTAATTAATTTGGATACTATTAGCCTTTTGTTGTACATTTCACTCAATTGCTCCGATGCTGTCTCATCTACCTGGAAATGCTGTATTGTTCTGCTAGCTTCACCCTTGACTGTGTCCTTATTCACTTGACTTGTGGAAGCTTGTGTCCTTATTTACTTGATTTGTGGACGCTTGTGTCCTTACTTATTTGATTTGTTCCTGTATAGGCCTTTTATACTTGATTTGTGGGCGCCTGTGTGCTTATTTACTTGACTTGACCCTGTATAGGCGTTTTCTACTTAATTTCTGGTCGCTTGTGTCCTTTTTTACTTTACTTGACCCTGTATAGGTCTTTTACTTCCTTTTTACTGTCTGTACAAACGTCAGAAAGAGTATTTGGAGGCTTGGTTAAAGTTTACAGGGACTTTGCTTGGGATTGCATTGCCTGGAAGCATAATGCATGTAAAAATACGAAATTTAGTGCTCACTGTTGGACCAACGACACTGGTTTCTTCATCGAAGAACCATGTGTAAAGCATGGACCATGTCCAAGGACGGGAAGGTACATTAGGGGAATACGGGGACACTGAAATTATCATTGACTAGACGGACATAGTAACAATATTAATACTTTAATAAAAATAATAAAAGTGTCTTCAATTATGTGTTTGTACCTCTATATGAAACTTACCTAAAATTAGATTTCCATAAATAATAAAGATTACTATATCAGGATTATTCTACCTTGCAAATTAATTGTATTTCTGTTATTTGCAATTCATAACAAAACAGTGTGTTGTTGACATAAACACTGGCTAATTTGAAACGTGATATTGCTCAATCTCTGTCAAATAATCGGAATACTAATTTAACCTACTTATACAATTCTACTTATGACAACTTAATAAATGCCTAATTCCTTATAAAACCCAAAATTAAATGACTTTGTTGCCCCTCTTAGGAACAAACCCTTGTGCTTAAACACAGTATGTAGTTTGAGATCGCCATTCTCAGATTTTTATTTAAGGTGTATATAAATTTGATGTGACACTCTTAAATTAACAAAAAAACGAACAGTTGTTTTAAACAAACTGTTTATTCTCAAGGTTGATAATACACTGGAGTCGTGTCCGATAGTAATAAAGACTAACTTGATATGATTATATGAAGTAATATCAGAATCCCGCTACCCCACTACCTTGCAGTTCACTACAGGGACCTCATCTTAACCAAAGCTACGAACTCACTGGTCCGATGGAGCACACACTTGTCGCCTCTCTCATCCCCTAACAGCTCACCCTTTCATCCTACCACCCACTAACACCCGACTGCAATTACTAAAATGATATTCAAAATTTTATCTTAAATCTGAACATTTTGGATCATTTGATCTTAGTTTTTTTAGGTGAAACTCATTTGTTAAAACAAGCAGATTTTTGTAAGGCTAGATGTATTCTCACCACAATTAGAACCGTAGACCGATTTCGCTCTAATTAGAGCTCGTCAGTACGGCATACTAATTGCAATGAAAATACACCTATACAGTAATATGGCTATGGTAGCCAGGCTCGCAAAACTAAGTGAGATGTAAGACAAGCTTTTACACGTGTTGCCACCTTGTTGCGGAACCAAGTAGTATGGGCTCCACATAACACAGAATGTTAAAAAATAGATACTGTATACAACCAACTAACAATTTAGTAAATTGTCAGCCCTGGCCCATTTCTTCCCCAATATAGCGACAAAGTATGTAAGGCTAGATGTATTCTCACCACAATTAGAACCGTAGACCGGTTTCGCTCTAATTAGAGCTTGTCAGTATGGCATACTAATTGCAGCGAAAATAGCCCTATAAAGTAATACGGTTATGGTAGCCAACCTCGCAAAACTAAGTGAGATGTAAGACAAGCTTTTACACGTGTCGCCCCCTCGTTGCAGAACCAAGTAGTATGTTGTCATGGCAGCTCCATATAACACAGAATGTTAAAAAATAGTGACTGTGTACAACCAACTAACAATTTAGTAAATTGTCAGCCCTGGCCCATTTCTTCCCCAATATAGGGACAAAGTATGTAAGGCTAGATGTATTCTCAGCACAATTAGAACCGTAGAATGGTTTCGCTCTAATTAGAGCTCGTCAGTACAGCATACTAATTGCAGCAAAAATACACATATAAAGTAATATGGCTATGGTAGCCAGCCTTGCAAAACTAAGTGAGATGTAAGACAAGCTTTTACATGTGTCGCCACCTCGTTGCAGAACCAAGTAGTATGTTGTCACGGCAGCTCCATATAACACAGAATGTTAAAAAATAGAGACTGTGTACAACCAACTAACAATTTAGTAAATGGTCAGCCCTGGCCCATTTCTTCCCCAATATAGGGATAAAGTATGTAAGACTAGATGTATTCTTACCACAATTAGAACCGTAGACCGGTTTCGCTCTATTTAGAGCTTGTCAGTACAGCATACTAATTGCAGCGAAAATACACCTATAAAGTAATACGGCTATGATAGCCAGCGTTGCAAAAGTAAGTGAGATATAAGACAAGTTTTTACACGTGTCGCCACCTCATTGCGGAACCAAGTAGGTAGTATGTTGTCACGGCAGCTCCACATAACACAGAATGTTAAAAATAGAGACTGTGTACAACCAACTAACAATTTAGTAAATTGTCAGCCATGGCCCATTTCTTCCCCAATATAGGGACAGAGTATGTAAGACTAGATGTATTCTTACCACAATTAGAACCGTAGACCGGTTTCGCTCTAATCAGAGCTTGTCAGTACAGCATACTAATTGCAGCGAAAATACACCTATAAAGTAATACGGCTATGATAGCCAGCGTTGCAAAAGTAAGTGAGATGTAAGACAAGTTTTTACACGTGTCGCCACCTCGTTGCGGAACCAAGTAGGTAGTATGTTGTCACGGCAGCTCCACATAACACAGAATGTTAAAAAATAGAGACTGTGTACAACCAACTAACAATTTAGTAAATTGTCAGCCATGGCCCATTTCTTCCCCAATATAGGGACAAAGTATGTAAGGCTAGATGTATTCTTACCACAATTAGAACCGTAGAGCGGTTTCGCTCTATTTAGAGCTCGTCAGTACAGCATACTAATTGCAGCAAAAATACACCTATAAAGTAATACGGCTATGGTAGCCAGCTTTCCAAAACTAAGTGAGATGTATAGTAGTATAGTATAGTATATTTATTAGTACATAATTTTACAATGTGTTTCACAAATAAGCCTAATGCTTGTGCTTGCAATAAACACAATTTTCATTTCTGGCTTGCCTAAAGGGAACTGACAAAATCTTGCTACTGTCACATTTACAATTTTGTTAGATATTAAATAATTTTGAACTTCCTTTCCGCTACTAACAGGTGGACTACCACTCTAAATGTTCAACTATCATTTTACAATAACTCCTCTTAAACCAGAAAATTCTTCCGAAATACTGATATTAATCACAACACAAAAATTTTGACATTTTAATTTGACAATTTTAATTAGACAAGCTTTTACACGTGTCGCCACCTCGTTGTGGAACCAAGTAGTATGTTGTCACGGCAGCTCCACATAACTTGGAATATTAAAAAATAAAGACTGTGTACAACCAACTAACAATTTAGTAAATTGTCAGCCCTGGCCCATTTCTTCCCCAATATAGGGACAACATATGTAAGGCTGGATGTATTCTGACCACAATTAGAACTGTAGACCGGTTTTGCTATAATTAGAGCTTGTCAGTATGGCATACTAATTGCAATGAAAATAAAAATAAAGTAATAGCCTTTATGGCGCTGCCGTCACAACATACTACTTGGTTCCGCAACGAGGTGGCGACACGTGTAAAAGCTTGTCTTACATCTCACTTAGTTAAGCAGATTTTTATAATAAAATAATTTACCCTTGCCAACTCTACCAGGGACAGACTGTATTACAATTAGTATTGATTTTACAATAATTTGTTGTAGGTTAATGTAATTAGCTTATGCAGTTTTTAATTATTATTACTTTTCTTTTCAGGCACTGGTTATATTTTGTGGTATAATAACTGGTTGTTACTGCTGTTGTTGTTTGTGTTGTTGCTGCAACTTTTGCTGTGGAAAATGCAAACCTCGGCCACCAGAAGAAACTGGAGAATATCACACTCTGAATGTAAGTTATATTAGGCTTCTTTCTACTGTTTTTTCTATATAAAGTTGTAGCGCTCATCAACATGCAATGTTATGCAAATTAAAAATATTTCCAGCAAAACAATAAAATTTTTAAGAATTATGGCTGGTTCAGCAAGAACTTGATATATTTCAAAATATTCAAATAATAATTTTTTCAACTATTTAGTTGGTGTGTTTAACAAATTCTGTATATTTGACACAATGACGTTAGCAATTAGAACACTTAAATGTCATATATGATCAGCACTAGATATTTGGAATCACTGCTTTTGTTTATAAAGAGTGATTCCAATAAAATTGTTTCATTAGAGTTATATATCTATAAACAACATTCGATATTTTTATCAACTAAGACAGCCAGCTGTCTGTTTTACCAACATATTTGCCTGATTGTATCGCTACCATCCTTCTCTTAGACAGGCTACACTCACATACATTATGCTATACAGGGTGATTCATAAGTGGTGACCAAAAATTAAACCCCATGTTCTTTGAACAATTTTAGAGAGGGTATGTCCTATAAATTTTTTTCCTATAATGCTTCATTAAAAAGATACGGGTGTTGAAGTTGAATTTCAAAAAATATAATTTCCCAATTTTTTAAAAAGTAGCACATATGTTTTGCTAAAACTTCGCATGTGTAGGCTGCTATGTAAGGCACGTATTCTACCATAAAAATTAAATCGGCTAATCCAGCAGTGGCGCGCGTACCCACATGTCATTGGTTATCCCTCAAGAAAAAAAAACGGGTAAGCCAATGATATTTTTATTTTATTTTTTATTTCTTGAATCTTACTTTCATTCGTGAACAAAATGACTCTCTTGATAATTTTCTGTACGACGCTTATTTTACGAGTAAGCAATGAATCAGGTAAGTGTTTTAGAGCACAGTTCCATGATTTTTAACCAGTCGTTGTTTGGTAGAAAATCGCAATGATACACTTTTATGCCTCCATTGGCCTGAATACACGCACGACATCTTTTTAATATGGAAAATTTAATGTCTTGATAATTTTTTGTACGACGATTATCTTTGTTGTATTTTAGTAAGTAGTAGTCTGGTTTGTCATTAAGTGTCACTTGACGTTTAGGTTAACAAGTTATTATTTTGAATAGGTGTAAGTGGTACACTTTATAAAATTGCAAAATTTTCTACTCTTTTACTTCTTATAATAGAGTACAGCTCAGAAGAGTATGCAGATATAATTTTTATCTACGGATATGCTGATGGAAATGCTCTAGCTGCTTGTCGGGAATATCAACGTAGGTTTCCCACTCGCCATCAACCTACACCAAGGGTTTTTTCTCGATCGTTTTCAAAACTTCGGCAGTGCGGTATTGGACAACGTCCTGATGCTAGAGCTAATGGTAAAAGACAACATCAACTTGAAGACGGAGAGAGAGTGGTGGATGCAGTGAGGATCAACCTTCTACAAGTACTCGGACGATTGCCATGCAGTTACAATATTCTCAAAGCTTTGTTTGGAGAACTTTACATCGAGAAGCCTTACATCCATATCATCGACAGAATGTTCATTGCCTTCTACCTGGAGATAATGTGCATCGACGAGTCTTTTGTGAATGGATGTTGGAAATGAACAATCAAAATATCTTATTCCCTAATCTAATCTTCTGGTCTGACGAATCAACATTTACAAGAAATGGTATTTATAATTCTCATAATGAGCATGTCTGGTAATTGGAAAATCCACATGCAACAAGGATTCGCACATTTCAACATAGATTTTCCATTAATTTATGGTGTGGTATTTTTAACGGCACACTGTTCATGGAAGTCCTGCCACAACGTTTAAATAGATCTTCGTACTTAGCACTCCTAGAAAACCGTGTAGAAAACATTATAGATGACATTCCACTAGCAACAAGAGGTATAATGTGGTACCAGCATGACGGTGCACCAGCGCATCATAGTTGAAACATTGTTACATGGCTACATGAACATTATAATGAAAGATGGATTGGCAGAACTGGACCAATACATTGACCTGCAAGATCACCGGACTTAAACCCACTTAACTTCTATCTTTGGGGTGATTTTAAGCGACTGGTCTACAGTGAACAAATAAATACACCAGAGCAGCTACAACAACTGACAAATAATGCTTTTCGTCATATTCAAGCAACAATGACTCTTCAACACATTAAATTTTCCATATTAAAAAGATGTCGTGCGTGTATTCAGGCCAATGGAGGCATTTTTGAACATTTATTGTAATAAATAAATTACTATAAGCCTGATAAAAGTGTATCATTGCGATTTTCTACCAAACAACGACTGGTTAAAAATCATGAACTGTGCTCTAACACACTTACATGATTCATTGCTTACTCGTAAAATAAGCGTCGTACAGAAAATTATCAATAGAGTCATTTTGTTCACGAATGAAAATAAGATTCAAAAAATGAAAAATAAAAAAATATATCATTGGCTTACCCGTTTTTTTCTTGAGGGATAACAAATGACATGTGGGTACGCGCGCCACTGCTGGATTAGCCGATTCAATTGTTATGGTAGAAACGCGCCTTACATAGCAGCCTACACATGCAAAGTTTCAGCAAAATATATGTGCTACTTTTTAAAAAAATTGGGAAATTTTATTTTTTGAAATTCAACTTCAACACCCTGTATCTTTTTAATGAAGCATTATAGGAAAAATTTTTATAGGACATACCCTCTCTAAAATTGTTCAAAGAACATGGGGTTTCATTTTTGGGCACCA
This sequence comes from Tillus elongatus, assembly GCA_964006375.1. Lineage (NCBI taxonomy): Eukaryota > Metazoa > Arthropoda > Insecta > Coleoptera > Cleridae > Tillus > Tillus elongatus. The sequence continues at coordinate 51,912,937 of OZ023270.1, forward strand.
CTTATGAATCACCCTGTATATTACAAGCATTGGCCATTGGTATACCTTTTTAATTGTATATCGATGGTATCCATATAACCGCCTATTTGAAAATGCATAAAACATTTTACACAAAGCATGTTTTAATTCTTAACTTTCAAACAGTTATTTCCTACTTTTAATGCATTAATAATTTAAAACTTAATTATTAATGCATTAAAAGTAGGATGTAAATAATTATTTATTCATTGAATATTAACAGTGAAAATGTTAGTAACAAGATCATGTTGTTGATTGTTATGTGATTAAATGTTTCTGTTGCCATGCTACTTGTTTGGGAAAAGTTTTGCTGAAAATATGTTTAGATGCATCTATTTTCTAATAGTTTATAGTTTGAGGTAAGTATTCCCATACATTTTCACTGCATGCAAAATTCTAGTTTAACAGTTGTTGAGTCTATACACCGGGTGCCCTGTTTGGACAAGTGGAAGGTAAGATTATTATTATATTTTAATACATTTTCTTTTCAAGGGATTTCCTCATTTTTTATTTTATTATTTGTATTTATGCAATTTTTGAGCCACCGTAATTTTTATACATTATATCATTTCGACTTTCTGTTTGTCCTAGCCGGTTTTTCAGTCTTGTTCTTTTATACAATTGTTTTGCTTTTAAGTGACCTACATATGTCTTTTAGTGTTGGACGATGGAGTGGTAATACTTCATATGTAGACTTTTTTCTTTAACAATTGAGGGGTAAACAACTGGGAACTTTCTGACAGTGATGGCACTTATATAAGCTGATCTATTCACTACTTTGAAACCCTTGAAATTTTGTGTTCTTGTTTAACCTTAATGAATACCTGATATTACATCGGAATATGTTTACTACACATTAATTCATTTGATTCATCAAGTAGAGTGTGTCCCATTTTGGTTGAAATTGCTGGGTAACTCAGATTAGTAATGATAGAACCTTGAGGTTTTCGCGAACGTGAGATACTTTTTAGTGAATTTTCGTAGAAAAAATTCACTAATGGAGAGATCTCGACTTTTGAATTTTGAAAAAAATTTTGCAAATGAGCGCGAACTACGACTCCTAGAACCCATATCCGGTGTCAGTTTCAATTTTTATATGTTTATATATATATATATATATATATATATATATATATATATATATATATATATATATATATATATATATATATATATATATATATATATATATATATATATATATATATATATATTTATACAGGGTGCTTACGGAAATCGGGAACAATAGCTATCTTCGTTATTATTTGAGCTACGAAGTCGGTTAAATAAGCAAAGTTGACCAACTGGACACGCCGCTTCTGAATATGTCACGGATATCTAGATTGCACAACAACTGTCAAATTTGTTGACATAACCTCAATTTTTTAAAATGGAATAATATGTATATTTTGCGTTCAATCGACTCAAGCAAAGCAATTATATACGCACACCCAATAGTCTTTTCATCCCAGTACAATATTCCGAAGATAACTTGATCCCAAACGTTGCCAATTGTAGGTGTTTACAGAAATCGGGAACAATAGCTATCTTCTTTATTATTTAAGCTATGAAGTCGGTTAAATGAGCAAAGTTGACGAACTAGACACGTCGCTTCTGAATATGTCACGGATATCTAAATTGCACAACAGCTGTCAAATTTGTTGACATAACCTCATTTTTTTTTAAATGGAACAATCTGAATATTTTGCGTTTAATCGACTAAGGGCGACCCACTGTACAAATACACATACATATTTGAAACAATTTTATTTCCTAAAAACGAATAAATAATTACAAATATTGCTCAAAATGCCCACCGTTATGATTCAGGCATAATATTGCTCTCGTCAATATATTAGACTGTGTTCCCTGAAGGGTCTGTACAGAAATTCTGTTGACTGTATTCGTGATTTTTACCTTAAGTTCGTCCAGACTATTTACTCTTGATGCGTAAACATCGTCCTTTATTTTACCCCATATTGAAAAGTCCAATGGGATCAAGTTATCTTCGGAATATTTTACTGGGATGGAAAGCCTATTATGTGTACGTATAGACAGTCGATTGCACACAAAATATTCATATCGTTGCATTTAAAAAAATTGAGGTTATGTCAACAAATTTGACATTTGTTGTGCAATCTAGATATCCGTGACATATTCAGAAGCGGGGTGTCCGGTTGGTCAACTTTGCCCATTTAACCGACCTCGTAGCTCAAATAATAACAGATAGCTATTCACTATGTGAAAAACTGGAACCTGTGATGAGCACTAATAAGTACACTTGGAGAACACCCAAATCACCACAACACATGTTTCAGAGACCTTACGATCGTTTCGTTGACAAAGTCAACATCTTCAGAGGAAGAAAAATGCTGTTGACTTTGTCAACGAAACGATCGTAAGGTCTCTGAAATATGTGTTGTGGTGATTTGGGTGTTCTCCAAGTGTACTTAAAAGATAGCTATTGTTCCCGATTTCCGTAAACACCCTGTATATATATATATATATATATATATATATATATATATATATATATATATATATATATATATATATATGTATCACACCGATAACTCAAAAAATAATTGGCCGATTTTGATAAAATTTGGCATGTACCTTCCTTTTGTAAGTGGCTTGGATAAGTTCGTTAGTCAGGAAAATCGGACGAGGTTTTCCGGGAAAATTTTGAGTTTTCATTCGAAAAAAAATTTTATCTCGAAAAATAAAAAAGCTATGATAACCAAATTTGGTGGGTAGGTTTATGATATAAAAAGTAAACTATACACAAAAATTCAGATTTCTATGTTACAAGAAAAAAAAGTTATAATAAAATATTTGGTGCCAGATTATTTCTATGAAAATTCACTACCATAACGCACTTGCTGCGTCTTTGAGTTTTTGTAATTGTTATTTTCAGCATTTCTACATAGCATACTGCAAAATTTTAAATGCGAATTAGGAAAATTAGGATTTTTTTCGTTGTTTATTAAAATAGACCCATAATGTTATACATTTTTGAGAAGCGTGTGAAAATGCAAATTAATTTCTTGACGAATATACAGGTGTCCCATTTAAAAAAGCGAACATTGGTCAATATTTCAAAAACAGTAATATTTAGAAAAAACTAACTAAGGCTAGATTCTACGTAAAACATTCTAAAAGGAATCGTTTTATCTTTTTGACAAGTTGTCTGACCACTGAAATACAATGGGTACCTGAAAATGTAATATTCTCAATATCGCCCTGTAGCTCGGAAACTAAGAGGGCTGTGACAATTTTGTTTGCAGCGTCTTTCGTTTCACGAAAAAGTAGCCCAGGTTCGCGAAAACTCCACTTTACTAATAACTGAGATACCCAGCAATTGCAACCAAAATGGGACAACCTGTATATATGAATACTTCCGAAGCTACTCTCCAAAATTATGGTATTCAAGCATAAGAATTCTACTTAAAACCCTTGAAATGTAATAATGAATGTATAATGTACTTTCTGCATCCCATATAGGAGCTTGATTTCATACTTTAGAGGTAAATAAACAACTAGAAATTTGAGTGCAAAGTAAAAAAGATAATCATCTGTTATTTTAAGTGTGGACCAGAAAATTGAATCTAGACCAAAAGAGGATTTTGTATATATATATATATATATATATATATATATATATATATATATATATATATATATATATATATATATATATATATATATATATATATATATATATATATATATATATATATATATATATATATATATATATATATATATATATATATATATATATATATATATTAGAACAGAGTTTGATATTTTAAATTTGATGAAATCCAATCAGAAGCGAGTTTAGTACTCCACATAGTACTCAAGTAAACTATATATATATATATATATATATATATATATATATATATATATATATATATATATATATATATATATATATATATATATATATATATATATATATATATATATATATATATATATATATATATATATATATATATATATATATATATATATATAGTTTACTTGAGTACTATGTGGAGTACTAAACTCGCTTCTGATTGGATTTCATCAAATTTAAAATATCAAACTCTGTTCTAATTTCTATTATGTTTCATACAAATTTGAAATTATTAGCAAATATAAACAAACCAACAATTGTACTTACTATTGTCATGATGACTATGAACATTATCCAGAACTCTTCTGGCAGATGAGCATCACAGAAAAAAATTCTAGTTGCTTAAAGTTTTGTTCTTTGGTCTTAAATACATTATGGTACAAAAAAATATAATACAAAAAGGAAAGTTTCAGGTTTAATCAGAGATGAACAAGTGTGAAAGTGTTTTCTTATAACAACAGTAGTTAGTGCACCAAACTCTTTAATTAATTTCTAGAAAACCATTATTTATTGCCGAAACTGAGCTAGTTTGCTCAACTAATTTTGGGACTGCATGGTGAATGCTGAGATTACATTCAATACCCGGTGATATTCGTGAATACCCAGTAACATGTGTGAATGATGATTACATTTCTTAATTTATGATATTTTATGCCTTGTGAACACAGTTTGTTGCCTCCAAAGCATCCAAGTTGTTTGCCCCTAGATAATAATGTACCCCAAAGTGTAAAGAGGATACTAGATTTAATTTTTTGCTGATAACGCCCTATAATTACATATTTTGGACTGTTTCAAAAACAACTCCCCCTTATTATATAAAAATATACAATTTGTAAAGCCTGAATTCGCCTTTTATTTTGTGCCCGCTTTGTTCCTATCTAAAAGGCCTTCAGTTTTTAAACTCTATGTATTATATTATTGGCCTCCAAGATCGCCAGATCTTACCATTTCAACCTTTTATTTGCTGCCCCTTCTCAAGTAAATGGTGTACTTATTATACCCAATGACAATGAAATATAGAATAGCAAATGACTCACTTAATTATGTTGGGGGAATCCGTGCACATATGGATAATTTGAGGATTATATGTTTTGAAGTGGTGGAAGCTATAATGATTAGAATTTTAAATTTTAGTTTTTCATTACTATGCACTTTATAGATTAGATAGAGAATAACAAACAACTACAACTCAATTATTATGTTGAGGCAACCCGTGCAGAATTTAAGATGATTATGTTTTGAAATGATGGCAGCTATATTGATTAGAATTTTAAGTTTACATATATCCAGATGGTCCGTAATTGTATGTCGCAAAGTGCATCACGGCAATTAGCATGAAAAAATATGAACCTTTTCTTAATGCAACTTTGATCAGTTCAGCCTATTTACAGAGATACGGCTCTGGAAAATACTTTAAAAAAAAATTAGAAATGTTATGATAACTCTGAAGTGGTTCCGAATAAGAACTTGAAATCTCCAGGTGTAATAAAGGTCACTGGGAGGCTCAATTTAATAGTATTATCAAAAAAATAAAACGCCCGGTGGTTGTGATATCATGTTTAGATCAAAAAAATTATAAATTGCGCTTTTTGTGATTTATATATATTTTTTGAAACAAGTAGTCTATTGGCCACAAAAAAGGGCTCTTGTTATTGTTTTGTATGAGGTGTAATTTTCGAGATAACTGCAGTTTATGGTATCTGTGCAATTTCTTCCCGATAAGGTAACGGAACACATCAAATGAAAAACATAGATCACATAGTACCCTCAAAAATTTGATACCTCACATTGTTAAATTTTTGAATGAAAGTCATTTACACAGTGGAAAATAAGATATTCAAAACAATAATCAGAACATAATGAATAAGATACGATTATTTCCCGTAAATAAATTGTATCCACAAATAGGTACTAATCAATAATCCAGAACAATCCGGTGTATGTCATTGTCAAATGAACTTTTTTTTTCGGACATAAACAGCTAAAGTCATTAGCCCTGAACGTTATTCTTAATAACATAAATCACTTTTCAAAGTTAATTAAGCATGGCACATTTAAGTGAAACCCAGCGTGTAGAAATTTTAATTCTTGTTGGATGCAGTGACGAAACTAGAACACAGCAAGAAGCAAGATAGACATCAGGCAATCCACTGTGAGTAAAATCTAGAAGAAATTCAGAGAAACTGGACATGTTAAACACATGCAAAGTGCAGGGCGTCCTAAGAAAATTGATGAAGACGTAATACTTGATATTTTATTAAGTGTGGGTGAGAGGCCTCATGTTGCATCTCGATCAAGTGCAGCAGACTATGAATTTTCTCAGCAGTCAGTATTATGTGCATTAAAATTAGAAAATTACCATCCTTACAAAATACAGCTGCTGGCCGAACGTAATGAAGATGGCCCTGACCGACAAATACATTTTTGTGAAATAATGCAAGATTTATGAAACCGCAATCCAAACTTTATTCGCCAAATTCTTTTATCAGGCGAAGAATCATTTTGCCTAAATGGAACAGTGAATAAACAAGTATTGGAGTAGAGAGAATCCTCACTGGATGACTGAAGCACGTACGCAACAGCCTGGTAAGCTTAACATGTTGGCAGGAATAGTCCACTGTAGCATCATAGGTTATTTCTTATTGCTGCAAGTTTTCCAAGTGAAGATCATTTACCCAGTGGTGATATTTGGTTTCAGCAAGACAGTGCACCTCCACACTTTGCACGTCCTCTTCGCCAGTTTTTAAATGGCTGCTTTCCTGGCAAGTGAATTGTTAGGCGGGCACCAGTGAGTGCCTCCAAAAGTGTGGACAGTTGCAAAACAATTGAAATAACTAGAAAACCATGAACGATATAAAATTTATTTTCCCTACAAACATGCATTATAATCGATGAAGAATCCAAAAATACAATAATATAAGGGATGTTAGGAAAAAAGATATTTCTTATCACCAACGACTTATGGATCAGCCTGTGATTGTCACTTGCAAAAGGAAGGTACTCACCAAATTTGATCAAAATCGGCCGATTCTTTTTTGAGTTATCAGTGTGACTCATTATTTATATATATATATATATATATATATATATATATATATATATATATATATATATATATATATATATATATATATATATATATATATATATATATATATATATATATATATATAAATTTAAGTTCTATGGAGCCTAGTTTGCGCTCATTTGAAGAAATTTTTTAAAAACAAAGTTCAAAAGTCGCGATCTCCTTATTAGTGAATATTTTAAAGAAAATTCACTAAAAGGGGGTTGTCATTAAAAAAAATAATTCCTGACGTTATATTTGAAACGCAGGAGTGGGAGAAACGTAAATCTTATGCAAAAATTTGTCGCTAAAATTGTAATGAATTTATTTCATAATTTTGCCGCTCACTGTATATATTAGATATGCAATATATACATATAAAAATTCCATAAAGAAAATTGCAAAAAAAAACATCAAAATAGGTGATTACAAATGTTATGAATGCACCCAATTTATTTTTCTTACTTTCTAATGCAGTTTGTTGATATCTCCAAGTGAACAGTGTTGTTCGCCTATTTAAAATAAGGATATTCTTTCTACTTTAGCCCTTTTCACTCTGCATTATGTACTCAGTGGTGTGATGATGTGGCTATCTCACAGTTTTTGCCTGTGCTGGCGGAATCTGTACAACACAGCTCCCTGGGAGTGCTGTTGCAATCCCCTAGTCGTCCGTCTGCTCTTCAGGTTTTTCACTCTGCTTAGTTTTTGTTTATTTGCTTTAAATTTACTTGTGTTCATTTTTTGATCCTATGAGTAGCAAGAGAAAAAGAGGTCCATTCGAACAGGGCCTTGCGTGTCTCAAGTAAGGCACTTTATAAGGGTTTGTGCATGGGGCACACAGGCGAACGTTACCGGACGCCTATAATGCTGTGACCATTCAGCTCTTGGCAAGTTATCTTACACTTTAGCTTGGGGTTACTTTTTGGAATGAGATAAGACATGTCTTATTTCGAGAAGGAAATAAAAGATGGTCGATTGTATAAGAGTGCAAAGAATGCCAGTTAAGAAATATTAAAAGGGTGGAAACATACTTCAAGACTAGCTAAAACAATTTTTTCGAATGGAACTCCCAAGCTGTACTGCTTCATTCGCTCTCTGGTTTTTGCTGTAGTACCCTTACTGGATATACATTCATGCCTGGTCCTGCACCATTCCTTGATATCAGATCTACATTTTAAGCAACTGAAACATTCTCCGATCTTCTCCACTCTCTTTACTCCCAAATGGCCTCCACCTGCCCTACCATCTTGGCCACAGAACGACTATTTGCTTCATTATGCGAATTCTACTCACTGATTTCCAGTTTCTGGCTAGAAGACCAGCTTTGATATCAATGGAGTCCTACTGGGCCCACTAACTGTTGGTGGCAATGCTTCTATCACTAACTTTAGATAAAAGAGGACTTTCTTGGAAAGTGCATTATTTTCGGTCCTCAATTAACCTGTGGGGATCTCATTGGTCAACTGGTTGCACTGTTATCCTTCTGTACACTTCGAGATTTAACCATTGTTTCTTTCCGGCATGAATCCTTTAATTTTGGTGGGCAAAGTCTCCTGGATATGGCATCGGCATTATGGTATAATTGTACTGAAGGAGGCCAAGCCTCCATGACATCTGTCCTGGTATTATTAAACTGAGGAAGCCATCCTAGGGGAGCTTAATCGGTTCTCTGGAGGAATTCTTGACCATAAAGGTATTTGTGAAAATAATCCAAGATCTTGGTAGTGGCTAGAAGTTATTTTCTTGTTATGCAATATTTCTTTTCCATTTTCAACAAGGATTTCCGAAATACGCATCAATCTTTTCTTGACCACCCTGTTCCTACAATATAATACCTCCTATGTCAAAATTAACGTCGCATGTCTACAATAAACCTTAAACCTGTCAGAGGGTATGTCAAATTTTAGGGTGAACAGAGAGCCTCTTTCAGTGTCTCAAATGCTTTTTGACAATCATTTGTCCAAATGAATGTGTCTTTTCTTCTGCAGTTTATGCAAGGGTTTGGCAATGCCAGCAAAACCCTTTATAAAATGTCGGTAATAACTGCAAATATTCAGAACACTTGGCAGCTGAGGTATATTGGATTGAGTGAAGCAACACTCTCTTCTGAGTCGATTTTCTTTCTGAGAAGTTTTCTAGCGCTTTATTTACGAATATGTAATGTTTAATTTGGTATTTTATTTCTTATAATATTTTACTGTTAACAGGACTTCTTAGGGGTGTGATTTGGTAAGCAAAGAAACTGCCTTTGACAGAAATGGACAATATTATTTATTTATTTTATTTATTTATTGAATAAAGCCCAACAGTATACAACCAGTCACAGGCTCACTAATTTAGTTAGTACATTAAAATACAATTAGAGAAATAAACAAAACAATTTATAATGCTAATGAAATAAAACAAAATAAAAATAATAACTAATATGTCAGTCCGCAACTAATATCAGACAAGACAACAATAATAAACACAAAAGGAACACTGAACCACACTAAATTAATCCAAAGTGAAACCAAATCCCAAACAGTCAGTCAAAATAAATACTATAATAAGATTATATAATAGCTATATCATTATGGAGCAGTAGTTGTTTCTTAAAAAGTTTTTTAACCAACTGTAAGTCATCACCCAATACATCCAGTCCTCTCTCATGGAAATTGTTGCAGCTGTGACGACCTCTGCTCATCGGTGACAAAATGTTAGTCCTACCAAGTGGATGGGCAAACAATCTCTGTGACCTCAATAAAAAACCTCTCGACTAGAGTTATACAGTCAACACTGTTGTGTAGCAAACCATATAAAAAAAACTCAAACCATTAATTGCTCACCTCAACTCCAGACACTCAAGATTGCATCTGCCGTATATAACAAAATTGTCAATCCCATGTTGAGGATAGACGCCAGTCTTGACATAGCATAGGTACTTGCCAAGCTTTCTCTGAATTGATTCGAGCAAATCGTTATAAATTGAATAAAATGGGCTCCACACAACTGGCATATTCGAGTTGGGGTCGAACAAACACACAGTACAAGCATCTCGAGCAGTCATAATCAGTGCAAGGCTTACTATCAAAAATGACAGCCAGCTCCTAAACAGTACTAGGTCTACTAAGTAGTGTATTATCCACCCTGTAGTCAAATTGATCAATCTGCAACCCCCTCGAGAAAGATAGAACAGAATCCTTATCAGCATTTAGACGAATGACATTTTTATGACACCATTGCTCAAGCCTAAATATATTATCTTGCAGATTTACCTGATCACAGGTTGAAGACACCCTAGTAAAAAGTTTTAACTCATCTGCGCACAGCAGTGCCTCAACAGATAAGTCATTACAGATGTCAATAATGAAGTTGTTAAACAATAAGGGACCACAATTGGAACCCTGTGGAACACCAGAGTATTCCACATTATTTAAAGGACGAATAACCAAGATATTCAACAGCCAACATACAATCGGACAAATAACATTTAATTAGGATTATCAAGTAAGGTGAAAACAATGACTGTTCCAACTTTGAAATTAAAATACCATGATCCAACCTGTCGAAGGCTCTTGAAAAATCAGTATATACAACATCAACCTGAACATTAGAATCGAGAGGTCCAGAGATAAACTGTGTAATGATTGTCAAATAAGTTACAGTTGATCTGCCCTTGATGAAGCCATGCTGATTACAGATCAGTTGAGCAAGTTTTTTCATTTTTTTTTACCAGAATTTTTTGAAAGTTCCACTGTTAATTTGTCTGCACCAGGATTTGTTCCTCGTCTAAGTTCCTCAATCGCTTTCGTCTTTGGTCGACTCAAACATGTCATTTGTAACTACTTTAAGGAGAATGTTTCGTTTTTAAGTTTACTTCTACTTTATTTGCCACAAAATACTGCTCTAGTCTTGAAATAACTGTGTCCCAAAGTAACCCACTTTATATACGTCAATTCTTCCAATTGACATTCAACTTCCGGGTTTGTTACGACTATTAATACAAGTTAATTAAGCTAATCAAAAATTCTCGTCGCAGATGGGAAGTCGTCGCCAACTTTTAACAATTTATGTAATGTTTGATTTAGTATTTTATTTATTACCAGCTGACCCGACAGACGTTGTCCTGTCCAAATTTTTATATGTGAAACGACATTTGCGCACATAACGAAATAAATCGGAGAAAAAAGCACAAAGTTTTTTCCGAATTTTCCAATTTTGCGGGCAACTTTTTCAGTTTTTCTTTCCCTAAAAACCTTATTTGGACATTTTAAACATAAAATTATCCAAATCCGTTCAGTCGTTCTCAAGTCAAGCGCTCACCAACGAACAGTATTTAATTTTTATTTATATGGATAATATTACACAGTTGCAGTCTCAGTCTGGGTGGTCCAGGAGTAAAAACTTGTGTCACTGGACCCAAGTATTTTAATTTGAGATTGGCTCTGTGTAGTTTCTTAAACAGTTCTGTGACATTCTTCAGATGATCTTTGAATGACTTTCCTATAATAATGACGTCATCTAGATATACGAGCCATGTCTTCCAGTGTAGACCTCTCAGAACTGCCTCCATTAGATGCTCAAACGTAGCTGCGTCGTTACACAACCCAAACAGCATGACGTTTAACTGTCACTACCAGTAGTAAATGCATTGTTTCCTTTGTCCTTAGGCTCAGTCTTGAGTCGCCAGTAGCCACTGTTCAAATCTAATGTTGAAAACAATTTTGTCCCTGACAGTGTATCAAGTGTATTGTCATGTCTGGAAAGCGGATAGCTGTCTTTTTTGGTAACATCATTAAACCGGTGTTATTCTATGTAAAACCTGGTGGAGCCATCTTTCTTTTTGACTAACACTACTGCAGGGACTTTGGGGTGGTTCTTTACCTCCTGCTTACTGCTTCTTACTTAGCATGGTGTCAACTTCGCGCTATTAGTTAATGCTATCCTTCTCGGTAGTTAGTTGATTGCTACATATGTTACAGTATCAATTCGATGGTCAACTAGGTTTGTTCTTCCCAAATCGTTTTTATTGGTAACGAAAACGTTACGATATTTTGATAGAAACTTAACCACTGCTTGCTTCTGTATTTAATTTATGTAAGATTTCCTCTAACATCTGCCAGTACGCCACGTAGATGTTCTGGAATTGGATCACCCGGTGTAGAAGAGGCTGGTTCTTAGTTGTGACAGTGCCGTATGATGGTTATCATTGTCTTTTGGTTCTATAATGCCTACCACATGTCCCAAAATATATCCAACTATTTAGCTAATGCTATCCTTCTCGGTAGTTGCTTGATTGTTACAGAGGTTCCAGTATAAATGCGATGGAGAACTAGGTTTGTTCTTCCCACAAGTAGATAAATAAATAATAAATAGTAATAACAAAATAATAATCCATACTGGGACAATACTTTCACTCTGAGATCTCAGAATGACATCTTCTCTGGCCGTGACTTTTGGAACTGTGAACATTGTTATAATCCAGCTTGACAGCATGACCTTGCAGGACATCCAACCCAAGTATCTGATATGCCAGCACCTATAATTTCCTTACAATTTTTAGCTCGGCGTCACCTTCAGCAAATAAACGTATCTGTTTACCACCAGCTGTGGTCACTTTATGGCCTCTTTTTTTTTACCCGTCACATTCTGGAGGCGCCAGTGTCCAAGAGCATTTGAGCCTTGTCGCCGATGTATCCATCCACGGAGAGCTGTTGTCAGAATCGTTGACCAGTGAAACAGTTATTGACTCCGGGGTATTGTGGCCAGCTTCCTCCCCGTATTGCATTTAGTTTTTAGGTGTGTTAGTGTATGATAACCTTGGAGCTCAGCATTCACTTATGTGTGCCACATTGTCACAGTCCCAGCAGCTTATGGCACTTGCACAGGGAGCTTGCGTTGTCTCCTTATAAGGCGTAGGCTTCGTCTGCTCTACTATTTTCTTTAGTGGCTGCAAGACCTCTGAGTAATCTGTTTTGTTTTCTTCTTCTGGGAATTGGAGACTACAAACTCTCAGTTTACCTTTAGACATTTACTTGGCAGCTTCAAATTCTAGGGAATATCTCCAAGCATCGTTGATTTTTTGTGTCTCACCATTCCCAGAGCCTGTTGGATGTCGGTGTGTGTGATGTCTTCGATGGGTTTGCAGTGACAGCTGATTAAACTATTTCACCGATGATGTGTGGTATCAGTCTGGCGACGTCCGCTTTGCATCACTGTAGACTTCCGTTCAGTTTCTGGCAGTGACTTTTCAGCTGAATTTGATACAACTTGTAAATGCTTTCTTCTTTTTCTTGTTTTTCTTCCGGCTTATTGGTCTGTGTTTACTAGTGCTTACATCAAATCCGCTAGATGTGCCTCCATATTTGCTGCTGTGCCACGTGTGTTATATTGCATATAGACGAACTCAAAGCTGGAATACAGTTTATTCTACTCCAAGAACACAATCAGTTATGTCTAACCTCTAACGCTAATATTTCATTCTAAGATACTCCAGACTACTACTTTTTCAATATCAGATTACCTTTTGCCTTTATTCATCTTCTCCACTGTATAGTCGTTTATTTATAGCGGTGAATGAAGCTTTTAGATATTTCCGCATTCTCACATCTATCAAAATCGCCTGTGACGATTTCGAACCGGCTGTTTTTTTGATCACATCATTGTTTTATAAATGTTCATTTATGATCAATATGGGTAAAGTCTACAAAATAAACTTTCTGTTGGGGCCAGGGAGTGCTTAAATAATAACTTAATATATTGTTTCATAAAGTATTATTTTGGTGGTGTTACAGTGCCAGTCAGTATTTATTTCTTTACAGAAAAACCCCAATGCAATATAATACAAACAAATAAGCTGTTTATTTACACAGAAAAATACACATGGTGCAGACTTGAACTCATTAATCTACGGATGTTAGAAAATTAGTACAGGCAATAGAGATTTTTTTTCTGCATTAAACTACAGGAGTTTTTTTTTTTTTTGATAGATAGGTTCAGAATTACGTACTGAATGTAAAAACACAAAATCCTTACAAATTAGGAGGGCGGAAGTGCCGCCATTTTGAGAAAAACCGTTTCGGCCTATATCTCCATAACCGTGCTCTTTAGGCCAAAAATGGTAATGACCTTTATTGTAGATAATTGCATTTCTCATCTTTTTTGTTAATTTTTTTTTTGTATCACTCACCGTTTATAACTTATACGACTATTAGCATTCATTTATTGACTTTTTTACCTATATATTTGTTAATAATTGTTTAAAAAATAAAATGCTTATTTCTTAACTTTTCAATCGACAAATTTTCTAGAACTCTTGCTTAAAACTTTTTTTTCTAAAATTATTATTAGTGCATTTTCTTTAAAAAAAATTAACTAATGAGACCGCGACTTTTGAATTTTGAAAAAAATAATCGAAATAGGCGCTAATTATGCCCCCTAGAACACATATACGGGGTCAGTTCCAATATATATATATATATATATATATATATATATATATATATATATATATATATATATATATATATATATATATATATATATATATATATATATATATATATATATGACACCGATAACTCAAAAACGAATGGGCCGATTTTAATTAAATTTGTTAAATTTGGTGAATACCTTCCACTTGTAAGTGGCTTGGATAAGTTCGTTAGTCAAGAAAATCGGCCCAGGTTTTCCCGGAAAGTTTTGTGTTTTCTTTAAAAAAATAATCATATCTCCGGAAATAACAAAGTAAGGGCAACTAAATTATGTTATTATAGGTAAATTACCTACCAAAATTTAGGTCTGTAGGTTCAAAGACAAAAAAGTTATAGGCATTTAAAGAAAAATAAATTGGGGTTTTCCTCAAAACGTCAAAGTCGCGAATTAAAACGTCAAAATTGGCAACATTTACGGAAAGAACCTGAAACTAATATAAGCTATGGAAAGAAAATGTCTCAAGAAGAATGTTTTACAAAGCCTGAAGTCTTAGCTTCAACCGTTATTGTCCTTGATTTTACTAAAATATTTCCAGAAAAATTTGTCGATTGAAAGGTGCAACATAACGCGTTACGTTATAACTTTGAAAATATTGATTTTAGAAAAAAGATGTTTAGTAAAAATTGTAGGAAATTTGTCGATTAAAAAGTTAAGTTATAAAAATTTTATTTTTTAAACAATTATTAACAAAGATATAGGTAAAAAGTCAATAAATTAATGCTAATAGTCGTATAAGTTGTAAACGGTGAGTGATACAAAAAAAAATTTAACAAAAAAGATGAGAAATGCAATTATCTACAATAAAGGTCATTGCCATTTTTGGCCTAAAGTGCACGGTTATGGAGATATAGGCCGAAACGGTTTTTCTCAAAATGGCGGCACTTCCGCCCTCCTAATTTGTAAGGATTTTGTGTTTTTACATTCAGTACGTAATTCTGAACCTATCTATCAAAAAAAAAAAACCTCCTGCAGTGTAGTGCATTATGGACAAGAGTAACGGGCTCCTCTATTGCCTGTACTAAATAGACATTCTGCAATAATTGGGAAAAAAGAAAAACACAAAAAATGGGAAAAATTATTTAAAACAACTATACTGGCCATATGACCATTTGTGACTAAGTATTGTTTGTAAATATCTGCAAACAGTTGTCCACTTCCCTTTTGGGTTTGTAAAAACTAGCTGCACATAAACCCAGGTTCAAAGCCATTGCTGATTTTTCAAAATTCTATAGATTGGAGTTTACTCCATAATTTGTAGAATGATACTGTATATACAATGTATTATGAGTATGATGAGTTCTGTTAAGAAAGTTAAATTTTATCATACACAAATCCGGACAATTAAAAATTCCATTCTATTGAATTTGGCTGATTTGGTTTGATTATAAGTTATTACTTATAATCAAACATAACGTCACCCAGAGATCTCCTCACCAGAGTACCAAGCTTGAACATTGGCCGAATTTCAGTATGATTGTGATCGACAATGAAGTAATTAAGTCTAAATGAGCAATCTTCCAAATCTATGCTGCATCTTTTCAAGGGTCCTGTTGTGTATCCGATAAAAAGGAGACTAAATGAAAAAGACATATTTGATCTGATATTGTATCAAGGAAGTGTAAACTCTCCCTACTGAATTAACAAAAATATATTTTCAGCTGTGAAGGATGAAGCCGAACATTTTAGATTCTCCCACTGACGCTGTATTAATCTGTTGCACAAAATTAAGTTGCTTGTCAAACATAACTCCAATCTCCTTCATAGAACTTACATACTAGAGTGTGACACTGTTCATGTTATGACGTATTGGCTTTCTTGTTGACTGAAAAAAGAAATTTGAAAGCATTTATCTGTATTCAACGACAACTTATTTACCTCACACCAAAGCATCAGCCTCTTCAGGTTATCATGCAACAATCTCTGATCTTTAAGTGAGTCAACCATACAAAAGAATTTCAGATCATCAGCAAACAATAGAAAATCACAACCACCAAATAATCTGAAATGTCAATAATAAACAAAATAAATAAAAATGGTGAGCACTGTGACGCCTGCACGACGCCCAGTGATACCTCTATTGCATGTGATAAACAGTTCCCAATTTTAACCATTTGTCTGCTACCAGCCAATACATTTTCTATCCAATCCACTGCCGCAAAAACAAATGGCATCAAGTTTAACAAGTAATAAGTTATGACTTAATTTATGAAACGCCTTCGAAAAGTCAGTGTATATGGGATATGTTTGTGCTCTATCTTCCAAGGCGCTCAATATTTTTGTTTTGTAAAACCAGCAAATTAATCAATGTTGAAAATTCATGTTGTTGATTTATAATTAATTTTTTACAAGACCACGTTAACTGGTAATAGACAAGATTATCAAGTATTTAGTTTTAGCAGGCTGATTACAAACACTTGTATATTTTCTAATATTACATTTATAGCCTGACATGGGCATATCAAAATTCTCCTTCCACAAATCAGGAAAAACACCAGTTTTCAGAGACATTCCAATAAGAATATATAATGGTCTAATCAAAGTACAAACATACTCCTTCCAAAGTACGAGAAAACATACATTAGAAACACCATCAGGTCCTGTTATAAATTCACCCGGTAACCTAGACACTTTTTCAAATAACTCGTGTTTGTTCTATAGTGATATTATTTAAACAATTGTTACAAAATGACACTTTTTGAGTTACAAGATCTCTTGAATAAACAGTAGAAAAAATGTTGCAAAAAGATATGCAATTTTCTCCACATCACTTGAAGTGTCATCCAAAAACAATGTAGTGGGTAAGCCAAAAGATGATCATTTATCATTGACAGGAGAACCTCGGTGGTTCAGGGGTAAGAACGTGTGCCTCTGAACCGAAGGGTACTGGGTTTCTCCTTTCACTTTTTCAGTACACACTGTAACATTAACATCAACCGAGGTTCTGGCATTGAATTTGAGCAAGTTGAATGTCTGCACGTTCCGCCCTTCGAAGGGGTCGTAAAGCCGTCGGTCCCGTGTCCATGTGATGTTGGGCACGTTAAAGATCCCTACCCTCCTTACAGATAGGCTGGGGTTCGGCAAAATTTCCAGGATCGTGAGGTGAAACTGCTCCCTGGCGTCGGTGATTGGCCATAGTCGCGGAAATAGGCCGACGTTAAAGAAAAAAAATTGACAGATTTCCAAAACATTCTTGGATTATCATTTATGCTATGATTTATATATTCAATATAATTGGTGTAACATAATTTCTCTAGACTTTTACATTGTTGTCTGAGCTGAGAAAATATCCGATAGTCATATTGACTTATAAAAGTTACATGTTCAAGTGCACTTTTTTTGGTTATTAACCATCATCTTAATTCCTTAGACAACCGTTTGGGATAATTAGCGGTTCTATATATTTTTTGTGATACATACAAGAACAAACCATAATGGACTAATTCCAAAAATGTACAATTTGCAACTCACGAGCATATCTTTCCATAATACCTTCCACTATGCGACAATTATTGTAGTAAACCACCATTGGTGTTTCAGGAGGAATGTTGACCACATAACAATTAATTCCAGCTTTTCATATTTACACTGGACAAATAACATTGCAATTAATCACACTAATCAACCCTGACGATATGTGAGTTCATACATTGACAAGAACTCCTCCTCATTTGACTGTTCCTCTTGTCGACAGCTTCCTGTCCAATTGAAAGGTGTAGGATGGTACACTGAATTCCTCACTATTGATTTCTCAATTAAGCCATCTTCACACAAAATCACAATAGCATAACTGCAACACAACACTATCATAAGTTCATGAAGTTTCTTAAGTCATTTTACACCTAATGATAAGTTAATACTGCAAAAAAATGTATGCCTAGTATCTCTCTAGCTGCAATGTTTTAAGTACAGGGTGGCTCAAATTTGAGCCTCATCATTGGTATCTCGGAAACTGTAAGAGATACAACGTCGGTAAAATTATGGCAAAGTTGCGTAAACAGTTTAGAAAATTAGAAAATTCCGAATACTTCCGGTGATAATCGGAAAAAAAACTGAAAACTCATAAAATCTGTTTTATTTTTTCTGGCGTTATTTGAAAAGATGTAACAAAATGAATCACACTTCATCAAGGTCACTTTTCCTCTCCTACAAGATGGCATTTTCAAATTTGAAATCCGATGTTTCGTCTTTCAGAAACCATCATCAACTCCATTTTTTTCAAATACGGGCCTGGATTTTTTACTTCATATTTTGTTACCTTTGGACTACCTCAAAACAATGCCTCATCACAACTTTTGAATTTCAAACGTTTTAATAACAAAAATGACATTTTCAGTATTTCTTGAAAATATTTTATGCTTACTTAACTTTTAAAATGGACAAATTAAAAAACCTACAGTAAATGCTTGAATAAGCCCCTTGGACTTCTATGCATTTTCGCATACGTCGTCGCAGATTGTTCGTAACAGCCCCGTGGATTATTCTTCCTCTTGCTCGTAGAGTTGTGAATTCTAACACTAACTTTTGGCACAAAATGTTTATATCATTCGGAAAAGTATCCTTGAATAAGTGATTTTTGAAGAATCCCCATAAAAATAATCCAGCGGGGACAAATCAGGACAAGAAACTCGGTTACTGCCCATCCATTATGGGGTGGTGCACCATCCTGTTGCCACCACAGCTGCCGCAGCATATTCAACGGTTCATCTTCAAGCGCATCGAATATATAATTATGGATTAAATTAAGATACCATTCAGTATTTAAGTTTCCATCATAAATAATTGGCCCTAAGATTTTGGTTCGATACATTCCAACCCAAACATTGAATGATTTTCGTCCCTGTCTTCGAACTTGCCGATTTTGGTACGGATTTTCTACTGCATAATAATGCCCATTGTTTCTTTTAAAAAGGCCGCTTGTGGAAAAATTACATTCATCTGTCCAGATGATTTTATTTAAGAAATCATCATCTTGTTGCATTTTTCCATCAAGCCAATTGCAGAATTCAAGCCTTCTGTCCCTGTCTCCTGGTCTTAGTTCTTGGCAAACATGAAGTTTATAGGGATGATACTTATGTTTTTTGACAACCCTCTCAATTCTGCTTCTAGTCACATTCAGTTCTGAAGCAAATTGCCGTGATGAACCACGAGGATTTTCCGTAACCTTTAACAAATCGTTTTGGTGAAATATCTTTGGCATGTTATCGCAAAATATTATAGTAATAAAATATTGCATAGCATCATTTTACTTACAGCATTTAAAACAGCTTCTTCATCTTCAGCTTCCATTCGTTGGCCGTACGAATTTCTAGGTTTACCAAAATACCAAGGAGACCTAAATTTCTGTCCAAATTGTTAAAATATGAATAATGGGGTTGTGGACGCTCGGTATTGCTGTAAATACCGTTCACATGTAAAGTGCGAGTTTCTGTTATTACTATAATGATTTCGAAGCATATCGTGTTTCTCGAAATTGGAAAACACCATTTTTGCTCTCTTAATGTTTATTTTGAAAGTTAAATTGTCAAAAGTTCTATTGTCATATTATGACAAGCAAGCTTGATATTTCTGAATATCAAAGCCGCCAAGATGAACGAACAGACATGTCATTGCATTGCATTGGATTGAACTTAAAATATTTAACTCATCATAAATTCGGGTTCATCTTTACCTACCTAATCAAATTATATTACTGGAGAAATAATTTGTTTCAAAAGCAGAGTCGTATTAAATATTTTCAAGAAAGACGGAAAATGTCATTCAAAACGTCTGAAATTCAAAAGTTGTGATGAGGCATTGTTTTGAGGTAGTCCAAAGGTAACAAAATCTGAAGTAAAAAATCCAGGCCCGTATTTGAAAAAATGGAGTTGATGATGGTTTCTGAAAGACGAAACATCGGATTTCAAATTTGAAAATGCCATCTTGTAGAAGAGGAAAAGTAACCTTGATGAAGTGTGATTCATTTTGTTATATATTTTCAAATAACGCCAGAAAAAAATAAAACAGATTTTATGAGTTTTCGGTTTTTTCCAATTGTCACCGGAAGTATTCGGAATTTTCTAAACTGCATTTTGCTGAGCATCAAATTACGCAACTTTGCCATAATTTAACCGACGTTGTATCTCTTACAGTTTCCGAGATCCCAATGATGAGACTCGAATTTGAGCCATCCTGTACACTTGGGGAACCCAAATCACCACAACACATATTTTTAAAGATTTGATGGTCGTTCCACTAACAAGGTTAGCGGCATCAGAAGATGAATTGGGTTCCCCAAGTGGACTTATTAGTGCTCATCGCAGGTTCCAATATGCACTTAGTGGACACCTAATGAGATAATGAAAATAATAAATTTGAAAAATAAAAGTATAACTGGCATTTACGGTTTTTCAATAAAACTTTAGAAGAAAAAATGCATTTAATATCAAATCCACTGGTAGATCTAATCAACAATGTCTTTGTTCAGGAGTATTTCCTGATTTACTCGAAATAACAAAAATTATACCTAACAATATTTAACAGTAGGAATCAAAATTCTTGACCATGAACCTGCCTACAGAAAGGGAAAATATACATTTGAGTGGCAACAAAAGAAAACTAAGATAACTTTCTGCAACTTGAATAGGGTCCTCGATACCAGGAACCAGTTAATATTATTAGAGAAGCTGCATTTTTATGGAATTGATAGAGTAACATGTAAAATCTAATAAAATCGTACTTGCCAAATAGGTGTGAAAGTGTTTGCTGGAAAACAGGTTTTCTGAAGGTGTCTTTGTTGTTTTTGTTGTCTTTTTTTACACTCTCATTTCTTTAATTCGGATATTCAATATCTGGTTTTATTTCTACGTATGTATGTATTTAAAAATTCATATTGTATCACAAACTGTATTCACACTTACACTTTTGTACTTTATTATTGACTTAATGTATATGTGTGTGTGCATCTGATCAAAAAGTAATGGTATACAGAGAAGCATTAGATTCTTGACATTAAAATATTACCATATAACCAAACTTACCACTGCCCTAAAGTGAAAATTTAAAGAGATATACAGTGTTACATTTTAATTATTCTTGATATCTAGAGAAATATGTAACATATTGTCTTTAAAATTGGTAGAGGTGAGTTTTTCATGGTGATAAAAAAGAATTCATTCCCTAATTTAGCTCCAGCAAATAGAGGACGCTGTAGAGGGCGCTGCTTGCAGTACCCTTCTAGTCTAGCCTTAAAATCCTCACACTTTTTTGTTAGCGTGGATAGGAAACTTTTGATTGGAAAATAGTATGCTTTTGTATTTTCTTAACAAAAAAGGCATTCTTGTTAATCAACCGTTTTCAAAACATTTGCGATTTTAAAAGTAGCTGCAAACATTCTTCCTAATAGTTTTTAGATCATATTTTATTTACCGCATAGTAGGTGTTCAAACATGGATAATAATATCTCATGTATTATTTATTTCTAAATTTGGATGTTGCAATCAAATATCTTATTTGTTTCAGAATGCATAAATTATATTATAAACAAATTTCTTACTGTTCTTATCAAAATCTGTCTTGGTGTCATTAGTTTTTATTTTGATAGGCCTTTGTAGAGGGCTTTCATTAATTCCCAAACCCCACGTGACCGGATTCTGTCTCTCTCTTAGTGGAATATAATTTTATGAGTTGGCAGTCAAAAAGTAACCAACAAAAACCACTAGACTAGAGACCCTAAAGTTACTAAATCAATTGACAATTGACAGTTAGTCCATTGGCGCTCAATTCCCTTTTGACTGTTATTTTGTATGTATATTTTGCATTTTCCAAGTTCGACCAGTGTTTACCTTCTTCAAATAATTTTCTAACTGTTGGTAAATAAAAATAAACAGTTTTTTTTATCAAAACTTAGCATTTTCATTGCGTTTTTATGTAAGTTAAAAGTGTAGGTATGTTAAGGTTATGTTGTTGACGATATTCGACATCGCATGAAACGAAGCCCTACCAAATCTGTTCGTGGGCAATCTGCCCAAACAGGTACATATTTGTTACATGTTACACAATACATATTCCTAAAACCGTAAATTAGAAGTTTAAATAATCGGACCTCAATTTGCTTACGTACATTACAAAATTTTGATATCTATACAAAATAAAAGTAATATTTTATTATGTTTCTAATTTATTTTTTTAACAATCAATAACAGTAAACCATAC
This sequence comes from Tillus elongatus, assembly GCA_964006375.1. Classification (NCBI taxonomy): domain Eukaryota; kingdom Metazoa; phylum Arthropoda; class Insecta; order Coleoptera; family Cleridae; genus Tillus; species Tillus elongatus. The sequence continues at coordinate 51,935,595 of OZ023270.1, forward strand.
ATGAACAGACTTGCTGTTAAAAATACTAAATAATGAATACATTTAAGACATTTACTGTTTCAACTTATTATAATTTTTCTATTTTTTATAAAAACCCCAAGGAAATATGAGACAACAGTGGCATCTTAAGGATTTCATTGATTCAGGTTGCACAACCGTGTATGCTGGGTTGCCTAACTTTAGCGGTCACGTGGGGTTCGGGAATTAATGAAAGCCCTGTACAAGATTACCTCTTATGCTGAGGCATAATTGTTTTTCTAACGAAGAAATGCAGGATATGGTTTCTCTTTAAGCACAAGCAAATTTTAATGGACCTAAGGCTTGCAGAACGTATGCTATAAAGCATTCAAACACGAGGCAGCCTGGACATAAATAATTCAAAAATCTTTGTGACAGAATAGGTGAAACTGGTTTGTTTTATTCAAAACAAGATATCTACGCTTTGCAAAAAATGTCGCCCTTGAACAAGAAGAGATATTAGTTCGTGTGGCAAACAATCAAAAAATTAGTGAAAATAAGTGTAGCTGCTAATGAAAGTAAACCCATCGGTGCTGAGGATATTTCATGATGAAGGTCTTTATCCATATCACTTCACACCTGTAAAGAATGTATTTCTAGCTGATCTTCCAGTAGACTACAATTTAGCATTACTTCACACAAAAAAAACAAACTATAGAGTTGCGGTACTGTATCATTTCCAATATTAATGCAAGATGGGGTGGAATAATTGGAAATCATATCTTAGGTCCATATGTCTACCTACCACATACGAGAGCAATTTTCTAAAAAGTGGGTTCAGTGATCTCATTGAAGATTTACCCCTATATTTAAGACGAAATATGTATTTTTTGCAAGATGATGCACCGCACCTTCTCTGTTCAAATGCGAAATTACCTAAATGAAAGGTACCCCCAAAGATGGATAGGCCATAGTAGCCAAATATCTTCGCCAGCTCGTAGCCCGAATTTTAACCAATTAGAGTTTTCTTTGTGGTTACCTTAAATTACGGGACACAATAAGCACATGCTAAGAATTATGGCAAACAATTGTAGGAACTTGTCAATTTATTTAGAAATGAAGGAATACTATTTAAAGTTAGGCAATATTTTCTCAGGCATTGAGGTTAATGGTGGCCATTATGAATATTTGTCATTCAATATTTAAGTAATTATTCATTTCTTTTCCTAATAATAATACTGGATAGTCATACGTTATGTTTTTCTATCATTCGTTGCAATTTTTACATCAAAATCATTTATTTACTTCATGTGTTTTTTCCTGTACAATTCAAAAACAAAAGAAAAAATAAAATAAGTATTGCAAGTGTCTGTCACGCAAGAGTTGATGTGTTTTCACCCACCATGTTCAAAAATGTGGTTTGTTCTTAAATACTTAAACGTTGCTGGTATCATATTACTGCAGCTACTTTTGAAATCTCAAATATTTTTAACACGGTTCATTTCAGTGTTGTTCAACTAGTGTTTAAGGAACGGAGGATAATTGAAGGAAGAAACTCGTCGAACTAGGCAAATGTAGACATAAGTAACGGTGTAATTATAACTTTAATAACTCACAAACTTAACAATGCCTACGAACTAACTAAATGAACGAATTTTAATTCGGACTGTTTACATCGTGAATCTTAATTGAACAGTGTTATTATGTTTACATAATTAAATCAAGAGTGTCGCGTCTTTACATCTTAAGCAATCTAAATTAACTGTCTCTTAATGTTTATCAACAAATACTACTTATAGTTTTTTTAATCAGTTTGTGTCTTTCCAAAATTGCAGACTTCCGCAGTCCTGCGTTCCTTGTACACTGCAATTTTACCTTCTTTACTGTTTACATAATAATGTAATAGTTTCAATGCCAATGTTATCGATACAGTTATGACCTCTAATTATGTGCAATATTTACATTACTTGGTGTAGAGAATTTTCCTAAGCCAACTTTACATATTATTTTACTGTTTTAGTGAATTTTCTTTAAAAAAAATTCACTAATGAGGAGATCCCGACTTTTGAATTTTGAAAAAATTTCTTCAAATGAGCGCTAATTAGGCCCCCCAGAAAACATATCCGGGGTCAGTTTCAATTTTTATATGTTTATATATATATATATATATATATATATATATATATATATATATATATATATATATATATATATATATATATATATATTGTTACGTTTTCTCCGGGTTCAGGATAAGTGAGACTTTAAATTTTAACAAAACAACTTTATTTACACTCTAAATATGGATACAATAAAATTTCTAGAATGTCTCTCTCAGAAAACACTTCATTTACTGGCCTTACAATTACTACTCTCAACAAAAGTCACTAATCTGGTACTACAGTCACTACTCTCTTAACACTTTACACTGCTTCTTCAAGTCACTACCACATTCTCTTACTGAACTGAACTAACTCGGGCTGGCTTGCTTTCGCTTTTATATACTCGCCGTACCTTCCCCTCCTTTCTAGAACGTTCCATTCCAGAACGTTCCAGGACCTTCTTTTACTAGAAGGTTCTGTGAATACAGATCGGTCCCGTGTGTATACAGGGGGATGTATATACAGGATGATCCAAATGTGGTCACCACTCCTATGTTACACAAGAGGTGTTTCTCGAACTATAAGATCTCTTTGCGTATACAGGCTGTAAGGGTTCTCTGCGTATACAGGGTGTATGTACAGGGTGTTCGGAATGTGCAGACCTCAGTTATCCGTTCCGACGGGGTACAAGTTGGTAACTTCGTTATTTCTGGTCCTAGAGGGTTGAGACTTCGCCTGAGGGGGGTCACCCCAGGGGGGTGGGGAGGCGGTGTTGCCAGATTGTGCAAAAATTCCCAGATGTTGGGGAAGTTCTGGAGATGTGGCAACACCGCACCTACATCTGTTAAGAAGCTTTGTAACACTGCCCCCCTCCTTAAGACTGTTCGTCCCGAACAGTATTTGCCGGCCGCCAACTTGGGGGTTCGTTGTCCCGATAGGGACTCAACCTCTCTATGTGAACAACTTTGGGTTTAGTTCTTGGAGACAGCTGGATTCTGTAGACTAGGTCGTTAATTTTCTTAGTCACCAAGTATGGCCCTTCCCATGGTTTCTGAAGTTTGGGACTGAGGCCCTTTCTCCTTGTTGGTTGGTACAGCCACACTGCATCACCTTCCTTGAATGTATGGGGTGTTGCTCTGCGATCCAGGCGCATCTTCATCCGGTCACTGCTTAAGAGGAGCCTATCTCTGACACATCTGTGTATAGTGCGCAGTTTTCCTTCTAGGTCGGCGACATACTCAGGTAACGTCGCTAGGTCCGCTATGTCCTCGTTCGGTGGTGGTCTCGTCATGTCGATTGGTAACCGCATCTCTCTGCCGGTCAACATCATGGATGGAGTGTAGCCGGTAGATTCATGCTGAGAGCTTCTGTAAGCTAGGAGGAACAGAGGTATCAGCTTGTCCCAGGTTCTCTGATTCTCGTCGACAAACATAGCAAGATACTGATTGATGGTCCTGTTATGCCGTTCTACCATGCCGTCTGATTGAGGGTGGAGTGGCGTTGTTCTCGTTTTCTTTATGCCTAGCAAGTCCATTAGGCTCTTCCAGACCTCTGATTCGAAATTCCGGCCCTGGTCGGTGTGAATCTCCAAGGGTACGCCATGCCGTGATATGACATTTTCCATCAGGGCTTCTGCTACGGTCGTTGCCTCTTGGTTGGGAATCGGCGCAACTTCAGGCCATTTCGAGAAGTAGTCCATCGACACCATTATGTATCTGTTCCCAGACTCTGTGATGGGAAAAGGTCCTGCGATGTCTACGGCAACTCTCTCCCACGGTGTACCTGAGATGTACTGCATCATTTTTCCTCTGGATCGGGTCTTTGGTCCTTTCTTTGAAGCACATTGGTCACACCTTTTGCACCATTCTTCCACGCTCCTTCGGCAGTTTATCCAATAGAAGCGGTCTCTCACTCTGGCAAGAGTCCTGTTGACCCCAAAGTGGCCTCCACTTCTACTATTGTGTAACTCTTGAAGAACACTGCTTATGCACTCACTTGGCACAACGGTCTGGTATATACAGTCTCTACCATCGGCAGTTTCCCATTTTCGAGTGATCATGTCATTCTTTAGACACAATGAGTCCCATTGTAGCCAGTAGCCTTTAACCTCCGCCCCAAACCGGGACACATCGTGCCACTCAGGTCTTTTCCCCTTTTGTAGCCATTCTCTAATATTTTTCAAGTCTGGATCTGCCTTCTGTGCGTCTCTGATGTATTCAAGATTTACGTCTAGATCGGTGTTATTCTTCTGTCCTGCCACCAGTTGTTTGATCTGATGAGTTACTTTGTCGATCTCTTTGTTCTCTTGTCGCTCGCAAAATTTACATTCATGCACTGAACATGGTCTTCTCGACAGGCTGTCTGCATTGGCGTGACTTCTTCCTCTTCGATGTTCAATCCGGAAGTCGTAGCTCTGCAGTTTCTCTATCCATCGTGCTATCTGTCCTTCAGGATTTCTAAAGTTCAGAAGCCATTGCAGAGCAGAGTGATCTGACCTCACGCGGAATGTTCTTCCGTACAGGAAGCTGTGGAAATGTTCGATGGATCTTACAACTGCCAGCAGTTCTTTCCGGGTTACACAGTAATTTTTTCTGCTTTTCCGAACGTTTTGCTGAAGTAGCCTATCACAACTTCTTCTCCGGCTTGGAGCTGCGAGAGTACTGCCCCAATGCCATACTGGGAAGCATCAGTGTCCAGTATGAACAGTCCTTCGTCCTGAGGATAAGCCAGTATAGGAGCAGTGAGAAGACGATGTTTGAGTTCTCTAAAAGACTGTTGGCAATCTGGTGACCAGATGAACTCGGCCTTATTTTCAGTTAGGCTATGTAGAGGTTTCGCAATGCTGCTGAAGTACTTCACAAAGCGTCGGTAGTAGCTGCAAAGTCCCAGAAAACTTCTGACCTCATGTTTGTTCTTCGGCACAGGCCAGTCTCTTACTGCCTTTATTTTCTCTGGATCGGTTTCTATCCCTTTCTCAGAAACGACATGTCCGAGGAAACTCACTTTCTTCTGGAAGAGGACGCATTTCTTGGGATTGAGTTGCAGATTGGCACCTCTCAGCCTGGAGAAAACTTGTTTCAGATTCGACAGGTGTTCATCGAAAGTCCTTCCAATCACCATGACATCATCGAGATACACCAGGCATGTTTCCCATGTCAGTCCGCTTAGCACTAATTCCATTAGTCGCTCGAAGGTGGCAGGGGCATTACATAAGCCGAATGGCATGACCTTGAATTGGTACAACCCATTCCCGGTTGAAAAAGCAGTCTTCTCCTTATCGTCTTTATGGAGTTCTACTTGCCAGTAGCCACTTTTCAGGTCTAATGTAGAGAACCACTTTGATCCAGCCAAAGTGTTCAAAGTGTCGTCGATCCGGGGCAGGGGATAACTGTCCTTCTTGGTGACATCATTCAGCTTTCTATAGTCCACGCAAAATCTCATAGTGCCATCTTTCTTGGTGACCAAAACTACTGGGGACGACCAAGGACTATTAGACTCCTCGATCACACCATCTTCCAGCATTTCGTTAACCATCGCCTTGATTTCTGATTGCTTGGCAAAAGGCAGTCTTCTCGGCGGCTGTCTAATTGGTCTTGCGTCGCCAGTATTAATTCTGTGTTGCACTAGACTCGTACGACCTGTGATTTTATCTTGAGCGAAAATATCGGCCTCCTCCAATACGAACTTCAGGGCCATTTCCATCTCCATGTCGTTCAATTGGCCCCAAGAATTCTTAAACCGCTCTACCATTTCTACTGGCAGTCTTCTGTCTAATGCCGTGGGTGTCACCTTTCTTGACAACGTCACTCGGTCAATGGGCTCGCAAGTGGCGATAACCTCACCTTTCTTCAATGTGACCCTGTTAGTTTGCACGTTAGCCACTCTTATGGGTATTGTCCTCTTCGGGTCTACTAAGCATCGTGCGACGAGGGCACCATCATGTCTATCTTTTAGGGGCTCCGCTATGAGAGCAGACATACCATCAAGTTTCTTCTCTAGTCTGGCTCTGACAATCTTCTCACTGTTACCAGGAATCCGTGTATCCTCGTCGACAATAAGTCTCACCCTGAGATTAGCTTCGCCTGCTGTTGGAGATAAGTACAATTCTTCGTTACCGATTTTCAAAATCTTATTCTGGAAGTCTACTGAAAGGACATCGAACTCTTCCATTAAATCCAGGCCCAGAATAAATTCGTCGACGATTTCTGCGACGACAGCCCTTACCTGTAGCTCAGTACTGCCCAGCCTAATGTAAATAGTGGCCTCTCCATGCACGGGTATCCTATCTCCTTTCGCTGTCTCTAACACAGGCTGTTTGTTGGTAGTGAGTGCCGACTTGTTTGGCAACATGTCTGGGCGTACAACGGATCTAGTGGCACCAGTATCGATGGTGAAGCTGCATTGTCTCCCGTCTATGCTACCAGGTATAACGAGGCTCTCGTGGTAGCGTCGGATAGTGGAGACCTTTACTTTGGGGCCTTGGGACTCGCACGCCAGCTGCCGCCCCCTTACACTGGCGTCAGGTCGTTTCCCTGACGCCGCTCACTGTTGGTGTATTCTTGTCTTCTGCGAGCCACCTGTTGGGTTTGTGAGCACTGTCTACTTATGTGCCCTTTCCTACCACACTTGTAACATTCTATGTCTGACCAATCTGCTTTCGTCCTACGTGTCCCAACCGGTACAGTGAGCTTGCTTATGGCTTCTTTTATCATTTTCATTTCTTGCCTTAGTTCCACTGTCGTGTCTGCAAAGTCCTCTATCTCCTTCACTTCGCGCAGCCTGTTGCGGCGAGGTTGAGATGCATTCTTCGCTGCTTCAAATTCCAAGCCATAAATTACGCAGTCCGTAAGTGTTTTGAACCTTCCGAGCCTTAAAGCTTGTTGCATTTCATTATCAAGTACCCCATCGATGAAGGTCTGGACGGTTATCTGGTTGACAAATTCTTCTGGGGCTTGGGGATATGCCAGTCGCACAAGTTTCTCCACTTCGGCACTAAATTCTTGCAGCGTCTCATTTGGCTTCTGGACCCTTGACTTTAGTTGTGTCTGGTAGACCTGGCTCATGTACTTGTTACCATATCTCAAATCTAGGGCCTGTATCACTGTTAAGTAGTTTTGCTGTTTCGACTCCGGGATGTTCTGGAGGATTTCTAGGGCTTTACCTCGAAGCGAGAGAATTAGAGCAGTTGCCGCCTGTTGTTCGCTCCACCCATTACTGAGAGCTGCCGCCTCAAACTGCCTCCTGTACATGGGCCACGATGTTTCTCCGTCAAAAGTCGGCGGCTTCAAGGTTCCATGAGGCTGCTGCACGATTGGCATATCTTCTTCCGGACGATTTTGAACTGGGGACATTCCAGTAACTCCTCTTGGTTGAGTTCTGTCAGTCTGGCTCATCACCTGCTCTGTCAGTTCTCTATGTCTGACTTCTGTGCCTTTCATCATCATCTTCATTTGTTCTTTCAACCCCTCCACTTCTTCCCATCGTTTGTTCAAATCCTCTGTGACATTTTCTACTTTCCTGTTTACCACTCCTATTGTATTTTCCACATCTTCTACTTTCTTGTCCACATTTTCTACTTTCTTGTCCACATTTTCTACTTTCTTGTCCACATTTTCTATTTGTTCGTTGATCTGTTCAATTTCTTCTTTTACATCAACTCTCATATTGTGGAACATACTTCGGAGGTCTTCTTTGTCTTCTTCGCGTTGCTTCTTGAGTTCTTCTTTATCTTCAAGACGCCTCTGTTCCTCCTCTTGTCGTCTCCTCTCGTCTTCTTCGCGTTGCTTCTTGAGGTCTTCTTTATCTTCTTGTCGCCGCTGTTCGTCTTCTTCGCGTCGTCTTCTTTCATCTTCCTGTCGCCGTTGTTCGTCTTCTTCGCGTCGTCTTCTTTCATCTTCCTGTCGCCGTTGTTCGTCTTCTTCGCGTTGCCTCTTGAGGTCTTCTTTATCTTCTTGTCGTCTTCTCTCGTCTTCTTCGCGTTGTCTTTTCAGTAAGTCCATCAACTCTTTGATTTCAGCCATCTTGTCGTAGTCAGTCGATCTAGTGTTTACCATTTACAACTAGCTTAATTGTTCACTTCTTCACTCACTTATCCCACACTTCTGACACCAAATTGTTACGTTTTCTCCGGGTTCAGGATAAGTGAGACTTTAAATTTTAACAAAACAACTTTATTTACACTCTAAATATGGATACAATAAAATTTCTAGAATGTCTCTCTCAGAAAACACTTCATTTACTGGCCTTACAATTACTACTCTCAACAAAAGTCACTAATCTGGTACTACAGTCACTACTCTCTTAACACTTTACACTGCTTCTTCAAGTCACTACCACATTCTCTTACTGAACTGAACTAACTCGGGCTGGCTTGCTTTCGCTTTTATATACTCGCCGTACCTTCCCCTCCTTTCTAGAACGTTCCATTCCAGAACGTTCCAGGACCTTCTTTTACTAGAAGGTTCTGTGAATACAGATCGGTCCCGTGTGTATACAGGGGGATGTATATACAGGATGATCCAAATGTGGTCACCACTCCTATGTTACACAAGAGGTGTTTCTCGAACTATAAGATCTCTTTGCGTATACAGGCTGTAAGGGTTCTCTGCGTATACAGGGTGTATGTACAGGGTGTTCGGAATGTGCAGACCTCAGTTATCCGTTCCGACGGGGTACAAGTTGGTAACTTCGTTATTTCTGGTCCTAGAGGGTTGAGACTTCGCCTGAGGGGGGTCACCCCAGGGGGGTGGGGAGGCGGTGTTGCCAGATTGTGCAAAAATTCCCAGATGTTGGGGAAGTTCTGGAGATGTGGCAACACCGCACCTACATCTGTTAAGAAGCTTTGTAACACTATATTTATATATATATTTATATATATATATATATATATATATATATATATATATATATATATATATATATATATATATATATATATATATATATTTATATATATATATATATATATATATATATATATATATATATATATATATATATATTTATATATATATATATGTATCACACCGATAACTCAAAAAATAATGGGCCGATTTTGATCAAATTTGGTAAAAAAATTCCTTTTGCAAATGGCTTGGATGAGTTCGTTAGTCAGGAAAATCTGCCCAGGTTTTCCCGGAAAATTTTGTGTTTTCTTTCGAAAAAAATTTATATCTCCGGAATTTACAAAGTAAGGGCAACCAAATTTGGTACGCAGGTTTATATATCCTTATAGGTAAGTTACCTACCAAAATTTAGCTATGTAGGTCAAAAGACAAAAAAGTTATAGGCATTTAAAAATAAATAAATTGGGGTTTTCCTCAAAACGTCAAAGTGGCGATTTAAAATGTCAAAATTGGCAACATTTAGGCAAATAACTTAAATCTAATACGGGCTATAGAAATAAAATGTCTCAAGAAGGATGTTTTACAAACCCTTAAGTCTTAGTTTCAACCGTCATAGTCCTTCATTTTACTAAAATATTTGCAGAAAATTCATTTCAAATAGACCCTTTCTCTGATGCTTGGCAGTAGCCTTAGCTATAGAGTTTATTATTTAATGGTATATAATTTTTGTCGAATTTTCGTAAAAAATTAATAAAGCTTAATATATCCGTTATTATTATTTTTTTTATTTTTTTTTATGTCAGCAACACACCACGAGGGCTTACAGCCTAAATACTATCGTACCGTGGGTGTTGACAAGGAGGAAAGAGGCAGCTTGTTAATTCTGGACTTGAAGGTTTGGAGGTTCGGAGGAGAAGGAAAAACATGTGCCGGCAAGGAATTCCACAACTTGGAAGTCCTCGGGACAAAAGAGCGGGCATAACAAGATGTTCTATGTCTGGTAACCTGGATGTTAAAAGGGTGCATTCGCTCTGTTCCCCTGGTAGATCTGCTGGGGGCAGCAGGTGGGGGAATTATGGAGGAAAGCTCCTCTGAGCAGTGCCCGTGCAGATATCTATAAAAGAGAGAGAGAGGTCACCAACGGCACGTCGGTGGGCAAGGGATGGAAGCCTTTGGGTGAGGGTAGGGTCACCGATGAGACGTATAGCTCTCTTTTGAATGGAGTCCAGGATAGCGAGTGTAGAAGCGGCAGCTGCACCCCAGATGTGGGAGCAGTATTCGAGGTTTGGCCTTATTTGTGAAGTGTATAAGGTATAGAGATTAGTTGGTGAAAAGAATTTGCGAGCCCGGAAGAGGAAACCCAATTTCTTAGCAGCCGCTTCTGCAATTGATGTAACATGTTGGTGCCAATTAAGATTTCGATCCACAGTAATGCCAACAAGAGAAAAGGACTCATTACTTTGAATAACTTGGTTGTTCATTGTGATCGGTCTAGGGCTGGTGTATCTCTTGTGAGAAAGAAAGCAAGACTTAGTTTTGGTGGGGTTGAATTGTACAAGATTTCTACTTCCCCAGTCTAATATTTTTTGGAGGTCTACGGAGACAGAACCCTCCATGAGTCTGCGATCCTCATCTAATTGGGTTAAAGAGACAGGCTTAGAATATTGTATGTTTGAGTGGAGGGTGCTGTCGTCCGCGTAACTGTGAACTGGGTTGGATGTGCTAGAGAGGAGGTCATTGATGTGGAGAAGAAACAAAGTAGGGGCTAAAGCTGAACCTTGAGGAACTCCTGCATTAATTGGATACAGTTTAGAGGAATGACCATCCACAACAACAGATATGCTCCTGTTGGAGAGGAAATTTGCTGTCCAGGTACAAAGTTTTGGTGGTAGGCCATAGGCCGGAAGTTTATTAAGCAGCGCTGCGTGCCAGACCTGGTCGAATGCTTTGGATATGTCTAGAGCAACAATCTGGGATTCACCGTGTTGTTCCATAGACTTGTTCCAAGAATGGGTGACAAAAGAAAGGAGGTCGGCAGTCGATCTGCGCTGACGGAATCCATACTGCCTGTCGTGGATTAGACTGTGTTTTTCAAGGAATTTTAGTAGTTCGGTGTTTATATACTTTTCCATCACTTTAGAGATGACTGAAAGGAGAGAAATAGGCCTGTAGTTGCTAGGAAGCGCTTTGGATCCTTTCTTGGGGATGGGTTGTACTCGAGCAGTTTTCCAGTTACTAGGGAATATGCCTTTATTGTAAGATATCTGAAACAGACGAGTCAGGACAGGAGCAAGTTCTGGTGCGCATCTTTTGAGAACAATTGCTGGGATCTCGTCAAGGCCAGAGGCTTTCCTGGTATTAAGAGAAGAGAGCATCTTTCGTACCTTTTTAGTTTGGAAAATGATATCAGTCATTTTATGCGCGACATTGGGGACTGTTGGTGGTTGAACATTTGGAGGTGGGTTGAGAGTAGAATTTCCGGCGAACAACGAAGCAAAAAGTTCAGCCTTGCCCAGGGCGGTAGAAACAATTTCATCACCTGAGACAAGAGGTGGGAACGTGCTCTTGCAGAAATTATTCCCAATAGACTTAGCAAGAGTCCAGAAGGGTTTGCCGCCGTTGGAGCTTGAGAGGACTTTGTTTTTGATGTGGTTATTAAACGAGTTTTTTGCCTCAGAAAGAATGCGGACATAGCGGTTTCTTGCGTCGTTGAATGCTTGACGATTTTCTTGACTGGGATTGTGTAGAAGCGTTTTGTGTGCTTTGACCTTTTCAAGTCTGGCCTTGTCACAGGATTTAGAAAACCAGGGCTTTTGAGTGGCTGAAGAGGTTTTCTGTGTACGTGGAATAAATAATTCCATGCCAGCTTGGATAATTTCGGTGACGTTTTGTGAGATATCAGAGGGGTCAGGATGAGAGAAGCAGACAGACGCCCATGGAAATGAGGAAAAGTAATCCCGCATTTCGTCCCAGTTTGCGGAGTTGTAGTGCCAAACGATACGTGGGTGTGATGACTGTGTGACCTCGGGTTGCATTGCACAGGAAGCAGTGACCATGCCGTGGTCTGAGCGACCAAGGGGGGCGGTGACTGATATCTTATAGCATTCAGGATTTGTAGTAAGAAGGAGATCCAAGGGATTTGAGCTGTGTGTTGGGATACGAGGAAAGTAAGTAGGTTGCTGTACCATATTGGCCAAAGAATTGCTGACTGCAAAGGCCTCCGCTGCTCTCCCTTGTGGATCGGTTTTTGAAGATCCTAGCCATTCCTTATTATGGACATTGAAGTCGCCAAGAATAGTGACCTCGGAGGAAGGATATTCAGAAATCAGATAGTCGGTTTTTTCAGAAAGGTAGTCAAAGAGCTGGACAAAGTTGTTGTCAGAAGGTGACCGGTAAATGCAACAGATGAATTTAGTTTTAGCCCTGAGAGAGAGTTTTATCCATAGTATGTCTTTTCTTCCAGCTTCTAAATTGGGAAGTCTGGTGCAGGGTAGATTGCTACGGACGTATGCGCACACGCCTCCATGCAATCTAAAGGCAGTAAGGAGCTCATACCCCGGGAAATTAAGGTGATTAGTGGCTGTTTTGGCACTGATTTGGGTTTCGGTGAGGAAGAGGAGTTGGGGCCTGTTAGCCTGGAGGAAATGGTGGACGGAGTTCAGGTTGGAATTTAGGCCACATATATTCGAAAAGGATATGTTAAATCTTGATGTTGGCGCCCCTGTATATAAGATATGAAGAAAATTTGTATATATTAATTATAGGGTGTCTTGAGCTACATCTTAAAATAATATTTCTGCAATCACAGGGTGGCCCATAAGTCGTTGGTGATACAAATTTCCTTTTTTTAATCAAACACGCCTTATGTTATTGCATTTTTGCATTTTCCATCGAAATATAATGCATATTTGTAAGAAAATAAATTCTGGACGCAGCAAGTGCGTTATGGTAGCGAATTTTGATCAAATGTTTCATATTTGAACAGCTCAATTTGCTATTAACCTATAAGGTTGACCAAGAAACGTGTTTTTTCGGGAACATTTTAAGTTTACTTTTGGAAATTTTAGTACATTTTCACACAATAAAGTTATTTTAATGGAACATGGCACATTGTTTTTACTATATAGGTTATACTGGTAACCAAATTTGATGCCTGCTTTCTTAAAAAAACACATATTTGTTATTAAAAACATTTTAATGAAAATTCACTACCATAACGCACTTGCTGCGTCCAGAGTGTTTTAATAATTATGTTTCTACAATTTCTACTACCCTTCTGCAAACCCTATTGGTCTCTGAACAACTAGCATACCTTTTTGTTAAGAAAAGATAAAGAACACTATTTTATTATGTATTGAAAGTTTCCTAGCGACGCTAACAAAAAAGTGAGGGTATTTTAAAGACTTGAAGGGCACCGCATGCAGTGCCCTCTATCCGCTGGAGACAAATTGGCAATGAATTCTTTTTTATCACCATGAAAAACTTATCTTAACCAATTTTCAAGACAATACGCCAAATATTTTCTAGATATTGAGAAAAGTCATAAATAAATTTCTCACTCTAATACCCTGCATCTCTTTTAATTTTGACTTTTGGACTGAGATACGTTTAGCTGAGTCGTAATATTTTGATGCCAAAAATCTACTGCTACTTTTCGTACCATTACTTTTGGACTACCTGGATATGTATATATTTTTGTTTATACATAACTTAGTGTAATTAAATTATAAATAGTTACGTACCGTGAAATTTTGATGATGAATAAAAATTATTATTTTGTATTAATGTATAATTGACTATGAAATTTTTTTCGAAACTCTTCAGCAAGTGAGTGAACTGTTTGGGGATAATGTATTGTTTTTAGGTGACTTTAATGCTAGTACAGATAGTAAGAAACTTATTGTTACAAACTTTGCTAGTTTTTTCGGCTACACTCAATATAATGAAATACTAAATGTTAATGGAAGAATTCTGGACTTAGTTTTTTCGGATATGAAGTGTGAAGTTTCACATGAAGGGGCGCCTTTGGTAAGGGAAGGCCTACAGCATCCTTGTTTGTTTGTTGATATTTCTTTGAATAGTTCATTTAGGTCATTTGATGTTTGTAGAGCACCGAAGATGTATAATTTTAGAAAGGCTAATTACGTTGCATTGTATGATGCACTGCTCGGGGTTGATTGGTCTTTCCTGTACAACTGTCTTGACTGCAATGAAGCATGTGATAAGTTTTATGACACACTGTATGGAGTGTTTGATGCATGCGTACCTGTCTATAGGAATTGTAAATATAACTACCCTGTGTGGTATAATGATCAGATTAGAGCCAATATTAAACTGAAACATGAGCATTGCTTAAAGTATAAAAGGTGTGGTTCAGACTATAATTTGCAAAGGTTTAGGGAATTGAGAATTTTGGTGAAGCGTCAGATTGGCAATGCATATAAGAGGCATCTGTGTGACACTCAGCAGTCGATCACTGAATGTCCTAATAATTTCTGGTCATATGTAAATGATTAAAAAAAAACGCACAAGAATACCTGGTCAGATGTATTATAACAGTGATGCACTAACTGGCTCACAACAAATAGTTGATGCGTTTGCTGCATTCTTTGGTAGTGTTTATACACCAGCCGGCAGAATTGACTTGTAGAGTAATGCGCTGACTCAAAGCCTAATCAGTATTACGTCCACCTATCTATAATTACGGAGGAAGAGATACAGAGAGCTATAAAAAATTAAGCAGTAAAATGACGTCTGGCCCAGATCAGATTCCGTCTTTCCTTGTAAAAGACTGCGCTGGTGTTTTAGTTGTTCCACTTTGCTACATATTTAATTTATGTTTGAACACTGGTCGGTTTCCTGCGATCTGGAAGTTAGCATGTATATGCCCCACATTTAAGATTGGTGATGTATCTTTGGTCATCAACTATCGTCCGATAGCTCTACTCTGCATTTTTGCCAAGATCTTCGAGATGGTCCTATACAAGGGTATCTACAACTCTGTGAAAACACTGATATCACCCTGTCAACATGGATTTGTGAGGGGTAGGTCAACTGTCACAAACTTGGCTGTTTTCACTCAGTGGGTCTCAGACAGCATTGATGCTGGGGGTCAGATTGATGTTGTCTACACAGATTTTGTGAAGGCTTTTGACCGTGTCGATCACTCTGTCCTTTTGAGGAGGCTTGCATCGTATGGATTCAGCGATGGCATGTTACGTCTTTTTGGGGATTATTTTAGTGATCGTGTTCAATTTGTTAGCTATGGCGGGTTCAGGTCCTCTGAGCTCATTGCTACTTCGGGCGTTCCTCAGGGCTCTAATCTGGGGCTGCTATTGTTCCTATTATTTATCAATGATTTGGACAGTAGTTTATGTGTGCTGAAACTTTTCTATGCAGATGACTTGAAGCTGCTTATGAGAGTGATGTCGCTGGATGATTGCGTTAGACTGCAGGAAGATCTAGACTTGCTTTATGAGTGGTGCTTACAGAATGGATTGGAACTAAATGTGAGTAAATGTAAGGTCATGACTTTCACACGAAAGCTTTCCCTGTTCAGTTTGAGTACACTGTGGGTCGGTTGGTGGTCGATCGTGTGGAGACTGTGAAGGACTTGGGGGTCCACTTTGATAAGAAACTGCCGTTTGACATTCACATCAATACCATAGTAAACGAGTGTAACAGGTTTTTGGGATTTATAGTGCGGAACTGTGGGTCGTTTACATGTTTTGGTGCTCTCAAAGCTTTGTATTGTGCTTTTGTTCTTTCCAAGTTACAATATGCATCTCTTGTTTGGGGCCCATATTATGGTGTGCATATAAGCTCACTCGAATCTGTCCAGAGAAGGTTCCTAAAATATATGTGGTTTAAGGAAACTGGGCGTTATCCGGAGAGGGGGTTCGATCATTCTGTTTTGCTTAGGCACTTTGAATTCGTCAGTTTGTGTAAGCTAAGAAGAGTTGACTTAATCAAGTTTTTATATAAACTGATACACAATGTCATTGATTGTCCGGAATTATTGGCGCAGATAAATTTCCATGTTCCCAGGATAAGTGAACGGCACAATATGTTATTTTATAATAATCAGGCTAGGACTGTTGTTATGTTAAGATCTCCAATATATGTAGTGTGTGAAACTTTTAATATCATTTGTTCACGTAGTGATATATTTAGAGACAGTTTGTGTACATTTTTGCATAGAGCTATTGAAATGTTGTAGTTTTAGGTTTGTTTTTGGATTAATATTTTGTTACTGTTAATTTATGGTAATCTCACTAATTAGTTTGTAAGTGTCCTGTAATTGGTCCTGTACTTGGTCTGTTGGACACAATAAATTATTATTATTATTATTATTATTATTATTATGATGTATCATGACGTATAAGATTATAAAATGTAATAGTGTAATATAAGATAATGACTATGAATAAATAAGGTGACCCACAAGTCATTGGACTCATGTATCATAATAGTTCTATATTAATTTGTTAAAAACTGTGTAATATATAAATAAATAAATCGATATAATTGTTTATATTTAGGACACTTCATTATGTTATTTGGCTCTACACCCAAAGGGGCAGTTTCAGTTAAGAATTAATAAATATTACTATTATTATATGGGCGTGTCAGTGAAAAATATTATCTTAATTAACAAATTGGTAATTCCTGTTTCTCCATTTTTGTAATATGCCTTTATCATAATATATGCATATACTTACATTTAAAATAACTTCTGTGTTTAGTTTTACCCCTAACTTCTATACAGCAAATGTAAGAAAAACTTATAAAATGTCTTCTTTAATTTGCTCAGGTTATGATAGGATGTGATATAAAGTGGCCATCAAACACAGATGCAGTATATCTTCTTAATACTTGCATAAAGTATATATTTGACAAATAATTATATACTTAAAAAACGTTTGAAAAAGTTTTGCTTTGTTTCTTGTAAAGACAACAAAGTTTTGTTTATATTTCTTTCTTTTCATCACGTAGAGAAGTTATATTTTACTTTCCTTTTTTTTAACCTTTTTTTTGTTGTTGTATTTCTGATACCTAGTAATGTTTTCAGCGAGATCAAGGACAGGCTTCTGGCCAGCCTATATATACACAACCAGGTAGACGGGTGAGTTGTCATTCTAACTTCTTTTTTTGTATATACACATAAGTTTTGTAAACTGTTTTTGCAACTTTCAGTTGTGCAAGATACATAAAAGCCATCTTAACGACATTTTTAGTACCTACTTACCCAATCATTGACACTCAGCACCTATAGTATTTTCTATCATCCTCCTATTTTGTGTATTGTATTCCTGCATTTAATTTTACTCACCTAAAAAGAGTATCAGATTGTAGCAAAATCAGTGTGTATGGCGAGCTCCATTTTCAGTGGGAGGTAGGCAGGTAGGGATAGCTGTATATAGCATTTAAAACTTACCGATTGTTAACAAGTTATGTAAGATATTAATTAATTAGCTTATTTAAGATTTTTGAATGAATTACACAACGATAAATAGTTTTGTCAACTTTTTCATGCTTTAGTTTTGACGTGAAAAAAAATTATTATTTGACAATTTTTGACCCTAGTCAATAATTGTACCCTTCAAAGTGTTAGAGAAATGCTTCATAGTTGATGATAACTCATAAAAAAAGTTAATACTGCATAAAAAATGTATGCCTAGTTTCTCTCTTGCTACAATGTTTTAAGAACACTTGGAGAACCCAAATTACCACAACACATCTTTTTAAAGACATGAGATCGTTTCACTAACAAATTTGGCGTCATCAGAGGATGAAAAATTCTAACTACTTTACTAACATCACCTTTTATACTGTCATCCTCTGATGACGCTAATTTTGTTAGTGAAACTATCGTCAGGTTTAAAAAAAGATTTGTTGTGTTAATTTGGGTTCTCCAACTGTACTTAAAACATTGTAGCTATAGGCATAAATTTTTTTTTGCAGTATTAACTTTTCTTTAAAAAGGGTTCTTTAAAAAGGTCTTTAAAAAGATGTGTTGTAGTGATTTGGGTTCTCCAAGTGTACTTATCAGTGCTCATTACAGGTTTTAATCTTCACTTACTGTACAATGTTTTAATTTATAAAAAAAAGTCTGGACGCAGCAAATGCGTTATGGAAGTGAATTTTCATAACAATGTTTTTAATAGCAAATGCGAGCAGACATCAATCTGATTACCGATATAGCCTTTGTAGTAGAAACAATGTACTATATTTTATCAAAATAGCTTACCGTTTAAAAATGTGCAAAGATTTTCCGAAAATAAACAAATGTTGGTTTCCTAACCAAAAAAAACTTACGTTAGTATCAAATTGGGTTATCGAAATTTGAAGGATTTAATGAAAATTCGCTACCAAAATGCACTTACTGCGTTCAGATTTTTTCTTACAAACATGCATCATATTTTGATTTTAAAAAAGAAAAAATGCATTAACGTATTTGTTCTACGAAAATTATAGACCTTTATACCATAAACTTCACCAAACCTACAGCGAAAGCATCAACTTAACTAAACCGACAGCCAAAGCATCAGCGAAAGGGTCTATTTGAAATGAATTTTCTGTAAAACTTGTAGTAAAATAAAGGGCAATGATGGTTGAATCTGAAACTTAAGGGTTCGCAGAACACTCTTCTTGCAACGTTTTCTTTTCACAATCCGTATTTGTTTCACGTTCTTTGCCTAAACATTGCCAATATTGACGTTTCAAATTGCGAGTTTGACGTTTTGAGGAAAACTCCAATTTTTTTTCTTTAACTGTCCGTAACTTTTTTGTCTTTAAACTTAGAGTCCTAAATTTTGGTACATGGTTCACTCTTTATACTACAAATACGCGTACCAAATTTGGTTGCCCTTACTTTGTTATTTCCGAAGATATTATTTTTTTTATTTAGAAAGAAAACACTAAATTTTCCGGGAAATCTTCGGCCGATTTCCCTGGCACTCGCAAAAGTATGGTACTCACCAAATTTGATCGAGATCGGCCCATTATTTTTTGAGTTATCGGTGTGATTGATATATGTTCTAGGAGGCCTAATTAGCGCTCATTTGAAGAAATTTTTTTTTAATTGAAAGGTCGGGATCTCCTCATTAGTGAATTTTTTTAAAGAAACTTCACTAATATGCTAATTGGTGAAACCAAAACATACTATTTTGAAACATATGTCTATAAGTGGTTTTGTTTGCTGTAACGGTTATAAACTGGCACTATTTGTACATGCAGAGCTTTTCTAAGTAGTATAAAGATGCTGAGTGCTTCTAAACAATGACCATGAAGCAATATTCCATAACTCAGCTTGATAAGAACCACAATACTACATGGAACTGATCGAATGGGTAAAGAAAATATGAAAGGAAATAATCCTAAGGCCTCAATTTGCCTAATTTCCAGATTTCACTAGAAATCATCTCTAATGTCTCAGTATGCTCAACCCTAGATCTGAAAGAGGTCTGCCTGCCACTTGATAGTGTGGTGTGATTTATAATGGCATCTACCTGGTTTGTTATCAGAGTCATTAGTCAGGTTGGTTGTGTCAGGTACTGTAGTAATGGCATTAATGAGATAAAAGTACTTGTTGGGTTCATACATATGGTTGTAAAAATGTATTAATTTATTAGTCACCTTGCTTGTTTTCAATGGAGATATAATAGGTTTTCAGGTACCCGTGAGTTGAAGACCATCATCTCGCTTGTTTAAACAATCGGGAAGTTTTGTAATCTCTACCGCTTCACAGATTATTCTATTTCTGAAGTTGTAGACTGATTCTGACTATGGTTTTGGAACTGTCGAAGTATATTTTGTACCATGTATAAATATGATGCATGGCCTGTGTTAATGACGAATCAGATTTTCTATTGTGGATAAGTGTTCATTTATCCTGTGTCAGTTTCGGAACAGTGAACTTCATAAACACCATGGAATTGGTTTCGAAGCGTATCCTTGCAGGTTTTTATTCAACTTGACAGTTTTTGTTCTATTGCGACAATTGTTTTCATGTTTGTGTTCTCAAAATTAGTTGATTTTGTTGATGACTAAAGGTCCCACAATCGAACTACTACTTTCCAACCTGCCCTTATTCATTCCTCTAAGCAGTAGGCAGATTGATGCCTTAGAGTTCCTTTTCCCTCATAATTTCTCAAGGTCTTGAAAATGGCCCCACGACAGGAGTCGAAACGTCGAGTTTCAACAAATTCTGGACGTGGTTCGACTCAAGGATCAAGTATTCATCACACTTATGAAACCTTTCCAAATGAATATACATACCTAAGGTATGTGTAAGAGATACAAATGCCCAGTTTCACAAAGCTTGATTAATTATTTAACGGCCGGTTAGTTATTCAGGGATTTAGATGACCAACCACAGACTATAATTCGGGTTCTTGCCATGACAACCAAATATTTTGAAGCTGTGATTGGTCGTCTGAAGCCCTGATTAACTAACTGTGTGTTAAATATTTTATCGAGCTTTGTGAAACTGGACAAAAGTTTGTTAGATTAGAGTTGTGCATTTATAAGTTTGGTAATCTGGCGAAGACACATCTAAATTATGTTTGATGGTTTCTGAAATATCCTGAAAAACTGAAAGTCACGATTTTGTTTTTGTGGCTATAATTTTTTTGTTTCCATAGATCTTTGGGTGAAATTCGAGTTTTAGTATAGCTAGCGTAGCTTCACGTAGTGATGGTGTCAGATTTTTAATATCTGATATGATTTTCAAACTGCGATAGTAAACTTTTTCTTATTAATGCCATATTGGATTTGTTCTTGATTAAACAGAAAAAGAATACACATTCACCAGTGTATACTTGGCTAAGCTCAAAATAACTCAAAAAATACTTGACTGAAACTAAACCTGTCAATTGTCCTGATTTTAGTGAATTTTCGTAGAAAAAATTTTTGCAAATGAGCGCGAACTAGGACCCCTAGAACCCATATCCGGGGTTAGTTTCAATTTTTATATGTTTATATATATATATATATATATATATATATATATATATATATATATATATATATATATATATATATATATATATATATATATATATATATATATATATATATATATATATATATATATATATATATATATATATATATATATATATATATATATATATATATATATATATATGTATCACACCGATAACTCAAAAAATAATGGGCCGATTTTGATAAAATTTGGCATGTACGTTTCTTTTGTAAATAGCTTGGATAAGTTCGTTAGTCAGGAAAATCGGACGAGGTTTTCCGGGAAAATTTTGAGTTTTCATTCGAAAAAAATTCTTATCTCAAAAAGTAATAAGCCGTTTTTAATAAAATTTGGCATGTACCTTCCTTTTGTAAATGGCTTTGATAAGTTTGTTAGCCAGGAAAATCGGACGAGGTTTTCCGGGAAAATTTTGAGTTTTCATTCAAAAAAAATTTTTATCTCAAAGAGTAATAGGCCGATTTTGATAAAATTTGGCATGTACCTTCCTTTTGTAAATGTCTTTGATAAGTTCGTTAATCAGAAAAATCGGACAAGGTTTTCCGGAAAAATTTCGAGTTTTCATTTGAAAAAAAATTTTTATCTTAAAAAATAAAAATTCTATGATAACCAAATTTGGTAGGTAGGTTTACGATATAAAAAGTAAACTTATACACCAAAATTTAGATTTCGATGTTACAAGAAAAAAAAGTTATAATAAAATATTTTGTGCCAGATCGTTTTTATGAAAATTCACTACCATAACGCACTTGCTGCGTCTTCGACTTTTATTAATATTATTTAAGTACAGTGCCCGAAATTAACATTTACATGTACATGTGACAAGTCCGAATATCCATATGTAAATTTGAAATGAAAATATTAAAACATGCAAGACACATAGTTGAGTGCTTAAAGTCTAATGACTGATTAATACAGACAATAGAGAATTTGTTTCTGCATTAAATTACAGGAGTTGTTTTTTTTTTTTTTGATACATAGGTTCAGAATGACGACGTACTGAATATAAAAACACAAAATCCCGGAAGTGCCGCCATTTTGAGGAAAACCGTTTTGGTCTATATCTCCGTAACTGTGCACTTTAGGCCAAAAATGGTAATGACCTTTATTGTAGATAATTGCATTTCTCATTTTTTTGTTAAATAATTTTTTTTGTATCACTCACCGTTTACAACTTATACGACTATTAGCATTCATTTATTGACTTTTTTACCTATATCTTTGTTAATAATTGTTTAAAAAATAAAATGTTTATAACTTAACTCTTCAATCGACAAATTTCCTACAATTTTTACTTGAAACTTTTTTTTCTAAAATTATTATTAGTGCATTTTCTTTAAAAAAAAATTCACTAATGAGGAGACCCTGAGTTTTGAATTTTGAAAAAAATATCGAAATAAGCGCTAATTATGCCCCCTAGAACACATACTCGGGGTCAGTTTATATATATATATATATATATATATATATATATATATATATATATATATATATATATATATATATATATATATATATATATATATATATATATATATATATATATATATATATATATATATATATATATAGGGTGTTACTTAATGATAGGGCGTAATTCCAAGGGCGCGTTCCTGAACAAAATTCAAGTAGAAAAGTTCATATAAACATGTGTCCTGAAGAGTCTGGTTTTCAAGATACAGGGTGTCAAAGTTTAAAAAAAAAATTAGTTTTTTATTAATATCTTAATGATTCTTTTGCCCATTTTGTTGAAATCTGGCAGGGTTATTCACTGTAATAAGGCGCTAAGTTGGCACTAACTAAAAGATAATTATAAATTCCAGTGGCGTCTCGAGAGGCAGTCTCACGAATAATATTGACTAAAAAAAAATGTACGCTACTGAATTTTTTAATTTTAATTTTTTTCAGATTAAGCACCTAAAAATAAACCTTTTTTGCCTCTTAATATTTTTTCGTATATTACTTCCTTTTCGAGGAAAAAAATGAAAACGACTTCATTGCATGTCGAATAATTGTTAAAATGAAATCAAGTTAATTGTGAGCGTTGCTAGAAAACGTTGTTTTGACATTATGAGCATAATGTTTTTGACTTTCTGTGACAGTTTGTTATTATTTTCCCTCTGGTCAAAAGGTTAATTGTGCTATTAAAAAATGGTAAATAACTATTCTAATTTGGAGATGACACAAATGCATTTCCTTTATGGTCTTGCCAATGGTAATTCGGCGGAGGCCCGGCGGCTCTATCAAGAAAGGTATCCTGATCGTGTCCTTCCAGGTAGACAAATATTCATAAACATTCATCGTCGTCTGACTGAATCTGGCAGTTTTAAACATAATACCTCTGACGGAAGACCTCGTACAATTCGAACTCCAGCAGTTGAGGAGGCTGTCCTACATGCGGTCGAAGAGAATCCTGCAACTAGTACCCGAAAAATAGGTAGGGAATTAAATATTTGCTATAAAACGGTATGGGAAATTTTAAGAGAATCCCTGTTGTATCCTTATCACGCACAAAGAGTTCAGGCACTTCTGCCAAGAGATTTTGAACCGCGTACGCAATTTTGTAGATGGTATCATCAAAGACTTTTAGAAAATCCTCACTTTGATTCCATCATTATGTTTACAGATGAAGCCCATTTTTCCAGAAATGCAATAATTAATTTTCAAAATAATCATAACTGGGCCCAAGAAAATCCTCATGCTATTACAGAGACACAGTTTCAGGAACAATTTTCTGTCAACGTTTGGATCGGTATCCTAGATGACTATTTGATTGGACCATTTTTTTTACCACAACGTCTTAACGGACAATCTTACAGTCATTTTCTACAAACTGATTTGCCACTGCTTCTTGAAGATGTCCCTATATATTTACGTCAACAACATTGGTTCATGCATGATGGTGCTCCTGCCCACTTTAGCATATTGGCTCGTGAGTATTTGAATGGAGCTTACCAAAATCGGTGGATAGGTCGTGGAGGACCACAATTCTGGCCACCTAGATCGCCTGATTTAAACAGCCTAGATTTTTATTTGTGGGGGCACCTAAAAGCATTAGTTTATGTTACACCAATCGAGACAGAAGAACAACTAAGGAATAGAATTGTTGACGGATGTGAAACCATACGTAACACTAATGGAATTTTCGAAAGAGTTCGTCGCTCGATGAGAAGGAGAGCACAAGCCTGCATAGAAGCGGGAGGTAGTCATTTCCAACATTTTTTGTAAATAGTTATTACTTTTCGTTTGTTAGATTTTTAAAAATGGCTTAGAAATAAATATTCTGAACGATCACAATTAACTTGATTTTATTTTAACAATTTTTCGACATGCAATGAAGTCGTTTTTATTTTTTTCCTCGAAAAGGAAGTAATATACGAAAAGATAATAAGAGGCAAAAAAGTTGTATTTCTAGGTGCTTAATCTGAAAAAAATTAAAATTTAAAAAAAAACTCAGTAGCGTACATTTTTTTGTGAATATTATTCGTGAGACTGCCCCTCGAGACGCCACTGGAACTTATAATTATCTTTTAGTTAGTGACAACTTAGCGTCTTATTATAGTGACTAACCCTACCAGATTTCAACAAAATGGGCAAAATGATCATTAAGATATTAATAAAAAACCAATTTTTTTTTTAACTTTGACACCCTGTATCTAGAAAACCAGACTCTTAAGGACACATGTTTATATGAACTTTTCTACTTGAAATTGGTTCAGGAATGCGCCCTTGAAATTACGCCCTATCATTAAGTAACACCCTGTATATATATATATATATATATATATATATATATATATATATATATATATATATATATATATATATATATATATATATATATATATATATATAAACAGATAAAAATTCAAACTGGCCCCGGATATGTGTTGTAGGGGGCCTAATTACACACCGATAACTCAAAAACGAATGGGCCGGTTTTAATTAAATTTGGTAAATACCTTCCACTTGTAAGTGGCTTGGATAAGTTCGTTATCCAACAAAATCGGCCCAGGTTTTCCCGGAAAATTTTGTGTTTCATATCTCCGGAAATAACAAAGTAAGGGCAACTAAATTTGGCACACGGTTTTACGTCATTATAGGTAAATTACATGCCAAAATTCAGGTCTGTAGCTTCAAAGACAAAAAAGTTATAGTCATTTAAAGAAAAATAAATTGGGGTTTTCCTCAAAACGCCAAAGTCGCGAATTAAAACGTCAAAATTGGCAACATTTACGCAAAGAACCTGAAACTAATATAAGCTATGGAATGAAAATGTCTCAAGAAGAATGTTTTACAAAGCCTGAAGTCTTAGCTTTAACCGTCATTGTCCTTCATTTTACTAAAATATTTCCAGAAAAATTTGGCGATTGAAAAGTGCAACATTTAACGCGTTATAACTTTGAAAATATTGATTTTAGAAAAAAAAGTTTCAAGTAAAAATTGTAGTAAATTTATCGATTGAAAAGTTAAGTTATAAGCATTTTATTGTTTAAACAATTATTAACAAGGATATGGGTAAAAAAGTCAATAAATGGATGCTAATAGTCGTATAAGTTGTAAACGGTGAGTGATACAAAAAAATTTATTTATCATAAAAGATGAGAAATGCAATTATCTACAATAAAGGTCATTACCGTTTTTGTCCTAAAGTGCACGGTTACGGAGATATAGACCGAAACGGTTTTTCTCAAAATGGCGGCACTTCCGGCCTCCTAATTTGTAAGGATTTTGTGTTTTTATATTCAGTACGTCATTCTGAACCTATGTATCAAAAAAAAAACAACTCCTGTAATTTAGTGCATTATGGACAAGAGTAACGGGCTCCTCTATTGCCTGTACTAGATAGTCATCGGCCTAGCCTAGATGTAGGTAACTGAGGCAAAATCCACAGGCTAGACAGACCTTTTTGTTGTTCCCTCAGGGCTGGTCCGCGGCCTTGCCGCCCCGATAGCACCGCAATAGACAGACCTTACCTGTGGGAAATACATACACCCGATTGACTACCACTCGATAACCGGATTAAATATCCGTCACTACGATGACGGATTGATGCAGATGAGCAGATTTTATTAGCACAGCCAGCAGTAGAGGTTTTAATAAATATAATTAAATTGAAGTTATCTATAACTGCGGTTTATTACCTAACTGATTACATAAATTATTAGTAGTAATCTTGGTAAAAATTTTCTGGATTTTGGTGTTTTTGGTATTAATATTAGGTTTGTATAGCCGTTACTCTTTTAACAGTTTTAAGTAAACACTTGTTATGAATAACGCCTGAATCAGGTTCAATTGTCAGCTCTGGTGTGTATCATTCTTATCGAACGGTAAATATGGATAATTTAGTCTATGTGCAATTTGCGGATCAGGTACGGCGACATACGCTGTGCTCAGGGTTTAACACCATTTGACGAACGTTAGATTCAAGTTACTGGTTGACGAAGTGAAGGGGATGGGACCATGGTTCTATCGCCTCTGCAAATTCGCATCCGACTGCTGCTGAGATGACTGATTTTGGTATTCTCAAGACTTACTACTGAACACTGATTCATTTGATGCTTCTCATTTCAATGGTATAATGAAACAGCTACTGTCTATTACGACATGGTTACACAGGGTGATATAAATATTCAGAAAAATAATAATGTGATTAAAGCTCACGAGCAAACTACAAAGTGTATCTCAAAAGTTAAGATACTAAAGACCGAAAATATTAAACTACAAGAACAAGTTACGTCTTTAGAAATTGAACTTTTGAATCAGGACAGTCAAAAGGTTTACTCTGAAATTAAAAATCGCATTGGCAGAGAAAATAAAATGATTATTTTCGGATTATGGGGAATAGTTTCTGATGAGGAGAGGGCAAATTATATGTGTCCTCATTCATGGGCGACATTCTTTTGGGAATTATATTGTTGACACGAATTGGTAGGAAGAGGGCAGATAAACTGAGACCCCTTTTGGTACGTTTAGCGAATAGTGGGATGGCACAGTCTTCTTGACGCTGGGTCACAGCTAGACAAAAATAAATATACCCTAACATAACTATAAGACATGATATGACATGATCAAAGAAAACAAACTGAGCTGAATGTAAGAAAATAACTGGGCCGAGCGAATTTAACTATAAGGTACACTCGTAACATACTGAAGATTGTTTCGACTATAACATCCACTGGCAATATCGCAGCAAATAAACGTGCAAAGAGTAAGATAAATCCCCGTTGAGACCTTATAAAGCTTTGCCTTGCATGGATACAAATAAGTGAACCTAATATCTGATTTCATCTCACAGAACCCATACAACAGCATATGGAGTATGGGAGCCCTGCCTTGGTATATCTTGTTGACCATGTCATGCTGAGTGGTCATAGAATCTCACAGTGGCATTGGTAACATTTCTAATCCGGGAAATATGTACCATAATATTTGTGAGTGTATCTACAGTTGCTGACAGGATTGGCCTTTGTCTATGATTGGAAGCTTGGGAAGCTTTTTATGAGACTGTTCATTGTGTGAATAATATTACCACTATACAACTGTTTCATGACAGGAGACATCCTTATTTGGATTCACAGTTTGCCTTAAGTGAACTTGACTCAAACATGGCTTCTTTGCAATGTCTTTCCAATTACCGGAAAATTGGTACCTTTATCTTTTCTCACTTTTTAATAGATGCTTCAAATCTGAAATGATTCCAGTTGAATAGACAGTTTTGATACTTATGGTGCTGCATAAGAGTGGTCATGTGTGTGTTTGTTTCTTTAACGTCGGCCTATTCCCGCGACTATCGCCAATCACCGACACCAGGGAGCAGTTTCACCTCTCTATCCTCGCCTTTCTGTAAGGAGAGTAGGGATCTTTTGGACACGGAACTGAAGGGCGGAACATGCAGATATTCAACTTGCTCAAATACAATGTCACATCCTCAGTTGATGTTAATGTTACAGTATGTACTGAAAAAGTGAAAGGAGAACCCTTGGATCAAACCCAATACCCTTCGCTTCAGAGGCACACGTTCTTACCACTGAACCACTGAGGCTTTTAAAGAGTTGTCATTTGGATGTTTAATATCTATCGTGATATTACCTTGAGAAAGTGCATCCAGAAAAATCCCAAATTTTATCAAATCTGCTCCAAATCTGGGCAGATGAAAGCGGTGTATTGCCTGAATGTCAATGTGGTTTCAGACCAGGAAGAGGATGTACCGACAATATTTCTACTTTGTACACCATTATTCAACTCCACCTATGTTTTAAGGGTCATAAAGTCTATGTGGTGTTGGTCAATTTCAAAAGAGCATTTATTTCCGTGAACCACTTTTTCTCTGGAATAAACTATTTGCACTCTGCTTGTAATAAAAAATCGTCTGTGTCCTGAAATCGCTATATAATAATGAATCCTTGATGATTAAAGTTGGAAGCCGCTTAGCTAACCAGATAAATGTATCTGATGATGTTTTGCAGGATGAGCCTTTAAGTCCTCTTCTTTTTGACCTTTTTTATGGCAGATATCGATGACTATTTCTGGTGCAAGGGTGTTTCTGGATTAAATGTTAATGGTAACCTTGACATTCCTATGCTACTGTATACGGATTATAATCTCCTGTTTGCATGCATATCAAGAGAAGAATTCTAGCCCAGTATTAAAAAAGTCTCGACGCAGCAAGTGCGTTGTGGTAACGAATTTTCTTTAAAATGTTTTTACTAGTAAATGTTTTTCTTTGATGAAAGCAGGCATCAAACTTGGTTGCCTATAGAGTAGAAACAATGTATCATATTTCTTCGAAATAAATGTATTGTTTGAAAATACATTTTTCAAAAGTCTGGATGCAGCAAGTGTGCTATGGAAGTGAATTTCCACTAAAATGTTTTTAATAGCAAATGAGAGCAGGCATCAATCTGATTACCGGTATAGCCCATGTAGTAGAAACTATATTTTATCAAAATTACTTGTGGTTTGGAAAGATACAAAAATTTTCCGAAAATAAACTTTAATGTTGGTTTCCTAACCAACAAAGCTTATGTTAATAGCAAATTGAGCTATTGAAATTTGAAGGATCTAATGAAAATTCGCTACCAAAACGCAGTTACTGCGTCCAGATTTTTCTTCTTACAAACGCATATTTTGATAAAAAATGCAAAAATGCATTAACGAATTTGTTCTACAAAAATTAGCTAAAAATTATAGAGTGTTAAACCATAAACTTCACCAAACCTACAGCGAAAGCATCAACTTAACTAAACCGACAGCCATAGCATTAGAGAAAGGGTCTATTTGAAATTAAATTTCTGTAAATATTTTAGTAAAATGAAGGACAGTGGCGGTTGAATCTAAAACTTAAGGGTTCGCAGAATACTTTTCTTGCAACATTTTCTTTTTACAATCCGTATTTGTTGCACGTTCTTTGCCTAAATATTGCCAATTTTGACGTTTCAAATTGCGAGTTTGACGTTTTGAGGAAAACTCCAAAATTTGTTTCTTTAACTGCCCATAATTTCTTTGTCTTTAAAGCTAGAGACCTAAATTACAGGGTTCACTCTTTATAATACAAACACGCGTACAAAATTTGGTTGCCCTTACTTTGTTATTTCCGGAGATATAAATTTTTTTATAAAGAAAACAAAATTTTTCGGGAAAACTTGGTCCGATTTTCCTGGCTAACGAACTTATCCAAGCCACTGGCCAAAGGAAGGTACTCACCAAATTTAATCAAGATCGGTCCATTATTTTTTGAATTATCGGTCGGATATATATATATATATATATATATATATATATATATATATATATATATATATATATATATATATATATATATATATATATATATATATATATATATATATATATATATATATATATATATATATATATAGATCCTCATTGGCGCATTTTTTTTAAATTCGCTAAAACAGTGGGTGCAGCGCGAACCAAGTTATGACAAAAGTTATGTGCTTTTCCCGTTTGGGGTTCTGCTAGACACGAAAGCCTAATTGTATATTACGATTGTGCAAGATTAGTGTGTTTTAGTTTCTTTAACGTCTGGATATTTCCGCGACTATGGCCAATCACCGACGCCAGGGAGCAGTTTCACCTCACTATCCTGGAAATGTTGCCGAACCCCTGACTTTCTGTAAGGGCAGGGATCTTTAATGTGCCCAACATTGCATGGGCACGGGACCGACGGCTACGCCCCTCCGAAGGGTGGAATGTGCAGACATTCAACTTGCTCAAATACAATGCCACAACCTCAGTTAATGTTACAGTATGTACTGAAAAAGTGAAAGGAGAACCCAGGGATCGAACCCAGTACCCTTCGGTTCAAATGCATACGTTCTTACCACTGAACCACCGAGGCTCTCAAATAAAGATTAGAAACAGAAAAAAAGTATTTCTATTTCGAGGTATGTTTTTCTTCATCTTGCACATTTCTCCAGATGACGGCGTCTGTCGTATCCAGAGGCGCTCAGAGTAGTAGCTCGATTATTTCTATTATAGCCAGGTCAAAAATTGATTGCTGGCAAGACAGGGTTAGACTGTAGGAGTCTATTGTTCTGTGCCGTTGGCACAGTTCTTGTGTAATCTGCGCTATTAGATATCTTAATATTACTGAAATAATTCAGGTATGCTTTGTAAAGATGATCTTTTCGTTGTCAATATATTGATCTGATTATATGGTGAGGCTGGAGACTGGCTTGATAGCTCTCTTTGTTGGTTTCAAGACATTGTATTGTGTGGCTCGAAAAGCTCTTAATGGTGGGCTTGATCTGGTATCCAGCTGCTTGCTTCGATAGGTTGAGGACTGTCTCAGTGACAGCCACTAAATACAACTAGCCTGTCCAGATTGGCTATTTCTTGAATTATATTGGCAAAGGTTTATGTGTGCTGAGGCAGGTAAAAGGTAGTCTCTTCGATAGGTTAGAGTCCCACCGGACAGAGTTATTTGGGTCTGCGTGCCCCAATCCCATTGATCAGGATAATTGTACAGATGTGTCTGTTATCCAAATATTATTTAAAGTTTACAAAGGTGTGTATTTCAAGATTGACACTGATGCAAACTGTTCAATTTGTAACCTGCAGGAACCTGAAACGTTGGGGCAAGCGCTTTTTAGAAGTCCCACATATAAACCTGCAAGACCTCTTCTGCAGACAAGTTTGGAGAACCTAGTAAATATATTGAATAATCAGGATGGTCCAAATATAAAAACCTTAGGTTTCTTTGTGGAAAATTGTTTAAGAATACAAGCATTTATAGTAAATGAATACATTTTTTTATGACTTATTTTGGTTTATATCAAAATACATACTAGTTGTTTTTGTAGTTATGAGTTTCGGAGCAACTTTCGTAGATTCTAAGGATTATTGTTTTCTTCACTCTCTCTCTCTCTCTCTCACTCCCCCCCCCCTCCCTCTCTTTTTTTTTGAAGTTATTGTAGACTAATAGGGCCACTCTTGATCTTGTAATAGAACATTTGGTTTTAAAATCAATAAATAAGAGTCTCGGTGGTTCAGTGGTAAGAACATGTGCCTCTCAACCGAAGGGTGCAGGGTTTGATCCCAGAGTTCTCCTTTCACCTTTTCAGTACATTAACATCAATCGAGGTTGTGGCATTGTATTTGAGCAAGTTGAATGTATGCATATTCCGCAGTTTGGAGGGGACGTAAAGCCGTCGGTCCCGTGTCCATGCGACGTTGGGCACGTTAAAGATCCCTACCTCCCTTACATAAAGTCAGGGGCTCGACAATATTTCCAGGATAGTGAGGTGAAACTGCTTTCTCGCGTCGGTGATTGGCCATAGTCGCAGAAATAGACCGACGTTAAAGAACAAAAATAAAATAAATATTATTATAAGCTTCAGCTTATTTGTATGGCACATAGTATGATTATATAGACAAATAATTTATACTTATATACTTAATTCCTATAAAAATTCACTACTAAAACGCACTTGCTGCGTCCCGAATTTTTATAACTTTTTCTTTGAACTCATTTTGTAGCAGAACCGTAGGTAGCAAAATACAGCTCGCTATCATTTCTAGAATAATTGTACGCTGTATGTCAGAACTGTATCCCCACAACACTATCTCGTATGTGACAAGAAAGTGAACATTTGTGTGACTCCAAGCATGCTTATGTGTTTCTTGTTTAGAAGTCCCCGTCCCGCAAGCCATAAGCTGAGTTTTAGCTTTATTATTATAAAAATTTTTGGTTATATATGCTATTTCAATTTTAATTTTCGGTTAGAAACTCAGCGAGACATTGATACATTTTATACCAATTTTAAAATGTTTAATTACTATTAGAATACATATTTACAGTAGATTAGCTCATTATTTAATTTTTAGACCTTTAATTCTTCCTCTATGAATCCAGGTGTCTTGAAACAGCCCTATGTTTAAGTTCCATCCAATAGACATTCTTGTAAGCACACTTATAGCTGCTTTGGAATGTTGAATGAGATTTTTGCTTCCATGTGTGGCTTTTTGTCTTCCCGTTTGGATTTTTCTCCCATCAGTTGCCATTTTTAGCATTTTTTGTTGCGTTCAGGGTTTCCTGTCGACTTTATTTTCAAAGGGGCTGTATTCAGTTATTTTTTGGGGGGTTCTCCTCTGTCCTTGAGCAAATGCTGCTCTGTGACTCGAGTTTTTTCTCTTAAACCGCTTAGCTCCATTCTTTCCTTTAGATATGTCTTGCCGAACCCGAGAGCTTCCTGCAAAGGCTTCGTTGCACCTGTAGCTGTTTGTTGATCATGAACACAATTGTCGAGTGAGGCCTCAACTATAAAAGATGAACTAAACAGGAGTTTTCACTTTTCTGTTTACAATTTTTATTTATTTTTGTTTTTGATACAAACACAAAAAACTTTAAAAAAATTCTACTAAATGTCTCCTCCTCTCAATCTATCTCCCTGGAAAAGTCTAATCCAAAAACTGTCTGATAGACATTGCATGACCAAGAGCCCCATCTTTTAAAAAAATCAGATTTCAATCTTGGGGATTGCCATATTGTTCAATTTTAGTTGTTAAAGCTGACAAATTTAAAAAAAACATTTATTAAGCCAAATTTCCGCATAAGAAAAATAGTCCCACGATAAAAAATTTCTATCTGCCCATTTACTTTTTCTAAGGTATAAACTTACTAAAAGAAATCCTGCATTGTAGTCAAACCAATATCCGCAATTATGACGATTAATTAATGATTTGAAAGAACACTTCAAAGAAACAGATATTAAAAAGGGCATTTACATTATCCTCTTTATTTTTTATTTTTTTAATGCCCCTTGGATGCTTGTACAAGAAACACCTGAAATATGTGCCACTCTTTTGGCACTGACAGTCATTTTTCACAATTTTGTTAAAATTATTTAAATAGAAGTCAGATTGTAAAGATTGGTAGTTTTAATTTATAATCGGAAAAATTGTTGAGAAATATAACAACATATATAGATCACAAAAGGAACAGATAATTAAAGTTATCTCACAAGGGTCGATTTTAGGACCACTTTTATACATTATATATACAAATGACTTACCAGAATTAGTAGATGAAAAATTAATATCGTTTACAGACGATATGTCTATTATCTACAGAAGCGACACTGCAGATGAACTGAGAAGAAAAATTGAATCATCTGTTAATACCCTAAATTCATGGTTTTCAAATAACAACTTAATAATGAACATTGGCAAAACCAAATTAATACATTTGAACTTCAAGAAAAAAAACGAGGAGTTAATACTCACCTGTAAGTCAAATATATTAAAATCATCAGAGTCTGCAAACTTTCTTGGAATATAAATTGACCATCGTCTTGACTGGAAGAAACATATTAACTCCATTGCCAATAACATGTCAAGATATATATTTGCACTGAGGGCACTGGCTACGATAACAAATAAAAATGTAGCTATAATGGCATATCATGCCTATATAAAAAGTAGAATACAATATGGCATCATATTTTGGGGGAAATCTACAGATGTAAGCAGAATTTTTGTACTTCAGAAGAGATGTCTCAGAAGTATACTGAACTTGGAACAAACAGCAATCTGTAAACCATATTTCATAAGGGAAAAAATACTTACAGTCACATGTATATACATTTTGAATGCAGTAATGTTTATAAAAAACACAGGGAACTGTTTAAGGAGTGTTTACGTACACACGAGCATAATGCTAGAAATAAAGAAGATCTGAACAGCCAAAGACAAAACTTCAAATATTTACAAAAAAATGTACATGACGCCATCATACAAATTTATAACCATATACCTAATGAAATAAAAAAATGCAATCATTCGACACTCAAAACAAAACTGAGAAAAATATTAGAAGAGAAGGCTTACTATACTGTTGATAAGTACTTAGCTGATAAAACAATACAAGGGGAAAAATATGGTAGATAATCAAATTTTAATCCATTTTATTTTGTTTTATTTTATTTTATTTGAATTTATTATTTTATTTGAACTTATGTATTTTTTGTTTGTTTGTTAATTTGTTACTATTTTGACAAGTTTCACACCCATTAGGGGTAATGTATACATGTTGTGTGAAACAAATAAAGCATTATTAAAATGTTCGGTAAATATTGATTTTAAAATAGCAAAGGTATTCTATTAAAGCTGTGTATGAAGTTTCATGTTAAATGTTAGAAGAACTAAGTAGGTAAACGGATTCATTTTATTGTGTTTAAAAAATCTGCAGAATGTGCTTTAAGTATATTACCTTTAAACATTCTGCGGACTGTGCTTTTAGGTATATTACCTTGATATATATCTATGAATTTACTACTGCTGTAGTACTTAAATTAGTTTCCTTATTTTCAATTTGCCTTTGCTTTTGGTACCTTTTTGGGTCCCTGTACATCCTTAAAAAAAAACAATATATCACTAGCTAGCTAAGCTGAGAATGTTGCATGTGTAACACCAACTTTCTTTTTATAAACAATATTTACCTATTCATTCGAAGTGTTCCAATGAATTCAGTAGTCTCTGCTGCACTAGCTACGATTTTCACAGAAAATTTCAAGAAAGCAGCCTTTGATTCATACAAAAACATAAGCCTCGCCGCTGGTTACAATATGTTTATCATGTGTTTAGTATCTGGCCATACTGTAAAGAATCTTTGGACGAAAAACTTTGCTTTACCTTAAATGTAAAAATCACAACAAAAAAACACTTTTCTCATACTGTTTACCGAAAACTAACTATTACTATCCTTTACTTTAACAGTGAATCCCATTATCGCCCAACTAAATTGACATATAGGAGAACTAAATCTCATAAAGTATGCATTACTACAAAACGAATACCACATACAAAGAAACATTAGAGACACTTAAAAACTAGGTACCATAGTACGTGAAGACAGGCTCCTCCCAACAAAACAAAGCTTTATTGGCATATATCCAAGGTTTCACTGGCAAAATAGATCAAATTCTTAGAATCGGCAACATTAAACCCGTCTTCGTAATGGAACAAGAATTTTCCGGTCTAATAAAAACTTCCAAATGTACAATATTAAACGAATTTCGTGAGTTTTATGAAATTCCTTGTTCTGACTGTTCCACAAAATAGATTTCGACAATACCAAAACCACAGTCCCGGTTTACAACCTCGGAACCAAAATTATCCATGAGGCTATCGAGATTAAAAAATGTCCCGATTGTTTACAATATCTATTGACCTGATAAAGACTCTGATAAAGAAACAACTACATCTTACGACCCTATAAACATAACATTATCAAACAACAGTCATATCAATAATTGCTCTGAGAAGGTGTAGATAAATGAGTGGTAAAAATTGGAGAATGAACACCAGTATGATCGTATAGATTTGCCTAAGGGTGTTAAGACCCATGATAAGATGTGGTTTAGTGATGTGGTGGACGAAAATGCAGCAGACGTAGCAATCAAACTGGTAAGTGGGGTAAACGCTAGCTTACCAGTGCACCACAGGGGCAGCATTTCATCTTATACAAGAAGCTCACTCAGTGGTACATAGGGTCATGTAAAGTCAAACACTGATTGGCCACCAGCACGAAGAAGAGTATCAGAAGGTATGCTTCAGGGAACTGAAGATAGAACCAATTCTGGGAATTTGCGTTTACAATATGATCTCTTAAATATAGCTTTAAGAAAAATTTCAATACAGAAATAGCAGAGGGGGAAAGATGGATAAATGCCCGTCTGGCGACAACATAAATAGTCTGGTACACCCAGAGAAACAGAAGTCTAGGAGAACGCAACAATATTTCAAACCAAGATGGCTGCAATACAATGTTGCATAAAACAAAATATTGAGCAAGATGTGATGAGCCAGTATACTCAGGTAGCCATGCAGTGCCTAAGCCACTGGATTCCATGGAGATCAATTCAAAGATAGTATGGGGCTGTCCGACAACCCTAATGGAGCTAGGAAATCAAAACAAAGTGACACTAGAATGGGTTCTCAGCTCAAGAGGGTCCTAAATGGAATGATAAGGCAGAATTGTCCAGACCTGGTCGCAGATAGATCCCGAACCTTTTTGTGGTCTAGCATGGTCGAGCATAAGATCCATTAATGAATGGATCCGCGGAAAACACTGGAATGATGAAAAAACTTTCCACTACAGAGACAGTCACAAAAGTAGTTTATAAAAGAATAAAGAAAGACCTGCGAGGAAGGAATAGAAATCCCATTCAGGTCATAATAGGTCTATCAACTGGACTCTGTCACCTCAATAAGCGCATGAGCCAAATTAGTTTAGGAGACGCAACACCTCCTTCATCTTAATCTAAACAGCTGTATTTCTTTGAAGTCTAGAGTTGAACATACCGAGACCCCAAACAATTTCCAGTGAGATCTGGGGAGTAGGCAGATTTAGGTCTCTGGCTCGATTTGGAAAAACCCATCCTACGCTTATCCCCCCTTTAAAGAGTAGATAGCTTGGGGCCTTAAAAGGCTTCATTTTCTATATTTCTTGGGAGTCGACATTTCAACAATTTTTAAGTTCCTAGCAGAATGAAAAAGTAAATATGGCCACTAAAAATATTTGCTCTTCCAAGCGGCTCACAAGGGTATAAAACTAAAGATTTTGTATGATAAACATTTCTTTAATATAATAGACAAACAGTCTTTACTTATGTAAAAACTGGAACCTGTGATGAGCACTGATAAGTGCACTTGGAGACCCCAAATCACCATAACACATAACTTTTAGATACCTTTTGATCGTTTCATTAACCACGTTAGCATCATCAGGGGATGTAAAATTCTAAACTAAATTACCAGCTACAAATGTATTTATATCATACCTAAATAGACGAACTAAGCTGAAGGTAAAAATTGTAGTTGGAGACCCATCGTCTGTCTATTGTGTCTATATTGCACGGATGAGGTTGACGAACTACTTTAATCTTCTAGTTGACAAATTTATGAGATGTTATCTAATTTAAAGAATAATTGGCTTAAAATGAAAGGTGCCGCGTTATTTAAGGAAGTTCACGTTCTTTCTTGATCTATATATTTACTATGTGAATATTGGAGACCGTGATGAGCGCCGACAAGCACATCTGGAGACAAACCAATAACTGCCGCACATATTTTTTAAAGCAAAAACGACCGTTTCGCACACAATTTTAACTTTAACAGAGAATGAATATTATAACTAAAATTCCTTGCTAAAAGACTAGAAAAAGCCAGAACATTAAAAGTAAATTTTGTATCAAAAAATGAGATTATAATGCATTGAATATACCAAATGTGTGGTTATGTTGCTTGCCATTGGTGATTGTAAAAATTTTGGCAAATGGCAGAATGTTCAATATTCTATGTTCTATGTTCTGGTTTTTATTAGTATTAGCTACATAAACTCGTCAGCCAGTGGTGATCTTATAATATGAATAATATATTTAATCAATTTTTATGTTTATTGTGTTACGGCAGTTTCTTCCTATTGCAGCTAATTTATCTGCTTCATCATTACAATGAATATTTGTGTGATTTGGAACCCATGATAAGGTGATTTTATATTGTTAGGCTGGAATTCTAAAATGATTTTTCATATCTCTAGAGTGATTGCATAATTTCTAGCTACTGTTTAAGGTGCTCACTAAATATGGCAAAATCCAAGCAGATGCCACTTGTGTTTAGTATTATTAAAGCTTCTAGAATAGCAACATTTTCGGCATTGCAGATGGACATGGTTTTCTGGGTTTTCTTAGCAATTTTCAGATTAGGCTCTGAGCTATATATTCCTATGCCCATGTGTCCCATTGATGGTTCAAATGCAGCATCAGTGAAAATTAATAGGTAACCGTCCCATTGGTTGTTACAGATGTCTCTGTATAGGATGCTGTTATCTACAAATTATTATTTTTTCATTTTCATATGTACATAATTAAAGTTATTTAGTTGTATGTATGGGTCATATTTATAGCGGCGTAACGTTAAAGATGTGTCAATATACAGCCTATGTACATTTATCAGATCTACCGCTTGAAGTAGGACTGTAGGGGTTGGATTTTGACAAAAAGCCACATTAATATTATATTGAGGTCGTAGTTTCTCAATTTCCTCTGTAACTGGGTTATGTCAATGAAACTGATTTACATAAGAATTTTAGTGCCATCCATAGATTTTTGAGTTCTAAGGGCATCTCACGTATGAGTCCCAGCAAGGTGTTAGTATTAATTTTAGGCATTTTGTGTAAAAACTGCAATGCATTAAGTAAATGACAACGAACAATGGATTTCTAAAAGGTTAGAAGTATCATAGGGTCTGCACCCCACCAGGTTCTTCTCAATGCCTTCATTATTTTATCCCCTCTTAAAGCTAAGGTGCATGCTGCATTGATTTGATGATGCCATATCAGTTTTGTGTGAAAGGTAACCCCAAAGTAACGCAGGTTATCTTTCCAAGGTATTATATGGCTATTGATATGAGGTTGGGAGCCACTAAATGTTCCTGCTGAGAAAAATATAAATTTAACGTTTATTAAACGCAATTGGTAATTTGAGTGCAACCTTATTTACGCTCAGTTTCACAAAGCTCGATTAAATATTTAAAGGCCGGTTAGTTAATCAAGACCTATTACAACCAATCACAGCTTCGAAATATTTGGTTGTCATGGCAAAAACCCGACTCATCGTCTGTTATTGGTCATCTGAAGCCTTGATTAACTAACCGTCCATTAAATATTTAATTGAGCTTTGTGAAACTGGACAGAGTATCATTGATTAGAGCCACAATAGACCTTATGGTCGCGGTGGAGGAACCGATATGGACCACTCACATTCAAACCTAATCATTGATTACATGAAATAATCTGTCGCCAATGATACATATATCATCTGCATATTAAATTAATTGTACATTATTATATGGCCCACTTAACAGAGGTATGGTATATCAATTAAATTGTAATGGTGATTCCTGAGGCAGGCTCCTTGAGGTAGGCTCCTTGAGGTCTGCCTGGGACCAATCACCCTTCCTGTTCGTAGGTTTCTATGAAATATTTTTCTATCAAAAAGTATCTGTTTGATTAAGAATGCAGGATAGTTAATCGCCACCAACATTTAATATAATGTATCTGGCTTGAGACCAAAACGCGATGTGATATTCACATCATAAAAAATTCTTGCATTATTACAGAGTGAATATAAGTATTTGGAATGGCATTTGGGGTCATGCATACCCGCAGTGGTTTGCACATTGGTCGAAATGCGACTTCCTGTGACATTAATGTAGGTTAGGTTAGGTTTGTTTGTGAGTGGGCCATATCGGTCCCTCCACCGCGACCATAAGGTCTATTGTGGCTCACGCCTAATAGTTTATATTTCGCCCAACAAAGCCAGCCTCCTGCAGAGGTCGATAATCTTCGTGGGCGAAAGTTGATTTAGCTACCCCGGAGCAAGCTTTATCTTGCCAAAAATCAGGCATCTAGTCCTGTCCGCTGCCGGACAGGAACACAGTGCGTGCTCTGCTGTCTCGTCACTCTCCATACACAGCCGGCACTCGGTCTCCTGACCGACCCCAATACGGTGCATGTGGTGACGCAAGCGGCAGTGTACTGTATACAGGCCGACTAGAGTACTCAGTTGTTGCCTGTTTAACTCTAGAAGTTTTTTAGCCCTTGACTCAGACAGGCCATTTATGAAGGCCTTAGAGTGAGCTAATCCTGGAAGATTTTGCCAATACTGGAATTGTCATTCTTTCTGTCCAGGTCTTTAAGGTGCGTTTTGCTGTGCATGATGTTATCCCTAACACCGGTTCTGGTCCGACAAAGTCTCTCTGGGCACCACACCTGGCAAGCGCGTCGGCCGCAACATTGCCATCATGGTCCGAGTGACCCGGTATCCAGACCAGCGACACCTCATTACAGCTGCCCAGTTCGTTAAGGGCAGATTTACAACTCCATACCGTTTTTGAATTACACCAAGCGCTTTTATTGCAGCTTGGCTATCTGCATATATCTTTATCGATTTGTGTGTACACTGGTTTTTTATACTTTCCCTTGCACACATCTCGATGGCATACACTTCTGCCTGGTGTATGGTTGCGTACTTGCCGAGGCTAGCTGATAGTCTAGCATCGGTGCTGCCCCCATATGCGCGGCTCCTACTCCCATATTGGTTTTGGAGCCGTCAGAGTACCAGCAGAGATCGGCTCTCAATAGGGTCGTTTGATTTCGCTCCCAGTCCTCCCTTTCCGGGAGGACGGTCTTAAAAGACAGGCCTCTACTGATCTTTGTTGGCATCAAGTCTGAGATAATTCCCAGAATCCCGTGACCCCCAATGTCATCGAGGAGTCCGGACCTTCCAAGACTGATCTCCTTCGGCATACTGTCGGCCGTTTGTTTTAGTCTGTACGTTGTCCACCTCGCCACCCTCTCAAACCATATGTGAAGAGGTGGAATATTAAGGAGGACCTCCAGAGCCGCTGATGGTGCGGTGCTTATCGCTCCCGTTATCATCAGACAAGCTTGTCTCTGTAGATGAGCCAGTTTGGCCCTCGCGATACCACGAAGTGCCTTAGGCCACCAAACTATGGCTCCATATGTTATCATTGGTCTGATAACCACTACATAGAGCCAGTACATCTGTTGGGGGTTTGTTCCCCAGTTGTTTCCACAGATTCTCCGGCATGTCCACAGGGATAGTTTAGCCCTGCGGATTACATTCTCTAACGGTATGTCCCAGTTGAGCTTCTTATCTAGGGTAACCCCCAGATATTTTGTTTGTTCCGTAAATGGAATCATTTCCCCCCTAAGAATAGGTGGTTTTAATTTGTCCAACCTTCTTCTTTTGGTAAATGGAACAATGATCATTTTGCGGCATTAATGTAACAAGCTAAGCTTAACATGATATCGTTGGAAGATAAGTTTTGTCTTGCTGTGTCACAAAAACTATTCATATATTGTGTGTAATTAAATGTTTTAACTTGTTGCAGTTTCTTTTAGTCTATAAACAAGTCATTGCTTAATTGTATTAAATTATGTACAATTTTTCTAATTTATATTGGCATTTATATATTATGTACCTTTTTATTTGTAAATAAATTATATATATATATATATATATATATATATATATATATATATATATATATATATATATATATATATATATATATATATATATATTGTCATATGCCACTTAAATATCAGTGGTTACCAGAATTGTCTTCCACCCTTTACTAATCGCACCATGAATTATACTAGTAACCGTGGCTATGCAATCGTTAGTGCCACGTCCCCATCTGAATCCCAGCTTCTTTTGGGTAGTAAGCCACAATAGACCTTATGGTCGCGGTGGAGGGACCGATATGGACCACTCACAATCTGGGTAGTAACATTTGTTTTTGAGCCTGCCATTCTATCATATTTTTGGTCATAGACTCCAAGCTTTTTATAATGCTCGATGATAACACTTACTTCAGTGATGGTACTTGTCAGGTTTAGGAACAGATATCTCTGATACTTTTCACTTTCCCCTTGTATAGTATGTATTCCTTGAAATATAATAGATCTAGTAAAATTTGAATGTATGAAGGAAGTAAAATTTTTAGCATGGAATGTGACACAATCTGTTCTTGGTGTTGTTTCTTTTTTATCTCTTAAGGTTCAAGTTAATTCGGCCATGGTAAAGGGATCACTATTCACATTATGGAAGTAAGGTTCTGCAATATCCGTTATTAGTGAAATTAAAAGGTGGATGAGGGAATGCAACATTTCCTTTGCTAGTGAGTTAGGAATATTCCATTTGATTGTTTACGGTAGTGCTACATTTTTTAATTTACAGACAGTTCCCAGATTTCTTAATATGTGTATCTCTATTGATTTCTCCAGAAAAGTTTCTGAAGCCCATTCTTTTTTTTATGGTTTTACAAGTTTGTGCGGTGTTTTTTTTTAATTGATGTAATTTTCTTATGTTCTATGACTGTTGTAAATATGAAACTCTTGTTTTTGCTGACATATTAGCCTGTGACAGTCTTCATCCCACCATGGTTGCAATTTACAATGAGATTATCTATTTCGTAATTTGGGTATGCTCACACCATTAGAGTTCTGTATCATTTTTATCAGATCATCCAAGTTTTCAGGGTTTGGTGTATATAGGCGTCCTTATATTTTTACCAAAAAAATCGAAATTTCTGTCACCGATATTCCACCCCCAGACACATTCTACCCCCAATTTAATTTCAGCACAGAATAAACAAATACTAAAGCGTTATATTACTAGAGTTTTAACGAAAAAATGTCACTGTAACCACACCATGGGGCGATTTTACCTAAAAACAATCCGAACTGTTCATTTGTTGCATGCTAACTGTATATCAAATTTGAAGACGATATCTCGATTCTTTCTAAAGTTATCGTCGCTACTAACAGACATACAGACTGACAGACAAAAAAACGTTCCAGAATCATGTTTTCTATGTGTTTTAACACTTTTTACGACAATTAAGCGATTTTTTATTTTGTTTATTTCTGTCACCGATATTTTACTTCCACACGTATGGACGATGTGGAAGTAATACCAGTTATCTAAGTTATTATAGGGAGGTGATCACTGTTGCCGGGGTCAGGTATCATGTAACAATCTGCCCTACTACCCAAATCTGAATCACAGAGTGTTAAGTCCAGGGAGCTGTTAATTTCATATGCATCTGTTATTCTTGTAATGGATGCACCATCATTTAAAATTATTAAGTTCAAATTAATCATTATATCTTGGACCAATTGTCCATTGCGGTTTACTAATGCCGGATTCTCACTTGAGATGTTGGGCATTAAGGTCACACACAACAATAACTGATTTTGTAGTTACCTAATATATTAGTTGTCTGAAGCATGGTAAAACTAGATAGCAATTTAGAGGGTTGCATATATTTACAATGGTTATTTCTCATAATTGTATAATTTCAAATTGAAATTTGGTGAGTTTTCGAAAAGGAGTGGAGGTCACAAACAGTAACATGATTCCACCGTTACCATCATCGCAGCCTTGTCTAGCTTCATATAATAACCAGACAGTCTAGACTTGTCACCAACTTTGAGCCACGTTTCAGAGAGGGCAATAATATCTGGATTCTAATTTTTAACTATGCGATTTAAATTTTCTTTGTTGCTGGCAATACGCACATGGCAGAACTAATATCCAACTAGCAAATTAAATAACGTCTAACATTCTGAAACTCATTAAATGACAATGTTCTTCTTACATGTATGTATTTTGTTGACCATGTCAACTTTGCCAATAGGCCTATGTTATATTTATCTATTCTTTTCAAGTTTTATAAACTATTTGTTTAGCCGAAAGGAACTAGTTTTATGAAAATTCGTTACCTTAAAGCACTTACTGCATTAGACGTTTATTTATAGTAGCCTTTAATCTTTTAGCATAGATGTGCACCACACTCAGCATACAGTGTTTAATGTATCCTTCTTAATTAGTTTTCATCAAAAAATATTTATAGCAGTTATATCTTTTTGTTTATTTTTTGTTTGTTGTTGTAGGAGGACGTGTCTGACTTAGAGGCGGGCGGAGATTCGCCAACGAGGGCAGGCGGTGGTTCACCTCCTGTGACG
Organism: Tillus elongatus; assembly: GCA_964006375.1. Taxonomy (NCBI): domain Eukaryota; kingdom Metazoa; phylum Arthropoda; class Insecta; order Coleoptera; family Cleridae; genus Tillus; species Tillus elongatus. The sequence continues at coordinate 51,979,590 of OZ023270.1, forward strand.
TCGCAGCCCTCTCCGAAAAAAGGACCGAACGCGCCCGTTTTCGCCATGCCACCGCCTTCTTCAAACATAGGTGAGAGCACTGCGCTCAATCAGGGAGATATGCCCATATATACAACAGGTACGCCACTCGTGTAAAACACGGCGAATTCAGTCAGGAGATCTCTGTGAGCGTGTATCTACACATTTGCAGTACAGTGAAAATTTAGAAAGTGATAGCATATTTATTTCGATAGCAAGAAGTCAGTCTTTAAATAGTTACGAAAGCATAAGTGACAAACTTATAATCATGATTTTTGTGTGTAGTATAATCAGTTTTGTTAAAACGAGTCGCTTGAATTTAGAACTTTTATCATAAGTGTGTGTAAACAATTTTAAATCTAAGATTCTTGGAAAACTTCAGGGTGGGTTTCTCATACTTAGTTTTAATACGAGTTACCCTGAAAATAACTTATATCCCGTATAAGGTAGCGATACCACCTAAAAGAGAGCGTTAAAGATGATTGTGATTTTATTTTATATATATTTTTTGTCTCACAAATGAAACCCCTCTATATTCCTTATTTTTCAGACTGCAACCCCAAAGTTTATTTTGAATGTTGAATCTGACACTTATATTGTTAATGTGCAAATGGTTCTTAAAATATAACCTTTAGATCTTGTCCTTGTTTTTTTTTTACATCAAAAAATTATTGACATTCCTATTCATTTGTCAATGCTTTTTGACTTTCTTTGTGATCACAGTAGAATAATAATAATAATAATAATAATAATAATAGCAGTAGTAATATATTTGATTAAAAATTTAACACAGCGAAAGGTACACTTCACCATATCAAACACGATGAATAATTGTCAGAAAAAAAACTGCAATATATTTAGAGAAACATAACAAAATGTTCTAATATTTAACCATATAACAATAAAAATACAGCAATTAACCTTAAAAGAAATAAATTTACATATCAGAAAACTCTTTAAGAAAATAAGGTTCAGTGGCAATTAAATAGTTAAGTAGATCTTTTTAGTGAATTTTCATTAAGACAATTGTCGTGGGTGGGTGGGTGCGTGCGTGCGTGCGTGCCTGCGTACGTGCGTGCATGTGTGTATCCAACTGATAACTCAAAAAATACTTCACTGATTTGGACCAAATTTGGGAATTACCTTATTTTGCAAATGGCTTGGATGACTTTGTTCATCAATTTTTTTCTTAATAAATATATTTTTTTAAATGCAATATCTCTCAAATTATCTAAGTAATTGAAATGAAAATTTACAACTTAAAAGAACATTGACAGTCATCGTTGTGTACCAATTTTCAAGTCCTTTGATCAAAGGAAAATAAAGTTGTTCGAAATTAATAATGAAATAATCCTCGACATCACTTCAGATTCTGTAATGCAATATCTACAATGTTGGACAATGACAGATAACGTTATCTGTACTGCTATGCTATTTAAATAAATCGTAGATAAAAATCTAAACAATGGAAGTTATTGCAAGATGTCAGACTGGATAACATTGCGAGAGATACGAGAGGGACGCCATCTAGAGTTGTCACGACAGCTCTAGTTTACACAAAATTTTATAGACAGAGCTGTGTACAATGTACAATCAACTAACAATTTTGTAAATTGTCAGCCTTGGACCATTTCATTCCTAATACCGGGACAAAGTTTGCGTTCAAAAGCGCTAAATTTTAGCATGCTAGTGTATACTAATAAATAAAAAATTCAATGACTGATTCAATTTGTTTAAAAACAATCTAGAACGAAGTTTCATTATGTATAAATAGTAAGCTTCCCATTCTCCACGTTCACGGTATTTAAAATTAAAAGCCCCCCCCCCCCTCTCTCCCTCCTAGTTTCATCCGACCATACATAGCTATTTGTCACAGAGAAGCGTGTACGCTTTGCGCAACACACAACCTCGAAATCGACTCCGCTTATGCTAATTGTGAATACCTTATTAGGATCTTATAATATAAAACAATTAGGTACCTATATTCTAAGGTTAATACAAATAGTAGGTAAATAATAACTCAACTTTTAATTTTAAAATAACTTTAACAAAATGACTGCAGTAATATATTATGATTGTAACATCCAATGAAACAAATATGAAACTGATAGGTAAACTCCATCTAGATTGTAGATATTGTATGTATTACCTAGTGAACTTTATGCAGAATTCGCTGGTAGGTATTACAGGAAATATACCTACCTGAAACTAATAGAGTAAGTACTTATAATATCTAGGTAGGTACTACAAAGTACATACATCCCTAGTTAAAATTATATAAACAGATGTTTGGGTTAAATTTTAATTTCATACATTTTAATTTCAATATTTTGTATTGTTTATATTTATTTCATTTATGGATACAGCAATAATAAATAAGTGTTGAAAAGAGTTTAAGTGCGTTATGGTAGCGAATTTTCATAAAAATATTTCAAATTTGTGAGAACCCAATTTCCCATTAACCCTCCGGCGCACAGTGGGGCAAAAGGCCAAAAAGCTGGCCAAAACTACTAAAAATGAACCAATTTTTTCAAAACTTGGTATCGGGGGGTTTTTTGGGTTGCTGATTACGAATCTGAGATCCATTTTATTAAAAACAAAATGGCGGCTTCAAAATGGCGACCGGAAATTGTGAAATCTACTCCGATTATGATAAAATTTGACATCTGGGGGTTTTTTAGGTTGCTGATAACGAATCTGAGATCCTTTTTTCAAAAACAAAATGGCGGCTTCAAAATGGCGACCGGAAATTGTGAAATTTACTATGATTATGATGAAATTTTGTATCTGGGGATTTTTTGGGTCGATGATTGCGAATCTGAGATTCATTTTATTAAAAACAAAATGGCGGCTTCAAAATGGCGACCGGAAATTGTGACATTTACTATGATTATGATGAAATTTTGTATCTGGGGATTTTTTGGGTCGCTCATTGCAAATCTTATATCCATTTTATTAAAAACAAAATGGCGAGCGGAAATAGTGAAGTTAACTCTGATTATGATAAAATTTGATATCTGGGGGGTTTTCAGGTTGCTGATAACGAATCTGAGATTATTTAAAAAAAAACAAAATGGCGGTTTAAAAATGGCGACCGATTGTTATAAAATGTACTCTGATCATTGTGAATTTGGTATCCGGGGTTTTGTAGATTCCTGATTACGAATTAAAAGTCTTGTAATTGTAAACAGGATATTACTTACATCAAACAACATATACACTTATTGATCAGTGGTGAAATAATATTTATTTTTAAGTTATTTACATGTTTAAATACTATTCGTCGTCTGATGTGAGCCCTTTCTTAAGTAATGAGTTCGCATCACTAGTCAGTTCGGATTTCTTTTTAGTTGGTAATTTACGAACACTTGAAATGTAGGGGTCGGAGTTTAGAAGCATACGATTCATTAAATCGGTCATTGTTGCAGTTCGACTTATTTTCCAAGTGTAGTCTTGCGTGAATTTCTTAATAAACTTATTGCAAGCTTCCTGGGCTTCTTCAGACATCATGCCTATTGGAAGCAAAGCCGAACCAATGATATGTGGCCCATGAATTAACAATTTATGTACCATAGTCGGCATGTAGTACCACGGATGCAATCGTACAAATAGTTCTGCTGTTTCGAAAGCATATACATTTGAAAACCGCGCGTTACGTGATGTTAAATGAGGTTAATGCTGAATTGTCCGGCTGCTCGAGCCATGTGCTTATTTCGTCAAAGATGCTGCTAAATAATTGCTCGATTTGGCTAAATTTTCATGTCTTTACATAGTGCCAATGACGTGACGTGTCATTCGCTTTCGAATAGCATTTTCATGGAAAAACCTCATCTCATTTCCAGGGTCGCAGATGGTCGCAGCTAAATTTTACATAATTTACGTAAAAATGTTTAAGAAACAAGTCTGAATGGGTCTCAAAGTGGGATCTAGCGAGAATTTTTTTAGCAGGCTTATTTATTAAAAGACTTTTCGTAATAGTTTATTAAAAATATAGCAATGTTTAAACATTCATAAACAACAACAGTTTAATAATTAATAAATATTATTTACTAAACTTCATTCTACTTACCTTGCTGAGGAGAATCCATTTCGTCGAAAGCTATTATTTTTTACATCGCCACAATAATTCACACAAGAAATACATAACTTTAGAGCGCTCGGAAACATGCGTATAGACGTACACTGCAACGGTCGCCATTAAAGTGGTGCTACGAAGGGTGGGGGGAGCTGGGCTACTCTCACCCGAATTTATGTGTGGCCGGGGTCCCCTACTAGTAAGTTATCGCGTAAAAAGTCCCTAAATAAAACATTGAATTTTCGGGTTTTGGCCAGCTTTTTGGCCTTTTGCCCCACTGTGCGGCGGGCGCGCTAGCGGCAAACAGCCGCAAATCTGAATTTTACTGTTATAACTTAAATATGGTTATCCTTCTTATATTGTGCATTCAAGTATTCGTTGTTTATGGTGTTAGCATGGCCTACCGACAGATTTCGTACAATTAGTTACTTTCCTTCAGTTGTTACAGAGGCAAGGTTCGAAGCAGGTAGAATTTGCAGTGTGTTTGCCACAGCGCGCACTTTCCTTCAGTTGTTACAGAGGCAAGGTTCGAAGCAGGTAGAATTTGCAGTGTGTTTGCCACAGCGCGCCCAGCCATGTAGTCTTATTCATCGCAAAGTTTTTCATAAAATTGTGCAGTGTGTTGATTGGCGTCTACTATAATGTCCCTATTAGCATACATACTTCAAATTTGTGAAATAAATAACAAGTTTTTATTAAAGTTTAGGTCACGTAAATTAACACCATATGAGTTAGAAAAAGCTTTAGAAGACGCGGTTAGTAAACTAGCTGAAGAAAGATTAGTCCAAGAAAGATTAGCCGAAGAAAAAACTAGTGAACAAAGGGAGGCGCCTGATTATGAGTTTAATAGTGATGGTGAGAGTGGAACAGACATAGAAGAAACGAAAGCACAAAACTTGTACATCAGCGATTTTGAACAGTCAGCAGAAGAAATCGATGAGGTCTCAGGCGATGTCGAACCAAGTTAACTTGAAGATAATTACCGTTTTTTTCATTGGACGCGATAATGAAGCACTTTGGATTAGCAAACCTGTTTCGGTTGGAAAAACCAAAGCAAAGAATATTATAAAAATATTACCTACGCCAAGACCTTCTACACTTTCAATTTTGACATTTATTGTGGAAATCAAGTATATGATATCAAACAAAGCCGAAGATATTGTGAAGAGACTAGTGATACCAACAGAAAAATCGAAAAGAAATGTTATTACAGATAACTATTACACAAGTTATCCTCTTGCACAATATTTGTTAACAAAATGACTTGAAACAGTGAAGAAAAAAAAAAGAAGAAATACCTTCAGATCTCCAGCCAAACAAAAATAGAGATATACAATCGACACTGTTTGGCTTCCAAGATGATGCTTGTCTAGTTTCAACTGCCCCCCCCCCCCGCTGTTTAGAAAAAAATATTTTCAGAAATATGCTTAGAACCCCTTCTGGATGCCCAAACCACAAGAAGAATTTCTTGCAAACAGCCCACAAGAAAGTTACGGGACCAAGAGTTAATTAGGGGGGCTGGGCAGAGAAGAATATAAAAAGGAAATGTCAGCGGAAAGTGCGAAAAAAATAGCTTAGTTGGACCTCTTTAAGCTGCCCTTATTCCATTTTGCAGCTATAACTCCTTAAAATCCTGTTTACAGTGTGCAGAACCTCTATATTCACCGCAGGTCCCGTAACTTTCTTAGGGGTTGCTCCAAAGGAATTTTTCTTGTTTACATTGTTCTTGTTTATGCATTGAGGGTGATTGTAGGCGTGCAGAAGGGGAAGGAGAACCCCCGCGATGAAGCAGCGAACCAAGATTTTCAATTTATGTTTAAATTGTTCTCATTTCATTTTTAAAAACATTTTCGAAAAATGATTTGAGGTTGCCTTGTTTGTCAGTCTTACATAGTAAGCTGCAATATTTTATCATTTTCGAAAAGTATGGATACAGCAAACGTAAATAAGTGTTGGAAAGGGTCTGGGTGCAGCAAGTATGTTATGGTAGAAAATGTTCCTAAAAATATTTCAAATCCAATAGCTCAATAAATTTCCCATTAAGCTAGAATCTTCTATCTTGAACCATAGTAATACCTATGTAAACGCACTGTGGGTACTAAATTAAAGAAAAATAACATAATAAGCTTCGCGGATAACTACAAATTTGGTTTAAAAAAACTTTTTAGTTGTGGATTGTTTGCAAAAGTGGATGGGTTGACTAAAACAAAACTATACAAGGAATTAATAAGGAAAATACCTGCCATATTTATAATTTAACAGGTACATTCCCTTTGTAAATAAATAAAAAAATTTCTGAAAAACTTGTCGCTTTAATGAAATTTGTAACACATTTTTTTAAAGACACTTGCAGTACTTTATATCTAAGACCAAATTTTATTATTTTTTTAGCTCCATATAAAATATATATTTTTTTGCTAACTGGGACTCTAAAACCGATCTCCAAGGTCCATTTAAATTTAAAGAATTAGTTTTAATAATATATCTTACTAATAGTGTACAATTCTTATGAAAATTCACTACTCTAACGCACTTGCTGCGTCCCGATTTTTTTGTAATTCTCTGTGATTGAATAAAATAAATACTAATTCCCATGTGTAGTTGACTCCTTTTGTACAATGTCAAACGATATGTAGGTACTATAAGCTCCCTTCATCTCGTCCCATAGTTGTCAAATTTGTACTCTTCGATCAACTCTTTATTCTTAAAAATATATAAGACTATCTCATAAATCAAAATGCTATGACCATAAGTACGTTAAGTTTAACAAAAATTCCTCTACAAGATTCCAGTGGATTCATATTTAACATTATGACATTGTTTGATCTTTTTTGAATAATAAAGATTATATCAAGATCAAGACTACTACCCTAAATCATGTTACCAAACCTAAATAATGATTCAGTTTGCCAGGTATACCATCTTTAAATATCCGGTTTCATAATGTACATATAGCAAACACTGCTAAATTTTTTACTTAATTGAATAATATGTACTGGTCAACTCAAATGTTGATCTATGTAAATAATAATAATAATGATAATAATAATCATTATTAGCTTTAGCTATACAATATAAACAAAACAAAAATTATTACAAAAATCTAATCTACCGCCTAAATATAATTACATTTTATGTAGTGAGTACACTTTCCTTTGAATAACTTTGCAGTTTCTTACATTAGAAGGTAAGTTATTATACAAACAAACCTTTATGAAATAAATCATTATGTTCTCTTTTTGTGTTAACAGTTGTAACATAGAAATTGTTCTGTTGTCTGGTGCTATGCTGGTGTATATCACATACATATCTACAGTTTTCTAGCAAATGTTCAGGTACCAATCCATTGCACGATTTAAAAAATTTCCTCTGTAGTAGCTCAAATTATGCACCATTAAATAAGTACAAAATCGTTGCACAATTATTAAAATGGCAATGTGTAATCGAATTATAAATAGTTCTTCTAGTCCACCCATCCAAATTTTTTCCTATTCTTCCTAACAGTCCAACTTTTTTTGACACTTTTTTTGTACCAAATTCGGTGCGTTAAGTCATTAATCATTAATGAAAATAGAATTGGTCCTAAAACTGTTCCTTGTGGAACTCCAAACCTAAGACTTTTGCTCTCTCATGTTACATCTCTCAAAACCAATTTTCACCAATTTTTTCAACAAAACGCCTCTATGACTGTTTCAAAGGCTCTTCGAAGGTCCATAAACACGGCCACAATAATTCTTTTCATTTAATGCACTTTTCCAGTTAACCGATACATATTGGAGAGTTTTTATTTCTAAAACCAGCTTGTTCTTTCACAATTATTCTATTTCCTTCAAAGTATGCCATTAACTGTTCATAAACAACTAATTCCAGTAACTTTTCATAACATGGTACCATACTGCACGGTGCTACTCACATAATACAGTATTCGATACCTTCTCTATTGGAATCACTGTTAAGATTTTCCATGACTGGAAATCTTCCATTTTCTAGATTCGTCTTTACCACTGCCAAGAATCTGTCTCCAATGCTTTCAAAGGCTAGTTTAAAAACTCTAGAATATATACCATCAACACTACTATTTTTATTATTCATGTTCTTTACAAATTTTTTTTTATCATGAACTTCTAATTTTCTGAATACATCAAAACAGGAATTAGCAATATCCATATATATATATATATATATATATATATATATATATATATATATATATATATATATATATATATATATATATATATATATATATATATATATATATATATATATATATATATATATATATATATATATATATATATATATATTGTTTTTGCATTTTTTTTTGATTTTTTTTTTTTGACAAAGTTTCAATACTACCTACACAGAACTCATCATTACATTACAGTCCTGCTATATTCTTTTTTTTTTCATCATTTACTGGTTTTTCATCAAAGGCTATTTATTTTCATTTGTCTTAATTTCAACAACATTTTTAAGCCTTTTCCATAAATTTACTGGATCATTCTGAACTTGTTCAATTTTATCAGCATATTATTTTTCTCTTCTCATACTAGTGTCACAACCCCATTTATTAATTGCTTGAATTTTGTTCATTCTTGAATTTCTGTAATTACAGCTTTTTTGTACTGTTGATCTCTTTAATTTTTGTTTTTATACTGTCATTCCACCAGTCTTTTGTTTGGCTTCTATTCATAGTTATTTCGGTGAGGGGTGTATGTTTATTTAATACGCTCTACCAGTATATTTACATCAGTCCTATCATAAGGCCATTCTCTATCCATTAAGTCTAACTGAAACTGTAGTTCATTTATATCTCTGTAGTTTCTAATGTTCTTTTTGTAGTACTTATTAGTGTTAACTTTTGGCAATGGCAGTGTTATGATTGAGTAATCAGTAATTCTTGGAGTGTTCTGTAGTTCATATGTTAAAGATTTATCGTTTGTGATTATGAAGTCAATTATAGTTTTTGTATTTTCAGTAACTCTAGTAAATTTATTTACTATTTGATAGTATCCTTGTTGATTGACTGTCCTTCGAAGTTTATTTGGATAGCATTCATTACTGGCCTGATCCAAATTAAAATCACCGACAATAATAATTGTGCAGGTCTTATTAGCAACTTCTTCAAATAACTTTAGTATCTCATTTATGAAGACTGTATCGCTAGAGTTGGGAGAATATAATACTATATCTTCTATAATTTATTCTAACTTCAACTCCTATACACCATATGTACATATCCACAGATCCAGATAAAATCTCTTTGAAATTAAGTGGTTCAGCAACATATATCATAGGCCCACCTGTATGTCAACTATTTGAAAATGAAGAGACATGCGATATCCCTTAATATTTATTTCAGATTCTGCCAAATCTTCAGTAACATGTGTTTCGGAGAGACATACAGCCATGGGTTCCCATTCACTGATTATAGATTCTAACTGAATTTTAGTTCCATCTGCGATTAGACTTTTAATATTTAGATACATAACATCACCATTAGTTAATTGCTATTCACAGTTAGGTTTTGTTGGAAATTGCATTTTGTCTTTTAGTTGATTGAAAATTCTGTTATAAGATGAACACTTTTGTTTGTCAAAAGCGTCATGACCAAATGACACATTAGGTATTCTTAATATTTCAGAAGTGTATTTTCAGTTACTACATCAATTTGTCTCTGCGGTACAGTTTTCTGTGCTGTGCTCACCAGAACATTCTGGACTGACTTCTTTTTGGCTACGACATTCTTTAGCCATATGACCATATTTACAGCATTTAAAACATTGGACTATATTTACGTGATCAAAGGATTTGCAATACTTGCAACCAATATACATTGTCTTCGACTGATTTAAGCATTGATATGTTTGCAGATCAACTTCTAAAATTAAGTGATAACTGATTTATTTTTTGCTTCATATTTATTTAAAAGTTTTATATCTCCCTTTTCTACCCTTAACTTATTTTGTAGAATTATTTTCTCTATTAAAACCTCTTCATCATCTACATCATTCTTATTCACATTAACGACTTTAATTCTTGGGTTTTCTTGGTTAGCTGGGACACTTCATATTCGTTTTTTAGTTTATTCTCTACATCCTTTCCTATGTTTTCTGCTGATTTTTTATTTTCACAGCTGATGGTAACATCACCTCCCTTTGCATGTTTATTTCCTGTCACATTCGCTCCAATTACAAATGGATCAATTTTTTCTTGAACTGCTTCACGTGTTGACATACTTTTCTGTGAATTATTTTTTGGTTTCACCACTGACATTCCTTCATCTGACTTTAGAACACCACTAAAAGTCTTCTTCTGACTACATTCTTTTTTAAATCTTCCAGCTGACTTCAAAATTTCTATAATTCTATTTTGACTTTTAATTAAATTATTTGTATCTTCGATATTTGACCATAATAGGTTATATGTTCCAAATTTTAAACATTTATCACAGAAAAATATTAGCACTCCGCTTTCTTTCAGTTCTAACACTTTTACTTCGCTTGCTGTTAAATTTCCACATGTTCTGCAAATAGAAGACCCACATCCATTACAACTAAAGATTTCCTTTCTTTTCACTTGTTTGCAGATATTGCATTAAATTTTTTAACAAAGAAAACTTAGAACAGTTCTAACCATGTGATCAGTGTACATAACCTCATATTCATTTGAATAATACCTAAGAATTTGATGTACTCAGTTGGATCTGTACTACTAAGCTGAGTATGAAACCACTCCTTCATAATGTGCTATGGCTTGATTCATTTTTTCATTTTAACCTTAATAGTAAATTAGTATCATCAACATAACTAACAAGGTGATGGGACGAATCCATAATACTAGCTAAATCATTGATAAAAACAACAATACTGACTGACTCACTCTATCTGCGGCTCGAGTATTTATACTGCCCATAGAGAGTCTAGACTTATTTACATTGTTTCATACCTGTCACTTGTGGTTCTTTCTAGAATTTTATATTATATACTTCCAGAGCGTTCGCTGTTACCAACACACTTTACAAGATGCCTGTGACGATAGAAGTCACAGAGTTCATAAACGTAATTCTCATAGAGACGGGTGTGACACTTCCCCCTTCTTACATTCGACCATCCCAGTCGAATTCCGACATTTCTTGCTATGGCGTAAACCTGTGCATATGTACCACCTTCATCTTACTATTTGGTTTCCTTTGAATGCGTTAGATAACATCATTGATCCGTTGGACTACCTTGTACGGACCTTCCCATAATTTCTGTAGTTTTGGTGAACCTCCCTTGCATTGTACTGGTTTGTAAAACCATACCCCATATTCCTCTTTAAAACCAGCCGAATTAGCTCACACGTTAAAACAGATCTTCACGCGGTCGCTTTCTACTTGTATGTGCATTCTGACAGGACAATGGATGACTTACCTTGTCAATATGTCGAAGCTCTCTTTAAGCGAAGTTCTTACACTGCACAGGTTCTTCCGCACAATTGCTCTTGTCCTGGCGTATTTACTTGCACAGAGATCTCTGCAGGCCCTATTTTTCCCATCGACATCAACTCTGCTCCAACCATTGTGTTCACTGGCGATTTTCTGGGTTCGCTTCACACTTACATGGTCCATATACCCCTCCTCTTGTACTTCTCTCACAATAACTGTGGTGTGGTTTCCTCTCTTAGTTCTCTTTACTGGAATGACACTTTCATTGCAGACATTAATGTCTGAGCGATGGTTACTGTCCTTAGCCTCACTTTCTCCCATGCGCCAGACTGTGGTGATCTTAGAGCCCAACATTCGCCTCGTATGTGTCCCACCTTGCCGCAGTACCAACAACACAAGGCATTTAAGCGGGGAGCTCCAATTGGGTTCCCATGAAATGTAGGCTTCGTCTGGTCTACTATTTTCTTTAGTAGCTGCATGACCTCGGATGAATCTGTATTATTTTCTTCTCCGGCTTTAAGACTGCGCACCCTCACATTACTTTCTGACGCTTTTCTTTGCCGGTTCAAACTCCAAGGAATGTGCCAAAGCATCATTCAAGTTTTTGTGTGGCTATCCTATGTTGGGTATTTACCAATACAATATGCTTGATGTCAATAAAAATTAGCAGCGAGAGCTGGTTTAAAAACTCCTTGGGGTAGTTTAAGTGTATGAGTCTGACAACGTCGGCGTGGAGATGTTGGAGACTTTCGCCAGATTTCTGACGATTGCTCAACTAGAATCAATACAGTGGTTGTAAATGCTGGTCACCAAATCTTATCTCTACTCGATGTCTAATGCTGTCAAAACTCAACGGTCCTTCCCTTGGAGTACATCTCTGCGAGCCACTATTAACGAAGTCGCTCTCTCTCTCTCTCTCTCTCTCTCTCTCTCTCTCTCTCCCTCCCTCCCTCCCTCCCCAACGATTTCGAACTGGCGTAGATAAATAGCCCATGGGTCTGAGCCACCAATTGAAGGGACCTTAATTCTTATGACGGGGCTATCTTCGAGTTTGATCTTTCCCTTGGCTAAAGTTATCATACTTTTTTCTAGTGATTGCATTTTCTGCTGTACCTCCACTTGTACCTCTTGCACACTCGTCAGCTTGTCATGTACATCCATGCTGATACCCCTTACTCGACTTTCTACTTGTTGGAAGATGTCGTCTTTTACCCACTTCATACGTTTGTCCACACATGAAGTAACATTCCCAATTCTGCGGGTTTGTTCTTGTAGAATTCTCTTTGTTTCTTTAGCTCTGGATTATTCTTATATTTTCCCGTTTCTTATTTTGCTTTTTCAATTTTCTCATTTCTTCTCTTCTCGGTTTATTTTTTTTTCTAGCTTCTTCTGGTGCAAATTCATCTCTCTTAGCTTTTTCCTCCATTTTTTAAATCATTTTTAACAGTTTAATGTCCATTATGGCTGTTTCGCTACGTGTCCTAGGCATAGATGTACTTAAAGCTGGTACACAGTTTATTCTATTTAAAAAAACAGACCCAGTTATGAATTACTGTTGACACTGACCTTCCAGATATTCTAGAAATTTCCACAGTGCTTCATGAATATTCTTGAAAATGTTTTCACTACCAGCTTGAAAATCCCACTTCTGACACCAGTTGTTCTGTTCTTCGGGGTTTTGGATTTGTTGACTAACAAAACACATCAACTAAAAAATATGTCTACTACCAAATGTCTATAGTTTACTTTTCACCTCTATTATTTATACACTACACTGATTCACTTAATACTGACTGACACACTCTATTTGCGGCTCGGCTGTTTATACTGTCCATAGAGATTCTAGACGTTTCTATATTGTTTCATACCTGTCAGTCCTGGTTCATTCTAGAAATATAATTCCAGAGTGTTCGCTGTTACCAACACACTTTACAAGATGTCTGTGACCACAGGAGTGACAGAGTTCATAAACCTAATTCTCATAGAGACAGGTGTGACAATATTACATGCTACACCCTTTTTTTTACCGAAGTATACCTCCACCACTGCACACTCAAATATCTTCTTACCTTCAGACATTAATACTAAATCTTGCTGATATTTAGCTTGAACATTCTCAAAAATATTTCACTGCCACCATGTTCACCTTGAAACCTGCAATAACTGCTAAGTAGGTCAATGTTGCAGATACTGAATTCTTTTATTTGCTAACTAGATGTCCAGTGCCCTGACATGCACAAAAAATGAGAGTTTTCAGAATTTACTATAGGTTGCAATTCATCTGTACAATTTCCAATTGACCTTACATTTTGATGCATAATATTTATATGCTTCATCTTATTGTTATATTGTCTTTTTAGTGAATTTTTATTTGAAAAAATTCACTAATAGAGGTATCGATGGTGAGACTTTGCAAATATTTTTTTTCAAATAAGCACGAACTAGGACCGCTAGAACCCATATCCGGGGTCAGTTTTAATTTTTATGTTTGGAAATTGGAACTTTTTTTTCTTCAAAATTTTCGTTACTTTATGTACTTTGCACAGAAAAATATAACAAAATTATGCTAAGTGTTTTTTAAAGCGATTTTTGAAATTCTAAATTTTAAGCCTTGGTTGATAGTGGGGTTCGGACAATTACATTATTTTTTCGATTTTCCAAAATTTGAAAACATTTTTGTTTTGCTATTAACCATTATTAAACCAACTTTTTGTAACTGTGTTTTTTTTTTTTTTTTTTTTTAGTGATTTTGAATTGACAGATACATTTCTATCATTAAAAGGGGTTTTGAAAAAATAATCCGTTTTTTTAGTTTATTAAAAGAGAAGAACTAATGTTATTTATTTATTTCCGTATTCTTTTGAAAATGATACAGACATTATTATTATTTAATCGAGAATAATCTTTAGCACTTATGGTTCCACTATCTGTCGGAATAATTGAGTGGAATTTCTGTGTACCCGGGATTGATTTGGCAGTTGCGTATGGCAAATCAAAATTTTCTTTTGCAGCAAAATAATGTTGCTCCGGTACAAATTTCACTGCAATGTTTGGTAAACTGCTCGGTTTAGATGCCCATTTATACAGTTCTTGAGCTGTTGTTATTTGATTATTTACTTGTCGTTGAAGACTTACTCTCAATGCCATTCTTTTTACTCTCTCCAATACCATCACATGGTCCCTTACCATGAGCTGCTGCAAAATAATGCCATTCAGCATCAATCTTAAAATCTTCTTTATAATAGTAAATGTTTACAAAATTCTTAAACTGCTGCAGAGCACCATCGGAAGAGTAAAAAAATTTTGTTGCATTCGATAATAAATCTTTTACAAAAGTAGTAATAATATTTAGATACACATATACAGCAATCGCATCCTGATTATTGCCATCAGAAATTATAACTAAGCTTTGATGAGTAAGTTCATTATTCTGTTTGTAATAAATTACTACTGAGAAAATCGTCGCTTGATTGTTGTTTCAGTGAAATTCTGGTGCTGCATCCTGAATCATAAACGCGTGATTTTCAGCATAATCACAGATCACTACAACTTCATCATCTTTCAACGATTCTTTAGTTATTCTAAGAAATGCAGATTGTTCTTTGGCAACAAAGTCATGTGTTAAAAGATTGACGACATGGCTACAAAACATATCAACAAATTATGATGAGCTTTTAATGAGCATCTGAAGACTGCATTGAGGGTTCCATATCCAATATGTATATGTAATATTTTCGACAACATTCTCATCAAATAAGGTCACTAATAAATTTTGATGCATATAAAATTCAACTTTTTTTTTTGTCGTCAGATAAAAATGGGCCTAAAAATATGTCTATTAAAAAAATCTTCCCCCATATTATTTTCATCCTGGAATCTAAAGTTGTATCTTCTAATGCCCACGTTTGGAGGCCAAAATTCAGGTGGATACATTTCATCTTTCGTAGAATCTGATGTAACTACAAAACTCCTCTTAACACATTACAATGGGGGAATAAGGAATGCAAACATGGGGTCTTGGACAAGGCTCTGCGAGGGTATTGCTGATTTACCCAGCAGCACCAGGATACACAGGATTCTCTCACGTGACCGTGTCTAGGAACTGGGCTTGATAAATGACCAGATGGCTCATTTACAGAGACACTGAAAAAAATGTGAAACCTCCTAACACTTACACATTTCCCTCAAAGTGAAGACTGGCTGGTTGCTCGGAAAATAATTACAGCCTCAGCGATAGAGTTTGCTGTAACATTTCCAGTCATTCAAGGTGCCAGGGGAAGATGAGGTGATCCAGGTTCGCTGCTACAAATTGGACTGGTGGCACTCCTCCCATTCCTCATTAGGCTGCATAGAGCCAGTCTGGCTTGGGTATATATTCCCAAATTGGGACAGACATAATGACCTCCTACCCAAATCACTGAGACCTCTCAGATTTACTTCATTCCTTTAGGGATTGGGAAAAATCCTGGACGGACACATTAGGGGGAATCCTTTAAACAATAACCCCCTCAAGACCTACCAGTATGCCTACCAAACTGGCAAATCTACTGAGTTAGCACTCAATAACCTTGTTACGAGAATCACACACTCCCTGGATAACAGAGACGTAGCAGTCGCTGCATTTCTCAACATCAAAGGTGCATTCAACAATGCACTACCTAATTCCCTCTATGAAGCTGCTGTTGCTACAAGGGTGGAACCTACCATTTGTGGCTGGATCGATAGCATGCTACACAATGGTACCATTATCACCCGCTGCAGGGAGAGGTGGTCAGCTTTAAGTCTGTGAAGGGGTGCCCACAGGAGGAGTATTATCCTCTCTGCTTTGGTCCCTCTTTGTGGACGATCTGCTGGCTATCCTAGCAGGAGAACTTTATTGGACCAGTACCTAATGAACAGAAAACACACCTTAAAAGTCTGGACAGATGGAAACACAACCCAATAATGTGTCACCACATGCATAGAATTGGGCGACAAGAAACCGAGTGGCGGCTGTGTGTGGAGAGTGATGAAACAGTAGAGCACATTATATGTTGCTGTCCGGCTGCGGACAGATTGGCCTTGTTGGGTGAAATATGAGACAATTAGGTGTGAGCCACAATAGATCTTAAAGTCGCACAGGAGCGGCCGTTATGGCCCATTCACAATATAACCTAACCTAACTATAAAACTGGTAAAAGTTTTGTTAGGTTTATCTTTGTTTGTTTCTTGTACATGTATATTTTTAGTCTCGTAGCCAGGTTTTTGCTTGGTATGATCCATTATCATTTCTTTCGTCACATGTGGCATATATATATATATATATATATATATATATATATATATATATATATATATATATATATATATATATATATATATATGCCTCTTAAATGATGACAATCTTTGCTCTTCTTCCGCTTTTTGGTGCATTAATAATGTATCAAAAAAGTAATCTGGAAACTTAAATTGCATGGAAATTATGGACAAAATGTTCCTTATTTTTCCTTAAAATGACTTTAAATGAAAGCTAACACAGCATGCTGTAAGTTCTTTGTGTATGTAAATTGATGGGAGTATCTGTACTATACAAAAAATATTTTTTATACTAAGAGGTGGTCAAGTTAAAACAACACTTTTCGCTATTTAAATATGCAGATTCAGGCACTGTAATCGAACTACAATAACCCAACCTACCATATCCACCGCTCTAAGGAATAGGCAGATTGAGGTCTTAATTCATTTCCTTTCATATTCCTTAACCCCTTGAAATTGTCTACAAAACAGGAGCAAAGACGTCGAGCTTGAATGCAGTTCAACACGAGAACCAAGTATTTCTCATGTATATATGGTCTCAACCTGCCTACTCTTAGATTAGTGGATAAGGGTGTGTTGGCTTGTTATAGCTCGATTACGGGACATCAATCTGCCCTAAATCTCACTGGAGATCGTCTCTAAGGTCTCAGTGTATTGAACCCTAGATCTGAGAGACATGAGATCAGATCTCTCTCGGTTTAACCCGAAAACCAAGTATTTCTCACAGTAATGACGCGGAAACCCTTCCGAACATATATATGTATATTGATATAGCATATTTATATGGAAGCTTATGTGCCTTTGCATATGCATAATTGCTCTAAAAAGGGCATGTTAAATGACAACATGTAGCTGTGATGCTACTAAAAATAACAAAAAAGACTACAATAATTAAGTTTAATGAATAAAACTTGAGTGACTCAAGCTTAAGGCAATTAAAATAATAAACAGAATACCTTCAGATGCTGTGCAATCATCTCAAACACAATGTATGACAGTTTCTTCCTCTTCATGATTGGTGACTTGTCACATTGTAGGAAACTTTCCTTATGCTATGTTCGAAGTAATTTTTGCCTTGGCGGTACAAATGTTCACTTCTCTTTTTTTTTCCTGCATGTTTCCCCACAACATTGGCTCCATAGATTCCTTCGTAGCACTAGAAGTAGAAGGTGAATTTGTTATTTGAGAATAATGCTTACAAAAAAGAGATGCAATATTTTCTACATTTCCCTGGCGCCTCTTAAATGATGACAATCTTTGTCCTTCTTCCGCTTTTTGGTGCATTAATAATGCCTCAAAAAAGTAATCTGGAAACTTGAATTGCATGGAAATTGTGGACAAAATGTTTCCTATTTTTCCTTTAAATGACTTTAAATGAAAGCTAACACAGCATGCTGTAAGTTCTATTATCCTGAACATGATCGTTCCCAAAATCAATTGCAGATGCACTTTGTGTATGTAAATTGATGGGAGTATCTGTACTATACAAAAAGAATTTTTATAGTGAGGTAGTCAAGTTAAAACAACATTAAAATTTCATTAGTGAGCCCAGGTTATTAAATCTAAGCACATCCATCGTTTATCTTTGTTATTAAAATCTCAGGCAAAAAAAGCTGTTTTAAACTATTTATTTACACACTGGTCAGCTAATTGTCGTTTTAGGAGAAATGTATTATTTGCAAAGTTCAAAACATAACTATTCTATTTTTTTTATTTAAAAGAAATCTGGCAACTGTGTACACCTTGCATTAAATATTTTGACGTTGACGTATGTTTGTTTACTGTACCATGTTAAAAAGTTCAAACAAATTCTGATTAATAGTAATAGAAATAGTTGCAGAATTCTAATATGAAAAAGCATGCTGTTCACTTACCTTTAAATTTTTACATTGCTTGATTCTGAGAAATCCAGATGTAAAACTGTGAATCATGTTGCTGTCGACTTCAGGTTGATTGTGTGCATCGCTTTTTATCTTTCTTTATTATTATTATTATTATTATTATTATTATTATTATCAGTATTATTATTACATATAAATACGGACAGAGGATAAATCCTATAGAGTTCGTGTTTACATTGGTTAGGTGCTCACAACCAGAACATAGCACAAATCAGAAAAATTACTAAACTTACAAACACAAACAAAACTTAGAGAATACTAAAGTAATATTAGGTCATATTGTCTTTTAAAGATATTCACAGATGATGCTCGCACTACTGAAGAAGACAGACTGTTCCAACTGCCAAACACTCGATTCAGAAGAAAGTTCTGATGACAACGAACACTGAACGCCTCCCTGGAAAGTTTTGTATTCATGCCCATGGAGACGACTGTCCGAATTCCGTGTAAACAGGGTGTCCAACGGTATTCCTGTAAGACCATGCAATCGTTCACGTCACTGAGCAAATGATGTCATGCCCCAGATTTGTAACCTAACTTCGTAGCTAGGCCTGAGAATGCCATAAGGTAGTCGGCTTGGTGCTCGCTGCACTCTTTCCAGTCAGTCACTGTCTCTTGATAGGTCTGGATACCAGGCTGGCCCGCAGTACTCCATTACAGGTCTAATGTATGTAGTGTATACAAGCTTAACACACTGAGGATTAATATGGTGAAAAGACTTACGGATCATGTACAGGATACGATTTGCTTTGGAACAGATACTGGACACATGCGTAGACCAGGTCAAGTCTTCAGTCACGTTGACTCCCAGATCGGTCTGTTGTTTAACCATTGCAACCTGGGTTCCATTAATGTAGTATGGTATTTTGGCGTTGTTTCTGCCAATGTGCAACACTGAACACTTGGAGGCGTTGAGGGGAAGCAACCATGACTTGCACCAATCATCCAGCTTAAGCAGGTCTTCCTGGATATCACTGTTAGAAACGAGTGGGTCGTTGTATAGCTTGATGTCGTCAGCAAAAGAAGCGCATTCAGATCTGTTAATCAGTGGTAGATCGCTGGTGTATACCAGAAATAGCAGGGGGCCGAGGACTGAGCCTTAGGGAACACCACTCACCACAGGTCGAGGAGTGGAGTATGCATCATTCACGAAAAGTTCGGTTGCTCAGGCAAGCTCTAATCCACAAAAGCAGATCTACACCAATTCTGCAAGATGGCAGCTTTACACAAAGGCGCCTCAAAGGTATCCGGTCAAATTCTTTGGAGAAATCCAGGTGTTGTACACAAATGAACACTGAACACCAATATCACAGACACCACAACTAACAAGTTTCACCAACAGTGGCCATTTTAAGTTTAGTTAAAATATGAGAATCGGAAGACGCTTATGACATAGCAGGGGCACTGCCGGTAATTAAGATTTATAATTTTGAGGCGAAACCCTGGAGCAACCAGATCCTTTAGGGCTACTACGTCATAAACTACGGGCTTTGAAATAAGCATTTTGGCGGGCGAATTTTAAGTTCTTTATAAAAAATATACTATAACAAAAAACCTCAAATTTTTTCCATATAGTTCTTTTATTACCACCAGTAATCTATATTACTAAAGCAGCAAGGAAAACAGCATCAGATTTTGGCAGTAAACAGATGAATGTGGATGTCGTTCAAAATTGTTGGATTTTGATGATTTAAAAAGTGAGCGAGGCGGACGTGATGGACGCAGGCATTGAGTGGTGAACGGGGGCGATCGAGCGGCGAGGAGCGATACGGGGGCCCGAAGAAGTCGTTATTTTAGAACGTCGCCGGGAGCGAACGGAAAGGTGCAGGAAAAAACGGCCCGTCCGGAACGTAATGGGTGAATTTTATCGAGGCACAACTTTTTTGGGGATGTTGGGGTGAAACAAATCCGAGAAACAGGAGCAAAAGCTGGATTTTCGACCTAAAAAAGTGCTCCGATGAGGGGTCTATCTCCTCTGAAGATACAGCACTACGAAACGCGCCATTACAAAAATCGGAATCCGAGAAACAAAAGCAAAAACTGGATTTTAGACCTAAAAAAGTGCTCCGATGAGGGGTATTATCTCCTCTGAAGATACGGCACTACGAAACGCGCCAATATCAAAAACGGAATCTCCAGAACATTTTACATCGAGTAGGTGGGTTTTTATTTTTTAACAGTCGGCGGGAATTTTTTTATTGCACATCAAAGTTGAGGACCTTTCTGGAGAGCGGCTGGTTTTGCGTAAAATTAGTCTACCTTGAACAATCACGTCAGTGGAATTTTTGACAGAGGGGGTTTAAAAATTATTTGTTGAAACGTCAAAATTCGCCACACTTTGCAAGCTAATCACGACGTGTACATTACGTCTGGAATCAATGTAGTGCCCATTAACCTCGATAGAACAAGATTACGTGTTTATCCACAGATTGGGTCAATTGATTGAATTTATTAATTTAAAAAACCATTTTTAAATTGATTCTTTTCACCTTTTTTAAGGTCAACAATGTCATTTACCATAATTTTATTGCCTGACGCTCACATTTCATGTGACAAATGTCAGATAACATTGTTATAAAGCGTTTTAGGAGAAGATTGTCTATAGTTTTTGCAACAAGTTAGGTACTATCTGTTTGTGTGAGCGTATTTATTTATCAACTGACTATTAATGAGATGGTGAGTAAACTTAGTTTTCTGTGTATAATATAATATAGGTTAAAGAGCTGTGTCAAAATAATCCATTTTAGTTCTCTCATTTTTAGATAGTGATTTTTTGAACACATTTATCTGATATTTTTACGAGTTTGTCATATATTATTTAATTCTAACTGGTGTTTAAACGTTCATATTGTCTATTTATATAATTACTTTAAGTTTTTGATGTTAATTTTAATGGGAAAATGCTTTAAAAATATAATCATTAAATGACCTGTCACATTTTTAGTGGTATACCTTCTAATGAATGCATCTTTCATGGTAATTGTGTAACCGCAGATATGGCTATAAATCGAATCTTTATTTAGCTCTACATAAGTGGCAGCCACTACTTTCCATTTTCTGTAGCCTAATTTTGTAATTTAATGCCAAATGGGAAGGCCGATTCCGAAATGCAGTTTGATTTTTTCTTACAAAGATAATTTATGCTTAGCTGTTATGCTGAACAAGCTAGCTATCCGGTAGATCCTTTCGCAAAGGTGGATCCATGCGGAAAGATAGATCCATGTGCAAAGGTAGAAACATGCACAAAGGGAGATCCATGTGCCCACTAGTTAATTTATATGCTTTAAAATTGTGATTTTTGATTATGTGTTACGCCCCCATGTCAACATGGCTTGTGAAATGACACAATGCCGAAAACAGTGAGTGTGTGTGTGTGTGTGTGTGTGTGTGTGTGTGTGTGTGTGTGTGT
This sequence comes from Tillus elongatus, assembly GCA_964006375.1. Lineage (NCBI taxonomy): Eukaryota > Metazoa > Arthropoda > Insecta > Coleoptera > Cleridae > Tillus > Tillus elongatus. The sequence goes on from OZ023270.1 coordinate 52,001,720, forward strand.
GTGTGTGTGTGTGTGTGTGTGTGTGTGTGTCGCTTTATCATTAAGAAAATAATTCAAAACTGATTTTTATCATTCAAAAATATACGTGTTCCCACACTGCAGATGAAACTGTTGTATTGTATATTAAATACCTTTTTGAATACAACCCCTAGAAAAGTGTCCAATTTAAGACACCTGTACATTAAATTATATTTTAAAAAAAATAGTATTGTGTTTTAAAGTGAAGCGACCGGACCTGTACATTAAATTGTATGGGATTGTGAGGAAAAGCTATTTTGATGAAATTTGGTGGATATGTTGCCTTGCAAAAGGCGTTACTACGTACCTACATTTAACTTTCTAGGTTTATAGAAAATTGAGTTATTCAAATTTGAAGCATTTAATGAAAGTTCATTACCATAACGCACTTGCTGCATCCCGAATATTTTTAATACCGTTGGATGTATTTTGTCTGATATATTAAATTAAAAAGAATAGTGTCTAAGAAAGGGATATCCATCAAATTAGTTGGCTCATTTAAAACAAGGCAGTTGTTGTCATGTGTGTGCTTTTTTATATCCCAAAAAGTTAAGTTTGCACACGTCATTACAATCATGTAGTACCTCTATGTGGCTATTTACCATGGGCGTATGTTGTTTATTAATAATATGTTAGGAATCTATAGCCATTTTTTATGGACCGATGGTGTCTTATTAGCTACTATTTATCATTTACCAGAGTATCTTAATTGTGTGCACCAAACTAAGTATCTTGCAACTTTAAATTAACTTCTACATTCAGTATCATTCCTGACAATAAATTATAAACTACCTATTTACTATTTATTCGTTTAAACAATTAATTATAATGAAGTTGATGCAAATATAGTCTTTACTCATAATTAATAATAGACACTGCATGGATTTTCCATTACATGAATTTAACATTTATCTAATAGTATTTCATACATAGGACATTATTACATGCCTGAAAATACCCAAAAACATATGTAGTGGAGAGAAAAATAATTTTAAAATCAAAAAATTTCTAATCATCATCATGTGACTGCGAACGTTCTGTTATTGGTCGTGACGTACTTGGACAGTGAATAAATGACGTGTTTACATTTTCCCTATGGTATGATAAGTATGTTCGCTTGTTTCTCAACATCGTGGTGATGTAAACACAGAGAAGCAAGCTCATTGTCATTGTGACATTACCGTCCAGTGAAGTCACAGCTTATGCTGGCAAAATAGTGGTGTTTGAAATCAATTATGAAATTTGCATTTTCAAATATTTTTTGCGTCAGTTTTATTTATTTATTTTTTTTAATTTTTTTAAATTTATTTATTTATTCAACGGATCAACCATTTACAATAATAATAAGAACATCTAAAACTACATTAGTCTTAAATAACCTATCTCAATATGAGAACATAGCAAAAAAGCAAAACATAACGTGCACACCGTATGTATGACAATTCAATCAATAACACCTCTCAAAATGCCTCTAATTGAACAGTCAGAATCATCAAACATATCCAAGAGCTCCGAATACCCATTTGCAGTGCTCGCCACTCTCGACATCGGACTGAAAAGGCCATAATTGGCTCGATGGAAGGGAACCACAAAAACCTCCCTCGCTCTCGTGCGGTCCGGAATCCTTAGAGAGACTAACTCAAGCAAAGAATGACTATCAATTTTATTCACTAATAATTTATGCAAAAAACAAACATCACTGACAATCCTTCTACCACTGAGTGACTGCAAGTGCAGCCGATTACGCAAATAAGAAAAGTTAAGATCATTTCTCTGCGAGCCCATTCTGTAAGCACAAATTCTTAAGAATCTATTTTGTATGGCCTCAATCTGATTTATATAAATATTGTAATTCGGACTCCAGACTACAGATAAGCATTCCAACAAAGAGCGAACCAGACCACAGTACAGCCTCCAAGCTATTGCATGAAAAATCCAGAGTTGATCTATGAATAAATCCTAACATTTTATATGCTTTAGATACTATGTATTATATGTGATCCTTAAAAGGTAATTCCCTATCCAATACAATGCCCAAGTCTTTAATCATTTCCTTCCTCTGTAAAGCACTAGAGCCCACAAAGTACACAAAGTCAATGAGAAACTGAGTTCTAGTGAATGTAATGCAGAAACACTTATCAACATTCAGAGTCAGATGATTGTCACCACACCACCGAGGAAAACGATTTAAGTCTTCCTGTAAAAGTAAAGCGTCCTGTCTGGAATGAACAATCTTGAATATTTTGATATTATCAGCAAACATCAAAATCTGACTATGCTTAAGTGAATGTATGACATCATTGATAAAAAGATTAAAGAGGACTGGTCCACAATGTGAACCCTGAGGAACTCCTGAAGAAACAATAATACTATCAGAAATGAAGTTTCTGATCTTTACACTCTGGGACCTACCCGTAAGGAAGCTGCACACCCAAGACAACAAATTGACATTAAAACCCAACAATGCAAGTTTTGACAACAATAAGGCTTGATTAACCTTATCAAACGCTTTGGAGAAATCTGTATACACTGAATCAACCTGTAACCTATCCTCCAAAGCTGAGACCAATACATTCTGGTAAAGAAGAAGGTTGGTTGTTGTAGATCTTCCTTTAAGAAAACCATGCTGCTGTTCGACGAAAACATGTCTGCATTCCCAAGTTATATGTCTAGAGACAAAAAAGTCAAGTAGTTTAGGTATCTCTGACTGAATACAAACAGCTCTATAATTAGCAACCAAATGCTTTGGTCCCTGCTTATGAACGGGCATCAAATAAGAATGTTTCCAAACATGTGGAAACTCACCAGACAACAAAGACCTGTTAAATCGAATCCTCAGTGGAATTGCCAAGGTGAAGGCACAAGATTTTAACAGATGGGAGGGGATTCCATCTGGACCGTAAGTTTATCTTTCAAACTACAGATACGATCAATAATATCAGCAGAAGTAACACTAGGCACAGTCATATTTACCGACTCACGCAAAAAAGGATCGGGACCGACACTCCCAGCTTGACCCTCATACACAGATGAGAAAAAACTAGCAAAAAGACCCACGATTCTTACATTCCTCTCGGAGACCAGAAAACCTAATATAATCATCTATTCTACCATATTTCTTATATTGACTGTGTACCCTCTTCTTTTTTGATTTTTACCATCTCTTAACTGGAACAAACCGATCCACAGTATTAAACAGAACGTCATAAAAGCATTTCACAGCATCATTTATCTCCAATGACTCAAGATATTCCCAGTCAAACTCGGAAAGAAAATAATTCATGGCACAATAATCGGCATTACAAAAGTCAAAAAAATACTCTTCATAGGGTTCAGTTGGAGGAGTCTCAAGTGAAAAAGAAATGTCCAGGGGCACATGATGTGCAGTAGCAGGAAAAACCGGATCCAAAGACGCACCAACACATATGTTATCTATATTACTAAAAACTAAATCTAAAGATGTATTCAATTCATTAAGTACACATTTTTTTTGGAACAAGCCCCAAACGCCAAAACTGTTAGAAACAAGTGAGGCTGCTGGACTGTAACCACTAATAACTGGAGCACTCTCAGCGCTGCTTGTCCAGGTAACGTTTGGGAGGTTGTAGTCCCCACAGACAGCGACCTCTGAATTGGGATGATCAGACAAAACACGATCGACTGAATCACAATGATGTTCATATATAGCAACTTCTGAATTAGGTGGGATGTAACAAACACCAAAAATGAGGCTCCGCCTTCCTATCTTCACCAACACATAAACTTCATTGAGTGAAATATCACCAGCAATTCTAGTAGAATCAAGGTCTTTATGCACAGCTATCAGCACACCACCCCCCGGATCCTTGATATTGCCCGGAATACTGTCACGATCACTACGGTAAATATTATAATTCATAAAAGAGAGTTCAGCATCACAGTGGGAAGCAGTAAGCCATGTCTCAACCAACATAACAACATGAAAACAGCAAGAAGACAGGCCCTGTCGAAGCCTGGGTAATTATGTTCGTAGTCCACCAACATTATGATAATGAACAAACAAGGAATTCTCATCACCAGGGCTGCTTAATAATAAATCGTCATCCGACACCTTTTTTTTTTTTTTTGGAGGGGAACAATCTTAGGAACCCCACAAATATATCTAATAGTGAGATTTTTATCTTCTATAATTCTAAGCGAAGTTTCTTTAAGTACTCCCTCTGTTTTGATTGTAAGATCAGAACTGACACGTAGGCGAGAATCCACAATCTTATTTCTGTGTTTTAATATATGTAATATCACAGATTTGTCTCCAATAATAATCTTCATAGGACGGGGAAATTCTTCCAACACACAATACCTTCAAATCTCTTCCAGATAGTTTCACTACTGGAGCTAGAATATCCCTGATCACTGTTGCATCATCCAAAATTCTCTCAGAGGCTGCGTTCTTCGATAGCTCAGGAACATTATACATCATAAGGTTACCCGCACGAGCTCTTCTATCCTCATACTCCCGAATGAAATCTTCACATATAGAAGATGAATCCGGGTCCTCTGTCACGATCTGCGCTGACAACCCTGCCCTAATTTCTTCAGCCATACTATCAATCTTTCTCTCCAGATCATCAATTCTTTTCTTGAGAAGAGGCACCAGCCGAAGACCATCCTCACAATTGGGACAAAAATATTTCAGTGTTCTCTTTCCCTTAAGTCGAAGACATCTGATCTCAGAAGATGTAAGACCAGTGCAATCAAAGTGAATTGCACCATGACAACCATCACAGTAGCAAAGCTGGTCACTTTTTATGTATTCAGAACACTTGAAACACTTGGCATCCATAGTTGATCTATAATGAACTAAACTATCTTGATCAGTCCTGGTATATTGATGGAATTTGCAACACAATTTATAATTCTAACAAGTAAAGCTTATCAGCAAAATTCTGATAACGGGAGATTACCATTCAACACATCCAAGGAAAGGCAATGGATAACTCAAAATAACACTCTAAGTTACCCGTTTCTAATAAAACCAACTCTTCAAACAGCACTCGAACAAACCATCACACTGATACAAATATCAACATTTAATTTCAACAATAACCATCAGAAAATGTGAGAAAACTGTCGCCTGATGTTCACACAACAAGATTATCACTCGCTCTTTTGTAGTATGTGAAATGAAAAAAATATTAAAAATCATCTTTGTGGGATGTCTATCAGATGTCATAAGAAAAAAACATGCAAATTGTCTATTGCTTTATTAAAAAGAAACAAGATAGGTAAATGTAATCATTAGCAACAAAATGTTGATCGATTATTTTTGTCTGCTAGTATATAAATTTAAAAAACTAACCCCCGACAATACATATTTTTAAGTTAGTTTAAAGTTTACTTTCTTGACACCATGCCTAAGGGTAAATTAATACTACACATGTATCAGTGATTTACTCTTCTTTGGGAGAAGCATAAATTCATTATAGTGGTTATCAACACCTAAAACAGTTTTGTAACTTGGGTAGATATGTGGTAAAATGGTCAGTCATTTGTCCTAAAAAAATTATGAGAATTATATTTTCGAAGATTACAATAAAATTTTGTAATCCTGAATTAAAAGCACAAAGTATACATTAAAATAATAAGAAATCATAAAAAATAGTATCAAATTACCTTTCTTCGGGTAAAGAGAAACATATAGTGAAAATTACTTGGAAAGTAGATACTATCGCTTCATAACATACGAAAAAACGGGCGTATGCAAAATGTTATTAAAAATCAGAGTATTTTCTGGAAAGTGAACTTGTACTTCAAGTTATATTAAAAATTACAAAAAAAATATCTTTTAATTTATCTTATGTGTACACAGAAGTGGACAAATAAATGGACATTCTTTATAAGTAGACATTTGTCAATATGCTTTGTAATCGGCACAACGAATTAATGCAAAGTGCACACAATTCACACTAAAATAAGATTATCTAATCTTTAAAGCTTTAAAAAAAATCATGTAAACAAACATGTCACACAGCATTTATTATGGAAATAATAATAATAAAGAGGAATCTATGATATTGCCATTAGCTTTATTATTATCATTATTATTACTGACTGTGGCATCTTTGGCATAGTTTCCTGAGACGTCTAGCAACCTGCGCCGTTAGCGTCAGGTGATGACGATGTGTGTAGCTATCTGAAATCTGAACAGACACGATCCTAGAACGGAAATTTTATCTGATTGGTCAGGTCAGGTCAATTTTGAATTCAAATATTTTGATTTTTAACAAATATGTATCTTATAAAAGTACCAAGGTATCCTTGTTACAACCTTTTTAACTTGTACACATAAGAGTGACAGAACTTGAATAAAAAGATACATCAATCTGTAAACAGCACGATTATAAATTAGATACCTCTGCACCTGCAAACTTTCAAGAACTTTTTTTTCCCTCAGGGCTCGTCCGCGGCCTTGCCGCCCCGATAGCACTGCAACCTTTGGTTGATTGTGCATGCCCTTAGTCTTACTCCACCCATTCCAAAATCACTGTGCCTTGAACTAGTCTGCACAGCGATTGGTAGGGTGAAGTTTTATATTGCTCTGTCTCCGGTCTAGACTGACCATAGATCAGTTGTCTTTTGCGGTCCAGAGCTATACACTCACACAAGATGTGCTGGGCTGATTCCTCCCCCTCGCCGCAGAGTCTGTATGCGAGGTCCCCTTCGAACCGCCCCATTTTATGCAGGTGTTTCTTGACGGCCATGTGTCCCGTCAAGAGACCTGTTGTGTTTCTGAGCTGTCCTCTGCTAAGATTTAGCAGCTCCACAGCTCTCTTTGAACTGGGTCCGTCAATTATTGACTTCCCATGTCTGAGCCCTGGATTCAAGAACATTGCAAATGCAACTTTTCAGAAGGTTACAGATGGAGAAAAACAACAAGCTGCCAAAAGAAGTGTTGCATTTTAAATTTATGTTAAGGTTTAATTTGAGTGTTTGCAATCGTTTCTTAGTTTCAAGCATTTAGGAGTTTGACAAACTTAGTTGGTTTTATGATCATTTATGTAACATTGTGGAAAGTGTTTGTAAGTTACCATGCTTAGTGGGTGTATGGTATGACAAGCCTGTTTCTTCTACCATCTGGCCTGATCCTAATTCGCCAATCATGCAGCACAAGATCACGGACTTTTTCGTCATTTTCATGGGTAGTAACTGTTATCGTCCTATTACATCTGAATTCCCAATGCGAACGTTTAACTACATGATAACATATGGCAGTTTCGCTCACTAGATTTAGATTTACTGTGAGCGGGCAATTCCAGTCCCTTCACTGCGACCTGAGGTCTGTTGTGGATCACGTCTAATTATTTAAATTTCAGCCATCAAATCCAATTCCCTGCAGGAGTCGATATTTTTTAGGGCGAAAGTTGGTTTGGCAGCGTCTTTTCGGCAATTTTTTTGCACACTGTTGAGCTGTACTGCCATCTGTGCAGTAGCTTGTCCGTATCAAAGCTCAAATGGAGAGCCTCTCTCCAGGCTCGTCTGGATCTGATATTTGTCAGTGTTTGACTCGAGGCAGAATAAATGTTTTTAGACCCAATAAGAACACAAAAGGAAGCTTCTCTATTGTCTTAACAAAATACTATATTGTAACAACCAAAACTGTTGTTCGAAATGTGCTGGCTCAAAATTGTATGTGAAAATAACAGACTTGTTAATTTTAAAATAGATGTGGACTGTATTTAAACTTAATAGATGTACATGCAAGAACTTATAAAACAAGAATGCTCACAATGAGCTGGTATATTTGGTGAAAGTATTTGACATAACTGTGCATGGCAGTGTTGCCAGGTGGTCTTCATTGTCACAGAGTTGGTGATAAATATAAAATAACTAAAATATTCAACAACTGTTAACACATATTATATAGAAATCATTAAAGAAGATGGGTTAACAATTGAGTTATTTCATCTTAAGCCAAATGTATGAATAATGAAGCTCATGAAATCATATCACTGTCATATTTCTGCAGTTCTAAACTAGCCAAAAGAAATTTTGCAAATGCCTACTCTCAATATCAGAAGTAACTATATATATATATATATATATATATATATATATATATATATATATATATATATATATATATATATATATATATATATATATATATATATATATATATATATATATATATATATATATATAGTCCGACAGATGAAGCATTATTCACACCAAAAAACTGCTTCTTTTAAGCCACAACCCAAAGTTGGCGAAAGCGATAATATTTCAGACAAATTGGAACTTAAATTTCACTGACAAAAAAATTAGTTAACATTCTAACGTGAAACTTCAAGGAAAGTTCAAAAAATGTTCGAATAATTACAGAACTGCCCATTCAATGTGTAGGATATGCTAGATGAAGACGACATTGAATTTTACATGGGTGGTAATAATAACAGTAAATACTCAAACTTTTTTTTGCTTGGCTGTATACACTTGGTTGTTGCATAAAATAACTCTTAACACATATGTCTTCTCAGCCATCAAAATATTTAAAACAGTTTAATAAGTCGCAACCTCTTTTTAGTATATCGCTTTTAGATAAGTAAGCATTATAATTGAAAGAAATATGTCATTATGTTAGAATATTCAGGGCGTTACAATTAAAGTAAATAGTTAGTGCCAATTTTTAGTCCAAACTTTCAACACATTTCAGTTAGAAAGATCACATTTGGTTTGCTGAGTATGTCACACATAGCTCCCTATATGTAGATTGTTTTCTAACTGGTAGGACACAAAACTTTTAGTGGAGTATACTTTCATTAAAGATAACATTTTTTAATGTTTTAGGTATGGGAACCACCACAGCAAACTAACACTGATTCATAGGAGAGTAATCAAGAATAATTTATAGAACATAATCAACGTTCAGCCACTTTTGTAACCTAGTCAAGAAAAACAAGATATGACAATGTTCCCATAAAATTTGTTTAATCTGTTCTTGATTGTTAGTAAGAATAAGTAGGCTATTCATACTGTCTGTCTAAAAAAAGGAGATGCAAAATATTGTACACCTTTTATCTTAAAATATGTGTACTTAATTTTATGTTGAATGTAGTATGTTATAAAAAAATTATGAGGAAAAAGAAGGTTGATTTTAATGACTAATTATACTAAGCTCTGAAAGAATAGAAAAATAAATAATTTACTTCCATTTCTTTTTGAACTAGTTGATTTTAACCACTAATTACACTAGGCTTTAAAAGAATAGAAAAAATAAATTATTTACTTTAATTTGTTTTGAACTAGTTTCTCAACGTCAAAAGGTCTATCTGGTATGCTTTTAAACTATTCTTTGTTCTATTAAAATGGGTTCACAAAACATTAGGAAAACCAATTAATTTGGCAGCTTAGTTTCAAGTACATTTATATACAAGATCATAAAATATGACTTACAAGTGATTTACTTGTTAAGTTAGTTTGTAAAGTTTAATTATTTGGTTTGAATTTTAGTCAGTTTTTTTATTAACTATAATATTGAAAGATTCATACTGTCAGTTCTGTAATTTTTCATGTCAATTATTATGAATAAGTGTCTATTTCAGGTCAATTTTTGTTTACATAGAACAGGTCCTAGTTTCCTTAAATTTTTAGTGTTTATTGTAGGTAAATTCAGATTTGTTTTTGTTTGTAACCCTGGTACATGCGAGTTTTGAGAGATTTTTCATTTAAACACTAGCGGAACGGCGTGGGAAGTAAATGTGGAATATTACCATTTTCTCTTTCCAGGCCTAATTAAACATCAAACTGGGCTCTTACCAAACGTACAGAATTATTATAAAATGCATCATTTGTATTTCTCATTTAATACCACCATGTCATGAGAATTTTTCGTGTAAAGTCAATGTTTTACTGGTTTTATTTTAGTTTTCTTATTTCTCATTTAATGCAAGTGCCAGTAATCACAACTGTGACCATTGCAACTGCTCGCAGTAACCACAAAGTATTTTCATGAACACCCATTATAATTATTTGTGATGAGAAACTCAAACCTAATATAAATAGTTTAATGTAAATGATATAACCTCAAAACTTGTCTAAGAATTATTTCATTCTGTAAAATTTCATTTAAAAGATTATGGAATGTTAGACCTTCCTTTATTCAATCAATTTTTTAAGGATGGATTTTGATAAAAAATTGAGATGAAACATATAATTGAACCTTACAAACAGGCTTTACTCGTAGCCATGAGTAACAAGCAAAGTTATAAAAATATGACATTTATAATAATTTATCTAAAATGTATTGTGCAACATAAATTCAAGTTATTTATATAGCCTAGCTGCTGTTGTTAATGTAAAAAGAAACTGAGATACCTTTTTTGTTCAACTCTTGTAAGAATCACACATACTTGCATACAAATATGACTTATTTATTACTATTTATCTGCTAGTGTGAAAGTATTAAAAACATTGCTTGAATAAAACCAGGCTCAGTTTGTAGATGTACTTGATTTCGCAAGTTTCACATACATAGTTCTACTTAATTGTGTGTGTGTGTGTGTGTGTGTGTGTGTTTGTGTGTGTTCGGATAGAGGGGGTGACATTGGAATGTTATCCATCAGTCACAGACTTTTATAATTGTTAGTTGTTTTATTTGGTTCAGACTTGGAGCAGGAAAAAGAGAGAGAAAAAATAGGTGGAAGGAGATCCTTAGCTGTTGTTTACAAATTTATTTAAAAAAAGCACTTAATTGTAAAATATATCAATTCAGAATAACATTTATTTTTAGTAAATTTTCTTTAAAAAAATTCACTAATGAGGAGATCCCGACTTTTGAATTTTGAAAAAATTTCTTCAAATGACCGCGAACTAGGCCCCCTAGAACACATATCCGGGGTCCGTTTCAATTTTTATATGTTTATATATATATATATATATATATATATATATATTTATATATATATATATATATATATATATATATATATATATATATATATATATATATATATATATATATATATATGTATCACACCGATAACTCAAAAAATAATAGGCCGATTTTGACTAAATTTGGTGGAAAAATTCCTTTTGCAAATGGCTTGGATAAGTTCGTTAGCCAGGAAAATCTGCCCAGGTTTTCCCGGAACATTTTGTATTTTCTTTCGAAAAAAATTTATATCTCCGGAATTAACAAAGTAAGGGCAACCAAATTTGGTACGCTAGTTAATATCCTTATAGGTAAGCCACCTACCAAAATTTAGCTATGTAGGTCAAAAGACAAAAAAGTTATAGGCATTTAAAGAAAAATAAACTGGGGTTTTCCTCAAAACGTCAAAGTTGCGATTTAAAACGTCAAAATCGGCAACATTTAGGCAAAGAACTTGAATCTAATACGGGATATGGAAATAAAATGTCTCAAGAAGGATCTTTTACAAACTCTGAAGTCTTAGTTTCAACCGTCATTGTCCTTCATTTTACTAAAATGTTTCCAGAAAATTCATTTCAAATAGACCCTTTCTCTGATGCTTGGCAGTAGCCTTAGCTGTAGAGTTTATCGTTTAATGGTATATAATTTTTGTCGAATTTTCGTAAAAAATCAATAAAGCTCAATATATCCGTTATTATACAAGATATGAAGAAAATTTGTATATATTAATTATAGGGTGTCTTGAGCTACATCTTAAAAAAATATTTCTACAATCACAGGATGGCCCATAAGTCGTTGGTGATACAAATTTTCTTTTTTTTTTTTAATCAAACACGCCTTATGTTATTGCATTTTTGAATTTTTCAGCGATGCATGTTTGTAAGAAAAGAAATTCGGGACGCAGCAAGTGCGTTATGGTAGCGAATTTTCATTAAATGCTTCAAATTTGAATAGCTCAATTTGCTATTAACCTATAAGGTTGACCAAGAAACGAGTTTTTCCGGGAACACTTTAAGTTTACTTTTGGAAAGTTTTGTACATTTTCACACAATAAAGTTATTTTTATGAAACATGGCACATTGTTTTTACTATATAGGTTATACTGGTAACCAAAATTGATGCCTGCTTTCTTAAAAAGGAAACACACATATTTGCAATTAAAAACATTTTTATGAAAATTCACTACCATAACGCACTTGCTGCGTCCCGAGATATTTTTTTTTAATTCCCTCCTGTCAAATCAAATGAAGGTTTTTTAAATCATTCAATATATGTAGGTGTTCAAGGCAAAAAGAGTAGTATAATAATTTTGTTCACAAAATAGTAAAATCTGACGACCAAATGTCTACTGTCCCCATGAAGTTTGTTTTCATTCGATTACACTCATCTTGTTTCTTGTCGGTTTTATTAAGCTACTATGTCTCGAACTTTTATAGCCAATTCACAAAGCACCTGATCAGTGCAAATCCTCACAATGGATAATTGAGGTTTGTGTGTTTAAATAAATTTCTTCTCAGTCTGTATAATTTGATGCAGAACTTCTGACGACGAGTCAGACAGTCTGTGTTCATATGTTGCATGTGAAACAGCACATAATATTGAAAGACCAAAAACTTTTAGTTTTTACTAGGGATGTTGTACCCAGGTTACCCACATGTACCGGAAGCAAGATTTATGTATATGATGTGTGAGATATAGTCTTCTGTCAAATATATATATATATATATATATATATATATATATATATATTGTAATAATATTTATAAATATAAAACCTGAAAAGAGAACTTACGAACTATAAACTAACAATATATCTAGCTAAAGCTAAAGAGTTTTGAGTGCAGTGCTACACAGCATTGACATATCCATATAAGTCCAATCTGAGGGAAAATTGGCAGTATAATTTGAATCCAATAAGGCATTGTACAACCGAAGTACAAACACTGTAAATAGTAGCTTGGGTGATACTAACTCCAGTGGAAAGATGAGCTCTACATAACAGTTTGAGTACGAGCATTGCAAATGGAGTCTTTAAAAATCTGAAAAATAGAAATAAAAATGAAGGCAACAGTAGTAACAAGAAATCTAAAACACCATGGTTGAATCAATAGTCAAATGATGTTATTTATATTCGGGAAAGTTAAAATGAGTAAAATGATACACATACATCCATCTAAAATACACAAGCTAACATTCAAAAGAAATGTAAAAGTAGAAAGCATATAAAAGATCTTACTGAACATTGAGGCGATCTGCTATCCAGAAGAACTTCTGAGTTTTTGTATGATTGTCATAAATGTTCCAGTTTATTAGATCCAAATAGATGGAGATCTGTGAATACAAAGGCAAAAGAATTTAAAATCAAAGTATTGTATAAATAAAGCATAAAAAGGAAATATCAAGTAAAAGTGCTGAGCACAGCTTGATAAAAGAACAGTTTTAAGGTTCAACTATCATTTAAATATGAAAAAGGGTTTCTCAAATAAATAATGATGATTAACATTGTTTTGTAATCATAAATATAAATAAGCTCTAAGCTTTTAATCTGATTTGAACCGTGAAGTGAGAGTACAAAAGAACTAGGTCAAGGTTATATATATATATATATATATATATATATATATATATATATATATATATATATATATATATATAAAGTTTCAAAGTCTAAGTGTAAAAACCTTGCACAATTTTTATTACAAATAAAGTGTTAATAAAATAGACAGTGTTTTTAACTGCAAAAGTAATCAGAATGTTTTGTAGTTAAGGTATTTAAGTTTCTGTTAATAGTTTTGGGGTGTCAAATCTAAACATTTTTTAATGTGATATAAATCTATCACACACCAGCTTATAAAAGCAGTGGTAGCTATGAAATAACTACTAAAAACAAGCTATATTAATTTTCTATATACTTTCAGGCATTTAAACTCAATAAAATGAATAGTTTTTCCAAAATGTACAAATTGTAAGAAGTGTATCAATGAATTTAAGTGTGGTGAAGTTTTCAAACAGATAAAATCTAATCCAACTCTAACATATATGTAATTAGTAACAAACAGCTCATAATGAGTTATAGTTTGAAACAACAGTTGTAGTTTAAACATGCAATATGCTAAAAGCTTCAAATTTGCATATAAATGTTAAAATTTGTAAATATTTATAAAATATGACATAAGAGTTATGATCAGATCAGACCAGGCGTAACTGCACGAGCTTTGACTCAAAGTGGTCTCTGATATTCAAAAAACAAGGTATTTAACAAATAGAATGCTTTGATATCAATTAATTGATGTCTGAGATGAAACATAATTGATAGCGCTCTTCAATTTTAGAGTTCATAAAGTGCAGGCATTTAGAAGGCGTCCTCCCCAAAAATATTAGAAATTTTAGGTAACTAAGTCAAAATTAACAGTGAAATGTGTGCTGAAGGTCAATGACTGTTATAAGAAATGTATTGAATGAAGTTTTACATAAATTTAATGTAAAAATATAACTACAAGAACTAAATGGAAAGAACATACCTCATGATTGCTATTGAAACCAACCCAGCATAGAAACGAGCGAATCCAGTTGCTAGGTATAAATTTTGTAGGAGATTATTTAATAACCACAGTGGAAACCAGCAGGAAAACATTGCACCATACTTTGTCATAGTCAAGAATGATAGATGTCAATGGTGAAATTACATGTCATCAGAAGTGACAACTTGAGGGGAAATTGCAGGTACTCAAACATTATAATAATAATAAACAGTTCATAAGAAATGTCAAGCATTAAAAATGTATGTAATTGAAATTGTGATAATTTAATAACATTCAAAGAAAGAGATCTCTATAAAAATCATTTGATATTTTGTTGTTCAGAGTGTTGATAATTTGTTTTTGAATAAAGGTTTACAATATTTTTGTATATGTGAAAAACCCTTCAATATCAGTCATTTATAAAATATAAATTTAAATTTTGGGAGCAACAAACACTTTGAATTATAGCCCTGAGTATGAGAGTTGCCGGCGCAATTTAATAAGAAAATATCGATTAGATATAGTTGAAAATCAAGCACTATTTCTTTTAGGCAGTTGCTAACATTGGGAAATATATTTAATTTAGTATATTACTATATGCAACTGTAATGTTGTATCAATATAAATAATATAGTAATAATTGCTATTGCATCTCCCAAATAAAATTGAAAAAGACTAAATATTAACTAACTAATCGACAAGTAGTGATCGATTAGTTAGTTCATTATTATTTTTGTTAAAAACTGTTGTAATTTATCATGCAGTGCCAGCTAAATCAGTTTTATAACGAATGACTTGCTGCACATATATTTTATTATCTGCACATATAGTTTATGAACACTGTTGGCTGCTACCTATGGAAGCTGATCTTGTATATTGTAATAAAGCATTCGTTCGACTAAAATATGACAGTTACAAGTCTAGATGAATTTTAGTCTAAAAGTTGGGCACCCAATTTAGTTAGTACTTGGGTGAGTGAGGTACCCACCGATGTCCCTAGTTTTTACCAGCTTAGCTAGGAAGGCAGAGACTAGCCAAAAATTGTTGCTTTTATTATGTTGTTTTCTTTGTTAATTATGTTACTCCAATAACTTCACACCTGCAGAGTGTTGAGTCGCAACAAAAGTTTAAAGTATTTAGAAGTAATATACATATTGTCATTATTGTAAAGTGAATTCTGCAAAATGTTTGGTTTTCAGTAAATAATAATTTTATATTGCTTTTTACTTATACTATCATCAGACATAGAGAAAATAAGTTTTTCAATGTCGGTTTTTGTTGGAACGTATTTACTTTTGTCTTAAACTGTTGGTAATTGTTTAAGAAATATTGTTAACTTTATATTTTTCTTAACCACTAAAATTTGTGTTATGATTCTTATCAGCAACTGCTTTTATTTGCACTGTTATGTAAAAGAAAAAATTTCAAATAGCCATTTAGATCCTTTTAAATTTTGTGGTTTATACATACTAAATCTTCAGTGTGACTCCCTCCTCTTATAATCATAGTAATTAATATATAGTATTATAATTATTTATTTGTGATGAAGGTTATACATTAAAGTCTTACAAGAAAGCTATGCATGTGCTTAAATTGATATAATTTTCTGAAATGTCCTCTTTTAAAGTAAAACTGTCAAAATATTTTTACATGGTCATTTTCTTCTTGATTTTGCTTCTTTAATAATTGTCACATTCACAAACGTTTCTACAATTAAACTTGACTGAAATCTTCACGTCAATTCTAATATCATTTTTGATTTCACTAAAATCTCATCAAAAAGGATAATTATTCAGCACAAAAATTTTGACATTTTTACCTTACACATGATAAACGTATGTGTATGTATATATATTCAGAAATATTTCAAGATGTCAGTAGCTATGAGTGTGAGAATTACTTGGCATTCAGGTTAAGCCACATCCAGAATCTTTTGAGATTGACCTTTCGGTTCCTCTTTTAGGGACATTTTCAAGAGGTTAAGGAAAGATGAAAGGTAGGACCTCTTAGTATAATCAATCAATCTGTCTACTATTTAGCGTGGTGTTATAGTTCAAGTGGACAGGAGAATTCACGAAATCGAACTACAACGAAACCCCAGCCTCACACACAGCCACACAAACACACACACTCGTGTATGTACAAATTTTAAGCCTATTTTTTCCATTTATATAAAAAAGTAGATGAAAGAAGTGTTTAAAGAATAACCCTGTTAGGCTAAAATAGTTAAAGTAAAAATTAAAAATATTGTTATCAAGGTCTAATTAAATTGTATCTAAAATAATATGTATCTGGTGACTAAAACACAACCAATTTTTCTCACTAAAATGTTACTTGTGTAACATTAAAATATATATATATATATATATATATATATATATATATAATATATATATATATATATATATATATATATATATATATATATATATATATATATATATATATTTCAAGATTGCTTTATATGGGCTAATAGAGATTACATGCGTGTGTGGAAAAACATAATTTGAATAATGTTAACCAAAAGCTTCTCAATGCTTTTGAGTATTCCGAAGCAATTTTTAATTTTTTATTAATATTATTTTAATTTAATCTTTAGAAAATGTGCATTGAAGAACACCAATCTTCTAGCAGTTAATTATGGTTGGAAGTAATTTAAGAGGAGTTTTTAAGATTCTACCACAAAATTCACATCTTAAGTATACAAGTCTGCTTTTCCCTGTCCCTACCATTACTGTAACTGAAAATTTACTTTGACTGCAACAAAAACAATCTACTTTTTACTTGAAACAGTGTGAATCATCAGTGTGAAGTTTAAACAAATCAAGAACAATTGCCTTTTAGCAGTTACATCACTTTTTAAATGAGTCAGCATTTTCTTAAAAATACCAGAGCAGTTTTATTTCAGATCATGTGATATTGACTTGAATGAAAGTAAACACAGAAAGTCCTAAATAACTGTGAACAAATTCATAATGAACGATTAGTATAATAGCACTGAATGCATTTGATAGACATAGATCATTTATAATTCTATTAGTAAATACTCATTTGAAAACTTTCTTCTTTAATCTGACCTGACAAGTTTTCTGTTTAGACCACCATTTCATAAAAGTCATACCTATCCAAAATATCCTCAGCTTCCTTAGTATTGTGTTGCTTGCACATGTGAATAATTTTGGTGCAGATTAGAAATCCGGTTCATATGGTGTATTTTAGTTTTTAAAAATATGTCTAAAGTTTTTAAATAATCAGATAGATACAAATTGCACTTATGAAATACCTAAAAAGTCATAAATAAGGACAATGATTATTAATATTGTGCTTTATTGACCAAAATTATTTCACGCCATTTACAATAGGTCATATGACTTAAAATATATCCAAATATTAGTTTTTATAATTTAAGTTTCATCCAAGAGTGAAGAAACAGATTAATCTCGTATTAATTTACATACTTTTTCTATATAGGTTTTTTAACATGTATTCTATTTTGGTGCCTCTCAACACTTGAACCATATTTCTCAAACTGCTGTAAATTAATAGCCTGCATATTAAAAAGAAAAGTTATTCAACAGTTAACCATTCAAGTATTCTGGTGCATTTACTGTTATGTGCCATATGTACATGCATATACATACTCGTAGCTTTTTTCAGAATACCTTCCAAATCTTTCAGAAAACTTGTTCATACACAAACAAGTCATTCTTGCTTATTCTACTTCACATGTACATTATTTTGTAACTACTTTTTCTCTTCCATGCTTAGATAAAGTATAGTAATTTACATTAAAGATTCAGAGTGAACATGTTTTTTTAAAATTATTACTGAAACAATTTATTAGGGACTGTATTCATATTGATGCATCGGCAGTATATTGGCTTTTTTTCGTAAGTAAAATGAATACTTCTCATGTGTAAATGCTTACAGATCTAGTACTGACTAATTTCAATTCTCATTTATTATCTATCAGATTATATTGAATTCAGCCCTTTTATATTGTATCTTAATAACCAGCGGCTTTGCCAAAGACTTATAAAGTACTCAATTTTAGCGGTATTTATCATGGTGTAGAGAGCTTTCAAAAGTTTTGTACAGTTTGTAGGTTTTACTTACCTAATTGCAGTTTTGAATTCCCTTGACAGTGATACCCCTTTTTATATTAATAGTCACAAAGAAAGTGGTGACTTTCAAATTATTTATTTGGTTTGATAGTATGTTATGGAACTAAACAGATTATTTCCAAGTAACTAGGTTTCACAAATGTTGGTTATTTTTTCTATTGTATGCTGTCAAGCTGCGAAACCGGTTGCAGAAAGGAAAACCAACACTTGTGAAGCCAGGGAAATAGTCTTCATGTCTGTATCTAATATTTTACAACATTGCATGCTGCGAGATACTGGCAGCTTTCAATCCTCTTGGAAAGGCTCAAGACCTGTTTAAGTCACTTGATAATTACCATTCTGGGTGCATATGTATTAAAAGTGTATTGTTTACAATCACAGGGTAGAATTTGCAATTAATAGAGATTTCAATGATTATGACACGACACAAAACAACTGATCCTGTTGTACAATTGACTGGCGAGGACCTAGAGTGAAATAAATTATTAAAGTGTTAAATCAGCTGACAACAGAAGTGCATGGAATGGAAACTAATAAATTTAAAATTTCTGAGAAAAAGGGTCCAGCTAGGATTTTTAAGTAGTGTCTCATCAGTAGACCATTCTAACTGCCCTAGTGTTTTATTATTATTATTTTTGTTGTTGTGGCATCTGATGCCATTAGCGTAATCTTGTTTGACCACGTAGATTATTTTACCAATTTTCCAGACCAGGTGAACTTCTCGCTCACCCGCCAATCGAACCCATGACCTTGCTTTGCTGGCTCACACCTATCACCATGCATTACAAGGGTGTTTATATTTTATCTTAGTGAAATATTCTCTGAATGCAGCTTCTTTGGCCCAGTAGTAATAATGAATGTCTAAACCCAAGGATTGTAAGTTCAATTTCCAGATTTACTTTTAAGATATATAGGAGAGCTTACATACACATAGAGACAGTCACATTCCAGCAAAAAAAACACCGGCCAGCTTAATACAGGACCTAGAGTAGCAGCTTTATAAATCAAATTCTGTAGGTAATTTACCTGGCAAGCTCTGCTACTACTTCTTTTCGTGATGCTCAATTCTTGATAAGTTATCTAGTCAACCTAAAAAGTGACCAAAATTATTAAAACAAAACAGAATAAAACCAACAGAGTTATCTTGAGTTTATAAATTGTATAAACCTGGTTAACTCAGCTAGTCTAGTTAGCACAGAAACAGACTACGCAATTAAATTTAAGTTAATATTTACAATAATCAACTATTCCATAGCAAATGACCTGATTTAATCAAATAATGGTAGCCATCTTAAGGCATATTAAATGTGAGCCCATGTTATGTTTTAGACTAAGTGTTTCACATGCAAAATCCAGTCAGTAAATTTTTGACCATGAATCCTATATTAATTTTAACCAAATCCTTAAATTTAGATTAAAAAACAAATTGAAAATGCTCAAGGTATTTTTTAAAATGACGAAATTTCAATTTTACAGCATTTTTTATTGGCTTTACATTATCATGAATATCTTTAAAATTGAGTTCATGACTGCTACATTATTTGTTGTTGACTAAAACAGCTGGTTTTGAGATATAGGATATCTTATAAAAGTATCGAATTTGGGATACCTTATACATCTATTATTTTTTGGAATATTGCACTACACTGTAATCACTTTTAAATATACACTTTATTTGTTTGCTGTACGTTTGTGATTTCTTATTGGTTTGCGTGGACTGCAGTTTCAAACCGTCCCAGTTCATCATCAGCACGCTACTGACTGTTATCGCTCCTGTGTGGTCTACGTCTGAGATTGTATATGGCGTGTGCGCCGTGAGCTTCTATTGGTCGGTTTACTGTTCTCTGATTGGTTGTGCCTTCGAACTGTGTCGTGTGTATCAGTTTCCTGTCTTGATCACTGTGGCTTGATAATTTGTCTAGTCGTACGACCTTTATTAAGTTTTGTTTAAATGTTTGTACTTGGATTTGTTCTGGCATTAATTGTTTCTTATTGTTTGTTGAATGTAGTATTGTTCCCAGAAAAAAAACAGATTGAATAGAAAATATACAGAAAACCTACACAAACAGACATCACTATACCTAAACACTCACTACACACACACACACACACACACACACACACACACACACACACACACACACACACACACACAATGACCGCATACAGATACTTAATAAACAGAATGCTAAATGTACCACTCCATAACGACGAACGAGAGAAGGAGTACAACACCATAATACAAATAGCAGAAAGAAATGGATACAAGAAAGCAATAGAAAAGCTAGTAAAACAAATGAAAAACAAACAAATCAACAAAACCCAAAACAAAACACCAGAAACAAACACAAAATACACAACATTCACCTATAACCACCACATCAAAAAAATAACACAAACACTCAAACAATATGACTTAAAAATGAGCTACAAAACCAATAAAATAATAAACAAAATAAATAAAAAACAAAAACACAACCCACATGAATTAAATGGAATATATCAAATAGAATGTAACACATGCAATAAAAAATATATAGGAATGACAAAAAAATCAATAGAAACAAGATTCAAGGAACATATAACAGCATTAGATAAAATCCACATACCTAGCTACAAATCAAACGTAGCTACACACATTCACAACACAAAACACCAAAAACCAGACATCACCCAATTACAACTAATGAAACATGTTAAAGACTACAAAACAATGGCGATCTGGAAACAATACTGCATTCAACAAACAAACAATAAGAAACAATTAATGCCAGAACAAATCCAAGTACAAACATTTAAACAAAACTTAATAAAGGCCTTACCAATAGATAAATTATCAAACCACAGTGATCAAGACAGGAGACTGATACACACGATACAGTCTGAAGGCACAACCAATCAGAGAACAGTAAACCGACCAATAGAAGCTCACGGCGCAGGCGCCACGTACAATCTCAGACGTAGACCACACAGGAGCGATAACAGTCAGTAGCGTGCTGATGATGAACCGGGACGGTTCGAAACTGCAGTCCACGCAAATCAATAAGAAATCACAAACGTACAGCAAACAAATAAAGTAAACATCTATTATTATATACAGATTTGGGACTTCATAATATTATAATTTAAGTAAACCTACCCATCCCAATTGTTGATAGTAGATTTTTTTAAGACACACGCTCGTTAGAGTAAACAATTTTCAAAAGCTAAAAGTTGACTGAGGGTTTTATGATGGCAAATAGCAATCTATTATGTTTTTACCTAGCTGCTGGTCAACACTGGTTCAAAATATTTATTGCCCCCTTATTTCTAGATAAAAAGGGTAGGTATACCAAGCAAACTTCGCTACAGTTAATTATTTCTTCTTCATTTTGTTAACAACTTATGTATTTACACAGAATAATGGGATGATAGCCTGTGTGTGTTGTTTATGATCGCTGGATGGCGCATGCTCGTGTATATAACAATTACATACTTGTTATATTTAGATATATCTCAATAACTTTCCATTATTTGGCACTTCAACTAGTTCGGTAATTTTGCGAGTAAGATGAAATTCTTCTAAATGATGTGTATTGCATTTTTTTACAAAAAGTAAAATGGGAGCATTTAGAATTAATGTATATATGTACTTTTACTCTTCTTTTGTGGTGGTTGTTTTGAGTCTCCTGCTTTACCAGTCAGGGTATCAGGTTACTTTTTGATGATGCTTTTATCTGTTTAAATTGTCTGTTTATATCAATACATATAAGAAGTTTTGTTTGGCACTGTTTATATTGTTGTATTTAGTGTGTATGAATCAGCAGAAACTGAAAACGGACTTGTGGCTCATCACAAAAAAAACTTCTACCAATTTTTGTTATATATGTTAAAAAACATTGAAGTTACACAGAAAGATTTATTTTAAAATTTAGGTTTTGACACCTTATATCATTTCTACTATCAACAATCGGGAAGGTAAGTTTACTTTAATCGTATTATTTTGGCACAAGCATCTATCTACTGCTACCCATTAATTACGAGACATCTATATAAATCTGCATATAAGCATTATATATATATATATATATATATATATATATATATATATATATATATATATATATATATATATATATATATATATATATATATATACATATATTTACATATAGTGTAACCATTAAAGTCCGCATCATATGGGAAATTCTTTTATTGCCCAATTTACGCAAATACTTTGTAAATAATGCAAAATGACGTTGACGTTTTCTTTTATCAATCGGCTGTACATGTCAAATTTAGTGATTGAAGATATTTCACGCCCTGTAATTTAATCACGGATATCAGAAAATCACAGGTAGTGGCTGTTATCACAGTTGATAAAAAACTGTGAAATCGTGATCACAACTTTCCATCTGTGTTTGTGCATTCTGTCTGTGTAGGTTTGTAGTTTATCGTAAAACTGTGATTGTGATGAAATTTTTTATTCTTTTAGGACAAGTTTGATTCGGTACCAGTCTACTTTTTTCAATTTTACAGATATTGAATTAAAATTTTAAACTTTTTCTATTTACTTACTCATTTGGTTTCACAAAAATCATTTTAACTGATTATGGCGAAAACATTTTTGTCCTAAAATATATTTTAGTTTCATGTTCTGTGCTTCCGTTAGGTTAAAACTTCAAACCATTACTTAGGGTAGACACTACTTATTTTGCTCTTAGATCTTTACTATTTAGACTGTACAAACAATAAAGTAACAGGAACAGGACATATATGTTATTATGTTTTAGGTGTCTAGTATCTGTCACTATTATGCCTGATAAGTGATTTGCACATTTCTGTTCTGTGATGATTTCATAGCTGTGTTATAAAATGTGATCACGTCAGGTTTTTTAATCACTGGTAGTAAAAAGTCGCAGTCACGATTCACAGTGATATTATAAAATAATGATGTCACCCATCACTAGTCAAATTTGACATTTTAAAGAAACAATACAAAGAGTTGGGTTATTTTTTTAAATTTCTAAAAATGTCAAATACAAAATTGATTTATTTTTTAGTTTTCTACCCACCACCAAATTTGGACCACCGTGAATTTTTTCATTTATTATTAACGTAACAATTTTTTGACTCGTTCGAATTTATGAAAATCCAAAAAGACCCTATAAGGTGTAATACACTCATCTGCTGAAGTGATTTTTTCTATTCAAAAATGTTTCTGCTCAAATTTTTCCGAAAAAATTAAATATGCTAAAAAAGTATGTCATACTTGATGCAAAATTGCTCTAGTTTCAACATTTCGCAGCAAAATTTGCTTGACCAATTTTCATCATAGTCTCAAAATGTATTTCAGTGGAGAAATGCCATAAACTAACATGAAAAAATCCCTTTACCAACAAATAGACCTCATTTTCTATGAACAAATACTTTAACAACAAATTCTAAATTTAACATGAAAAAATGTAAGGTGCTCCAAATTTATTCAAGTTTGGTGCGTAGGTAGAAAACTAAAAATGAAATTTTTGTATTTTCTATTTTTAAATGTCAAATTTGAAAGGTACAGCCGATTGTAAAAAAAACATCCCTAAACTCTCAATTTGCGTAAAAAATTTCCCATATGATGCGAACTTTAATAATATATACATACATACTTATATATATATATATATATATATATATATATATATATATATATATATATATATATATATATATATATATATATACACACACAATGTAAATTAATGTATGTTGTTGTTAGTATTTATCACAAATTTTTAATGCAAATATTTCATTTTTATTATAAATCAACTCACTATTGGTTGTAACATGGTGAGGTATCCACTACACTAGTTGAAATGTATTTTAATATTTATTCAATGTACCATTGTTAATTATTAATTATAATTGAATAAATTAAGCATAGGATATTGATGATATATAATTAATTATGTGTAAATTACCTTTAAAATAAAATATCACAATAATTTTCAATGTATTTTTCCTCCCCAACGCATGCACATGTGTATGTCAAAAGCTAAACATTTTGAGAAAAAAAGATTCATAAAGATGTTTTATTTGATTTTATACAAGAAAAGTCTTGTTAAATTGAAGCACCTAAAAATGGATCATAAAAAAGCTTACCCTGTAAGAAGGCACTCCTTCAACATTTGTATGAAAAGTTGTGAAATATTTTTTGGTTCATATATTAATAGGGGCTCTTCACTAGTTTAAAAAAATTAATATATGCTCTTTTTATTACATACAGTATACTCTCAATAATCTGGGCTAATTGTGGGGGTGGGTGGGGGGTGTGCCGGCAACACAGATTCATAATTCGAACATAATAATTATATATATATATATATATATATATATATATATATATATATATATATATATATATATATATATATATATATATATATATGCGTGTGTATGTATATACACGCGCCAAAATAATAAAGGTTCAATGAAAAACTTACAATAGCTGAATTATGGTGATTTTTCAAGTTTTTGTTTCATTGTTAAAACGTGTCTTTCTCGTTTCAGCGACATGCTGTATTTATACCGAATTTCATAGAAAATAGATCGTGAACATACAGACTCGCTTTGTGATCAAACATCAACTGAGGAACTAAGTAATTTGGGTAGCCTTCATAAATTGAAAACAAAGTGCATACAAGATGTTTAACAGCTGTGTCTTTCTCAAAAAAAGTGTATCTTGTTCCTTTCTGCCTGCCGCCTATGCAATCACGAATGAGATGAAGTGTAAAAGGATAGGGGAAATTCAAATTTATTACCTTAACATAAACATTCCCAGATAAAACATTTTCTCGGCGTTTCTATTGTAGTGACAGTGGCACTTTCGGAGATAAATAAAAATTCATCAAAAACATTTCGCAGCACGGATAATCCGTACACGATAATCGAGAGAATACTGTATAGCGATTGATGTTCACAGAAAACTAATAAGTCTAAAGTTCTAAAAATTGCCACCTATTTGTTTTTCAACGTTTTGAACTCGCTTAGAAATGTCAGTTGCCATGAAAGTCGATATCATCTTATTACACCTGTATGTTATATTATTAGCGGATTTTTATTTCAAAAATTCGCCAATAGAGAGGTATTGATGGTAACACTATCCAAACATTTTTTCAAATGAGCGCGAGTTTGAGCCGCTATAAACCGAAACCAAGGTCAGTTTGAAATTATATATAAATAAATATATATATATATATATATATTATATAAATTTCTTGAAAAACACAGTCTAATCCACGACAGGCAGTATGGATTCCGTCAGCGCAGATCGACTGCCGACCTCCTTTCCTTTGTCACCCATTCTTGGAACAACACAGTGAATCCCAGATTGTTGCTCTAGACATATCCAAAGCATTCGATCAGGTCTGGCACGCAGCGCTGCTTAATAAACTTCCGGCCTATGGCCTACCACCAAAACTCTGTATGTGGACAGCAAATTTCCTCTCCAACAGGAGCATATCTGTTGTTGTGTATGGCCATTCCTCTAAACTGTATCCAATTAATGCAGGAGTTCCTCAAGGTTCAGCTTTAGCCCCTACTTTGTTTCTTCTCCACATCAATGACCTCCTCTCGAGCACATCCAACCCAGTTCACAGCTACGCGGACGACAGCACCCTCCATTGCAATATACAATATTCTAAGCCTGTCTCTTTAGCCCAATTAGATGAGGATCGCAGACTCATGGAGGGTTCTGTCTCCGTGGATCTCCAAAAAATATTAGACTGGGGAAGTAGAAATCTTGTACAATTCAACCCCACCAAAACTAAGTCTTGCTTTCTTTCTCGCAAGAGATACACCAGCACTAGACCCATCACAATGAACAACCAAGTTATTCAAAGTAATGAGTCCTTTTCTCTTGTTGGCATCACTGTGGATCGAAATCTTAATTGGCACCAACATGTCACATCAATTGCAGAAGCGGCTGCTAAGAAATTAGGTTTCCTCTTCCGGGCTCGCAAATACTTTTCACCAGCTAATCTCTATACCTTATATACTTCACAAATAAGACCAAACCTCGAATACTGCTCCCACATCTGGGGTGCCGCTGCCGCTTCTACACTTGCTATCCTGGACTCCATTCAAAAGAGAGCTATACGTCTCATCGGTGACCCTACCCTCACCCAAAGGCTGCCATCCCTTGCCCATCGACGTGCCGTTGGTGACCTCTCTCTCTTTTATAGATATCTGCACGGGCACTGCTAAGAGGAGCTCTCCTCCATAGTTTCCCCACCTGCTGCCCCCAACAGATCTACCAGGGTAACAGAGCGAATGCACCCTTTTACTGTCCAGGTTACCAGACATAGAACATCTTGTTATGCCCGCTCTTTTGTCCCGAGGACTTCCAAGTTGTGGAATTCCTTGCCGGCTCATGTTTTTCCTTCTCCTCCAAACCTTCAAGTCCAGAATTAACAAGCTGCCTCTTTCCTCCTTGTCAACACCCACAGTATGATAGTATTTAGGCTGTAAGCCCTCGTGGTGTGTTGTTGAAATTTATATATATATATATATATATATATATATATATATATATATATATATATATATATATATATATATATATATATATATATATATATTTGTGTGTGTGTGTTTGAGTGTGTGTCTGTGTATTTAACATATAACTCAAAAACTTATTAACTGATTTTAATGAAACTCGGCAAGAACCTTTCTTTTATTAGTAGCTTGAATGAGTTCGTTAGCCACCCCTATCGTACCAGTTTTTTCTAAAACAAAACTGTATTTTTCCGGAAAAAAAAATTGTATCAAAAAATAACAAAGTTAATTTGATGAAATTTGGTTGATATGTTGCTCTCATAAATACCTTTCTACATACCGAAATTCAACTTTCTAGGTTTGTAGAAAATTGAGATACTAATTTGAAGCACTTAATGAGAATTCGCTACCATAATGTACTTGCTGCGTCCCGAAACTTTTTTGATTCAATGTCAAATTTTAGGAAAATTAAGTTTTAATTAAATCAGCCATTGTGAACGCAAGATGCTAGGCTACCTAATAAAGATATTTCGTAGTGAATTTTCATTAAGAATATTCACTTCTAAGAGAGGACACGGTGGTGACCATTCCGGATTTTTTTCTAATTAGCACAAATTAGATCCCCCCAGGTTATATGTTTATATATATATATATATATATATATATATATATATATATATATATATATATATATATATATATATATATATATATATATTTATCAAAAAATTGTGGGAACGCCGTCAGTTGTAGAATAAAACTCTTTATTATAGGCCGAGCTTTCGGAAAAATTTATTCCTTTATCAAGGCTACAACATGGAAAGAAAAAAGTTTACAATTTACGTGGAAAAAATATAAAAGTTTAAAATACTTACATATAACATGAGTTTTACTAAACTATTTATCTAATAAATTTGTCCGAAAGCTCAGCCTATAATAAAGAGTTTTATTCTACAACTGACGGTGTTCCCACAATTTTTTGATAAATAACACTATTACCGTCACAAAAATTTAATACTATATATATATATATATATATATATATATATATATATATATATATATATATATATATATATATATATATATATATATATAGGTACCCAGACAGCACAGACACATTCTGACAATATACCAGGAATGTTTCGCAATAATATTCAAACATCCCCAGAACATTCTCACAGGATACAAATAGATTCCTAGAACATTCTATGAACATGGCAGTAGGACAGATTGTCATACTAATAAGGTTCTTAGAATGTTATTTATAATATTCTTAGGAGCTCCCAGTATGTTCTGGAGATGTCTCCCAAACACTCCAATGAATCTTCTCGAAATGTCCATACATATCCTCATGGGTACATTGCTTTTTTTAAAGATATACAGTGTGTTTTGCATAAAAGCTGACACATATCAAGGGCATGTATTAGGGGAACCTAAAATATGGATATTTAACGCAACTTACCCCTATAATATAAGTTGCACCCCTGACACGTTATAGGCACTTAAAGTGGAGGTCAACCCTTTCAAATGCATCAATTGAACTCTACTTACCATTGATTAATGCTCTCGGTGTGCTCAGAATGTGTACCAAATTAATTTTTCTATAAGTATTATGCAGTTGTTTTTTTTTTCTTCGAAATTTGAAACCTCACTTTGGAGGGCTATAATTACTCGTGGGTGAAACTTAGTATACAGATAAGTTGCGTTAAATCACCATATTTTAGGTTTACCTACATGCCTTTGCTCTGTCGTTTTTTATGTGAAACATTTTTTAACGATTCAGAAATTAAGATATGGATATATTTGATTTATCTTCAAAAGTTACTAATTGTCATTCATTTAACTGGTCTTGTATATATTTTCATATAAGTCCAACTCGCCGTATATGTTAGAATTATTGAACTTTAATCACTCACCCTTGTGTAGGTTACCATCATTCCAGTGGCTACACACCTATAAACATGTCCAGATACTTAATAAGTCAACAATTCGAGTATTGCACATTTATTCAGATTACGTATATACTTATAACAAATGCAAAGATATGTTTGTCAATAAAATATTAATAAAACAAAATTTCAATAACATAAAAATAAAATCAATAAAGATACAGTTCTTGGAGTTGGCAGAAAATTTAGTAATCAAATAAAAAGCTTCCGAGATGAATTTTACGCCACTGAACTAACTTGAAATTTGCCTAGAGTATCGATCCTACAGGCTTTCAGTGTCGCATTAAAGGAATTGCATTACATAATAGTACTTTACCTTTATAGAATACAACAAAATTGGACAGAATATGCCAGAAAATCACACTCACTTGCACTTACAAAAAACTACAAATGAAAGTCATCGATCAGACCTTTTGACCCTTCCCTTGTATAGTTGCTCTCTGCTCTGCTCGCACGGACTTGATTTTGACTTCTTGTAACAGTTATTCCCTGAAAAAAAATATATAATTTTAATCCACCCTGAGAAAACCTACTATTTACTTTATTAATTAAGGAATTTGATATTTGATGTTACAATAGTATCAAGTTTAGATTTTAAGTGCTTTTCTAATGTTTGATACTAAATTTGATGATCAAATGTGTTAAATTGAAATTAATATAATCAGAGGGCAGTAATGAAAATTATACTTTGGCTGAGAAGCAGTCTTACCTATACCTAAACCTCATATTTTTAAGACTTACAGTGCAAGACTTTTGTTACTGTCGATAATCGTTAATTCAGATATCTGGATAAAACATAACATTAATATCACTAAGCGTGAGAGGAAAGAAAGGGTCAGTATCACTGCTTTCAAAAAATTATCAAGAACAAAATTCAACAATCATCTTTATTAAGCACATAAAAATGTAAACAGCAATAAAGAGGTTTTTCAGGTAAAGATAATCACTATTAAATGGCAACAATTTTTAGATAATAGATAGCATATACTAAAAGAATTCTTAAACATAATCTTAAAATACCAATTTTAGTTCTGGCCAGATAGTTTTTGATACATTTTAGGTAAGCATACCCAATTATATCAAACATAATATGAGGCTGAAAGCCCATTGCTCAAATTTAAATTTTTTTATTAAACTAAATAAAAAAATTAAAACGAACCAAAGGTTTACACTTTCTTAAGAAAATTATTTAAAGATTTGTACAGATATTTGTTAACTAAATTTGCAAGAGAATTTACAGGATGACCCAGATAATTATATATATATATATATATATATATATATATATATATATATATATATATATATATATATATATATATATATATATATAATTACGTTTCTTCGTAAGCGATTGTCCGAAAAAAATTATTTATTTATTTAAGTGGTACGATTATTATAGTCTAATATTTATTATAAAATATGTGATTCAAAACAACATGTGAACAACTAAAGTTACAGCGATTGAATGAAATAATGTATTTTATAATAGAATTAACATAAATGCGAACGTCTTAATCAGCACTATTGCACAAGTCACTAAACTTAATGATGCATGTTTTCCGGGTTTGTCGTATTTTGTATGATGTTGAGTATATATATATATATATATATATATATATATATATATATATATATATATATATATATATATATATATATATATATATATATATATATATATCTGTGTGTGTATGTATACAGTGAAACCTGTCTAAACTGGAAACTGAATAAAGCGGAAAACTGTTCAATACGAAACATTTTCATAGTCCCAAACTTATGTCATAAGAAACAATGTAAGGGTGACCTGCATAAAGCAGAACCTGTATAATGCGGAAACGGAAACATAATTTTGTCTTGCTAAACAATCAGAACCTGTCTTAGATGGAAATTCCAAGGATGATCCCAGCAAAACAAGTTTTTTTTTCTGCAAGAGTGCAAGACAACAAAAACAAAAATAAGGTTCGGTTTAATTTTAATGGTTCACCATTAGGACACTGCTTGGTAAATCTAGTCCACATGAATAAAAGTTGTTTATGAGCTTTTATTCTTACTACACTGAAATTTACATAGGTGTATAATGAATAAAGTTTTAGTCTAATAACGTTGATTGAAAGGTTGTGCCTATATGTACATTTGTCTATTATTATATTAATAAGAATCAAACGTCGATAGTTGATTACTGTTTCATGAAAATAGAAGCCTGGACGCAGCAAGTGCGTTATGGTAGTGAATTTTCATAGAAATGATCTGGCACAAAATATTTTATTATAACTTTTTTTTCTTGTAACATAGAAATCTAAATTTTGGTGTATAGTTTACTTTTTATATTGTAAACCTACCTACCAAATTTGGTTATCATAGATTTTTTTATTTTTTGAGAAAATTTTTTTTCGAATGAAAACTTAAAATTTTCCCGGAAAACCTCGTCCGATTTTCCTGACTAACGAACTTATTTAAGCCATTTACAAAAGGAAGGTACATGCCAAATTTTATCAAAATCGGCCCCTTATATATATATATATATATATATATATATATATATATATATATATATATATATATATATATATATATATATATATATATATATATATATATATATATATATATATATATATATATATATATATATATATATATATATATATATATATATATATATATATATATATATATACTTATATATAAAAATTGAAACTGACCTCGGATATTGGTTCTGGGGGTCCTAGTTCGCGCTCATTTGCAAAAAAATTTTCACAATTCAAAAATCGGGATCTCCCCATTAGTGAATTTTTGCTACGAAAATTCACTAAGATGAAAGAGGTCAGGCAAACATCACTTTCTGTAACTGGGTAACAATACCAAGCTCTTAAATTGCTCGAAGTGAATGGTTTAAGTTTTGAAGATCTAACAGTAAAGTGCAAGTGTGGGAAAACTATTGTGTATGGCTTAGTAAATAATTAAGAAAAAAATAAAGAGTGATTTTCTACGTAGAGAGAATGTCAATTCGAAACGAAAAATTCGCAAAACTGGAAACGAAGAAATTAACAATTATATATGAATGCTTCCTAGACGCAGGCTCCAGGAATTTGCCAATTGTCAGACCAATCCTAAAAACGCAAGAAAAAGTAATTGCCGATCCTATAGAAAATACAAATTTCAAAACTTCAAATGGTTGTTCAGAGAGTTTCAGAAATCGCCATCAAATTTCGTACAAACAAATTGTGGTGAAGCAAAAGATGTCAATTTACATACTGTCGAAAATTGGAAGAGTAATTTGGCTGAAATCATCAAAGATTATGATCCAAGCAATACTGCTAATTGTGATGAATTAGACCTCTTCTTTCGGGCATCGCCATTGTTGTCATTGGTAAATCTGCGAAGCCAAGGTGTTTCTGAAATTTGGAAATCGATGATCTTCCTATGCAGTGGAAAGCCAATAAAAAGGCCTGGATGACTGCAAGCTTGATGGAAGCATGGTTGGAGGCACTCAATATGAAAATACTTCGTAATAGAAAGATTTTCATGTTTTTAGACAACGCTGCTTGCCATCCTCACTTGAATCTTTCAAACATATAATTATCCTTCTTTCCTCCAAACAGTATGAGCATCACACTTTGCAAGAAATCACAGCTCTAGAAGCGTATGCAGACCGAACAAGATCCTCAGAATTGTCAAAAAGCCTCTTGGATGTGCGGACGACAATTGAGAAAAACTGTACAGTTAGTGAAAGGTTTAAACAAGCCAAGTTAACCGATTTCTGGTGTTATGTGACAAAATAATAAAAATAAAGTTTGATGAATCAATTTACAGAATTAACATACAACCTACAGTCGGTAATATAAAGTACTACAGTATAAACTACTAGTAGGTAACCGACCAGTAGTTTGTACTGTTACATATAATACATGTACGTAAATAAAAATTTATAGATACGTATGTACACAGTTATAAGTTTCTTCCTAGTTTACAAACTAGATAAAGCAGAACCCTGTTTAAAACGGAAAATTAGCTCAGTCCCATTCGTTTCTGTTTTATACAGGTTTCACTGTGTATATATATATATATATATATATATATATATATATATATATATATATATATATATATATAATGAACTCTACTTTTTTTTAATGGGCAGTTTTTCTCGTCAAATTAATAACCTAAATGATTAGGAAAATAATTGCTTACAGTACTTTATGGACATTGAAGGTAAAAATTTCTGATTTCAAAATCACTCCTTTATTATTAAAAGAAAATGTTATAGCAACGCCACATAATATATCGCGAATGAAGAGAAATGAACCTAATTGAGTGAAAATTGGTGCAAAAAGAACGTAAAAAGTCAATCTTCTGGCTTGTTTCATCGAAAATAGTTTCTGGACGTGAGTGTAGTTACAGATATTTGAAATGAAAGAAAATACATATTTTCCTTGACTTCAACCACTATTAAATTGCAGTGAAGTGGACCGTCGCTCGCCTGTCTGACAATCATTTACGCAGAGACAGTACACTTGTCAGCAACCATTGCATCGCCCTGTATTTAGAAAGGCTCTTAAATGCTGCACTATGATCAGGCAGAGTGCTTACTCCAGCCTGTGCTCCAGAAGATTACTCAATGCTAGCTACTATCCTGCAGCCAGGAAGATAAGAAAATGCGAGCCAATATCCTGCTGGACCTCAAAAATGTTAGTAATGAGGTCTTGCACATACAATTTAACTGGCAGGGAAACCACTAATTTAAACTTTCTGACATTAGCAATTATTTGCTCAGAAAAATTGAGAAGTTTAAAGTACTTTTTTTGGTCGAGAGGTGGTATTTGTGTAAAAAAATTGTTGAGTTAGATATAACTAAATATACTTATGAATAAATCGTTGTTTTTGAAGAAGATATAGATAGTTGTAAGCCTAAATTACAATATCCACACTCAAAGAAATTATGGAGGATGACTGGCAGTTTTGTTATTGTCGTAAAAAAATCGAATGATATGTTTTATTCAATTTTTTCATTAAAACAATTTGATTTAAAGAAAAACCAGATTTTCATCATCTTTCTATTTTCTTCTTTTATTGCCAAATATTTAAAAAAAAGCTGTCTTACATTATTTTTTAATGCCTTTATTTGCGGAAAATTTATTCTTCAAAATTTACTATGCCTTTTCTTTTAAATAATGAACAAAATAATCAAGGAAAAAGCTATCTTTTATATTAGTTTTTAATGCTTATTTGCTGAGATGCAAGATTATTCAAGATTCTCGCTTATTAACATTTAAAATATTTTTATAATTCTTTGCAACAAAGCAGTTGCTGTATGTAGATTTTTTTTTATACTTTTATTTACTATTTACTATTTTTTTAAATAAAACTCGCTACCACAAGTAACTTGCTGCATAGAAGTTTTTTAACAAATATGTACTGTTTAACAACAGGAATTTTTTTTGCAAATTTGTTACCATTACGCATTTGCTGCGCCCACACTTTTTTCTTATTGCGAATCAACAAATTTTATCAAGTGCCTTTTATTAATTTTTCTCAATTATCAGAATAATAGTGCGCTCCTCTGAAGGCTTCACTATATATGTATCAAGATTTTTGAAGATTCTAACTGAATGAGAAGGATTTAAGATTTGAAATGAATGAAAAACTTTTTTTAATACTTTTATTTATTACCTATTTTCTTAACAATTTTTTAAAATTAAAACTCGCCACCACAACAAATTCGCTACCAAAACGCACTTGCTGCATCAACACTATTTTGTTATTGCAGATGGATAACTCTTATTAGGTGCCCTTTTTTCAAATATCATAAAAGATCTGTTAGTTTGGCTATTTAGGTTTGCTTAAAATGGTCTTATAAATTCAAAACAAGGGTTCTTTTAACTTAATCATAGGTATACTATATCAACACGCAAAGGTGTTAAGCAAATTGCCTATTGCAGAAACTTTCAGCACTTCCGTGATGAATTACAGTCGACCAATAAGTTAGCGTACGTCCGCCTAAATGGATTGGTGTATGCAGGGGTTGCATACATCTAGGCGCTGTCAGTCGAACGATACGCACTCAACAAAAACTAGGCAAGATCCAAAGGATGGCTTGCCTAGGCATCACGGGGGCCATGTCTAACCCCAACAGCCACCATGGAGGTGTTGCCGGATCTGCCCCCCCCCCCCACACTTAGTTATTATGGGGGAGGCCAGGCTAGGACTAAACAGACTAGCCTGCAATGGTAGACTGAAGATCAACCCAGGCTTCAGGGGCCACTGCAAAATTCAGGAGATCGTGAAGGAGCCCATGCTTGAAATGAGGTCAGACTTCGCGAATCTGCAGGGAAAACAACTTTACAGTGGAAATCCCCGACCGCGAGGCATGGCGGGAGGAGACGCTGAGCATACCACGGGACGCGTTCGTCTGGTTCACGGACGGATCCGATGGGGGCAGGTGTTTATTCGGAAGGACCGAGGGTAAGTCATAGTATTTCCCTCGGAGCCCATGCAACGGTCTTTCAGGCCGAAATGTACGCCATTCTGCACTGCGTGCGGCAGAACAAGAGGGGGGGCTACACCAACAAGCGGATCCTCATAGCCACAGGCAGCCCTTAAGGCCCTAAGTAGCCCACGGGTAAATTCCTGACTGGTGAGTGAGTGCCGAGACGAGACGGGCGACCTGGCTGAGTAGAATGAGGTCACCCTCTTCTTAATGCCGGGTCTCTCGGGGGTCAAAGGCAATGAAGAAGCTGACAGTCTCGCGAAGAGAGGGTCAGCAGAACCATTTATGGGATCAGAACCGGTTCTGGGCGTGGCAAAGAGCACTGCCAGGGGAGCCATTAAGTCCTGGGTCAGAAACCAACACAAGGTGCACTGGGCAGACTGTCCAGGGCTCAGACATGGGAAGTCAATAATTGACGAACCCAGTTCAAAGAGAGCTGTGGAGCTGCTAAATCTTAGCAGAGGACAGCTCAGAAACATAACAGGTCTCTTGACGGGGCACATGGACGTCAAGAAACACCTGCATAAAATGGGGTGGTTAAAGGGGGACCTCGCATGGAGAGTCTGCGGCAAGGGGGAGGAATTAGCCCAGCACATCTTGTGCGAGGGTAAAGCTCTGGGCCGCAAAAGACAACTGATCTACGGTCAGTCTAGACCGGAGACAAAGCAATATAAAACTTTACCCTACCAATCGCTGTGCAGACTAGTTCAAGGCACACTGATTTTAGAATGGGTGGAGTAAGACTAAGGGCATGCACAATCAACCAAAGGTTGCAGTACTATCGGGGCGGCAAGGTCGCGGACGAGCTCTGAGGGAGAAAAAAAAAGGTCAGAGGTGTCTTACAATAGCGAATTTTCATACGATTTGTTTTTCCTTTATTTCGATAGTTTATTCACTATTCAATATTAAATAGATGTAATGACCATCAACATTTTCTTAAGACATTTTGTAGAATTAGCAAAATGGTACGGTAGCTGAAAAGTCGACCGTAAGATTCCAAAGCTATTTTCATATCACGATGCCCGATGTTTGTCACAAACAGCTTGGATATCTGGTTGTGAAAGCATACTTTGGCAAAGTGATTGCGTATCTAATGAATTGCAAGTTTTATTGTACACAGCGCATCTTCCCACAATATGTTCAGGTCCACATCTTCTGGACTTTATAGTGATACTTCTCATAGCATTAACTTCTTCCACAGGAGTAAAAAGCCTGAGCTGTTGCTTAGACAATTCTATAGATTTGCAGTATTCTTGCACTTTTGATAGCGTAATATCAGTCTCCCTAATAATCCTTTGTTGTATTTGCTTGTCGTAAAGGCCCAGAATTAATTTATCTTTGATCGTTCAACATGCATATGGATTTTTATACTTATACAGATACATCCATAACTATCAGGTTGCTTCTTAAGTTCCATACAAAGGTGTAAAGGGTCTGTTTTTTATAGAAGTCCTAAAATTTTAACGTTTCCATAGAAGTATTTGTTTTTGGCTTCATCAAAACAACCGAGAACATCTTCCAGTTTATTGTCTTCTCTACTGGAAAAGTATTAAAGCTGTTTAACCCCGCTTCACTTATAATATGTAAAAGTAGGGCTATTTTCATATCATCATTTGAATTGTATTTTCCTGAACCTTTTACATAAAACTTGATTTTCATTTAGGCCCAAGTTCCAGTCCATCCACAAGAAATGGTGGTGGTGGTTTATATTGCATCACTTACTATTGAAGAACGCATTTTTAAATAAGATATTATACAATATATGTGTACCTAATTCGTAAGATGATCCAGTCTCAAGCAAAATTGGCAAATCCTTCGTCGGTGTCAACTACAAGAGATGCCTAAAAACTTGTTTCTTTACTGGGTGCGTTTTAGTTCTTCATAACCTGACACTATGTGTTAGTTGCTTCTGTACTCTGTAGCTATGTTTTCAATTACACACTGTTCTTCGTGTTCCCGTCACATTATTATTTTAGTTAATTATGTTACAATATCACCTTACACAACATTGACCTTACACCATTTATGTTGACGTTATTAATTTACATTTACGTCTATCGGCTATTTTCCCTTCGGCAAGGACATGCGCTCTATGCCCAAAGAAAGGAGGTGCCTAAATATACAATTTTCGGATGTGTTTAACATAGAATAGGGAACAGAATCAAACATGCAAAATAGTTACTATTATAAGTCTCACCACTATGTCATAATCATCATCCATCTTTTTCGTAAAATTTTCGATTTATATAATATTATAAGGACATCTTAAGCAGATTCTGGGCGAATATTCAGCATAATGATGTATTCAAATATTCTCAGTATATTGATGAAAAATTTTCTTAGAATGTGATTGAATGAATATACTCAGAATATTCAAGATGCAGGTTGGAATTCCATAAATGTTATTAGAACATTCCGAAACAAATATTCGCAAAAAAATATTCTCACATTGTGAGAACATTCTGATAATATATTGTGCTGTATGCGGTGCGGGGTCATGCACTCTATTCTCCTTTATAATGGAGCGGAGATATGGCACACAGTGGTTGAAACCTAGAAATACACCAATCTGGTGGAGAGAGCTCAGAGAAAGATGCTCCTAAGGGTAGCACGCGCATACAGGACGATATCTGTTGATCTTCTACTACACGAGCGGAGGGTGGAAAACAAGGAAGAAGCAAGAAAAACGACCGATACCAGGTGGCAAGACCTCTGGGAGAAGTCGATTAAGGGCCGATGGACAGCGATGCTGATCTCCAATATTGAAAGATGGAAAAGCCGAGGACATGGGGAAACTAACTACTCCTTGATCCAGGTATTGACAGTCCACGGCTACTTCAAGGCATACCTACAGAGATTCAACTTGACAGAAGACCCAAGATGTCCATAATGCATAGAATACGATGACGCGAAACACATAATTTTCTATTGGTAAAGGTGGGGTAAAATAAGGTCAAAGTGCCAGACAAACCTCGGGGAACTACTCACCACTGGTAACCTAATCGCACTGATGCACAGATCAAAGCGGAACTGGGAGGAAGTAAGGACA
Organism: Tillus elongatus; assembly: GCA_964006375.1. NCBI lineage: Eukaryota > Metazoa > Arthropoda > Insecta > Coleoptera > Cleridae > Tillus > Tillus elongatus. The sequence goes on from OZ023270.1 coordinate 52,040,303, forward strand.
ATGGTGCGCCATCATGGACACGAAGAGAAGCGAAGGGAGATTGCAAGACCAAGCGAACTCCCAAACTACAGAAATGTAGGGCGAAAATACTCCAAGCGAAAGAACAGACCACCATGCCTCCTGAAGACATGCGCCGACGCGGTTCCAGTGGGTAAATAGAGATAATGATGGATTTTCGCCGGTAGGAGTCCGGCACTACCCAGCGCAGCACATCACTAGTTTCTGAAGATACCAATTCGCGCGGCCTTCCGTATGCGCAGTGAGTTACCGGGATAATTAACATAGCTCGCAACTCATGAGTTGTTTGCCGTTTTAACGAAATAAAACACGTCCCTGATGTGCTGTTTATACACATTCCTACCAACTGACCTGCCCTGACATCGGTTTGTCTGAAGGAAAAATCAACCCTGGCATATATCAAGGTCATGTGAGCATAATATATACTGTTCCTTCCCCTTTTTCCTTCTTTTAGATTTTAATTAAGCAAACCGATGTCAGGGCAGATCAATTGGGAGGATCGTTTGTACACAGCACCTCAGGGAGGTCTTTTATTTCGTTAAACCGGCAAAAACTCATCAGTTGCGGGCCATGTTAATTATCCCGGTTACTCACTGCGCATGCAGAAGTCCCAAAGCCAAAGTAGAATTGGTATCGCTAGAAACTAGTCAACAGATCCAATATGTTCCTGGGTGTCCATCTTAATGATGGATTCCCGCTCACAATAAAAACTAGAAACAACTACAAACATGACTCAATTTTTAAATGAGAAACAAATGTCAGTTGCGGGCCATGTTAATTATCCCGGTTACTCACTGCGCATGCAGAAGTCCCAAAGCCAAAGTAGAATTGGTATCGCTAGAAACTAGTCAACAGATCCAATATGTTCCTGGGTGTCCATCTTAATGATGGATTCCCGCTCACAATAAAAACTAGAAACAACTACAAACATGACTCAATTTTTAAATGAGAGACAAATGTCACAAAATAGTACAACGACCACCTGTCCGTTCATCAGTCTCCAATTGATGAATACCATCGGTAGTCAACAGAAAAGCGCTTAAACTCAGCTATCGCACCTGGTGAACTCGGCATTTGTATCGCTGGCAGCTACTGGACGAACGTCTCGCGACACTAAAACCCGGTTGCATTGATCATGCACACTTCGCAGGATATTTTAAGTAACGAAATAAAAGACCTGACCTGACGTGCTGTTTACACACAATCCTCTCAACTGATCTTCCTGACATCAGTTTGCCTAATCAAAAGCTAAAAGAAGGAAAAAGGGGTAGGAAAAGTACATGGTGCTCGCATGAATGGCAGGATTGATTTTCCTTCCCCTTTTAGCTTTTAATCGGGCAAACTGATGTCAGGGCAGGTCTGTTGGGAGGATTGTGTACAAACAGCACGTTAGGGAGGTCTTTTATTTCGTTACTTAAGATATTTTGTAAAGACCGCACGATCAATGCAACCAAGTTTTTACTGTCGCGAGACACTCGTGCTACTGGCGCCTCGTAACTCGCCCATTTCTCATTATCAATAGGCCTTTACGAAAAGTAACCGGGTAGATATCTACCATGATATAATGACTTAGAAGAGATATGATATTGCGCATATGCCCTACCCCCTCCTATGACGTCACGTGGTGAGTAACGTTATAAAAGTCCAACTATACACTTAAAACAAAGTCATTCGCAATCATAAAGTTTCTATACGTCAGTTTAATGCCGTTGAAGTTACGCTTATATTGTCTTTTTCAGATAAGATAGATCGCAGCACTAAATTTAATCTTTTTCATTTTTATTACTTCCAACTGTATGCACTTAAATATTAGTAAAAATACATAATTTGTTAAGAGGTTGTGATGAAACGTCAAACCCGAATCCACGACAGTATATTACTGTTGTATTGGACTCACCACTTGACACCATGCGCGTGACAGGTCTAAAAATAGGTAGTCTGAATATCATATCTCTCGTTATTTGTATCATGGATAACTACCGTTTACCGAATGGTACACAGCTGGCTTTATGCAGTAATTTTCGAACGCTTTTAAATGCGCGGTAACTAAATGCTAAATGACAAACGCCAAACTGTCAAAGTCAAAGGTTCGGCTTTGTTGTTTGATATTTTGGTTTTGAACTTTGAAGTGGTAATATTAATATATCAGTATGGATATTGAAAAAATTGCTTTAAAATGTTGTATCTGAAATATTAGACAGCGATAGCGACGAATAGTTATTAACAGAAGTTACGACTTGTACATTAAAATTTTTATTAAGGATAATATAAAAATATATTTAGGGGCTTCTCTCAACACTTAGCAATACTAGACACTTTACACTAACTACTATTAACATCCAATATAACACCTTCACCTTCCGTCAAGTAACGATTGAGAAATGAACGAATGAAAATCAAAAAGCTTAGGGTATTGGTATTATTATTTACATCCAGTTTATAGGTTAGACTTTAGACAATTTGTATACAGAATTAAGTTTGTTCTCTATAAAACTCAATTTACCGACTATTTGGTTCGGTACACAAATCCTGCACCAGGTTGATGCAGCGGGTAGATACCGTATATTATTCGAACGATAGACAGAGTCTTTGACTATAATTCATCCTTAAATCGCCGAATATGATGACAAGTTGAGAATGATAAATATATTACTTTTCTGTTACTTAAGACATTACACTTACATTAGGGCTTATTTATGAATGTAAATATTTACTAACGTTATATTACTTGGTTTCTCCCTTCTTTATGTAAATATAACCAGAAAACTCAATTTAAAATCTTTATCTTGCTGCATGTGAAGTATCTAGATTTGTATTAATCGACAGTTGTGGCTTGTATTTGTCTGTGAATAGTATGCAAGTATACTGAGAATTTATTTTTGTGTTACCTTGATTATTGCAATAAAGATTTTGAGTTCTGTTTATACAAAATGATGAAAAAGTATATTGCTTGTAAAAGATTACCTGAGGATGTGGCAACGATGTCTCTGCATGCGTAAGGACATTGCTGTTTGCGATTTTCAGTGGCGGCACGTCAGTTTGGCACTATTTTTAGGTTTCCATCTACTAAAAAAAGAAGATAAACATGGTGCGCTGCCTTAAATAGAAAATCGGATACGCTGCCGAAATATTCTTATTTATGTTCACAGCATTTTCATAAAGACTTTTATTATTTACCCAAGTGGAAGGAGGATATTAAAAACGCAGCGTCTCCATTAGTTTTAAGTTCTCCAGTGCCTTCTACTTCTGGCATGAATAAGCTCTTGCTCATGCGGAAAGAAGGTGAAAAATTCTTCTTAGTTTCCTATATTGTAAACCTTTATTATTCTTAAAATTAATAAATTACCCGATAAAAATTGCAATCATAGTTTTGAAGAAAATAGAGATAAATCATCGTTATCATCAACTCTCACTGCCTTGGAACTATCATGCTCAACAGGTGCGGCACTTGGCACTCCTCCTGAATTAACACCAAAAGATAACATTACTCCAGGTCAAAAGTAAGTTAATATGCCTGGACTGAGAATTGAGGGAAGAATACTAGAAACCATTAAAAAAAATTATACTCCGTTCACTGAAAACTTATCAAATATCGTCCATTTTTTTAGGAAAAAAATTCGTTATTTTGTAGATATTTCCAGTTTATCAGGAACTCCAAAAACATCTTTAAAAAATGGTTTATTGCTAAACAAGTAATAAAAAAACAAAAGAGGAAAATAAATATATTGCGCCAACAGAAAAGACGTCTTAAGAGTTTGTCACCAAAAATCGCTGGTTGAGAATTTTAAAAGTCGTATTGTTTTTACGGAAAATACATAAACATCCCTGAACGTCTCACTTTTGAGTGTTATTGAATTTATATCATTGCTTGTAATATTTTAGGCCTCTTTACCCACAAAAATAGATCTGATTAAACAGCTTTTAAAATGTCCATAACGGAACTATTTACCAAACGTAAGGTCGTTTGCTATTACCCTAAATTTTTATTCAAACAAAGCTTATAATTACGTTTGAGAAAAATTTATGAAATCTTTGCCACATCCTCGAACTATTTCTAAATTGTTCTTGGATTATGCAAAGAAGCATTAGCGGTTGAGGATTCAAAAATACGAGAAGCAGCTGAAAAAGGTCGCAAATTACTTTGTTAAATACCTATAGTCATCGACGAGATGTTCAGAAGACGTCAACTTGAGTGCACAGAAAAAAAGTTTTGTGGTAACGTAGATATTGGCGTAGATATGAATAATTCAATAAGAAGTTTTGCTTTTCTTATTAGTTGCTTTAAATGGGCACTGGAAAGTTGCAGTGGGTTATTTCTTCCTAGCTGGCATTTCACGTGAATAAAAAACAAGCCTATTATTTAATCGGGCTTTAAGTTTTATCCATCAAGCAAGAATAGTCGTTACTTCCGTAAGTTTTGATGGAGCAGCTGCAAATATAAGCATGGTTAAATATTTGGGAGCAAATTTAGATACATTTATTCAATAAGGTTTAAAGGCTTATTTGCCGCATCCTGTAACCAATGAAAATGTATATATTTTCCTAGATGCTTGCCACATGATGTAATTAATAAGAAATTATCCGGTAAGTTGTAGATCTATAAAACATGGCAGCAGACAAATCAGGTGGTCATTTCTAGAAAAACTGGTAGAGCTGCAAGGTTTTTTCTTAAATTTTTGTTGAAAACACTTTTTACTGAATTTGCATAGAAAAAAATCGCTTGTGGCGAGATCACAACATTGCAACATTAAGACTTTCGAACATTTTATTCGAGAAATCATTTCTATAAAAATTCACTACCATAACGCACTTGCTGTGTCCAGACTTTTTAGTTAATAGTTTACTTAAATAATGTATAGGTAGTTAAACATCTTTTAAATTTTATTTTATTATTTTAATCGTATTTATGAACATTTCAATCCTAATTCTCGAGGCGCCTATGGTGTCGAGGACCATGTAAACAAACATTTTATTCAATGTTGGTTTCAAACATTACAACGCATCGCATTGGGTGATGCCTGGTCTAACCGTAGGTAGATAGTCAAAGGACAGAGTAACCAGTTACATTTTCGAATACTTGCGGTGTAACCGATATCTACCTGGTTACTTTTCGTAAACGCCTATTTATTATTATGTTGTGGTACAAGTGACAGGTGACAGACGAGAGGCCACGCCGCCCGCGGATGGGTAGAATCAGAAAGTCAGAAAAGAAAAAAGAAATAGAATAAGATTTTCAAAAGGTTGCATGCAGTTAGTAGTAGTAGTAATAATCAAATCATATAAAATATAATAGCTTTAGTGCTATGTAATGTTAGTTTAGAATGACTAGTTCCAGTAAGTATTCAGTAAAATTTTAGAATTAGCGTTCACCTTTTATCTACATTATAAATTACCTACTGTTTGATATTATGTACATTTACAGCAAAGAAAATCGCCCCGTTAATTTGTTTGCCAGGACAAAGAATATGCCTTTGTGATGAGAAGCATGCTTCTGGCCAAGGAACATATGAAAGACAGGGGTATATATATTCTTCTTTAGCTGGAACAGTTGATTTGGTAAACAAGGATGGTGTTACAATTGTTGAAGTTCATACAGCAGGAGAGCAGACAGTTGTACCAACTCAGGGTGATCTTGTTACAGCCCAAGTGTGTATAATTACGCAACAATTTTGTAAATGTATGATTAAAAGTGTAGGAGATATCGTTTTGGGCAGACCATACAAAGGGATTCTGCGTAGAGAAGATGTACGGTCTACTGAAAAGGATCGAGTAGAAATATACAAGAGCTTTAGACCAGGGGACATAATATTAGCTAGAGTTGTAAGTTATGTTGCTCAACAACATTTTATTTAATAACTAGGTACTCTTTGAATTTAGGGTCTCAGATGGCGCATGCCAGAGATCAACAGAAACGTAAATACCACATGTAGGTGTTGTTGGGTTGTAGTTTTACTTCCACATCGACACGTGTGGAAGTATTGCATCGGAAACAAAAATTTCACAAATGTTTTTTCGCTTAAATATCGTCAAAAGTATCAAATCATACATAAAACATGATTTATTTATTATTTACCCACAGTACATAGAGCCCCAGGTTCTGTTATGGGACTAAAAACAGCCAATGGGAATTTGACTGTGGACGGAACCTTAACTGAAAATAGAAAGTAGATATAATGCCAAAATTGATAAGTGGGAGTTAATAATAATAATTATAATAATACTTTATTTGTTCCATAAATACCCTATTGGGTGTAGAACACGTCATTTGTCAATATAAAATAAATCTAAATATAAACATATACATACATATATAATTATATAATAAATGATAACAAATGTACACACAAATCTAAACATAAAATAAAATACTGTCAATGCAGCAGTATTAATTCGACAATATAAAACTTACAGACTTAACAAAGCAACCACGCACCCGCATATACACCCCACAAATATTGTATTAACCCCCTCAGAGAAAGCATGCAATGGTGAACGCTGCCATGCCAATGTGAAAGCTATGAAGCTTGATCTTGAAGTGGTGGACATATGTCTCCGTCTCTGAAGAATTCATTGCAGGAATAGTAACACTTTCTCAGTAGAATATCCTTTAGTTCTTTTTTCAATGTTTTTACGTCCATATTTTTCCAACAGAGAGGTAGATAATTGAATATTTTTATCATCTGATATTCTGCATTTCTCTGCACTTTTGTTAATTGTGTTTTTGGAAGTAGGGGTTTCTGATTCAATCTGAACCTTGTATGATGCTCACGCAGGTATTTTGAGAAAAACGACATATTTTGCTTGACAAATAGGACGCATTCCAATATGTATACACAATGAAGGGTCAATATCTTCTTCTCTATGAAATACCGCCTGCAAGATTCTCGAGGTTTTAGCCCATACATGGACCTGACACAAGACTTCTGCAGTATGAATATGCGGTCCACCTCCACAGAGTTTCCCCAGAACACTATGCCATACTTAAGTGTTGCATACACATACGCATAATAGACCATAAGACATGTGCCCTCATCCACACTTCTCTGCAGCACTCTTAAGGCATATGAAGAACTTGAGATTTTGGGAGCAATATACTCTATGTGTTTCTTCCAGTTCACATTATTGTCTATAATCAGGCCAAGAAGCTTTGTGAAGTCTGCAACTGAGTGTTACCACAATTTATTGTCATTGATTCTCCTCCAACAGCTGAACATTTAATAAGCTGTGTTTTTTCAGCATTCATCTTCATTTGATTTGCACTAAACCAAGCATCAAGGTCTCTCATGACAGAAATCATCTGATATTCTAGTTCATCTATCTGTCGCATGCGTAGGATGATCGGAGTGTCATCTGCCTATAAGATTGTTTTGTGGTTGAGAAGTGTAGGCAAGTCATTAATGTAAATTAGTGGGCCCAGCACTGACCCCTGTGGTACCCCTCTCTTAACTGTCTCTACTGAAGAATAGGTGTTTTTACCTGTAGTTGTGTGTTTACTACGGATACACTGTTTTCTGTGAGTCAGATATGATTTCATCAACTCCAGCACCGTTAATAAGTGCGAGTTAATAATAATAATAATAATAATAATAATAATTGGGTAATCCTTAAGATTGATACGACAAGGATGCGCGGATATTTGCACGTGTTATGAAGCGTCGCTCGGCTGTTTGAATTTCACACAGCATTGCCACGTCCTGATTCGGAATCAATAGTCAGAGAAAATAATTAAATATATCGGTTAATTCAAATTTTAGTTTTTTTTTAGTTGTTAAATAAATAGTGAAATACTACTGTATGAAATATATTATTATTACACATAATAGAACTTACATATATATAATATATGTATTTTTTTTACTTTGACGTTGGCCTATTTCCGTGACACCAGGGAGCAGTTTCACTTCACTATCCTGGAAATTTTGCCGAACCCCCGCCTTACTGTAAGGAGGGTTGGGATCTTTAACGTGCTCAACATCGCCTGGACACAGGACCAACAGCTTTATGCCCCCTCCAAAGGGCGGGACGTGCAGACATCCAACTAGCTCAAATACAATGCCACAACCTCGGTTGATGTTCATTTTACAGTATGTTGTGAAAAAGTTAATGGGGAACCCTGGGAATCGAACCCAGTACCCTTCGGTTCAGAGGCACACATTCTTACCCCTGGACTACCGAGGCTCCATGTATGTATGTATATATTATACTTGGTATTTCTGCACGATGCATGCTACAAATTCTGAAAACAAGTTTCTATGTTGAAATTTATTCCTCCACATGAACTCATCTAAGTATGATGCAAAAAACGCTTCTGACGTGCCAAACTGCCTCCTTAGTTTGCGTTTGGCACGCATCCACATATTTTCTACGTCCTGCGTACGAACGTTATGACCACGTGAATTCACAAAATTTCGTTGGTGAATCACGACATGGTGTTCATACATTCCACCATCGATTAAGCCTATGTTATTATAGTCCCTCCAACCATCGAGGTTTACATAATTTCCAGCATAGTGAGGTTAAACTGCTGCCAGGTGATTAGCCATAGTTGCGGAAATAGACTGATGTTAAAGACACAAAATACAAATACAGTCCAATAACACGTTACTGTCGTAATTCACAAAATTAATTTCTGAAGTTAAAAATTTTTAAAAATGGTATATCTAGTCTTGTATCGCATTTTGTTTCTGTAAATCAGTCTATTTTCGCAACTATGTAAAATCAGTGACGACAGGGATTTTTCTTCACTACCGCATCATTTTGTCAATTTTGCCGAACCCATTTTCTTATGTAAGTAACGTAATGATAGTTAGAGTGTCTAACATCGCATAGTAATGGGATCAACAGCTTTAGTTTCCTCTGAACTGTGAAACGCGAGGCGGTTTTAGATCGCTGGCAGGATTTTATATGATGGTTTTTCTTTCATAATATAACTTCGCTAACCAATACCGCATTGTAATCATAGCTCTGGAGATACGATGATACAGTACATTACTTCCAAATTCCGCACCACATGACCTTGCACTTCTAATAAGAGCAACAGCTATGGTGGCACACCGGTAATATTGTGCCTCTGAAGCCAAGGGTTGCAGTGTCAAGTCCCAGTAAAACCAGTACCTGGCATTCTCTTTGAGCCAGTTTAATGTTATTTGATAGTGGGCGTAATGACCCCGGTTCCATGTACTATACGATGTTTGACATGTTAAATATCTGTATGCTGCTTATAGGATTAGGTCAAATGTACGAAATGGAACGGAACTGCTGGCGTCGCTGATTGGCCATAGTCGTGGAAACAGGCCGACGTTAAAATAAAAATACAAACAAAGCGATAGAAACATCGTAGAATAAGGGTTATATTTCAAAGTACACAAATCTTATTATATTATATATTCATGAAGGGTTAGCAAGTTTAATGTTATTTGGTGGCGCGCGTAATGACACGTTAAATATCTGTATTCTCCATATAGAATGCAAGGGATTAGGTAAATGTACGAAATGGTGAGATGGAACTGTTGGCGTCACTAATTGGCCATGGTCATGGAAACAGGCCGATATTAAAATAAAAACACAAACAAATCAATAGAAACATCATAGAATAAGGGTTAGGATTCAAAATACCGAAATCCTATTATATTATATACTCATGAAGGGTTAGCAAGTTTAATGTTACTAAGTAAAGATTGGAACCTGTGATGAGCACTGATAAGTACACTTGGAGAACCCAAATCACCACAACACATTTTAAAAGACCTGACGATCGTTTCACTACAGAAGAACATTCAGAATGTTTCATCCTCTGATGACGCTAACTTGGTTAGTGAAACGATCGTCAGGTCTTTTAAAATGTGTTGTGGTGATTTGGGTTCTCCAAGTGTACTTATAAGTTTAATGTTATTTGGCGGCGGGGGTAATGACGCCGGTACCGTGTACTATGCGATGTTTGACACGTTAAATATCCGTATGCTCCTTATAGAATGGAACTGCTGGCGTCGCTAATTGGCCATAGTAATGGAAACAGGCAAACATTAAAATAAAAATACAAACAAATCAATAGGAACATCGTAGAATAAGAGTTATGTTTCATAGTACACAAATCCTACTATATTGTATATTCATGTAGTGTTATGCTTCAAAGTACAATAGTATTTTACTTAGTGAATAAAAATTATTCAATAATTTAATATAATTATTGATTCTGGAATAAGACATGGCAACGCTGTGTGATATTTCAACAGCCAAACGGAGCTTTGGGACACGCCCAAATATGCGCAGAGTCTTGTCGTATCAATCTTAAGTATTACCAATAATTGATGATATATAAACACTTAACAGAAAATGAAGTGTACACCATAGATAAAGGAATGCAGGTATCTCACTTCTATAGTAAAATGTGTAAAGCTGTTTGTTTTTGTTTGGAGTTTAGTTGAGTGCCGCCACAAGCTAGACAATACACTTATTCAATAAAATGTCAGAGAGCAGTGCCATATAATATCACTACTACACACGGACGATTTACAAGTCACTACTAAACTGATATACTGAATAACACTAACAAGCAAGAAACACTAACTCAAAAGACACTTCCACTATTCACAAATTAGCTACACTAACCGAACACTGACAACATATAGTTACTCTCTTTTACTACAAACTACTTAATCTGATAACGATAACACACATAAACACTAACTGAGATGAAACCTCAACTATTTACAAATTACCTACACCAATCTAACACTCCCAAATACTAAGTTAAACTCTATTTTACTAAAAACTATTGAAGTTACAACAGCAATACATAACAATGCTAATTGAAAAGATACATCCAATAAATTAAAACAGCTGCATTATATCAAATTAATGTGTCATAAGTGAGGGAAACGAATGCGATGAGAAACAAACATAAATAAAGGATTGGAGTTAAAATGTGGCAACCATGCAAACAATTTAATGGGTTTTATTTCAATTCCGTAACTGTCACCATCTATGTACCCCATATTCAACATTTACCCCAATTTATGTCATTCTTATGTTGTAATTGTCGACAAACAATTTAGCGAAAGTACATCGAGCCCCAGGTTCTGTTACGGGACTAAAAACAGCCAATAGGAATTTGACTGGGAACCATAAAACATAAAAAAATCACGGGCTAAGATATATAATATCTATTTTACTTCCCCTATAACAGCAGTCTTAGCAAATTCATCTCATCGTTGGGCATTATACTGGAAGAATTTATTTTGCACAAAACATTTTGGACTCCAAGTTGAACTCCAGAGGTCCATATTTCTTTGTAAATTCTTTCTTTAAGCATTCTTCTTGGCTGCTTCGGCGCCGTAGCGGAATCCGGGGCTGGATGAACTTTCAATATAATTTTCTACATAAGTCCTCTACAGTTAAAAGAGTTATTAATGTTTTTTTAAAACTCTCCAAATGAAGACATAAGACGCACTCGTTCGGCATACAAAGTGTAAGATTTAGTAGTGATATTTGAAAAAAAAGACGTTTCAGTTATAAAGCAATATTTTTCAGTGATCATGTGAAGAAAAATCGAATATGTTAGTGTACATGTAATTAATTAAATATTATTTAGGTTTTAAGTTAGGCCCATGTGCCATATTAAGATGCAAGATTACTTTAAAGCGAGTTGTTCTGTAAATCTAAATTAATAGCTGGTTTTTAACATGACCACATGCTTTTTCCTATAAATCATGATTTTTTTTTTAAAGAACTGGTAAAAGGTAACATACTTTCGACGTGAAAGGCTTTACTAAAATTTTATTATAGAGTCAGATATAACATTAAATTTAATGTGAGTGGGTTATTCCAGTCCCTACACCATGGTCTGCCTCCTAGAGATCTCAGCTTCACTCAGGGTTTGTGTAGATCCGACACCCGCTAGTGCTCGGCCCAAGGCGATATCCCACGAAGTACCGCTGCCGGTCATCGCCCAACCGAGGTCGTTTGCCCGTTTCGAAGCACACAGTGGAGGCCTCAACTTCCAGGTGCATATTACTCCTGGAGATCTCACCCGTGTGAACCCGACACCCGCCAGCGCTCGACCCAAAGCGGTAGCATTTTGAATCTTGCTCCCAAGTAGCCTCCAAGCCAGGTTGTTTTCTGTTTTGAAGCTCACACTGGAGGCATCAACCTCTGGGTGTAAATCACTTGCTAGAGATCTTAGTCTCCCTCCGGGTTCATCTGGACTCAACACCCGCCAGTGTGTGACTCCAGTTAGTCGCCTCTTATGACAGGGAGGAGTTAACTTGCGCCTATTCTTTTATTTCGTCCTTGGTGCTACAGGGAATTTAAAGACGTATATAGTCAATCCTCTTGTACTTCTTGGTGTTGAGGTTTTTGTAATATAACACACTGGTGGCTTACTAACCTGTTTTTCTTTTTAGCTGCCTATAACTGAAGCCCATACTTATCAACTAACAACAGCAGAAAATGAGTTAGGGGTTGTTATTGCGCATTCAGAACATGGCCACTCTATGGTACCTATTAGTTGGACAGAGATGCAATGTTCAAGAACATTTGTAAAAGAACCCAGGAAAGTAGCTAAAGTGCCACCCGAAAATGTGCACTTACCTTAATTAGATATAGTAAAGTTTGTTAAGTATATTACTGTACTAAATATTAACTGTATATAGCTATAGTCTATTAAATTTTCAGTTTTAGTTAAATGTGTGCAGAAGATTCTTGACTGATGTTTTCCATTAATTATTATAACGAAATGATATTAAAAATTAATTAATGTGGATGGTTTTTTTTGACACTATACAAATACAAAAGTAAATCTGTATTTGTACAGGGTATCTCAAATTTAACACATTTATTGGACATCTCGGTAATTAACAGCTTAAACAATAACCAATGTAACACTTATAGGCTAACTAACTACATTAAAAATAAATTCAGTTCAGTATAGATTTTCAACACTACACAGTGAGAAAAGTAGATATCATAGCTACATATATAATAATATTTATTGGCTTAAGTTTTTTTACAGCACAACAAAAATTTAGCTTCTCAGCATAGTTACTACATTCACACTACACCCATCTTTCAGATTGTAACATTCGTGAAGCACTTTAAGTGCGTGTATGTGAGCAGATATAGGGTGTCCCGCTAAGGTCAGCTAGTGGCTGTATCTCGAAAACTGTTTGACTTACAACTTTCGGGGAAAAACTTTATGACAAAAGTGACCCTTACAAGTATATTTAATCTATTTTCTACTTTAGAACTTTACTACTAAATGGCGTATTTTTTATTCAAAATAGAGAAATCAAATTTTCTCCAAAAGTCAATAATGAAGGTGTCACGTTAAACAGTTTTGATAAAGATTGGGGAGAGGGTTGACTTGTATTGCAGATAAAGTTCTGTAACTCCTGAGGACGTTAATAGATTTTATCGAACGTGATGTTGTTTGAAGGCTATTTGATAGCTGAATTATAGTCCTTAATAATACTTACATTTTTGTTTAAGCGTGAACCACCAGATCGAGTTTTTGGTTGCATTAGTAGTTTACTCAATTTGTCATTGAAAAGTTAAATAGAAGGTGTGATATATTGTACTAGAGTATATTTCTTTATTTATGTTATCATTTGCTGTGTATCGTAATGAAAATAATCAATGAAATATTAATACACAATAAAGCAGTTAAGTTTCAGCCTTGTTTTAATTTCCACCTTATATTTTAGTGATTCAGTTTGTTAATAAAATTGAATTTCAAAATATCAAAAGATATTACATGGTGACGAGGTCAATACTTGTTAAATAAATCAGATTCATGTAGTCTACAAGTTAGAGAATTAAATATGAGTGCTATCGGAAAAGTTGAAGAATTTCGAATTCACGATAAAAATTGGATGTCATATATTAAACGACTCAAAACAATTTTTTAAAGTAAATAAGGTAGGTAGCTGAAAAAAAAATGAAACGGCAATTCTCATAATGGTAATGGGAGGTGAAGTATTTTATTTACTATGTGATTTATGTAGTCCAGAAAACATACCCCTTTGATTTTCTTGTTAAGCTGATGGAAAATCATTTTGAACCATTGACGAAAAGTACAAATGCAGCACACCAATGAGACTATTGCTGTATATGTCGTTTGACTGAAGAAGCCTTCTAAATTCTGCAATTTTAAGAAGACACTGGACGATAATCTAAGAGATCAACTTATTTTTGGATAAAAAAATGAAACAATACGCCAGCGTCTATTCTCTAAGAAGTTTTCAACATATCAAAGTGCATATAAACTAGCAATTAGTTTGGAGGCAGCTAAGTCAAATTCTGAGTTCGTATCATCTACATCTAGAAGCACTGAATTGGTCAGAAATAAATGTGCTAATAAGTGCGGCTGGTAATCTAAAACAGAAAACAAATCCAACTAATTCGGTAACATGTCGACAACATCGTATTATATATATATATATATATATATATATATATATATATATATATATATATATATATATATATATATTCAGAAAGATTTCCGCGATCTTTAATGTGAGACATGCTTGGTTCTCGGGTTAAACCGCGTCCAGAATTTATGGAAACTCGACGTTTCGGCTCATGTTTTGGAGCCATTTTCAAGAGGTAAAGGAAATATGTAAGTACACTAAGGCCTCAATCTTGTTCTGAAGCGTCGCTCGGCTGTTTGAATTTCACACAGCGTTGCCACGTCCTATTCCGGAATCAATAGTCAGAGAAAATAATTAAATATATCGGTTAATTTAAATTTTTGTTTTTTTTAGTTGTTAAATAAACAGTGAAATACTGCTGTATGAAATATATTATTATTACACATAATAGAACTTATATATATATATATATATATATATATATATATATATATATATATATATATTCAGAAAGATTTCCGCGATCTTTAATGTGAGACATGCTTGGTTCTCGGGTTAAACCGCGTCCAGAATTTATGGAAACTCGACGTTTCGGCTCATGTTTTGGAGCCATTTTCAAGAGGTAAAGGAAATATGTAAGTACACTAAGGCCTCAATCTGCCTACTCCTTAGAGTGATGGACAAAAGGTGGGTAAAGGAAATATGTAAGGCCTCAATCTGCCTACTTCTTAGAGTGGTGGACAAAGGTGGGTAAAGGAAATATGTAAGGACACTCTAAGGCCTCAATCTACCTACTCCTTAGAGTAAAGGAAATATGTAAGGACACTCTAAGGCCTCAATCTGCCTACTCCTTAGAGTGGTGGACAAAGGTAGGTAAAGGAAATATGTAAGGACACTCTAAGGCCTCAATCTACCTACTCCTTAGAGTGGTGGGTAAAGGAAATATGTAAGGACACTCTAAGGCCTCAATCTGCCTACTCCTTAGAGTGGTGGACAAAGGTAGGTAAAGGAAATATGTAAGGACACTCTAGGGCCTCAATCTACCTACTCCTTAGAGTGGTGGGTAAAGGAAATATGTAAGGACACTCTAAGGCCTCAATCTGCCTACTCCTTAGAGTGGTGGACAAAGGTAGGTAAAGGAAATATGTAAGGACACTCTAAGGCCTCAATCTACCTACTCCTTAGAGTGGTGGATAAAGGAAATATGTAAGGACACTCTAAGGCCTCAATCTGCCTACTCCTTAGAGTGGTGGACAAAGGTAGTTAAAGGAAATATGTAAGGACACTATAAGGCCTCAATCTGCCTACTTCTTAGAGCGGTGGATAAAGGTAGGTTGGGTTGTTCTCTCTGAGGCCTAGGGTTGAACACACTGAGTCCTCACAGACGATCTCCGGCGAGATTTTGGGAGTAGGCAGATTGAGGCCCCGCAATCGAACTACAATAACCCAACCTACCTTTATCCACCGCTCTAAGGAGTAGGCAGATTGAGGCCTTAGAGTGTCCTTACATATTTCCTTTACCTACCTTTGTCCACCACTCTAAGGAGTAGGCAGATTGAGGCCTTGGAGTGTCCTTACATATTTCCTTTACCCACCTTTGTCCACCACTCTAAGGAGTAGGCAGATTGAGGCCTTAGAGTGTCCTTACATATTTCCTTTACCCACCTTTGTCTACCACTCTATGGAGTAGGCAGATTGAGGCCTTAGAGTGTCCTTACATATTTCCTTTACCTCTTGAAAATGGCTCCAAAACAGCAGCCGAAACGTCGAGTTTCCATAAATTCTGGACGCGGTTTAACCCGAGAACCAAGCATGTCTCATATATATATATATATATATATATATATATATATATATATATATATATATATATATATATATATATATATATATATATATATATATATCAGTGTGTGTATCACACCGATAACTCAAAAAATTACAGGCCGATTTTAATCAAAGTTTCTGAGTGTGTTCCTTTTGCAAGTGGCTTGGATAAGTTCGTTATTCAGAAAAATTGGCCCAGGTTTTCAGTATATTCTCGATAACCTCTTAACAACATATTACAAACTAATAGCGTAATTATAAAGCCAATCACCCTTTTGATTATATCTCTTCATTTATTAAAATGTTCTTTTGTGTTAACTAGATTTTCAATTATTTTACCTTGCTTCCAGGAATCATACAAAAAACAAGATTTCTTGTGTATAACTGATTGTTCGTGTTCCCTTATTTTCTTGGAAAATCCCTGCCAATCCTTGACTCCTTTACACCAAGCACCCTAAAATTCCTGTCACCTCGATCTGCAAAGGGCCAACATGGTTCACAGTAAGCCACTTGTAGTTGTAGAGAGTAACAAAGCCACATTCTTTCAACTTGTATGCCAGCTTTAGTGATACAATTGTAATAGGAAGAACTAAATGAACGTCCTTTGTCGTCTTTCAGAAAATTACTTAATTGCTTACATGGTCCAGTGTTTAGAATTTCCTCCTTTGTTTCTGTATTAATTTCTTTTCCTAAATAATTTGCGATATCCGAAGCACAAACTTTGCCACTAGCACTAAGAAAGTCAGTAGCCTCTTTCCGTGTTTCCGCCTCACTTTCCATGGTAACTTCAATTTTAAAAACCGCAGCAACATTTTCATAACTTTCCGCCGAGGTTGATGGCACAGATTCAATTTCACTTTTAAAAAAATATCAATTCTGGTCAGTTTTTCTGTCTTTTCCTTCTGAAGCTTCCTTTTTTTAGCCCCACTGAATTGTTTATGTCCAGAATTCATATTTCTGCACTTATAATTTATAATGTAATATTTAATATTTATTATATAAACAGAAACCGAATATACTAACTTTAACAAATTAGAACCTCGACTTCGATCCCGGTTATAAATGCTGTGAAAGAACTATACCCAATACATGCAAACACTTGGATGCTCAAACTAAACTAAAGGTAAAGTTATCCTTATCCCTTATCCAGTAAGTATGAAATAAATCGTTTAACAGTTTTTAATTCAAATTCAAACCAGTTATGTGTGCCATTACCACATATATTGACAGCATTATACCTAATAAGTAGGCCTTCATAAATTTTATTTTGAGCTGTTTCTTGGAAGGATGGACTGAGGATGAAATATACGATCAAGCATTTTTACGTTCTTCGAATCAAAAGTCACCCAGCGCAGATTTCTATAACTGTAATTATGTTGCTATTGCTGCCATGCCAACAATCTGTTTACTGGCCTTAACGTAAATGATCTAAATATATAACTCGTAAGTATATAATTTTAATTTAACTTTTTTCTAAGTATGTAGATATTATATTATTATGATCTCATAAAAGCTGCCTTCAGGGCTCCCCAAGTTCCTGGCCCCCCCGCGGTGCTGGGGTAGCGGGGGTGTCTGTTCCGCCACTGCCCTTTGTCTTTTCTACTCCACCCATTGCAAAATCAATGTGCCTTGAACTAGTCCACACAGAAATTGGTATGGTGAAGTTTTATATTGCTCTGTCTCCAGTGTAGGCTCTCCGTAGATCAGTTGTCTTTTGCGCCCTGGATAGTTTGCCCAGTACACCTTGTGTTCGTTTCTGACGCAGGTAATGGATCCCCTGGCAGTGTTCTTTGTCACGCCCAGGACTGGTCCTGCTGACCCTCTCTTCGCGAAACTTTCAACTTCTTCATTGCCTTTGACCCCCGAGTGACCCGGCACCCAAATGGGGGTGACATCATTCTGCCCAGCCAGGTTGCTCGTCCCATCTCAGCATTCACTTACCAGCGTGGAATTAACCCGTGGGCTACTCAGGCCCTTGAGGACTGCCTGGCTGTCTGTGGCTATGAGGATCTGCTTGTTGGTGTAGCCCCTCCTCTTGTTCTCTCGCACGCAGTGCAGGATTGAAGCGATCTTACTCACAAATAATGCAAGCTACCAGGTTGTGAACAGCTACCTGTGCACCAAATTTGATGTCGATTGCTTAATTACAAAACAATGTAATATTTTACCTCTATGTAGAGGTAAAGGGGTTGATTATGTAATCAACCCCTTCTTGAATTTCATGGAAATATGAAGTTTACCGTGATTTGACCTTTATAGTCACCGCCAAGATCAAATACAAGATCACCATCAGTTGCCAGAAAAAAATCATTCTCTGGAACTTTGTTCTCCACGACTTGAACTTTCAGAGTTATTCTATTTCGTTATTTTTGTGACATCACACAACTAACTTCAGGCCATCACCCCAACTAATTAAGTCGTCAATTTGTGTGGGTGAAAGTTGATCCAGATCGTCTGGCGCAAGTTGTGTCTTGCCAAGGAGCAGGTGTCTTGTCCTGTCTGCAACTGGACAGGAACATAGCACGTGATCTGCTGTTTCGTCACTTCATACACAGCCGGCACTCAGTTTCTTGACTGAGACCAATTCTGTGCATGTGGTGATGCAAGAGGCAGTGTCCTGTTTACAGGCCGACCGGAGTTCCTAGTTGTTTCTTTGGCTGTAGAAGTTTTTTAGCCAGTGATTCTGAAAGGCCTTAGAGTGTGCTAATCCTGGCAGATTTTGCCATTGTTGGGTTGTCCTATCTGTCCAGGTCTTTAAGGTGCGTTTTTCTGTGCATGAGAATATCCCCAGCACAGGTTTTGGTCCAATAAAGTCCTCCCGGGCACCACCCTTGGCAAGCGTGTCGGCCGTTACATTGCCATCAAGGTCAGAGTGACCCCGTATCCGGACCAGCGACACCTCATTGCAGCTGCCCAGTTCGTTGAGGGCAGACTTACAACTCCATACCGTTTTTGAATTGCAATGGTAGGAACCAAGTGCCTTTATTGCAGCTTGGCTATCTGAATATATTTTTATCGGCTTGTGTGTGCAATGGTTTTGTATAATCCCCCTCACACACATCTCGATGGCATACACTTCTGCCTGGTGTATGGTTGCATAATTTCTGAGGCTAAATGATATTCTTGCATCAGCGTTGCTCCCATATGTGTCAGCTCCTGCCCATGATCAGTTTTGGAGCCGTCAGTGTACCAGCAGAGATCTATCCTCAATAGGGTCGTTTGGTTTTGATCCCAGTCCTCCCTTTCCAGATGGATGGTCTTGAACGACATATCTACTGATCTTAGTAGGCATCAGTTCTGAGACCATTCCCAAAACTTCAAGATTCTCAATGTAATCGAGGAGTCCAGTCCTTCCCAAACTGATTGCCTTCGGCATGCTTTCAGGCGTTTGTTTTAGTCTGTATGTTGTCCACCTAGCTTCCCTCTCCAGCCAAATGTGAAGAAGTGGAATGTTTAAGAGGACTTCCAGAGTGGCTCATGGAGCGGTGCTTATGGCGCCCGTTGTCATCAGACAAGTTTGTCTTTGTAGCTGAGCCAGCTTGGCCCTCGCGATACCACGAAGTGCCTTAGGCTACCAAACTATAGCTCCATAGGTTATCGTTGGTCTGATAACCACTACATAGAGCCAGTACATCTGTTGTGGGTGTGTACCCCAGTTCTTTCCGCAGTTTGTTCGGCATGTCCACAGGGACAGTTTGCCCTGAGGATTTCTTTATCTAACTGTACGTTCTAGTTGAGACAGACTGGCTCTATACAACATGATGAGGAATGGGAGGAGTGCCTCCAGTCCATTTTGTAGCAGAACCGGAATCACCCCATCCTCCCCTGGCGGCTTAAATAACTGGAAATGCTTAACAGCACATGCCACCACCGAGGGTGTAATTATTTTTCGAGCAACCCGCTAGTCTTTATTTTAAGTGTGCTTATATCGGCCCCCGGCTGGAGGGATTTCTTCACTACTCAATTTCAGACAATCTGGGAAATGTGGATGTGCTAAGAGCTTTTTTTATTTCTATTAATGGCTGTGGCGTCTCAGGCCATTAGCGCATTCATTCCCAGTTCTTAATTAACTTTACCAATTGTCTAGACAAGGTCAACTTCTCGTTGGCCCGCCCAGAAATCGAACATGGGACTTCTCGCCTGGCAGGCTGACACCTAGCATCCTGCATCACGAGGGTGTCTACCTGCTAAGAGATCTAACGTTTCTTTCCGTGATTCTGTAAAGGTGTCATCTGGTCGTTTTATCGATCCCAGTTCCTGGCACGATCGTGTGAGAGAATCCTGTGAGGCCTGGCGCTGCTGGGTAAATTAACAATACCCCCGCAGAACCTTCTCCAGGATTCCCTCTTTGCATTCCTTATCAACTTGTAATGTATTAGAGCGGATTTATATATTCCCAGTTGCCTGTAGTCTTAGCACAATTCCACAGACGTCGCACTTCTCTTTGTAGTTTTTCGAGGTTTTTGTTCCACCAAGTAGACCCTCTGCTGTCTCTTTTTGTCTTTAGTGGACAGTTTTCGTGATACGCTGAGATAATTGCAACGCTTAATTCTCCAGCTGCAATTTCTATCTCATCACGATCCCTTATTGTGGGGATAGCGGACTCAATTCAGGATCTGAGAGGTTGCTTGTAGCTCTCCCAATCCATTCTTCTTGGGTCACAATACTCCACCACATGTCTAGGGCCTGTTTTAATCTCAAACAGAATATGGGCATGGTCTGAACATGGGGGTTAAGACGACACCCACCATTTGACGATTTTGGTGCTCAATTGTCTTGAGCTGATCGTGGGATCTAAAACCTTTCTCTGATTAACCATCAGAAAGGTGGGCTCCGAGCCTACATTGTTAACGACCAGCTCTTCCCCTAATATATATATATATATATATATATATATATATATATATATATATATATATATATATATATATATATATTCAAACAGTGACTCACTTTGGCTGTTGGTGTCTGTGCTTCCCCAAACCAGATGATGTGAGTTCGCATCACACCCAATTACAAGGTGATTATTGTTCCTTTTGCAGTAGGTGATCAATTTCCGCACCTCCGCTGTAGGAGGTAGGTCTGCATCTATGTCTCCGGGGAAGTAAGCTGAGCAGGCTACTCTATGACATCTAGCCTGGTCTCTCCAGATGTGATCATGACATGGATGGTTGCCATGTCCTTGGCACAATATTCTGAAAGTACAAAATACTTTAAGTTGTTTCTGATCTAGATAGAGGCTTTGGGATTGCTATCAGAGCCCACCTCTATCATCTTACCAGAACTGTTACCCAGCCCTTTCTTTCAGTCCGAATTGGCCGCCCATGGCTCTTGTAGAAGAGCAATGTCTATCTGTTCCTCTTTTAATTGCATGCTAAGGAGATATATCGCAGCCCTAGCATGACTCAGATTCGCTTGAATGCACCTAGACAATATGTTTCTCAATTTTGATGCTACTTTGGTAGACGCCGGAGTAATAAATTCACACTTATCAGACCATCTCAGAATATCTGCAAAAATCAGGATCGATACGATCTATAATAAGTATACCGTGTATTGGGGTTACTTTGCCCCAGGGGGTCTTTGCCCACGCAACTGAAATATTTTAAAATAAACAAATTTGCAACAATGGCAACGCCGATTTAATCACGTGAAGTGAAGTTGTAAACCAAGATACTTCAGTTGTTGACTAGCGCTGATGCGAGCTTGATGTGACGTGTCTGAACGTAATAGTAGCCATGTAAGTATTTACCTAAAATTGCATACTTTAATGATGATGAAATGCTAGCGGTCCTAGAAGAGAATTGAAACATTGTTTTGTCGCTTTAAGTCTACCATGTCGGATATTATACACCTTCTTCTTCTTCAAGTGCCGTCTCATCTTAGAAGGTTGGCTATCATCATGGCTATTCTCACTTTTGATGCTGCAGCTCTGAACAACTCAACAGAACTACAGTTGTACCATTTTCTCAGGTTATTTAGCCAGGAAATGCGTCTTCTTCCTCTGCTTTTCTTTCCCCGTATCTTTCCCTGCATAATATTCTGCAACAATACATATTTCTCTCCTCTCATCACGTGGCCCAGATATTGCAGCTTCCTTATTTTAATTGTGTTCAATATTTCTTTTTCTTTTCTCATTCTTCCCAGGCCTGCTCATTTGTTACCATGTTACCCAACTTATCCTCAAGATTCTTCTATATGACCACATCTCAAATGCCTCCAGTCGATCACTTATATCTTTCTTTAACGTCCATGATTCCATCCCATATAGCAACACCGAGAAAACGTAGCATCTCAATATTCTGACTCTAAGTTGTAAGTTAAGATCTCTACTGCATAACACGCTTCTCATTCTGTTAAATATGGTTCTGGCTTGTCCAATTCTTGATTTAATTTCTGACTTTCTCTACTAGTTCTCCGTTGATCAAAAAAAAAAACATAGGTTTTCCTGTTGCTGAACTGATTTTGTAATGGTCATAAATTTGCTCTTTTTGATATTTAAGGTAAGTCCGCTCTCCTCGCTACTCATCACTACTTGATACGCGTGGGCCTCAATATACCAAAAATTACGTTGATATTTCTGTATCTTTGTGTGTTATATGATTTTTTTGTTTGTTAAATAGCCTCCACCTTGGGGTGTTTTTACCCAACCGTTTATTTTGAAACAATTTTTGAAATAATTACATTTTTGTTAATTTTGTTATATGAGGCGATATTACTGTATCTGGACTCTTTCATTGCAGATATATTCATTATGCCAAGAAATTATGTAAGAATAGTTGGGTATAGAAGGTACAAAGACTACACAGATGATGACTTGGGTAAAGCTGTCCAAGCTGTGAAACGAGGTCAATCCTATCAAGAGGCCGCGGACAATTTTCGTGTTCCGAAAAAAACGGTTTGGAATAAGCATCGATAGAAACATATGGTATCCGTCGGTGGACAAACAGCGCTCACCGAAATTGAGGAACGTCATTTTGTCGATTTATTAACTGCAAGTGCTGAGTTCGGAGCACCTCTAACCAAATTTGATTTTAAAATGATCGTCAAAAGTTATTTGGAAAAGCAAGGCAAACGCATAAAACAGTTTCAAGATGGTACTACACCACGAAACGATTTGCGCTATTCCTTTATCAACAGACATAGCGCTAGACTATTACAGCGTGCGTGCCAAAATATTAAGTATGTCCGTGCTCAAAAAGGTGAGGAGGAACTTAGAACCTACTTCTAAAATCTTTCTGACAATATCGCTGATGTTCCACCTGAGAATATCCTTAATTATGACAAAACTAACCTCACAGACAATCCTGGGGCTAGGAAGTGCATTTTTCGTCGTGGGATGAAGTATCCAGAACGGATGATGAATGTTTCTAAGTCATCAGTTTCCATTATTTTTTGTGCGACAGGTGCTGGTGAAATGCTTCCTCTATATGTCGTGTACAAAGCTGAACGGTTGTATGACTGATAGTTAATTGGTGGTCCAAAAGGTACTAAATTCAACAGAACAAAGTCGGGTTGGTTTAACTCTGTTTGTTTTTTGGACTGGTTTGAGAAGGTAGCGATTCCAAGGAGTCGTACAAGGTCAGGTCCCAAAGTTAGTATAGGGGATAATTTATCATCACATCTCAATATTGAAGTTCTTAGGTCCTGCCAAGATAATAATATTAGATTCGTTTTCCTACCTCCACATTCAACTCACCTTACTCAACCACTGGATGTGGGATATTTCAAAGCCCTCAAAACTTGTTGGAGAGATATAATAACACACTACAAAATAAGAAATCCAAAAGAGAGCTGTGTCAATAAAACATCATTTCCGTCGTTGTTGAAGATTCTGATGGACAACATCCAAATAAATCAAGAAGTGGCCATTTAGAATGCTTTTAGGGCAACAGGAATCATTCCGCTAGCAGGTGGTAGTGGAATTTTCCTTTACGTAATAGTAAAGGATTTTTTTACGCCCGATGAGGTATCACCCCATACATCAAGGGGCCGGTGAAGTCCCAACGGACGTTTCCGGTTCTGGTGTAGGAGTCGGTTTCCCTTATAAGCAAAAATGATGATGGTTCCTCCTTGTGCAAAATATTCCGGAGGTAAAATACCCCTCCATTCGGATCTCCGGGAGAGAGGTGTACAGTGGGCGCCAACATCAAGATTTAACATATCTTTTTCGAATATATGTGGCCTAAATTCTAACCTGAACTCCGTCCACCATTTCCTCCAGGCTAACAGGCCCCAACTCCTCTTCCTCACCGAAACCCAAATCAGTGCCAAAACAGCCACTAATCACCTTAATTTCCCGGGGCATGAGCTCCTTACTTCCTTTAGATTGCATGGAGGCGTTGGCGCATACGTCCGTAGCAATCTACCCTGCACAAGACTCCCCAATTTAGAAGCTGGAAGAAAATACATACTATGGATAAAACTCTCTCTCAGGGCTGAAACTAAATTCATCTGTTGCATTTACCGGTCACCTTCTGACAACAACTTTGTCCAGCTCTTTGACTACCTTTCTGAAAAAACCGACTATCTGATTTCTGAATATCCTTCCTCCGAGGTCACTATTCTAGGTGACTTCAATGTCCATAATAAGGAATGCCTAGGATCTTCAAAAACCGATCCACAAGGGAGAGCAGCGGAGGCCTTTGCAGTCAGCAATATGGTTCAGCAACCTACTTACTTTCCTCGTATCCCAACACACAGCTCAAATCCCTTGGATCTCCTTCTTACTACAAAACCTGAATGCTATAAGACATCAGTCACCGCCCCCCTTGGTCGCTCAGACCACTGCATGATCACTGCTTCCTGCGCAATGCACACCGAGGTCACACAGTCATCACACCGATGTATTGTTTGGCACTACAACTTCGCAAACTGGGACGAAATGCGGGATTACTTTTCCTCATTTCCATGGGCGTCTGTCTTCTCTCATCCTGACCCCTCTAATATCTCACAAAACGTCACCGAAATTATCCAAGCTGGCATGGAATTATTTATTCCGCGTATACAGAAAACCTCTTCAGCCACTCAAAAGCCCTGGTTCTCTAAATCCTGTGACAAGGCCAGACTTGAAAAGGTCAAAGCTCACAAAAAACTTCTACACAATCCCAGTCAAGAAAATCGTCAAGCATTTAACGACGCAAGAAACCGCTATGTCCGCATTCTTTCTGAGGCAAAAAACTCGTTTAATAACCACATCAAAAACAAAGTCCTCTTAAGCTCCAACGGCGGCAAACCCTTCTGGACTCTTGCTAAATCTATTGGGAATAATTTATGCAAAAGCACGTTCCCACCTCTGGTCTCAGGAGATGAAATTGTTTCTACCGCCCTGGGCAAGGCAGAACTTTTTGCTTCGTTGTTCGCCGGCAATTCTACTCTCAACTCACCTCCAAATGTTCAACCACCAACAGTCCCCAGCGTCGCGCATAAAATGACGGATATCATTTCCAAAACTAAAAAGGTACGAAAGATGCTCTCTTCTCTTAATACCAGGAAAGCCTCTGGCCTTGACGAGATCCCAGCAATTGTTCTCAAAAAATGCGCACCAGAACTTGCTCCTGTCCTGACTCGTCTATTTCAGATATCTTACAATAAAGGCATATTCCCTAGTAACTGGAAAACTGCTTGAGTACAACCCATCCCCAAGAAAGGATCGTGAGCGCTTCCTAGCAACTACAGGCCTATTTCTCTCCTTTCAGTCATCTCTAAAGTGATGGAAAAGTATATAAACACCGAATTACTAACATTTCTTGAAAAACAGTCTAATCCACGACAGGCAGTATGGATTCCGTCAGCGCAGATCGACTGCCGACCTCCTTTACTTTGTCACCCATTCTTGGAACAAGTCTATGGAACTACACGATGAATACCAGATTCTTGCTCTAGACATATCCAAAGCATTCGACCAGGTCTGGCACGCAGCGCTGCTTAATAAACTTCCAGCCTATGGCCTACCACCAAAACTTTGTACCTGGACAGCAAATTTCGTCTCCAACAGGAGCATTTATGTTGTTGTGGATGGCCATTCCTCTAAACTGTATCCAATTAATGCAGGAGTTCCTCAAGGTTCAGCTTTGGCCCCTACTTTGTTTCTTCTCGACATCAATGACCTCCTCTCTAGCACATCCAACCTAGTTCACAGTTACGCGGACGACAGCACCCTCCACTCAAATATACAATATTCTAAGCCCGTCTCTTTAGCCCAATTAGATGAGGATCGCCAGGGGCGTGCGGTGACATTGTAAATAAGGGAAGCAATTCTCAGCAACTTACCTATTTGTAGTGTAACTCAATTCTTCTGTCGTTTTTGGTAAATTCGTCAATAATGTCATCATAAAACTGTGGAGTCTGGGACATTTCCTGGACGAGGTTATTTTCAATTGACAAAATTGAAATTTGAGAAAGTCTTCCCTGTCCTGTTGAATTCCTAACAAAACTCTTGATACGTTTCAATGTAGAAAAATTTTCTTCTACAGATGCACTAGTAGCAGGAATTGTTAATACTAATTCACATAATTTGAACACTTCAGAATATGCATTTTCCAATTTTGATTGTTTTAAGAAAGTTAAAAGTTCACTCGCGTTAGTTTTTGTGTCAATAACATCGGTTTCATAAATGACTGTAAGTTCTGATCGTAGTAAGGCTTTGTCAAAAGAATGTCCATAGTGGTGGAATAACGATTTTAATGAATCTTCTGGGAAAGGTATCCCTTAAAATTCTCCAAAATTACACAATTCAAGAAATTTCAGGTCACTGAGATGATCAAATCTGCAGTTAATTTGCTGCTGAATTTGATCTATGATTTCGTAGAAAAGGCGGCGATAAGAAGTTTGAAGGTCTCCCACATTATCAGTGCGCAGACGCTTTCTTCCTGGCTCCACTTCTCCTAATTCAATTGTTTTTTCCCAGAATATATCAAATTCATTCCTTTTTTGAATTATAATGGATTTAAATTCACTAATTTTTTTCAGACAAAAACCAATGTCATTTGTTTTACATTGCAATATGTTAAATACATTATCTGAAAACGGAAATATTTCCGAAAATATATTAAGTAAAAAATTAAAATTAAAGTCTCTTTTCAAACCATCCAAAAATCCTCTAGAACTATTTATTTTTTCTGCGTCCCAATTTTTGCTATTTTCCATATTTTCAAAAAGTTCAATTAACGATTCACGGTGTTCAAATATAGTTAACACAAGCCTGCCGTTGTAGTTCCATCGGGTTGCAGCTACTTTGGGTAAACGTTTTTTAACAATTCAGTCTAAGGCTTGTGTGCGCTTCGTAGATTTGGAAAAAAAGCAGCCATTCCACTTAGGGTAGCAAAAAACACTTTACATTCTTTAATATGATTTATAGATTGGGATAAAATTAAATTAAATTTATGAACAAAACAGTGTACAAATAAAGCACTGGAGAACGTTTCCCGCACTTTAGCTTGAAGACCTCCTAAATGTCCGGCCATAACAGCTTTGGGCAATTAATTTATTATCAGCCTCCTCAATATCTTTCATAATATTAAGCACAATTTTATATAGAGCGTTTGCGGTATGATCTTCTGTCACATTTTTAAAGCCTAAAAATCTTTCTTGTACACTCCCATCCATTTTTACGTAGCGTATTACTATAGATAGTTGACTAAAATTAGTTACATCGGTTGTTTCATCTAGAACAATAGCAATGAAACGAGTCTGTTTAATTTCCGATTTAATTCTGTTCAAAATAATAGTGGCAGCGGCCGAAATTGAGTCATTCTGAATGCGATTTGATGTCCCGCGAAAAACGTTAGACTGTTCCAAGTGATTTTTTAAACAAATGTCGTACTTGGCTATTAAAGAAACTAGGTCTTGAAAGTTTCCTCTATTTGCAGATGTAGTTGTTTCGTCATGACCTCTGAAGCCCAATTCATGCTGACCAAGAAAACACACAACATCAATAAGTCTTTTTAATGTGTTTCTGTTTTTATCAACCAATTCATTGTGTTGGCGATGACTAATTTATATCTGCTTGTCAACGGCGTGTTCAATTCGCGTTTTTCCAAAGACACTTAATTTTAAAATGGTCTGTAAATGCGCTTTATACATAACATGCCTTTTTACTACTTTATGTAGATTATTCAAGTCGGAAAACCCACTTTTATTCCACACCCCCTTTTCAGTCACAAATGGACTACAAGGCCAACAAAACAGTTTATTCCTGATTTCACAACCCGTTAACCATTCATATTGTTTATAAGTTTTTTCGGCGTTGAAATGTCGAATACATGGTTTAATTCTTGTATTTAAGTTTTTTAGAGTAGGTTTTGGCCTACCTTTATTAATAATAGCAAGTTTTTCAGCAAACTGTAAAGTTGAAAATCCTTTGGTCATCAAAAAACACACAACACAATCACAGTTATTATTATCACTTGTTTGTAAATCACCACCGACGCCGCTGTTAAAAGCTGATGAACTTGTAGCCATATTAATACTCGTAAAATGCCAATGTATTTAACTTGGCCGACTGCTTATATATGCGAAATAATGCGAGACATTCTCTTTCTGTGTGTAGCGGCTCTTCCCGGTAAAATACGTTCTAAAAATACACGTCCACACGTCGAGCGAGCGAGCGTTTTTCCTCAAGTGGTCTGCTGACTACATGTATTTAATTGAAGGCATTGCATCCACTCGTCCACCCGTAGGATCAGGTTGTTGGCGGTAGCATTTACTGCGACGATGTCCTTGCGCTAAGAGCGCATATACAAACAAATACAGTATCATGCATAATAAATAATTATGTGTGTGAGCTTGCGAATTAAAAATTTTAATAATTAAATTAGTTTCAGAATTTGAAATTTAATATTTAAAATACAAAGGAGATTTTAAATATTGCGGGTTAATATATATGATTTTTTAGTAGGTATGTAGTCGTTATTTTAAGGGAAGCAATGCTTCCCTTGCTTCCATGGACACCTGCTGCCGCCAACAGATCTACCAGGGGAACAGAGCGAATGCACCCTTTTACTGTCCAGGTCACCAGACATAGCACATCTTGTTATGCCCGCTCTTTTGTCCCGAGGACTTCCAAGTTGTGGAATTCCTTGCCGACACATGTTTTTCCTTCTCCTCCGAACCTTCAAGTCCAGAATTAACAAGTTGCCTCTTTCCTCCTTGTTAACACCCACGGTACGATAGTATTTAGGCTGTAAGCCCTTGTGGTGTGTTGTTGAAATTAAAAATAAATAAAAAATCATTCCGCTAGATCCTCAACAAGTTCTTAAAAGGCTCCCACAACAAAAGTTGGAAGAAAATGTTAACGATCAAATTGACAACTCGGTGCTGGATTATTTGATGGAAATTAGAAGTCCCAGATCCTCTACAATAGCATCTAGAGGAAGGAAAAAATGCTCAAAGTTACTGCTGGAAATTCTGTGTCCTTTGAAGAATTATTCCCAGAAGAAAACCCAGAAAATGACATGAATGTGTCAGATAATAGAAACAGTAGATCCAGAACTTTCAGAAGACGAAGACCAAACAGAAGTAGGCGACCAAAACGGAATTTCAAGCTATCTACAGACGCCCAGAATTAACGATTTTGTTGTAGTCCAATTTGTCACCAAGAAAACTCGAAAACACTACATTTGAGTTGTGTTAGCTATCTTTGACGATGAATACAACATACAATTAATGAGAAAATTTAAGCCAAATGAAAATTTATTTACATTCCCTCAGGTAGACGATATTTCTCTAACCAAAGAACAAGACATTGTTGAGGTCTTGGGAGCACCAACTGAATATCGAAGAGGAATTCAGAAATTCAACTGTGATCTCAGTGCCTATAAACTTTAGTTGGATAAGTTGATACATTTTGCTCTGATTTTAGAATATACAAAGTTCAGTACACATGCGAACGGGTAGAAAGTTGTTTATTTTTTCCTATGTTAGCAAATTTTTTTATTTGTTTTTCTGTAGGTATATTAGATCAGAAAGTATTGTCCTTTATATGTATTGATTATAAAAAACAAATGATCTCTAAGAATGTTTCTTTTAGTTTTCTTGTTCAGAATATTTATTTTGGTTAAAATTATCTTAATATTTTCCTAGTGAGTATTTAGTGGCTTTTTTAGCATGCGTATGCATTTAAAAAACTCATATGTACGTAAGACTATATGTTGTGATATTGATTGTACCTATTTGTTGATTATATCTTTTGCTAAAGCAAGATGCACTGAAATAAATATAATAGTTTATAAACTTGTGGTTTTTTTGGTCATCTCAAGCACATCTTCCAT
Source organism: Tillus elongatus (assembly GCA_964006375.1). Lineage (NCBI taxonomy): Eukaryota > Metazoa > Arthropoda > Insecta > Coleoptera > Cleridae > Tillus > Tillus elongatus. The sequence goes on from OZ023270.1 coordinate 52,070,787, forward strand.
GCGGAATTTTTTTGTGGCTTCTAGGCGGGCAAAGTAACCCTTGTACCGGCACAACTTTGCTTTAAACTGCAGTTAAATACCCGTAACTACGTGTTTATTGCCAGTGGGCAAAGTAACACTTCTTACTGGTAACTTTGCCCGGCCATTAAAAAAATTAATAGAAAATCATCTTGAATGCCCAGACAACTGTAAACAAGTCTACGAGTAACCTGAAGTGAGATATACCACATATCGTCAGCATTGTAAGATATTGTCTTTGGAAGTTATTCAAAAATATATGACAAAATCGTGGCAAAGTAACCCCAAGATACGGTACCTGAAGAATCATTTATCGTCCTATCATAGACACAGGTTTGTTTAACTTAAATTTTTCGGTACAAAATATTGACTGGAACTTTATAAGCGACGATAGCCTAGTTATAGAGAATAGATTAAACAGTATGTTCAAAGGATAATTATTTCTATTGCTGATGCTTTTCCGGAAAAAACTAAATCAATAACAAACATGAGTGATAAATTGACTTGGTTCACAGACGAGCTTCTGCGTGATCAGGAATAACTGCACTTTTGCAAGACTTTCAAGCGTTAAAGCCTAGCCTTTTTAATCAGGAGCTTGTAATGTTGTATAAAGCAAAGTATCGAAAAAAGATCAGATTATCAAAAACAGTCAAATGATAATCTCATAAAAACCACAAAATATCCGCAGAGAACTGTATGGACAATTATAAACAGGGGTAAACAAAGACAACAGAACATCTTGGCATCCATATATATCGGCGGACGATTTTAACAATTATTTTGTGCACGTTGCTGCAAATATAATAAATAATATACCACAAAGTGCTAAGTCCCACAATTGTTATTTGTCACAGTTGAATATTGATTGGCAACAGAATTAAGTTTTTCTTTAGCAAAGTATCTTATATCCAAGTTCTTGCTGTTATAGGCGCTTTAAACAATATTGCATCTTGCGATTGCTATGACATCGACATGCGAATTTTAAAATGTGTAATATATGCTACTGTAGTTCCTCTTACAAAGTTAGTAAATGTTTGTATTTCTAATAACATTTTTCCATGTTGTCTCAACCTCTCAAGTTAGATCATTATTTAAGAAAGGGGACTCTGACTTGTTAAAAAACTACAGGTCTATATCAATCGTCACATTTTTTGCGAAAATATTTTAGGTAGTCTTATACAACCAGCTTACTGTTTTTAATAATAATAAGTTTATTTCAATATAGGAAATCCTAATACATACAAACAAATTAACATTTAATCTTACATGTGCTCTCAACATCAATAACTGAAAAAGTTTTCTCCTAAATAAACCCAATGTACCACAATTTCTCAAATCATCAGGTAAGCTGTTAAACTCGTTGATACCTCTAAAAAACACTGACTTCATTGCTCCGCTTGTATAGGTTCTATATATGTGTAGACCATCAGCACCCCTTGTATTATATTGGTGAATGTCTCTGTTAAAAACCAGAAATGAATCAAAATAGGCTGGCAACAGATTCTTTTCAAGTTTAAAAACAAATATCATCGTTAAATAGTACAGTCTATCTGCAATGCATTGCCAGTTCAAAGTCGCTATCATCAATTTTATAGGTGTAGGTATATCTCCTCACTTTTAAGACAATTCGCATTCCACGATTCTGCAGTTTCTGTAACACATTCAGAGAGTTCAGATCCATCACGTGAAGCAAGGTAGCACAGTAATCAAAATGAGGTTGTAACAGTGTGCGATACACCGTGATACTAGCATACACTGACAAATTGTGACTGAGTCTGCTGAACAAAAATAATTTTTTCCTTATTTTCTTGCTTATGTACTCAGAGTGACTCTTAAAACTAAGTGCCTCATCCAAAATAAAACCCAAATATTTCATTTCTTTTACAAATTATATCCTCTTGTTTTCAATCATCAAAGTTACATTATTACAATCTATCATCTTCAGCCTATACTTACTACCCAATAACATAGCTTTTGTTTTGTCCGCATTCAACGCCAGTCTGTTCACATGCAGGTATGCAGTAAACCTATCAAGAACTTCATTCATCCTTGTAACCATATTTGCAACATTGTCTCCAGTACAGGCAATCAATGTGTCTTCAGCAAACAAACTTATATATTCAAAATCTTCACTGAAATTAATATCATTCATGTAAATGATAAAAGGTAGGGGTCCGAGTATACTCCCCTGAGGAACTCCAGTGCAGCACACCACCTCATCTGATATTTCTTTCTCTAATCTGGTCCTCTGTGTCCTGCCCGTCAAGTATTGCCTCAGCCATCCTAACACATTTCCACCAATACCATAATATGCCAGCTTCCGCAGAAGAATATCCCTGTCGATTGATTCGAAAGCTCTCTTAAGATCAAGAAACACAGCTAGTACATATTTCCCTTGATCTATTGCTTCCTTCCACTTAGAAATCGTCAGAAAAACAAACAGTTTGTTTTTCTGAAAATAATCCATTAACTGACAATATACAAAATGTTCCAATAGCTTCTCAACACTCGGCAGAGTATTCACAGGGCGAACATCTTTCTCTCCCTTTGGAATTGGTATAATTTTACTACACCTAAGGGCCCCCGGAAAAGCACCATATTTAAGGGAGACATTAATAAAATTCAAAATTACATGACCAATCACTCCAAAGGTTACTCTCAAAAACTCCGTGCTGAAGATCTCTGTGATGCTACCTTTTTTCATTATGTTTACATATTTATTCAGCTCAGCCAGAATCACAGGCTCAAAGTCAACAAAAGAACATGCAACCAAGGTATAATCCTCATGAGACCAAGGACAACCCACTGGAATTGAATCTACAATCACATCAATTTACAAAATATACATTGAATTTTGCACATGCCTCCTTCCTCGTTGCTGCAAAAGAAACCCTACCATCACAGCCGAAGTTGAAATCCAGAAAGTTCACCCCATTACCTTTAGCTTTGTACAGGGTTTTTAGTGTTTTCCAAATGTCCTTCGAATTACCTCTATTTGAGTCAATTTTCCTTTCAAAATATTTCCTTTTTTTATCCTTTAGCAGATTTACAAACTCGTTCCTATACAGTTTGTATACAGTCCACAAATGCTCACGTGTATCTCCCACAGATGTCTTAAAAATTTTATAAGCGCAGTCCCTCTCTTTTGCTTTACGCTTAAGCTCTTGATCATACCAAGGAACCTGTTTATTAGCAACCCTATATGTAATAAGAGGAGCAAATCTGTCTAAAACTATCCTACATCTATATACAATATCCTTAAAAATAATATCTACATCTATGCTGTCGAAATTCCATGAATTATCAATCAACTCTAAACATATATTACGGACAGAGTCATCATTCATCCTTCTCGTTACAATTTCTGTATGATCACACTCCACTCTTGAAACCGAAGCAAAGTTTAAACTAACAATGAAATGATCAGTAATTTTTGGCACATGGTGTAAATTCACAGAAATATCTTTCTATTTGTCAAAACATAGCCTACTAAGTACAACTTCTATCCGTACATCTAGTTGCCTCATTCACTAGTTGTTCTATACCAAATGTTTGGATGACATCCTTGAACCTATTACTGTAGAAAGAATTACAATCCAAATAATTCGAATTAACATCACCAACCAACATACACCTTGCACTCCCAGCAAAATGAGACTCACACCAGTCCTCAAATGCATCTATGAATACCGGATGGCTAGAGCTTGGAGAGTGATAAACTACCCCCATATTCCATTTTGTATGGTGTACTTTGATTTCGAGAAACTGACACCAATAGTTTCCATCCAACACATATTTCTGTTTCACTTTAAACTCTATACCCTGTCTCACATGCACCAACACTCCTCCTGTGTGTCGACTTGCAGAATCAGACCTGACCACACTGACAAAATAACATTTTATCTCACAGACAATTTGGATTTATAAAAGACAGATCAATTACATCAGCGATAAATTGCATTATTGACATAATCATTTCTGGATTTGAAGGACAGGCTCATACAACTGCATAGTTTCTGGACCTGACAAAAGCTTTTGATTGTGTATCACAGAGTATTTTGGTTGACAAATTGATGTTCTGCGGTTTCAGTGGGAGTGGTTGTTTGCTTTTGTCATCATATTTAACAAATCGTGCACAGTATGTCGAAACAGCCGATACTCGCTCGAAAACCTTAACCCTAAAATATGGTGTGCCCCAGGGCTCAGATTTAGGACCCATTTTTTTCTTATTTGCATTAATGACCTCCCAAGTAGGGTAAAACTCTGTGTGTTCTCTTTGCAGTAGATAGCACCTTTGTTTGCTCTGATCCTGATGTATGTAGGGTTGAATCAAATAGGAACAAAACAATATCAATATCATTTGGAGGTGATAATTGACACTAAGCTGGTTTGGGATGAGTATTTGTGATTACGTCTGCCGGAAGATGGGCTGTGGGCTAGAGGTGTGCGAAGCTTCGAAATTCCGAACCGAACCCGAACTCGAACCGAACCTTCGGTTCGAAAATATGTTCGCACTAGCGATTTTGAAATAGTTCGAAGTTCGAAATATGTAATTCTTCAAAATAGTTCGAAGTTCGTTGCTCAAAAATACTTCGAAATTTAATTTTACAGGCATTGAATGTTGCCAAAAGTAGCGAAGTTACAGACCCTCTAACTCGGTAGCGGCGCTTTAAACTCATTGAGTCGATAGCGTAGTTTCAGGAGATTTCACTCATGCAGATTTTTGACAGTAGATGGGCCACATTGAGACACGACGGAGCCATTTAGCAGTCACAGAATTATTCTTCTTGTATATCCTAGCCTCCCAACACCTATTTCAGTAACAACATTATGATGGCGGTGTTCAAAGGCGATCAGTAACGTAAATTTTCAGAATTTGAGGATAATTACAGATTGCCTTTGGAAAACACTAGTTTCAAGATGCTTTATTACACAGTGAGCCAAAACAGTTAAATATTTACAATCAGGAGACAGTTCAAAGTTGTAAGTGGTTATTTTATACCTATCATGCTCACTTTGAATCCTCCCAATCTGTTTCCTAAAACTGTCTAGCCAATACCAAACAACAACATATTTATAATTGAGCTTATCTATAGATCTAGAAATCTAAAAAAGTTTCAAATATTTTGTGTTTTTGATTTAACGTTGACCCATCTCCACAACGATCAGAACCGGAAGACATTTTCACCCAATCAACCAGCAAATTTGTCGCATCCTTCCTTTTTGTAAAAAGAGTAGGAATCTTTTACATATCAAATATTGTATGTTACAATATTCCAAAATTTTATATTTAAGGAAATGATATATGAACACTGAAGAATTTTGGGTAGTTCGATGTTCGATTTTGAATTTCTAAGAAGTTCGAAGTTCGACTGTGAACCTTAGACATACTATTTCAGAGGTTCGAAGTTTGAGGCAACATATTTGCTTGGGTTCGTTCATAGTTCGGTTCGAACAAAACATGGGTTCGCACACCTCTAGCTGTGGCATATATATCCTGCAGAGTCTGGTGGGGGAGGTTTCGGACTCAACTCTTGTATCAACATATTACGCATACATACACAGTGTGTTTTCTTGTGCACTATTGGTTTGGGGTCACTCCGCACACTGTGATGTGGTTTCCCGAGCTTAGTGCAGGGCAGTTCGGGTTATTGGAGATCTTGTTTTGTGTTTATATTTTGCAGTGCCTTTTACATGCAATGTTAAGGGAATCACACTACATGAAACCTAACAAGGAAGAACAACTTGATTAGCATAGATTATACTGCCCTGTCTAAGACAAGAAACGGTATTAACTATTTTGGCATAAAATTCTACAACAAACTTCCAGATAAGATAAAAGAACGCGGGAGGCGGTGGCAAAAAGAAACATGCATATTAACATGAGCAAAACAAAGGTTATGGTACTGGGAAAAGAGGACAAACAAGCAATGCAAACTGGAAACAGGAGACAGAATTAAATGAAAGACTACAAGCCGCAGTGAGGTTGTACCAAGCTTTAAGACAGCCGTTCATTGAAAAGAAAGAAATATCGACCATAACAAAACTGAGCGTCTACAAGTCCGTGTTTTGTCCAGTGTTAACTTATGGCAGCGAAAGTTGGGTCCTGACAACAGCTATGGAAAGCAGATTACAAGCAGTGCAAATGAAATACCTACGAAGGGTTAAGAGGTGCACCAGAGTGGATAAGATAAGGAATGACAAGGTGAGAGAGGAATTGAAAACACAAGCAGTGAACAAAATAGTGGAAAAACAGCAACTCAAGTGGTTTGGGCATTTGGTGAGAATGAACAGTAAAATAGTGAAAAAGGTGTGGCAGTCAAGGGTAATAAGGTTTAGACACCCAGGAAGACCAAAGAAGACTTGGGATAGAGCAGTGGCTGACTTACTCCAAGAAAGGAATATGACCTGGGAAGCAGCAAGGACGACAGCGAGAAACAAGATAGAATGGACCACGTTTGTACATAATTAAGCAGTTGGAATTGTAATTCAACTTGACACATTCGGGCAAAAAGGTTACTGATTATATATATATATATATATATATATATATATATATATATATATATATATATATATATATATATATAGAGAGAGAGAGAGAGAGAGAGAATTATATCCAAGCTGAGCCAACGATAGCAAACTGTACGTTCAATGTTGAGCCAGAGAAACAAAGCTGAGCCGTATATGTGGCTCAGGTTTGTTTCTGCATAATAAAGAGGTCATATGATCTAAAAACAAACAAATGGTACTAATTTCAAGGTAGGTCAATTTTTATCTAATCCTGGTCTTTCATTCCTCTTACGTGATATCTTTCTAAATAGCTTTTACCCGCCAAATTTTCCCTCCAGAAATTGGCTTAGATTGGTATGAAAGATCTAAATCTTAGTTCCGCATAAAATTTACCGTGGCGCTGTAGAACGAATTGCATATACAAATTGTATATGTGTAAATCTACGTTCGTACATTACAACCTGAGCCATCTAAACGTGGCAACGTTGAGTTTCTATTAATAGATATTTGTTTCGTTCATGTCTGTTGCCAACACACATCAAGACCCTTCAAATCATCCAGAATAAAATTCTGAGAATGGTTACCAGAGCTCTATGGTTTGTCCGAAACAGTCAGATTCACTCTGATCTTGAAATGCTTTCGATACTTGAGTTTATGACTCAACTATCCACAACTCAGTTCGCAAAAGCCGCTTCTCACCCAAATGCTCTTCTCCGTAGTGCCACCGACTAAGACGAGCAACTTCCACATAAGCATAAGCGTCCAAAGCTTATACTTACCCGCTAACGCCCCCACAAAAACAGAATGGAAACATTCAAACCCAAAAAGTCATTGTGTGAAATCTTTCCGATAGAGGTATGGACTAAGGTCCGGTACTCCTAGGGAGGGGTTTTTAGTGAGTACAGTCTCACAGTACCTCGATATCCCACGGCACTACGGTGTCATGAATGGGGTCTGCATGAGCATTTCCCCCTCCTGTATCAAAAAAAAATATGTCTCTTTAAAATATTAACTGGGAACTGAGAAACAAGTGCAAACAAATATGTCGCAAAGAACTATGAAGATTATTTCTTTAGCTAAGACTGGCCAAGGTAAGAAACAATTTTTTAATAATGATTTCTTGCGTAAGACATTAGCTCGTTAAACGCCGTATGAGCTGTATTATGTAAGTTAAGTATAGGTAACAGTGGCGATCGGTAGATTGTCAAATGTCTATATTTCGGTTATAAAAGCTGGGACCCAAATTCTAGTTTAAGTGGTTAGGCTCATATATAACGTTGTTTGGGCTAAATAACGCCAGGAAACATTTGCGAATTTTTTTTCCAAAAATATCTGGCACCACCAGATATCTCCAAAATCAATCGCAATATTTTCATGTAATTTTTTTTTCGTAATCAATAGACAAATATAATAATTGGTTCTTTGCTTTTTAGGGAATTGTCATTTAATTGAAAGTTATGGTATTTTGAAATTTCAAAAATAGAAATTCGCTCCTTATTTAAAACTCACTTGTGTATAACTTTAAAATGAGTTAATATATTGTAAAAAATAAAAAACCGGCTTCATGTATTTGTCTGTTGATTATTGATTACGAAAAAATATTACACGAAAATCTTGTGATTGGTTTTGGAGATATCTGGTGCCAGCTATTTTGGAAAAAGTATTTCGTAAATGTTGCCTGGCGTTATTTTGCCCAAACATCGTTGTATATGAGCCTAACAGTCACCACTTGGGTCCTAGCTTTTGTTAACTCCACCGGTCGCCATTGATAGGTTACTCTATACGTGCTGTGAGTTGGATATATTACATATTTGTCATATTATGTTATTTAAATTCAGGCATCTTGTGCATGGTCCCTGCATAAACTATCGAAGTCTAGATATATTTTTACATGAGAAAATGATTTGTTATTATTGTCAAATGTTATTTGACATTACATAGAAAACTAAATACAAAATAAATTATTGTGTGAATGCAAAATGGCACTTTTTTACAAGTGATTATTTTTACAATACTACTTTGGTTGAATGAAATTCTGAATCTAATGGTTTTTTGTTATTAAAGATTAAAAATTATTGGAGAGGCCATCATTTACTTAATTTTCTTTAGTGGCTAAATGGCTGTGTTCCTTCAAAAATTATTTACAATTAATTTATTACATATCAGCCACACGGTGTGTTACAACAAGCTTTCATATATTTTCCATGAATGTTTTCAACACATATTTTGTTTTTTGTTTATTGGTGTACATTTTAAGGTAAACTCACATAATTTTACTGATTTATTTATATGAGTTTGTTTAAGAACTCTATATACCTATTGCAGATATTGACATGAGTTTCTTTGATATTTACCTGCCCCGCTATTGAAGGTGTTGTAGATGGTGGGATAAGCTGAATAAAATCGTTATTTCTAGTTGGAATTTTTCACTTCTTTCTATTGACAATTACAGGAACTACACCAAAAACTAAAGACACTAGTGGGGAAGTTTGTGAACAGGGAACATCGGTAGAATTTAATAAAAGTTTGGAAGAGTTTGATTCGATTTCAAATTGTGTAATAGAGGTGGAACCGCAAATATTAAAATAACAATCTTACAATGCACAAGATTTAAAAAATAATACTGAAGTTAGGAAAAAAAAAATCAAGTTATTATCTCAAATGCGACGACGAACCTTCTTCTAGGAATGAAAATAAATATCATTAAAAGGGCCTAAAGAGTTTAAAGTCTCAAAGAGAGTTCAAGTCAAAGAGCAAAAATATATTTGGCCAAGAAATTGATGGCCGAATATGTTGTTTTAAAATCATCCACGTCACATGAAAAGGATAATAAATCTGAAGGAAAACTAAGTCAATCTTATGAAAACGTTCACAAAATAGTTTCCACAAAAAAGAAAACCATATTACCTCTTTTGACATCAGAAACCAATAAAAAATTCTCTGTACCCCACCGCTGAAACAAAAATAAAAAACTAAAATTTAATGAACCAAACAATAACGGTATCAACAATACGACCAAAACAGAGAGTAACTTTAAAGTAATTGTGGTTCCCCCAAAGAAGACGTTGCACATTTACCTATTGGATCCGATTTCGATCTCTCAATTATTTTTGAAAAGAGTTTCTCCATACCAAAAAATGACGAAAATCAAAACGCAACAGAAAATTACCTTAACTATTCTGATGAGAGTGGAAACAGTAATTTAGATTCTTGTCTCAATCAATTTAGTGAAAATGGTGATACTAGAGCGGTGAGTTACATTTTAAATTATCTCAACTGCACATATTCACAAAATTACAGTCACACAAAAATGACAAACTATTATTACAATAACAGTTCATAACAATAACATAATAATAGGCATGTGAATAATTATTTTCAGGCTATCTTAGCACATAACAAGACGAAAAACTATGATATTGTGCCGATGCATTCTTCACAAATGTCATCAGAATTACTGGAATTGCCTCAAAGTTATACTCCTATCACGAGAAAAATAAACGTGTTATCCCAATATATACTGAAACCAAATGAAACAGAATTTGTGACATTTATTACTGAAACAAATCCAAGAAAACAAAATGCGAATGAATTGAACAGTAATGGCATCAATGGTGTGATAAAAATTCAAAATTAATTACAATGAGAAAAATGATGTATATGAATCTCCCACGGTTGCTCTGAATTTTGGAACGTTATTAAAAAAATGCTGTGACTTGGCTATTCTTCAGTTACTCCAAGAACCTAACACGAAAGCTCGAAGAAAAGAAATTAAAATTCTGAAAACCCTTATAGAATCTCAGTGGGCAAATGAAGTTTCTGCTCCAGCTAGCTTAAACTTAAATAGCAAGAAATGGACTAAAGAGGAATTATTACCACTAATATCAGATCTTAAGAAACTCAAGGATTATTTGGAAAGAATCGCCCAAGACATTTTCGAAGATCTTAAGAAAAAAAAATTGGCCTATAATTCTTTGAAAGAAGTAGTATACTGACAAATAATATTAATGAACAGAAGGCGACCTGCAGAAGTAGCGCAAATTAAAGTAGAAACATATAAATCAATAAATATGGAAGTTCAAGCAACCGAATTTGAAGGATGTCTGACCGAAACAGAAAAAATTTTGCTTAATTATTGTTGCCGTATGGTAATAAGGGGCAAGAGAGGACGATGAGTTCCTGTTTTACTCTCTCCGAATATGAGAGAACAATTTGATTTTTTGTTGAATGTAAGGGACATTCATCGAAAACAATGATTATATTTTCCATATGACAGGCAAAAATTTTCTAGACGGAACCAAAGTCTTGTATAAATATGCTGGAAAGTTTGATATTCAAAACCCAAAATCTATAAGTGCTACTAGATTGCGCTAACATTTCACAACCGTAACTCAGTTACTCCAATTTTCAGATGGTGATCTAGAACAACTGTCTAGATTCATGGGACATACCCTTCAAACCCATTGCAATTTTTATAGGCTCTCTGATAGTACGTATCAGACACCAAAAATATCAAAATTGTTGATTCTTGCAACTGAAGGAGGATTAGAAAAATACAAAGGTTTAAACCTGAACAATATAAACATTGATTTAAATCCCATTTCAGAAGATTGCGACGTAGAGGACATTATTACTGAACAAATACCTGATAATTCCACAAATACTTTAAATGATAATTTGACACAAAATTTAAATGCGGAGACTGATTTTTTATGGGTGGCTCAGTATATTACGATTTAACTAGTGGCTCGGATTTGATAGAAAGATATATATATATATATATATATATATATATATATATATATATATATATACATACATACATACATACATACATACATACATACATATATATATATATATATATATATATATATATATATATATATATATATATATATATATATATATATATATATATATATATATATATATATATATATATATACAGTAGCTACGTCAATCCACTAAATGTTCATGGAATGGGCGGAGCGTAACAGATCGGTATACGGTATTGTGTAGCAGGCAAATTAGATACTTGATATTGGTATTGAGTCTATGGAACCTACAAACCATTAATGATTACTTTGTACTGAATACATTGAATCTATTACATGTGAGTATTGAAAAATAACGACGATGCCCATAACTATATTTTAGGCTTACCATCATTGACTGCTTGTAATAAAAGCTCAAAGATATCTAGATGGTATTATTATAGTATTATAGATCACACAATTTCGGAGTGTAGGTGTCAAGGACAATAATTATTGCCGAGGCACCAATTTTTAAATAAAAAAATAAAAACTTCCATTAATTGTTTTCTCATATTTTATTTTTACTTGTAAGGTACTCTCGACACAATATAAACAAAATGTACAAAGTATAAATATAAACATGGATAGAATTTAAAATGTCTAGAAATATTAAGTTTGTACGTATTTACCAACATAACAATTATAACACAGAAAAAGTAAGCAGTAGGTGAAGTCATTTTCGAAAAATGATATAAAATTAAAAGAATTAAGATATTCTCTTGTTTCATGTTATAAAATCTACTTAATATGTAGGAACTAATTACATAGTGTTTAAAATGATGGAAATTACATTCTAATGTGTTTTTGTAAACATTTCATCTAACTATCAAGATACTAGAATCCAACTGTAATGATAATTTGAGGTGATGTATTTTAAAAAAACAAGAAAATGGTTTAAACTGCTTTACTGTTTGTTTTCTTCTGGAAGAAGAGTTTGCTTTTCAACACAAAATAATCGCGAAATTTCTTTGCTAAAATATAACCAATCAAAACCACCAACAATGATGTCTGCATCACTCTTTTTTCATAAATATATTAGTTTGTTTTAATGACAAAAATTGCAAGTAGAGAAAAAATGAAATATTTTTTGGCAATGCTTAGTGTAAAATCCTCCATCAAATATTGAGATTGGTGAATGCATAATTTACATTGTCAATAAAACAATGTAAATTGCTTACACACTTGCCTTATTAATATGACATACCTTTATAAACAAAATATGTGATATTGTGATCTCAAATTAGTTATTATCAGATTTGTCTATTTAATATTACAGGAGATTTATATTTGAGTTAACCAGTGTATGATTAAAACTTAATTTTATTTGTCATAACTGCCAGAAAATCAGTATTTTGCTTAAAAATATATACACTTTGTCAAAAGATTACTATTAAAAATAAAATAAATATAAAATGTAAAAATATGGACTTTCAAGGACCCAAATTAGCACCAATCATATGAAATGTTACCACAAAAGCTAATAAAGTACTATCACATACAACACTGGATCTCTCAATTTAAGTTATAATTGGACATAGAATACAAATGACACTATATATATGTACTTAACTAATTATTATCTTCACCTAATAACCGATTTAATTCTCCTAATCTGACTGTTTTTTCTGAACAATCTGGTGTCTTTAAAAGTTCTTCTTTTTCAAATTTCCAGTCAAGGCGTTTTTTGGCATTAAGTTCTTTAAATTCCCAGTTTCCAGTACCATCAAACTGTAAGATATGGGTATGGAACTTCCTGCAAAAAAGCCTATGTTAGAGTAACAAAGTTATATGAAACAACTACAATTAAACATCAATTTGGATGTGTTACTGTTCGAAACTGAAATTACAGTGGCCGAATGAAGGTGTGTTAAAATCAGCATTGTGTATAGCAGCCATAAAATCGATATTCTTGTGAACAGTCACGATATCCTGAGGAAATAAAATGGCTAGGTTCAATTTTCTTTTTACGTTTTCATGTATTGCCCCACAAACTTTTGACAAAAGATATGCATAATACTGGTTTGTGATGATGCACTGAGGTGTTTTCTGCAAATAACAAACCATTCACATCTCCATCATAGAGGGCGCTACCCTCTGGGACAGAACCAACTGTTTGCAAATATTTTAAATAAAGCAGTTTTATCGATTAAGAATATATCACATCACAATCCAACAGTGAAAGTTTTTTAAATACAAAACTACTATTGTTATCACGGACACAAACCCCCTCAAGGAAACCTGTTTCTTTACATATTATCATATTATGTCGCAATGTATATGTATATATATATATATATATATATATATATATATATATATATATATATATATATATATATATATATATATATATATACTTACATACACATATAGAGCCTCGGTGGTTCAGTGGTAAGAACGTGTGCCTCTGAACCGGAGGGTACTGGGTTCGATTCCCAATGTTCCCCTTTCGCTTTTCCAGTACATACTTAACATCAATGGAGGTTGTGACATTGTATTTGAGTAAGTTGAATGTCTGTACGTTCCGCCCTTCGGAGGGGGCGTAAAGCCGTCGGTCCCGTCTCAATGCGATGTTGGGCACATGAAATATCCCTACCCTCCTTACAGAAAGGCAGGGGTTTGGCAAAATTTCCAGGATAGTGGGGTCAAACTGCTCCCTGGCGACGGTGGTTGGGCATAGTCGCGGAAATATATATATATATATATATATATATATATATATATATATATATATATATATATATATATATATATATATATATATATACAGATTGATTCATAAGTGGTAACCAAAAATGAAACCCCATGTTCTTTGAACAATTTTAGAGAGGGTATGTCCTATAAAAATTTTTCCTATAATGCTTCATTAAAAAGATAAAGGGTGTTGAAGTTGAATTTCAAAAAATTAAATTTCCTAATTTTTTAAAAAGTAGCACATATATTTTGCTGAAACTTCGCATGTGAAGGCTGCTATGTAAGGCGCGTATTCTACCATAACAATTGAATCGGCTAATCCAGCAGTGCCGCGTGTACCCACATGTCATTGGTTATCCCTCAAGAAAAAAAACGGGTAAGCCAATGATTTTATTTTTATTTTTTATTTTTTGACTCTTACTTTCATTCGTGAACAAAATGACTCTCTTGATAATTTTCTGTACGACACTTATTTTACGAGTAAGCAATGAATCAGGTAAGTGTTTTAGAGCACAGTTCATGATTTTTAACCAGTCGTTGTTTGGTAGAAAATCGCAATGATACACTTTTATGCCTCCATTGGCCTGAATACACGCACGACATCTTTTTAATATGGAAAATTTAATGTCTTGAAAATTTTTTGTACGACGATTATCTTTGTTGTATTTTAGTAAGTAGTAGTCTGGTTTGCCAAAGTTGTCATTAAGTGTCACTTGACGTTTAGGTTAACAAGTTATTATTTTGAATAGGTGTAAGTGGTAAACTTTATAAAATTGCAAAATTTTCTACTCTTTTACTTCCTATAATGGAGTACACCTCAGAAGAGTATGCAGATATAATTTTTATCTACGGATATGCTGATGGAAATGCTCTAGCTGCTTGTCGGGAATATCAACATAGGTTTCCCACTCGCCGTCAACCTACACCAAGGGTTTTTTCTCGATCCTTTTCAAGACTTCGGCAGTGCAGTATTGGACAACTTCCTGACGCTAGAGCTAATGGTATAAGACAACATCAACTTGAAGACGAAGAGAGAGTGGTGGATTCAGTGATGCATCAACCTTCTACAAGTACTCGGAGGATTGCCACGCAGTTACAATATTCTCACAGCTTTGTTTGGAGAACTTTACATCGAGAAGCCCTACATGGATTTCATCGACAGAATGTTCATTGCCTTCTACCTGGAGATAATGTGCATCGACGAGTCTTTTGTGAATGGATGTTGGAAATGAACAATCAAAATATCGTATTCCCTAATCTAATCTTCTGGTCTGACGAATCAACATTTACAAGAAATGGTATTTATAATTCTCATAATGAGCATGTCTGGTCATTGGGAAATCCACATGCAACAAGGACTCGCACATTTCAACATATATTTTCCATTAATTTATGGTGTGGTATTTTTAACGGCTCACTGTTCATGGAAGTCCAGCCACAACGTTTAAATGGATCTTCGTACTTAGCGCTCCTAGAAAACCGTGTAGAAAACATTCTAGATGACATTCCACTAGCAAGAAGAGGTATAATGTGGTAACAGCATGACGGTGCACCAGCACATCATAGTCGAAACGTTGCTACATGGCTACATGAACATTATAATGAAAGATGGATTGGCAGAACTGGACCAATACATTGGCCTGCAAGATCACCGGACTTAAACCAACTTGACTTCTATCTTTGGGGTGATTTTAAGAGACTGGTCTACAGTGAACAAATAAATACACCAGAGCAGCTACAACAACTGATAAATAAGGCTTTTCGTCATATTCAAGCAACAATGAATCCTCAAGACATTAAATTTTCCATATTAAAAAGATGTCGTGCGTGTATTCAGGCCAATGGAGGCATTTTTGAACATTTATTGTAATAAATAAATTACTATAAGCCTGATAAAAGTGCATCATTGCGATTTTCTACCAAACGACTGGTTAAAAATCATGAACTGTGCTCTAAAACACTTACCTGATTCATTGCTTACTCGTAAAATAAGCGTCGTACAGAAAATTGTCAATAGAGTCATTTTGTTCACGAATGAAAGTAAGATCCAAAAAATAAAAAAATATCATTGCCTCACCCGTTTTTTTCTTGAGGGATAACCAATGACATGTGGGTACGCACACTACTGCTAGATTGTTATGGTAGAATACACGCCTTACATAGCAGCCTACACATGCGAAATTTCAGCAAAATATATGTGCTACTTTTTAAAAAATTGGGCAATTTTATTTTTTGAAATTCAATTTCAACACCCTGTATCTTTTTAATGAAGCATTATAGGAAAAATTTTTATAGGACATACCCTCTCTAAAATTGTTCAAAGAACATGGGCTTTCATTTTTGGTCACCACTTATGAATCAGTCTGTATATATAAACCTAGTAAACACTTATATAAAAATAAATTGAATTTTAACAAAAAATAAAATCCTAATTCACGACCTAAAACTAATTAGGCCCCTACAGTGAATTTCTATTACTTGTATAAAATTGTTACCTATCACCAACCAGTTGGTTATGGCAATTTTCAAATAGATAAAATATATGTGTAGGAATTACAAGCTACAACTTTCTTAGCAAAGGTATGACATTGTAATATTTTAATTTTTTTCATCACAAAAAAAAAGAAGGTTAGTATGCAAAAAAGTATAGAATTGTGATAGAGCCTTATAAGACACATGTCGCCCTGTTGCAGTTTTGTTATTTTATCTCCAACAGTTTCTAGTTCTGTAATTTTTTACTACATTTTATGTAATTCTAAAACCATACATATACCACAGCATAAGAATAATATGCTGTGCATATATTGTTACCACAGCATAATAGCCTCTTATGATGTGCTGTTATGTGCATGTTTTATCAGGGTAAATGGTCAAACGCCTTTCAAGGGGTGGGACCTTGACCATACACAAATGCAAAGGACACAGGCTACAGACTATAAATCTATTTCCTGTTCTTGTAGGTTTCTGTCTTATTCTGTACTATTGTATCTTTACAAACCATATACCCTTATTATATTGGCTGAAAAAACGAAATAAATATTTGAAATCTTGCCAGTTGAGAGAGATGTTTTAGCGATTTTTCATGGAAAAAAATATTTACTAATTGAATAAAAAAATAATTCATCAATTTTAGGAACACTTGACAGGTGTGTTACTTTAGCTTGGATGAGTTTATTTGCGAGCAAAATAAGAGTAATGTTTTCATAAAACATTAGTTATACTAATGTACTTAGAGCTTCGGTGATTCAGTTGTACGAACGCTAAATAAGCCCAATGCCTTGTGATACAATAAGATAACATATAAACATCTGTAAATATAATGATAAAAATGTCTTCTGATTTACTGCCCAGATGTGATGGACATTTCAATTTATTGGGCCTGTGACAATCGTTTCACAGACAAAGGCATGCCTTTATCACAGGAGGAATGAATTTCCTTAGAAACGATTTGTTAGGTATGGAAAGGCTTGGGGCTTTTACAATGTGGGATCATCAGTGCTTATCGCATGTATGATTCAAATACAAAATTACCTAGAATAAGTGACAGTTTTGTTTATACGAGTGTTATTATAAAACAATAATAGATTTTATGTACGTCTTCTTTATTATTTATTCCATTATTATTTATTACGACCCAAGTTTCGGTGTAAATAAATAAATACATATGATAATTCAGACTTGATGCCCTGTAAACTATTTCTAATAAACAATGAGTGATTATGCAAATTTTTATTCGTTTTTTTTTTAGTGTAGTCTAAACAAGCTAAGATATCGTATTTCTCAAAATGTTCGAAAGTTTGGTGTACTGCCATAGTCATAACTTCACACAATAAATAAATACAAAAAAACAAACAAAACAGCCAAATTTGAAAATGAAACATTTATATAACAGTGACACAGTATAGAGCAAATTTTGGGAACTGTCACTTGCTTCCAAGTAAATGATAAACAGCAGCATTTTTTGCATAGCATACTGTAACATTTTTATTTCGAATTATGAAAATGATGATTTTTTTCGTTGTTTATTAAAATAGACTCGTAATGTTATATATTTTTTTGAGAAGCTTGTGAAAATGCAAATTAATTTCTTGTATACAGGTGCCCCATTTAAAAAAAAACATTGGTCAAGATTTCAAAAACAGTAATATTTAGAAAAAGCTAGCTAAATTCTAGGTAAAAAGTACTAAAAAGAGCCATTTTTACCTTTTTGACAAGTTGCAACTGAAAATACAAGGAAATATTTTTTTGAAAAAATAGCATTACTTACTTTAAAAAATGGAAACGTAAATTTAATCGAAAAAATTATTGAACCAAGAAAAACAAACAAAATTTAGCAAGTGTTCAAATTGTTCTCCCACTATCATTTAATATTGACCAATTGAATATTGCTATATTTTTGGTATCTATATCTCAATTAGCGGTCTCAGTATCTTAGTAGGTAGACCATTGGCTTTCGTTTCAGATGTTCTGGATTCGCATCCCACCACAGCTTTTCATAAATTATAAATAATTATTAATTCAGTACATATTAAAACATAACAACTGCAGTGACAATGGCATTGTGCTTGAGCTAGTTGAATACCTGCACCCGCTCTTCAGAAAGGCTGTTCTTATTACATCGCATATTTGGGGCGAATCTGCGTCAACTTAGCTGTATTAAGTTGGATACCGTTGAGACTGCGCAGTATGACAGTTTGGCGTTCAAACAGATACGGAATGACCTTTCGACCACCATTCTATCAGTGTGCTCAGAACATAAGAACACATAACCACACAAAACGGAGGGTCAGAATCAGCATACCAGCTAGATGCTTATAGTTTTTATCTTATTGGAAAAGGTTAGATGAGTAAAATAGTGGAAGCCGTATTGACTAAAATCAAAATGGAGAATGAAAACGGGTACAAATCCAAACTTAAGGAGTTGGGTTTGAGCCAGTATTATGGAATGGAGCATTTGCTGGTAAGATATATGTTTCTTATGTTTTATTTCACCCAGCTTTCTAAATTGATGTCCACTGTATGTATAATACATCCATAGAATAAAACATTTCTAGTTTATATTGAAATTATTTTGTTGTTTCCATAAAGCTTTTCACAAATACATAAAAATGCTTCCTTCTTGTGGACCACAATACCATAATCAGGCTGGCATCAAAGAAAAATAGACCTAGACTGATCTTCCTGAAAAAATGTCATGAGATTGTTGTACCTAACTGATATGTTTTTATATTATACAATACATTTTTTATTATTTTTATATAAAGTTTGTTATAATTTATGTATTTGTTAAAAATATGTTTATACAATAAAAACTTCTGCTTTACTTATTTTCTTTCATTTTAAACATCGCTCCTCTACAATCAGAAATGCACCAGTGTATTAGATTAAAATGCTGCAATAGCATGGCAGTTTTATGATTTCAACTAAGCTGCTTTATAGCTATAGAGAGCACAATACAATTTTATATGACAGTATAATAAATGTAGCAAGAAGATGTATAAAATGCATTAACCGTGTCATGCTGGTGTAATATGATAGTATTATAATAACAAGTAAACTGCTTCAGAACCATATATAGTCTAACTTGCAGCTTTTAGTGAATTTTAGTAGAAAACATTCACTAATAGGGAGATCCCGACATTTGAATTTTAAAAATTTTTTTGCTAATGAGCGCGAACTAGGACCCCTAGCCCCATATCCGAGGTCAGTTTCAATTTTTATATGTTTATATATTATATTGATATGGCCTATAAGGGGGTTAACATAAAATACACACACATATACATATGGACTTACAACTATACACGTAAAATCAACAACAAAGATACACTCATACGAACCACACACACACAATCACCAAAGGAAAACATACTGGATGGTATATTAGAATGCCTAATAAAAATTAAAAAAGAAAAATATTTACCCAAGTATGTATACCAAAATATAAGGAAACGTTGATGAAAATAAATGAGTGTTAATTTTTAAGAAATCAAGTGTATATTATAAGGTGCCCATTTAACAAGATTCAATAAGAACGATAGTGAAAGAATATTGATAATAGTGGATAAGTTAGTTCTGACAGTTGTAAATTTTAGGTTAAGCTGATTTGATGTTCCATAGAATAAGTAATAGATGTAAGAGAGTGTAAAGATATAATTAGTTGGGAACTGACAAACCGACAGTGCTTTTAGGTTAAGAGTATATGTCAAAAATTAAATCTGGGACAACAATGCTTTTCATGTATCCCAAGCGATAAATAATGAAAAAAGCATTGTTGAGGGTAAAAGAAGAAATCAAAGAAATTTTAAAAGAAGGCTACAGAGGAAACTCTGGCATCAGCTTTTGTTCAATGAATAATAATAAAAAACAACAATTTTTAGAGATTTTGAAGGAGCGGCAGCATAAAAAGTTTTCACCGTAAAATTTAATGTAAAAGTGGAATTTTGGAATATAAAAACTAACAAGAATAAAGTCAACCAGTTCACGAGACCTTCAAGCAGTAACAGTAAGTGTTATATTAAATATAAACATCATACTTAGTTTGGCAAGTTATACAATCCAGTCTGCAATAATTAACAGAGAAACTAAAAAGCAAAATCCACACCAACAAAGAAAAACTTAATAGGATATTTTTTTAACGAACGCATCAATTCAACCAGCAAAGACATTCTGAAATTTTTAGAACAAGTTCCATATAAACAAGCAATCAGCGGGGTAGATGACCCACCGTACATCATAGCAGCAGCAATTGCATATAGTTTAGCTCTATATATTGTAAATTTATAAGATTAAATGTGCTGCAGACCTTTTAAATTAAACATTTAAACAAAAAAAAAAAACAGTAAATCCAAATTTGGAATAATCATTGGCCTTAAAAAACAAAAATTGTGGGGATTAATAAAGTTATTAGAGTAACAAGTTCAACATATGTCAAAACTGTCGATGCATGTAGTCTTATACTGGTAACAATTTTGTATCCCAGGCCCCATCAGCGTCTACTTCCTTGTATAATGAGAGCCACGACTGTTTTCTTGCCTTCGTTATCGTTATATATTGATAAGGAGGTAGAAGCAGCTATTAGGATTGGGCGAGTCAATAAAAACGTGCTGTGAAGAGTACTATCATCAGTAAATCTCTAGACCAGATTATTGGTGGTCATTTATATGCAAAAAAAGTGTGTCAGCCGAAGAGGTACTCTGTGGAACACCCACATTAATGTTTAATTCGTCTGATGAAACACCATCGACATCAACATGCAAGGAGCACTCCTTCAAAAAACTAGATAATGGTTTGAAAGGCAATCCATACGATGGAAGTTTATTGGGGAATACCGCATGCCAGAGTCGATAAAATGCTTTAGAAAGATCCAATAAAATTGCAAGATATTCTCCAAATTTTTCGAAATCAGAACTCCAAAGAAGAGGGATGTTTGTCACAACATCGCCAGTAGATCGGTTTTGACGAAAGCCGTATTGGCGATCACTTAGGATGTTTGGTTTTTCGGGGTATTTTATAAGCTCTATATTGATAACTTTTTTCCATAACTTTAGAGAAAACTGATAGAATGTAAATCAGACAATAGTTTCCCACATCGGATTTTTTTCCCTACTTAGAGACATGCTGAACTCAAGTTTGTTCCCAGGAAAATGGAAACACCCCCATCTTTTAGGAGTAAACAATTTAGGAAGTATTGCTGGGATTCCATTGTCTTGATGCCTTTGTATCAAATGTCCAATATGTGCTTAACCGTGCGGTGCCTGAAAAATATATTTCCCATTTTTTATATTAAAGCTGGACTAGTTGGTGTGCTCTTACCCTGTGGATTAAGCGTGGAATTGGAAGCACTTACATAGGCGAATAGATCAGCCTTTTCTTTTGAATACT
This sequence comes from Tillus elongatus, assembly GCA_964006375.1. Classification (NCBI taxonomy): domain Eukaryota; kingdom Metazoa; phylum Arthropoda; class Insecta; order Coleoptera; family Cleridae; genus Tillus; species Tillus elongatus. Next base: position 52,092,713 of record OZ023270.1, read on the forward strand.
CCATCATTTGAAACCAGAAGAGCAAAGGAGCTGGTGGTGAATTTTCTACATATACTTTTTGCCACAGACCAGAAACGTGGGGTATTATTCAGCCATGAGATGATTTTGTACCTTATTAATTGGTGACAGTCATTTTTAACTTGATCGATTATCTGCTTGCAACTATTCCTTGCTAATACAAAGGCGACGTGAGTTTCGCTGCTCGATTTTTTGTGCAAAAGATTGAAAGGGAGAATTTTTAGTAACTGCTTTTCGGCAAGCCTTATTTAGCCAGGGTTTTGGTTTCGACTTTACATGTTTTGATAAATGACGAATAAAGGTTTCTAAGCCTAATACAATAATTTCGGTAATGAAGTTGGCACATTCTGTGGAATTACCAAAGTTCCTTAATGTATTGAATGATTTTACATATGTTTTATGTACATGTTAGGTTTTATTATGTAGTGAAATAAAATGGAATGATTAATGAAGATGATATTTCTTTTACTCAATTAAGTGAATGTCTATGTAATTTAGAAGACGATTACCGTTAACAATGTGGCTTTTGAATATTTTCTTAAAACCAAATGGGCAATGATCTGTTAAGCATTATGACTACTACAGAAATTAAAATATTCTGGAAATCTGCAGCATAAGAAGAAGACACACAAAACAGCAATTAAGAAATTATAAAAACACTGCCACATAAACAAGTTTTACAAATATTAAGGCTGCGATATCCTAGATGAAGAAGTACCTCCGACAAAGATAGAAAATATTATCTTGTAAAGTGCTGGTCAACATCTTGAACTAAAGCTTTCCTTGAAAACTGTATGATTCTATTGAAAGTCTTGCTAAGTTGAGCTACTTCTCAGAAGGTGGCGTCAGTTTCGGCTTCGTATTTATAGAAAAGTGGTAATAATTTTGCCTTTGAAAAATGCTACGTTGTCGGTTGTCTGCTCTTTGTTTATATTCCATGCTTCTGGGAGCGGAGGTAGATGGAAAAGATAGGAATTCTATTGTATGCCTTTGGATGAACTTGAGACAGACAATATTTCTGCCTATAACAATAAGCGGTCAACCGTTAGGGGACAACTACTTTTACAGCATTTATCCAGCATAACTGTTGATTATGGCATTTATCAGAAGAGACAAGAAATTCAGATCATGGATTGAGGTCCGGTCTAATCTTATACACAATCACAGTGTTCCAGCAAATTTTCATAAAAAAATTTGAGTATGCAGATCAAGCCTTTAAACTCTCAAAACATTTCTTCAAATGAACGCAAATTAATTTTGATTAAACGTCGACAAATTAGCCTGCTCAATCGGACCAATTTAAAAACAAATAGATTTGTATTGTTGAAACATGTAAATCTATTTTGGTAAAACTTCGTTTATTTGTTGCTTTTCATATACTTTTGTGTACCAAAATTTAAGTTTCTAGGTTAGTGGAAAATTGAGTTATAAAAATGTACAAACTTTTAATGAAAATGAGCTACCATACGGCACTGCCTGCGCCCGGACGGGTACTGCTTTGGAGATGTGTTTTTCAACATAATCCTAAAATTTATCCTAAAAAAATAGTATTGTATTTTGTTTCTTTACCGTCTGCCTATCTCAGGGACTATGTCCAGTCACCGATGACAGTCAGACATTTCGCCTTACTCTATATTTAACCGAACTCCCGGAGTTTGTAAACAGGTCAGGGTTGTTTTACATGCCTAACATCGCGTGGTGCACAAGACCGAAATCTTGGCGGCCTTTCTGAAGTGCAGGTGCAGGCATTCAACTTGCTCAAGCACAATGCGATTGTCACGGCAGTTGTTATGCTTTAATATGTACCGAATTAACAATTATTTAAGAGCCTCAGTGGTTCAGGGGCAAGAACGTGTGCCTCTGAACCGTAGGGTACTGGGTTCGATCCCAGGGTTCTCCTTTTACTTTTTCAGTACAAACTGTAACATTAACATCAAACAAGGTTCTGGCATTGTATTTGAGTAAGTTGAATGTCTGCACGTTCCGTCCTTCGGAGGGGGCGTAAAGCCGTCGGTCCCGTGTCCATGCAATGTTGGGCACGTTAAAGATCCCTACCCTCCTTATAGAAAGGCAGGGGTTCGGCAAAATTGAAAAGCTGTAGTAGGAATCGAATCCAGAACATCTGACATGAAGGCCAATGGTCTACCTACTAAGCTACTGAGACCGCTACTTGAGATAGATCGATACCAAAAATATAGCAATATCCAATTGTAAGGCTAGATGCATTCTCACAACTATTAGAACCGTAGACCGGTTTCGCTCTAATTAGAGCTCGTCGGTACGGCATACTAATTGCTGTGAAAATACACCTATAAAGTAATACGACTATGGTAGCCAGCCTTCCAACACTAAGTGAGTAGTGAACATGTTGACACCTAGTTGCGAAACCAAGTAGTATGTTATCACGCCAGCTCCAAATAACACAAAGTGTTAAAAAAATTGAGACTGTATACAACCAACAATTTAGTAAATTGTCAGCCCTGGCCCATTTCTACCCTAATATAGGGACATAACGGAATATAGGAAAAAGCAAAACATATAACCCATACATTTGCAGTCATATCCAATCTCTTGACTGTAGTGCGAAATTAGTACATATATTGTACTTACTTATTTACGCCTACCATAATATTTGTAACATTATACAGACACTACCAACAAAAAATTAGTGGATGAACCATTAAAAAAATTTTATTCAATTATGGTAGTTTTTACTTCAATATAAATTATAAGATTTTTAATGTGATTAGGTCCTAATAAAAGTGTGCGGATATTCTTATATCCTTTTTTTCTATAAGTATAATTTTCTCTGTAGAAAATTTGTAAGCTTATTGCACGGGATTCATAAAATGCTTTATTTGACAAACGAAAAGTTAATGTTTAAGCACCCAATTAATTTTGTCTGTCAAATAATGCATTGTAAAATTAATGTCAATGGCAAATTTTACCGTTATTTTCATCATTGTTAAGTACCTCATTTATTTTACGTTGTCAAAAGCTTATGGTTATCGAAGTATTCAATTTCGGTGAGTTTTTATTACACTGACAACACTGCTTATGCCGGAGGTAGACAGTCATTGGATCTGATGCAAACGCCCTCTGTTATACAATTGCCCAATTTGTTATCTCTCAGCTCAGTGACAATACAGTTGCACTTGTACTGAATTCGCCTCGGGCAGCCGTAAAATTCATATTGTGTGGACATTTAATAAAAACGTAATTTAAAAAAAACTAGAAGGGCTACATACTTATATTTTATTTCAATCGAATTTTTACATGTTCCTGCAGGTAATGAATAGTCAAAGTCATCTCTTTTGGATCATGTTCGTATATATAATCTTATCTAAATTGTTGGAATATTCAAGTGAATTTCAATCAATTATAACAAATAACACAACATATTTTTTGAATTTGCGATCATTCATCACCACTTGTGGTTTGTCTAGATTATGCAGCTTTTTAAATTGTTCCCGTACACCTACTATTTCTTGAGATAATTACAATTTAAGGAGGCCTTGTTTTCCTATACTAAAGTGATAGCTAAATGCCAGCCACCCTTAAGCATTCAACCATAAAAAAATTGTGACTGTTGAAAGAACACTAAATTCGAATTAATGTCCAAAATTTTTTGAAAAATGCTTTGAAGTTAACTGATATAGGAATATATGGCAACAATTAATTACTGATTACTTATCCGAATAAATTTAAAACATAAACGTTTCGATTTAGGTGTAAAAGTTATGTTTTAATTTATTAGTTTATTGATACATATATCCTAATCCTAATGTAACTTATTTCTTTAATATACATTTCTCTTATAAATTTTATTTATGGCTTATAAACATAATACAATAAGACTGAATTCCAATTTTTTTTTCATAATTTTGGTATACAGGGTTTGAAAGGTTCTGCTGTATTAAAAAATAATCTAAATGGTTATTTAAACTTACCACAGAGTTGGGCGATGAGTAATTGTTAGTAGTGTAATTCCCATGTCAATTATGTTCTGATAAATATGACTTTCCACATCAATTGAAACAGCTGAAGTACATTCATCTAATAAAGCATATTTAGGCCTAGAACAACATACCTAATGTAAAATACATATAGAATATAAATAGTAGAAGCATAGGAAGTCCATTATGGTAGTGAATTTTATAAAAAAACTTGATTTTAGAAAAAATGAATTCATTTATCTGATAAAACGTAAAAATATAAGTTATATTCTAGGTATATGACCAAATTCATTTTTATTTTCATCACCACATATTATTCCTACACTTTAAAAAATATTTTACTAAATAACCACCATGTACATTTTTTCACAGTTGAGTGCAGAATTTAATTTTATATGGTTTTGCATAAAGCTTCAAGAAAATGTTGAAAAAATTTGAGTTAGTTATTTGTTTTGTTTTACATAGGTCATTACTTTAATGTAGTAGAATTAAATGTTTCAGTACTAGTGTAATTTTTGTATTATTTGATAAAAAGTATGTCTAAAATAGCAGCATTATTGCTAAAAGTAACATTTATTACTAGTTCATGTAGCTTACTTTTAGCAAATACAGTTAACAATAGAATATATCTATTATTTTGGGTAAGTTTTTTTTTCCTGCAAGCTTGGTAATGTTTTTTTTATTATTTTTTTATTCAGTATAATAATACACCATAAAAACCCTTTAAGGGTTATGTCTGACAACATAATAAAAAAACATAAATTTAACATGTGTAATTGGGAACTAGTTTTTAATACTACATTAATGTCTCTATTATCATAATTAAGGTACTAAGTGAGTGGTGAACGTGTCGCCACTTAGTTCGGAACCAAGTACTATGTTGTCACGCCCGCTCCAAATAACACAGCGTGTTAAAAATAGAGATGGTATACAACTAACTAACAATTTAAAAAATTGTTAGCCCTGGCCCATTTCTACCCCAATACATAATTAAGGTACTTAATGGGAATGAAATCTATTATCATAGTGTTCTCTTGTTCAGCAAGTACTTCTTTATCTCACTTTTCCATTTGTTTGTTTTTAATCTTTCCATTTCTTCAAGTCTTTCATTGTATAGTTTTACACCATTAAATAGTATCCTTTTTTGTCCTGTGTTTGTTCTTGCAGCCTCTGTTCTTATGTCTAAATGTCTCATTGTACCATAACTATGTACTTCGTTGCTGTGTCTCATCTGCAGTTCTGGTTCATTTATTTCTCCCTGTCTTAGTTTGCGGATGATTTTCATTGTTTCATAATTTGTTAGTTCTGCAATGTCTAATTGTTTAGGTCTTCTGAAAACTTAATTTGTTGGGGTCCAATAACTCAGATCATATATTAATTTTAGGATTTTATTTTGTATCCTTTGTATACTAGATATATCTGTTTTATTGCCAGTTCCCCAGAAAGGAATCATGTACATCAATTTACTTTTTATATATGCCTCGTAGAACATTATCTTCTGTGATTTTGGGAGACAGTTTTTGATTTTATAAGCCATTGCTATATATGATGATATCTCCAATTTTAGTTAATTTATGTGTTTATTCCATTTTAAGTTTTTATCAATGTTTAGGCCTATATATTTTACACTGTCTACTTATTTTATGCTTCTTCCTTTAATTGTAATATTCATTTGGTGTCGTTTAGTGGTTTTCTGTATGTGGATTAAGTAGCATTTCTTTTCATTTCTAGTTAGACGATTTGTGTTTGTCCATCTCATTAGTAGTTCTAGATCTTCATTTATCTCAGCTTTGGTTTTCTTGTCGTCCACAGTTTCATAGAAAATTGTCAAGTTATCTGCATACATCATTTGTTTCCCATTCAATTTGTATAGGCTCAGTTCGTTTATGTATAGTATATACAGGTATGGTCCTAGAATGGACCCTTGTGGAACGCCACAGGTCATGTGAGTTCGTTCACTTTTCACATCTCCTATTTGTGTGTAGTGCTTTCTATTTTGTAGATAACTTTTTAGCAGCTTCAACACGTTTCCTGTTATTCCCATATTTTCAAGTTTAGCATTCATTATTTCGATGTCTATAGTGTCAAAGGCTTTACGGTAATCCAGGATCAGACCTGTTATGCATTCCCCTCTGTCCAAAGCACTCTGCAGATAGTTCATTAAGTTTAACATTGCAGTTGTTGTAGATTTTTGTTTTTGGAAACCATGTTGACAGTTTGTTATGAGTCCAATACTTTCTATGTAGTCTGTTAGTCTTGTATGTATAACTTTATCAAAAATCTTGCTAAATACCGTTAGGTTAGATATGAATCTGTAGTTATTTGGCATAAGTTTACTTCCTTCTTTAAAAATTGGTGTGTTTCTAGTAGAGGTGTGCGAACCCATGTTTTGTTCGAACCGAACTATGAACGAACCCAAGCAAATATGTTGCCTCGAACTTCGAACCTCTGAAATAGTATGTCTAAGGTTCACAGTCGAACTTCGAACTTCTTAGCAATTCAAAATCGAACATCGAACTACCCAAAATTCTTCAGTGGTCATATATCATTTCCTTAAATACAAAATTTAGGAATATTGTACCAACAATATTTGATATGTGAACGATTCCAATTCTTTTTACAAAAAGGAAGAGTGCGACAAATTTGCAGGTTGATTGGGTGAAAATGCCTTCTGGTGCTGATTGTTGTGGAAATGGGTCAACGTTAAATCGAAAATACAAAAACAACAAATATTTTAAACTATTTTCGATTTATAGATATATATATATATATATATATATATATATATATATATATATATATATATTATATATATATATATATATATATATATATATATATATAAGCTGAATTATAAATATGTTGTTGTTTGGCATTAGCCGGGCAGTTTTAGCAAACAGATTGAGATGGGTCAAAGTGAGCATGATAGGTATAAAATAACCACTTAAAATTGGAACTGTCTCCTGATTGTGAATATTTAACTGTTTTGGCTCATGTTAAAACCAGTGTTTTCCAAAGTCAATCAGCAATTATCCTCATAAATTCTGAAAATTTACGTTACCGATCGCTTTCGAACACCGTCATCATAATGTTGTTACTGAAAAATGTGTTGGGAGGCTAGGATATATAAGAAAAATTATTATGTTATTGCTAAATGGCTCCGTCGTGTCTCAATGTGCCCACTAACTGTCAAAAATATGCATGAGTGAAGTCTCCTAAAATTATACTATCCACTCAATGAGACCGATAACGAGTTTAAAGCGCCGCTACCGAGTTAACGGGGCCGCAACTACGCTGTCTTTGGCAGCATTCAATGCCTGTAAAGTTAAATCTCGAAGTATTTTTGAGCAACGAACTTCGAACTATTCTAGAAAATTACATATTTCGAACTTCGAACAAATTCAACATCGCTAGTGCGAACATATTTTCAAACCGAAGGTTCGGTTCGAGTTCGGGTTCGGTTCGTAATTTCGAAGCTTCGCACACCTCTAGTTTCTAGCTATTTTGAGTTCTTCAGGGAAGTGTCCATCTTTGATGTGCTGATTTACCAATTTTACTATTGTCGGTGCCAGTATATGGGCTAATTTTTTATGTAGATTGGTTTTATTCCATCATAGCCTGGTGACGCATATGTTTTAAGGTTTTTTATTACTGAGATTATCTCTTTTTCATTTACTGGTCTCATATACATAGACGTTTGGGTATCATACTTTTTTTTGTTCTGCTGCTTCTAGACAGCTTCCTGTGATTGCCTGCGCCAGTGTGCTTCCTATATTTGTGTGGTAATTATTCAAAATGTTCACTATATCTTGCCTACTTGTTGTTGTCTGCAGTACGTCAGTTCCCTTCGCAATTTCTTTTATATCTACTTTCTTTGTGTCTGTTCCTGTTTTTAAATTATTTATTGTTCTCCATATTTTTTTAATATCTCCATCAGCCGACTTTATTTTATTTGTATTGTACTGCTTCTTACTTGCTTCAATTTGTTTCTTTACAATTTTTTGTTTATTTTTGAAATCAAGTTTTAATTGTTCACTGTAACCATTCTTCGCCATTTTTTATATGCCTTGTTTCTCTGTTTAATTTTGCTGTAAATTTCTCTTGTCATCCACCCTTCATGCGATGAATTTGTGTATTTCTTTGTTTCTTCCGTGGTTGCATTTTTTTATCTCACTCTGTATCAATTCTTGAAGCTGTTCAAAGCTATCTATCGGCTCCTTTAGTTTGGTTTTCAAACTGTTGTTTAGTATTTTGTAATCTGTCTTTCTTATCTTGTATGTCTTTCTTTCATTTTTTTTTGTATTTTTCCTGGTAATCTTATTTCTAATCTGATCGCTCTGTGATCACTTAAATGTGTCTCAAATAGAGTAATTTTAGGTTCTATCTTGAAATGTATATTCGATATTATATGATCAATAATAGAATGGTTCTGTTGGATTTCTTCTCGTGAAATTTTCTATGTCAACCTTATTTAAAATTTTGTAATCCTTTCCTGTTAGCATTGCTATACATTCATTCACTATTGTTTCGTCCTTTTTTAACACATTTATATATTCATAACCCCGATTATAATTGAGCGTTTTTATGGTCTAATATGTCTGAGTTCAATCGTTCATAGAAATCTGGTAAATCATTTTAATTAGGTTTTCTATACACTACAATCAAATGCAGGTTTAAATCACACAACTCAATCTTTAGGAAATTATGTTGTTTTGTTATAAATATGTATATACCAAAAATACAAGTACATACAAGCCAAAGATTAATTTTCTTAATAAGAAAAGCAGTATTTTTCATTAATAAAAAATCATTAGGTTGACACAATTGCAGTCTAAAAAAATAAACTGGGGAACGGTGCACTTCACCGCAACTACATATTAACGTGATTATAATAAAATATGGCCTAAAAACAGTTGTACATACCTTAATAAAGTAAAACAATGCGGTATATTTCGTTTTTAATAACCTTTCAATGATAAACGCAATTAAAACCTTTAGGTTTACACCAAATACGTATATTTTTGTACCTGAGGTTATGACTGTTGTTTCTTTGACATATTAGATGGAGATAGGCGTTGTTGTCAGTTTTGAAGCTATTTCATTATTACTGGGTACTATGTGTCTTCTTTTTTCTTTAGGGAAATTTTCCTCCCCCTTTTTTGTTCGTTAAAGGTTTACTTTTGGGGTGCGCATTCTATTTTTATGAAATTTTTTATATAGACGTGTTTTAGTGTGTAGATGACAAAAATCACAATAAAAATTGGGGCAGAAGCCAACTTTGGTAGTTATTTTTTTACACATTTTTGGGGGTCGTTCGTTTTATATCAAGCTAAAGAACGGTGTATTCCACTATTCTAATTCATTTTCACATAGTTAGTGCACCCCCTTAACTGTCTATGTATCTCTGAAAATTACCCTTCTTTTCTTCATATAAGTTGAAATTGACATTAGACATTAAGTTAGCTTTATATGTCAAATGTCAATTTCAAGTTAGGATCGGATATACGATTAAAAGAAGGGTAATTTTCAGACACATAAACAGTTAAGGGGTACACTAACTATGTGAAAATGAATTAAAATAGTGGAATACACCCTTCTTTAGCTCGATATAAAACGAACGACCCCCAAAAATGTGTAAAACATGTCGCAAAAGTGAGTATAACCTACAATTTTCCAACAAAAAATTCCAAATAACGCCATTAGTTGACATTTGCCCTAATTTTTATTGTGATTTTCGTCATCTACACCCTAAAACACGTCTATATACAAAATTTCATAAAAATCGAACACACGCACCAAAAGTAAACCTTTACTGTTCCTTCTTTCAGCTTTTGATTAGGCAGGTCAGGAAGGACGGTCGGCAGGATTGTGTGTAAAAAGCATTTTAGACTTTTATTTCGTTACAGTGGCAAAACACTCTTGGAATTAGATATTAGATATTCAATGTGGCAACGCAGCTGAAAATTGACACTTCGAAACGTGAAAATGGTGCATTTTAGAGAATTTCATTTCGCAATTATTCTGTTATTTATGGTTTTCCTGTAAATTTTTTTCACGATTGTTAATCTATGTTACATACTCTCTGGATAACGGGGAGGTGGCGGTGGCTGCATTTCTCGACATTGAAGGAGCATTCAACAATGCATTACCTATCTCCCTCTACGAAGCCACTATCGCTAGAGGGGTGGAACCTACCATTTGTGACGAGGTGGACAACGTACAGACTAAAACAAACGACGGACAGTATGCCGAAGGAAATCAGTCTGGGAGGGTCCGGACTCCTTGATGACATTGAGGGTCACGGGATTCTAGGAATGGTCTCAGACTTGATGCCTACAAAGATCAGTAGAGATCTGTCTTTCAAGACCATCCTCCCGGAAAGGGAGAACTGGGAACGAAATCAAACGACCCTATTGAGAGCCGATCTCTGCTGGTACTCTGACGGCTCTAAAACCAATATGGGAGTAGGAGCCGGCGCATATGGGGGCAGCACCGATGCTAGACTATCAGCTAGCCTCGGCAGGTACGCAACCATACACTAGGCAGAAGTGTATGCCATCGAGATGTGTGCAAGGGAAAGTATAAAAAACCAGTGCAAACACAAATCGATAAAGATATATGCAGATAGCCAAGCTGCAATAAAGGCTCTTGGTTCCTACCGGTGTAATTCAAAAACGGTATGGAGTTGTAAATCTGCCCTTAATGAACTGGGCAGCTGTAATGAGGTGTCGCTGGTCTGGATACCGGGTCACTCGGACCATGATGGCAATGTTGTGGCCGACGCGCTTGCCAGGAGTGCTGCCCAGAGAGACTTAGTCGGACCAGAACCGGTACTGGGGATAACATCTTGCACAGCAAAACGCACCTTAAAGACCTGGACAGAAAGAATGACAATCCAATATTGGCAAAATCTTTCAGGATTAGCTCACTCTAAGCCCTTCATAAATGGCCTGTCTGAGTCAAGGGCTAAAAAACTTCTAGAGTTAAATAGACAACAACTGAGTACTCTAGTCGGCCTGTATACAGGACACTGCCGCTTGCGGCACTACATGCACCGTATTGGGATCGGTCAGGAGACGAGTGCCGGCTGTGTATGGAGAGCGACGAGACAGCAGAGCACGTACTGTGCTCCTGTCCGGCAGCGGACAGGACTAGATACCTGCTCTTTGGCAAGATAAAGCTTGCTCCGGAGAATCTGGATAAACTTTCACCCACGAAGATTATCGACCTCTGCAGGAGGCTGGCTTTGTTGGGCGAAATATAACTATTAGGCGTGAGCCACAATAGATCTTATGGTCGCGGTGGAGGGACCGGTATGGCCCACTCACAAACAAACCTAACCCTACATACTCTTTCTTGTGGTGTGCGCCGTTTTGCTACATTCCGGTTGCGTGTAAGTGCACCGTCGCCATAAATTGTCTACATGATTTTCTTTATGATATTTGTAGAATAAACTGTACTATACTATCCTTTATTGTTTTAAATTCGATAGTATGTCTGATACAATAAGTCTAGTAAATTACATAATTTATAAAATTTTTTCCAAAAATACTTGATATTGAATTTTCTAAATTAGAAACTTCAAATTTTGACATACCAAGTATTTTTGCGATTTTTACTACCATCTAAAGTTTCCAATCATTGCCTTTATTTTCTGATAATTTCAACATATTCAACCTCATTATTTTTCAACACATATTGTCTATTAAACTCCCCCATTTATTCCAAAACTTTTATGCATATACAAACAAACTTTGTTTTGACATTTGTCAATAGCTAATAATACCAACTGGATTTAGAATTATTACTCCAGCATTTGTAACATTCCACAAAAATAAATAATTTAAAAAAAATTACTTGTGATAAAAAAGTCTGGCTACAGCCATTCTCTGTTTTTCTCCACCAGAAAGTATATCAGTCCAGTCTTTCACTTGATGGAAGGTGTCACGTTCTACAATGTGTTCCAGATGTACCATTTTCATTATTTTTCTAAGATCTTCCTCAGTTACTTTCTTGTTTACCATGTCTGTGTACGTATCTGGATAGATAATTTGATCCCTCAAATTTCCTAAAAAAGGTGATATAAAAATTAAAAGTTTTGACGCAGCAAGTGCATTATAGTAGTGAATTTTCATAGAAATATATATATATATATATATATATATATATATATATATATATATATATATATATATATATATATATATATATATATATATATATATATATATATATATATATATATATATATATATATATATATATATATAGTTACAAAGCACTTCAATAGATGTAGTCAATTTTTTGTTTACAAACCAACAAAACATTGACTATCAGCACATTTCTTATCACAATGAATGAAATACGTTCTTGCAACTCCAACTGTGAATAATTTTTAAACGAGTTGATAAAACTTCCAAAAAAATTAGTGTGCTGAATTCAGAAAAGAAAGAGCTTTCAAATGATATAAACTCGGCCCATGTTCCCTATTTAAAATATAAGGGTTGTTATCACCACCCTTAAGGGGTTGATGTGACAAAGTGGAGTTTTATGTCAAAACATCTCCCCCTCAATATTAAAATTGACGTGTTTCAGCGTTTCTTAAAAAAAATGATCTGGATGCAAATCGGTCTGTTTCGTTTTCAATGCGCCACCCTGTGTGTGTGTGTTTATATATATATATATATATATATATATATATATATATATATATATATATATATATATATATATATATATATATATATATATATATATATATATATATATATATAAACACATAGTCTGAAGTCTGAAACTGACCTCACATATGAGTTCGAGGTTGTTCTGTTCGCGCTCATTCAAAGATTTTTTTTTTAATTCAAATTTCGCAACCTAATTTGTGTGTGTGTGTGTGAAAATTCACTAAAAATGAGAAAACCTTTCTATTGCATAGCATGATTATTGATATACAACTGTAGTTAATTTATAGACAAGTCACATAAACTTCAAATTTGAGGTAATCAAATATAGCAAATACATATTTAATCTGTAGGTAGGTACCTACCTACATGTATTGAGGCTAATAAAAGTGGAATGTGCTTACCAATAACCATGTAAGGCCTCTGTGGAATATAGAACATACTATTTCTGGGAGTATGCAGTTCTCCTGCATAAATAGGCCAAAGTCCAGCTAATATTCTAAATAAGCTAGACTTTCCACATCCATTAGGTCCCGTTATCAGCAAATGTTGACCAGGCAAAAGAAGTAAACTCAGGGATGGACATACAACATCGCAGTTTGGTGTTATAATTGGAACCTTTCTTAGTATAATTGAATTATTTAAAGAGTATAATAGTTTACCTGTAAAAAAATTAAATAGTGTTAATAAATGATTAATAATAATATTTTGAGTTATTTGAAAAAATGTAGAACGAAAGAAGAAATTTAAGATCAAAGGCAACAAATGTAAATTACTTTGCAAAGAAAAATTGTAAAAGTAAATCATCTCATTTGGTATGTGAAAATTCAAGGTTTTAATGTCATTCTGGAAGTTTAGATAATAATCTTTGGAATTACGCTGTCAAAATAGCATCTCAGCACAAGTGCAACTTTATAACTTACTCGTGATATTTGCAATGTTTAATTATTTTAAATAAATAAATAATAATAACAAGTAATAACAATAAATAATAATAAATACCTAATAATATCCAAGTCTGCTGATGATTATGTTAAATTTTCTAAATTAAGGTCTCTATGTAAGATAAAATCCCGTGAAGCTTACATTAACTATGTTTTCGAAACTGAGTCATCTTTATGTAACAATCCTAAACCTTTTTGGAAATTTGTTAACTCTAAGTATAAGAATGCTGATTTTCCAAGTACTTTAAAATATAAAGATCAGATATGTTCATCGGGATTAGACATTGTTGACATGTTCGCCGAGTATTTTTCGTCGGTTTACAGTGGCAATAAGTGTTCTGCCCCTACCCATGGATTTTCTTATGCTGAGCTGAATTTGTCAGTGCACCACATTAAAATATCAGACATTTATTCTAAACTTGCAGCCCTAGATGTCAGTAAAAGTCCTGGGCCAGACGGTATTCCCGCCTCTCTTCTTAAGTGCTGTAGTTTTAATTTGTCCAGGCCTTTATGGTTCATCTTTAATTTATCTCTGGAAATGGGTGTTTTCCCTACATGCTGGAAACTTAGTATCATTCTTCCAATTTTTAAATCTGGTGACAAAGGTCTTGTTGAGAACTACCGACCGATAAGTATTCTTAGCGTTATTCCTAAAATTTTTGAGGATCTTCAGTGTGAGACTCTTACTTCTCTCCTTAGAGGTTCAATTATTGACCAGCAATATGGATTTATATCAGGTCATTCTACTGACCTAAACTTGTTGGTGTACAGTGCCTACTTGTCAGAGTCCTTGGCGGCGGGTATTCAGGTTGACTCTGTTTATACCGACTTTTCCAAGGCCTTTGACAGAGTGAACCATAACCTCTTAATCCATAAGCTACATATGTTGGGTGTTGGCGATCCACTTCTCAGCTGGATAGGTAGTTACCTTTCTGACAGATATCAGGTGGTGCGGATAGGGAATTTTATGTCCAATGGGATAAGAGTTTTGTCTGGCGTGCCACAGGGTTCTCACTTGGGGCTTTTGCTATTTAATATATTCATTAATGATATTCATGAGTGTTTCTCTCATTGTAGATTTTTATTGTTTGCTGATGATTTAAAATTATTTTCCGGTATCACAGGTCCTTTGGACATTTTTAAGATTCAGTATGACATTGACAACTTAATAAGCTGGTGTCTTAACAATGGGATGGATCTCAATCCATCTAAATGCCAATCAATTTCTTTTTATAGAGGAAGGAACATACTTGAACATACCTATTACATCAAGGGTGTACCATTGAAGTCTGTTGAATTAGTTAGGGATTTGGGTGTTACATTTGATTCATCTTTTTCATTTATTCCTCACGTTTCTAATGTGATTTCTAAGTCTCTGAAGTTGTTTGGCTTTATTAAAAGATGTACCTCTGATTTCACCAACATCAGATCTGTTAAAACTCTTTATTTTTCTCTTGTACGCCCTCATCTTGAATATGCCTCTTCTGTATGGTCTCCCTACTATACATGTCACTCTGTCAGTCTTGAACAAGTACAGTGCAAGTTTTTAAAGCTTCTTGCTTTCAAAAGCCACCATCATTATAGTAGCATCGATGATTTACTAATGTATTTTAATATCATGCCTCTTGATGGTCGACGCAAACAAAAAGATTTAAAACTTTTTTACAATATAATTAACTTCGAGGTATCTTGTCCTAACTTACTTTCTATGATCAACTTCTTTGTTCCACCAAGAGTAACTCGTTCAAAGAGTTCATTTCTTGTCGCTTTCTATCGTACCAACTACAGTCACAACTCTTATTTAATTAGATGTTCAGTGTTGGCCAACAGATTGTCTGATGAACATGACTTTTTCACGAGAAAATCAGTTTTCTTAAAACAGCTGTCACTTTGTAAGTTTAGTTAATCGGTACTTAATATTTATTGCTTATATTTTGCCTGTATTGCCTATTTTTTCATTTTGTCTAACTTGTAACCATTTTCTATGCTTTTATTAACTGCTTTATTATATGTATGTATATATATTTTTTGTACTATCTAAAATGTGCTCCTGGCCCGTAAATAAATAAATAAATAAAATAAAATAATAATAATAATAATGTCGGAGGCGGGCCCCTGTCGTGCAAGAATTTACAGCCCAAAATCAACAGCAGGGGAGCCTAGTAAGACCAAGAGCTCCACCAATTGAGGATGCTGCGCAGGAAAATCAGCCAGCGCTCACACAGATTGGATTACCAAGACGGCAGCATGAAATGGACTATGGATATGAAATATGAACAAAACAATTATGCGCATTTACTACAGAGTAACACAACTCGGATAACAAACGACTGGATATAGGCAACTACTTCACACTGAATTTCTCAGAATGTACCTACACATACAGGTGACTCAACACACAGTAGCGGACCAGTATTGTGCCATACTTAGGAATAACCTTATTCTACAAGCGAGACTGAATACCATCAAACAGGAAGTTGAATGTGAAATTACTAACATAGCGGTTACGGAAAATAACGAGATGCTGTTTGAAAATACTGAGCAAGAAGAACACATCGAGGGCACGCAAAAAATGAGGGACTCATCGACAAATTGCCCACAGAAATGAGACGTGCAGTCGCGGAGTATGAAGGAACAAAGCTTCCTACTAGAGCACCATTACCTAGGCTAAGATCATCTGGAGAACTGGCAATTATATTGAAACTTTTAAACAGAATAATTTTGCCAACGCACCTTCTAGAGATCAACACACTGGAGCACAAGCATACGCCGATTTAGTGTGCAGCAACTGTAGAAGTTAATACCCTAGGCATTAAGATTTCTGATCGAAGATCCAATCACAGAGACTCTCGTCAAAAAGTGGGATATAAGGTTGAAAAGTAGACTGGAAACACTTCGAAAATAAATTGGACAACTGACGCAATACATTGGGGGAGTACAGACGAGAAAATTGCAGAAACGAGTAGAGGAAATAATAGGCCTAGTTCGACAACACTCAGCACAAGATCCAGTCAATCACACTGGACAAAAATGTTTGGACACCTTAAAACAGAAGCTTTCTGTATATGCAGAATGCTCGAGGAAATATAAAGCGATCAACAATAGGAAGTGGCACAATTCAATGTTTGAAAGCTCTGAAAAAACGTTCTACCGTCAGCTTAATTCAGCTACGAATGCAGCCACTGATACTTTTTCAAATAAGGAACAACTTGAAGAGTTCTGGAAAAGTCAACTAGCCACACCAGCCTCCTGCAATATTGGCGCCAGCTGGGTTAACGAAGAACACCGAGCTCGTCAGAGTTATGAACAACCTCATGAGCCATTTACCACAGTTGAAGTCTCCGAGGTCATTAAAGAGCTTCATGATTGGAGGCCACCTGGGTCTGATGGTGTCCAAAACTTTTGGTTGAAGAAATTTGGGTGTACACATCATCTATTGGCGGTGTTAATAAATGATGTTATACTTGACCCAAAGAAGATGCCATTGTTTTTCACACAAGGAGATACGTATCTTCTGCCAAAGGACCAGCAGTGTTCTGCATATCCCGGCAGATACCCACCAATAACGTGTCTTCCGACCCTATATAAGTTGATCACATCCTGCCTTGAGAAACGCCTATATGCGCACTGCGAACGAAACAATATAATTGCGAGCGAGCTAAAAGGGTGTGCCAAAGGATCTATGGGATGCAAAGAACAGCTAATAATTGATTCGGTTGTGTGCAATCAAGCTGACAATGGACGAAGACATCTCTTTGCTGCCTACGTGGATTAAAAAGAGGCATCTGATTCAGTTCCACACGAATAGCTTATAAGTGTGCTAAAGATCTATAAGATCGATACTTATATTCTGAGGTTCTTTGAACACACAATCTCTACCTGGAGAACAAAAATTCAGTTACAGGTACAAACGGGTAATAACGTTGTAACCAGCGCGATACCAATTAGAAGAGGTATATTTAGAGGCGACTCGCATTCAACCCACTATCAAACCGCCTGAACTCCACCAGATATGGCTTTGCTGTAAAAAGCAATGACAGGGAGCAAATGAGGCTAAATAATCTGCTGTATATGGATGATCTTAAGCTGATGGCCTCCACAAAGGACCTCCTGGAACAACTCCTTAAAATCGTGGAAGGGTTTTTCAGAGATTTTGACATGCAGTTTGGGTTTGACAAATGTCGCACCTTATGTGCAGTCAGAGGGAAGATACAACCAGGTGTATATGAAATGCAGAACGGCCAGCAAATTGCCTCGATGGAGGAGGGTGGGTGTTATGAATACCTGGAAATACAGCAAGCGAGGAAAATAAACCACTCGGTAATGAAGAACGATCTGACAAATGAGTTTACGAAACAAGTAAAGCAGGTGGTGCGATCACATCTTAACAGCAAGAACCTGACTAAAGCACTTAATACATATGCATGTTCTGCACTTAGCTATTCATTTGGGATTGTGAACTGGAGTAAAACGGACATCGAAAATCTGCAACGGAAGGTGCAAACACTCCTAACAAAATCCAAAAAGCATCACCCCTGTAGTGCTACAGAGCGAGTAAGCCCACCTAGACACCAAGGTGGGAGAGGAGTGTTGGATATCGGTAAACAGTTAGACGAGCAGATATAGAACCTAGGTACATATTTCCAGCAGCGGGCGGTTACTTCTGAACTTCAGCATGCCATATGCGAGGCAGATGGTTCAACACCGCTACAATTAAAAGAAATCAAAATACGAAGTCACCAACGGACTGATCAGGACAAGCTGCAATCTTGGATGCAAAAGCCTCTCCATGGGCGACATCTGAATGAGACCTCCCACACACATGTCGACAAATTGGCGTCAAACTACTGGTTGTTGTACGGACAGATGTTTCCAGAGACAGCGGGGTTTTTGTTGGCCAAACAAGACTAGGTCATCTCAACAAGAAACTACCTGAAGTATATAGTTGAAGATGCTTGGGTCCAAGATGACAAATGTAGATTTGGGTGTCAGTCATCAGAGACTATCCAGCATGTCACCAGAGGATCTCAAGCGTTTGCTGCAACAGAGTATAAAGAGAGGCATGACGCAGCTGCAAAAATACTTTATCAAGTACTGGCTCTGAAACTTGGGACTTTTAAATCTTAGTAAAGTGCCCTAGGATAGATACACTCCTGAGTCTGTTCTAGAGAACTCAGGATACAGGTTTTACTGGGATCGGACTGTGCTCACAGACCAATGAGTTACCCACAACAGGCCAGATATAAGAATAGTAGATAATTCCTGCTCCCAGGTGACGCTGATTGATGTGGCCATCCAGAATACTATTAACCTAGAGATAAAGTACGAGATGATCAATAAGTACAAAGACCTCGAGATACAAGTAAAGAGACACTGGAGGGCAGATAGTGTCCGAGTGATTACAATAGTCATGTCAACTGGTGTGGTTCCTAATCATCTTCGAGAGAACATTAAGAGACTGGGTCTTGGAGAGTATGTTTATAAGGTTATGCCGAAGGCGGTAATACTCGCAACTTTCCACACCGTGCGGAGATTCCTGGGAAATGAGGATGTGTCACGTTGTCGTTAAGTGCCCAATAACGTAGAAAGGGCTCCATCAGAGCTCAGTCCCGTTGGTATCTGAGATACCTGGGATGATTGAATGTTCCCTTTTGAGGGAGTGTGAAAGCCCTTCAGGCTGAAGTCGATAATAATAATAGGTGATTCCTAGCATATGCAGGGAATCTTTTCTTATTGGATAACATATTGATTATTCAACTAGGTATTTTCAATTAAGTAATTATACACATTATTAAACTACATGTAGTGAAGACATGTTATGAGTTATTACACAATGCAGATGAACTTTCATAGCAACCAAACTGTTTCACAAAAACAATGTTATACAACAATTCTTAATCAACTTGTAATAATGGTAAATTTATATTCAGATAAAATTGAAAATTGTGTTAATTGTCTTATAGCCATGTGATGCAAATATAAACACAGTGAGTAATGATCACACCTTAAATAATAGACTCCTATAAGTGTAGTAGAAACACACAACAACCAGCTACTACACCTCAACAAGAACAGACAGAGTACTCGGAACAACACAATGTCTTCTTACTCTACATTAAAGGTGTCACCAACAAAATCAGCCGAATTTTTAGAACCGCAATATCAAAACCATATTTACAACAGAGCAAAAACTGTCAAATCTAATAAAGACTCCTAAGGATACGATTCCAAATGAATCCCACGGAGTTTACGTAATTTCTTGTTCTGACTGCTCCTGAAATTATATAGGACAAACGATCCACAATAGAATATATGAATACACCCTCGCAGTTAGAAAATCCGACTCCTCATCTGCACTGGCCATGCATCATATTCACACAGGGCACAAAATAGATTTTGACAACACCAAAACAATGGCCTCGGTTTACAACTTCAAAACTAGAATTATTCACGACGCGATCGAGATCGAAAAACGCCCCGATTTGATTAGATAAGAGAGATGATGGCTTTTGCCTTCCGATTACTTGGAAACCCATCATATATTTAGTGCGAACACATACAAAGACAATTAATTCAATAGACATTTTAATTGACCCATTACCTGACTCAACAAATAGCTCTAATCATCTTAATCATATAAGTACTGTTGTGGTAGTACCTGACTTAATAGATCTCTACCACACTAATTACACCCATGACGAGGCAGGTAAATGAAATGTTACAAATAATACAAGATTTACGACGAACTGTCAGATCTCTCTCAGGTCTAGGGTTGAACACACTGAGAGTTTAGAGATGATCTCCAGCGAGATTTCGGAAGTAGGCATATTGAGGCCCCTTAATTGAGCTACAACAACCTAACCTATTATTATCCATCGCTCTAAGAAGTACGCAGAGTGAGGCCTAAGAGTTAATTTCCTTAACCTCTTGAAAATGGCTCCAAAACAGGAGGCGAAACGTAGAGTTTTAATAAATTCTACACGCGGTTCAACCCGAGAACCAAGTATATCTCACACTAATGACCGTGGAAAGCTTTGTATATATGTACTTTAACGTCGGTCTATGTCCGCGTTGGTATATTTCGGTTATACCATAAGTAAGTTACAAACCAAACATACAAACAAAACTGAGCTATCTTTTACCAGTATCAATTTTTTTTAAATGTAATTTTCTCGAAATTAGATTGTATTTTTTCTGGCGTTATTTTAATAGATGTCAAAAAATGAAAAATGCTTTTCAGTTGTCACTTTTTAAGCTGAATTAAACGACATTCACGGATTTTTAATACGACATTTCATCTCCGAGAAACTATCAACTTATTTTTTTTTAATTCGGCTCTGTTATTATCATTCTAAAATATAAAACCATTTTCAAATCTAAATTTGAGGATGTATCACTTGTAATGATTTGAATACGTTTTCAGCTTGTTTCAGCCATAAAAGAAAATTATTCACGAAAAATCTCCTGAATGCGACCCTGAAAGCTTGAAAAACAATATTTATTGTAATAAATAAACCAACAAAATAATACATACTTTAATTTAGATTTGAAAAAATTGTTTTACATTTTGTAATAAAAATAGCAGGACCGTATAAAAAAAAATGTTGATGATGGCTTCTCTGAGATGAAATGTGTATTACAAATCCGTGAACATCATCCAATTCAGCTTAAACAGTGACAACAGAAGAGAATTTTTTGATACCTACTAAAATAATGCCAGAAAAAAATAAAAACGAATTTCGAGAAAATTACATTTTTCAAAAAAATAGAAACCGGTAAAAGATTTTCCATGGCCTATCTTATCTGATTATTAATCTTATTAAATAATAAACAAAATTTAAAAGTTTCAAATGATTTTGTATTTTATGGGCCAAACTTAAATATGAATGTAATATTTCTTTAAAGCATAAGGGTCTAATGATTAGCTTTCAAAAATACATCAGTGTATTTCAAGTTGTCTATGCTGTAATACTGATTTAGATATGAAATTTCAATATTCTGTTTTTTAAATCTTATCTAAAATAATTCTATACAAGCTTTTGTTATTTCCTAAAATTAATGTTGAACCTCACTTAATTATGTGAATTGAATTCAAATTCTCACTAGATCTATTTATAAAGTCAATGATTGGTCCTTTGTAGTTTCTTTCTCCACTGTTCAATTGGTGCGACTGTCTTATTGACATTTTTACTCCAGAATTTACTTTTAATTTTCCTGTTTATTTATATTACTAAGCCAGTTTGCATAATTATTGATTATATGGACCAGTTTCATTGTGGACAAAACTCTTCACTGATGTTTATTGGACATTTTTTATATAACACATCCCATGTCTCCGGTATTTGACATTTGTTTACAGTTTAATTAATGTCAAACATTAACCTCTCTTTTCACATATTTTCTGAGAATAGCTTCCTTTTACGACTCAACTTCGACTCCTCTGAAGTTTCAATCTATGACATCTCTTTTATAGCTTTTTTGGAAAAACAATAGCTTCTACTGTCATTTTTCAACATTTCTAAAGCCACACGAATTTTCACCTATTTTTTTATGCATGTTTTTTGCAGCTCAGTAATGCCCGTACTACCTATATGGAATTGCTTATTTTTCAGCATGTTTTGATATGCTATATATTACATTACTTAACCCTTTTAACATAAGCAATTGTCTATAAATCCCATATCACCTTTAGATGACCTTACTTTAAACACTTCTTATTTTTTCTTTAACGTCGGACTATTTCCGTGACTATCGCCAATCACCGACGCCAGGAAGCAGTTTCAACTCACTATCCTGGAAATTTTGCTGAACCCCCCACCTTAATGCAAGGGGGGTAGTGACATTTAACGTGCCCAACAGCTCTTGGTACACGGGATCGACGGCTTTACGCCCAATCTGAAGGGCGGACCGTGCACACAATCAACTTGTTTAAACACAATACCACAACCTCAATCGACGTTAATTTACAGTATGTACTGAAAAATAATTTGGTACCTCTACTGGGACTTGAACCCAAGAGCTTTCGGCCAGAAGCACAAGTTCTTGTACTGGACCCTCGAGTCTGTTCACCTAATCACTAAGGAGACCTTATACTACCTATCCTACACATCGGCTTATATCATCTGTCCATATATATATATATATATATATATATATATATATATATATATATATATATATATATATATATATATATATATATATATATATATATATATATATATATATATATATATATATATATATATATATATATATATATAATAATATAGTACCCTTCAATCCTACAGTCATTTTGTGTATTTTTCACTTTAATTAACAATAAAAATCTTCAATGTATTTTATTACATTACCACATCTAACTTTATTCCCCCTTTCTATTATATTTTTTAGTGAATTTTCGTATAAAAAATTCACCAATAGGGAGATCCCGAGTTTTGAATTTTTTTTGCAAATGAGCGCGAACTAGGACCCCCAGAACCCATGTTCGGAGACAATTTCAATATATATATATATATATATATATATATATATATATATATATATATATATATATATATATATATATATATATATATATATATATATGTGCATACATATCTCAAAAAATAATGGGCCGATTTTGATAAAATTTCGCGTTTAGCTTCCTTTTGTTAGGTGGCCTGGACAAGTTCATTATCCAGGAAAATTGAATCAGTTTTTCCGGGAAAATTTTGGGTTTTCTTCCGGAAATTTTTTTTACCTCCATAAATAAAAAAGCTATGGTAATCAAATTTGGTACACAAGTTTATTGACATTAAACAGAGACTATATACTAAAATCTACATTTCTTTGTTGGGGGAAAAAAAAGGTATAAAAAATATTTGGTGCCAGATCGTTTATATGCAAATTCACTACCATAGGGCACTTGCTGTGCCCAAAATTTTTCTATTATTATAGCGTTTTAAAAGATTTTTCTAGTTAGTTATTGTACATTATAGATAAGTAAATATAGCTCAATTTGACCTGTACAATAATGAAAAAAATTAGAAATATACTTACTATCTTAATGAAAACTAGCTATGGATTTACAACATATCATCTAGGGTAAGTTTAAACGCTCTTAACTGTCTGAAATAAAATTGTCATTTGGTAGGAACCTTGGTGGTTCAGGGGTAAGAACGTGTGCCTCTGAACCGAAGGGTACTGGGTTCGATCCCAGCGTTGTCCTTTCACTTTTTCAGTACAAACTGTAACATTAACATCAACCGAGGTTCTGGCATTGTACTTGAGAAAGTTGAATGCCTGCACGTTCCGGCCTTCGAAGGGGGCGTAAAGCCGTGTCCCGTGTACAAGCGATGTTGGGCACGTTAAAGATCCCTACCCTCCTTACAGAAACGCAGGGGTTCGGCAAAATTTCCAGGATGGTGAGGTGAAACTGCTCCCTGGCGTCGATGATTGGCCATAGTCGCGGAAATAGGCCGACGTTAAAGAAACAAAAAAAAACACACACACACTTGTGCTGACCTATAGTATCTGGGCTTTCTATTTTACACTCATTCTCTGGGCTTTGATCTATATTTATTTACTTTTCTTCAATTTAATGCTACTGGAGCTGTTAAGCAACTGATAAGTACACTTTGAGAACCCAAATCACCACAACACAGCTTTCTAAAGACCTGACGATCGTGTCACTATTAGATCAGAGGATGAAAACATTCTGTCGGTTCCGTGTCCATCGGAGGGACAAGCCGTCCGACCCGTGTCCATGCGATGTTAAAGATCCCTACACACCTTACAGAAAGGCAGGAATGGTTAGCAATTGTCAAAATGTATTTTATGCGAATCTTCTTTTTTTTTTTCTTGATTTCATTTGAACTCTATTGCTATATAAAGTTGGCTTATGTCCCCTTTAAATTATTTTAAGAGTCAGTTTCCCATTTTGGGCTATTATGAATAATTTATATGTCATTATATCTTGATACTGACAGTGTGCTTTCTTAATTATTAAATTTCCCATAACTTCTAAACGTCACAACGCCCGGAATAGACATATTTCTAAGGTAAAATAGACAAGGCTATACTTCCAGACTGTATTTATTGATAAAGGCCCCACGCGTTTTGGCTTATATAAGCTAACGAGCTTCGTTCTGTTTTTATAACAGAACTGAACTTTACGTCTGATTTTCAGCTTTTAACTGTCCTCCATTTCGATTGTGAGATTTTATTTGTATTGCTGTGATTTGAGGTCTTTATGCTCCTAATTCTGCCTTCACCCTTATAGTGCAAGGAAACAAATACGACAGTCGATGAAAACAGCTACTATGATAGATTTTTATAAAGTTCAGTTCCTGTTATAAAAAACAGAACGAAGCCCCTGAAGAAGGCTTAGGTTATATGAGCCGAAACGCGTAGGGCCTTTATCAATAAATAAATACAGTCTGGAAGTATAGCCCTGTCTGTTTTACCTTAGAAGTATTAAATTTCCCTTCTAATTCATGGTTTATGGAATAATTTGCTAATATATAGTTGCTATTACCCCCTAGCTGTATAATATTACATGCACACATTGATTTAGTTGAATTGACCCTAGTTAGATTAGTGGGCTAATCCTGACAGATTTTGCCATTGTTGGAATGTCTTTGCATCCGTCCATGTTTTCAAGGTGCGCTGCGCTGTTCATAAGGATATGCCCAGCGCAGGTTGCTCTCTGATATAGTCCGCCTCGGCAGCCCCCAGCCTAGAGCGTCGGTCACTACATTGTCATCAACGTCAAAGTGCCCCGGTATCGACACCAGAGTCACTCCATTGTTGCTGCCCAGTTTGTTAAGGATAGCCTTGCAACCCTATACCGCTTTTGACTTGCAACAGTAGAAGCCAAGTGCTTTTATAGCAGCTTGGCTATCACAAAATACTTTTATCGTTTTGTCTAATCTCCCTTGCACACACTTCGATGGCATACTTCCCGAGGCTAGATGATATCCTTGCCTCGGAGCTGCTCCCACATGCAGCAGCTCCTGCCCATAACTTGGTTTTGGAGCCGCCTGTGTACCAGCAGAGATCTGCCCTCAAAGAGACGTTTTATCTCGACCCCAGTCCTCCCTCTCTGGAAGGACGGACTTGGATGATAGGTCTCTGCAGGTCTTTGTAGGCATCAGATTTAAGATCTTTCACAGAACTTTGTGACTTTTAATGGCATCAATTATGTCATAGAGGAGTCTAGTTCTTCCAATACTGATTGATTTCGGCATGCTGTCAGCCGTTTGTTTAAGTCTGTATGTTGCCTTCCTCTCCAACCACATGTAATGAGGTGGGATATTTAGGAGGACTTCCAGAGCGGCTCATGGTTTGATGCTCAATGCACCCGTTATTATCAGACACGCTTTTTTCTGTAGCTGAGCCAGTTTGGCCCTTGCAATACCATGAAGTGCCGAAGGCCAACAAACTATAGCTCCATAGGCTATATATCCTTGGTCTGATAACCACTACATAGAGTCAATACATTTCCTGTGTGTTTGTTCCCAAGTTGTTCCCGCAGATACTACGGCATGTCCACAGGGACAACTTGGACCTGTGGATTACTTTCTCCAGCTGTATATTCTAGTCGTCCATATATATATATATATATATATATATATATATATATATATATATATATATATATATATATATATATATATATATATATATATATATATATATATATATATATATATATATTTCTTAAAAAATTGTGGATAGCCGTCAATAAATTTCCGAAAGCCTGGCATTATAATACAGAGTTTTATCTTGCAACTGAGGGCTATCCTACAATTTTTTTAAGAAATAGTAATATTACCGCCACGATAGCTAAACATTATATATGTATATGTATACATATATATATATATATATATATATATATATATATATATATATATATATATAGTTAAGTTAGAACGAAACCCTTTGGCCTAGTCGACCCCAAGCAGCCGTTAGACGAAAAGTGATAGTGTTTCTACACAGCACGGAGTGTGTGATCTTGCAAGAGACGTTATAATCATTATTACGGAAACATTAGACGTGTTCACTGTAATCTTCATTCGCTCCTGTAATTTATACAACACTTGTAAAATTCAGAGCATTTATATTATTATAAGTAATTAGTTATTGAATGTAGTTTGCCTGTCTGTTTATATCTTAAATAAAACCTTTTTTAAAAGATTCCAATAAAATTGGAATACGTTATTGGCGCTGCGAACAGGATACCAGACGGCCTTAATTAACACATAAAAGTTCAATTTAAGCGTCGGATTGTTTCAACAATTTGCTGGTATACAAAGAACCTCACTCATTCGCATCACAAGTGGTCCAGAAGTAAGAAGACTGGTACAGACAGTATGCTGAAATCCCTGTAAGTACTCCTTCCTTAATTTTTGATTGATTTACTTGTGTCCTTTTGTAATATTACTATTTAAGAAATTTTAACAGTCAGTCAAACACATATAATTTATTTCTTAGCTTGCCTAATTGAATAATCATTATTTAAAGTGATCAATTCAAAAATTATAGCTGAAAATATTTTTATAACTAATCTCATATTGGGAAAAATATTTTTTCTGTGTTTTATTTTATTTTATGGTTGAAAGAGATAGATCTCCTATTAATTTTAAAATGACTCAACCAAATCAAACCAATTTACTTCACTCACAAAATAAACTTACACAGATAGTGCAAGCGTCAGTTATGGTTCCACCCTATACAGGGTGTAGGAAACATTTAAATTATTTTTTAAACCAATGCGAACTATTTATAGAAACCTATAGACAGGACGACAGTTCTCCTAATGCTTCACACATTAATTCAATGATTTTAGAATTTATAAAATCAAAAATTACAGGTGATGCTAGAGATGTCCTAATTAGTTTACCTGAACAGTCCTGGAGCTCTCTTAAAGAAAGTCTCAAGGCACAGTTTGCGGATGCTAGATCCGAAGACCTTTTGTTAAACGACTTGACTACTTGCTTCATGCAAAAAGCACATTCGTTTATAGAGTATCATAATTTAATTAAAACTAAATTACAGTCTTTAGTAGAGCATATCAATTTACAGAATTTACCTACAGCAATTATTTTGTATAAAAAGCAATATTTTGAGAATCTAGCACTAAATACTTTTAAAGCAGGTATCATAGAGCCATACCATAGTTATTTAAGATTTGCACATATAACTTCTTTAGAAGCAGCTTTACTAGAATGCCATAAACACGATAATGAGCAAATGCAAGCGAATTTTTTTAATTCTTTAAGACAAAAAGCACAATCATCTAATAAATATGTTCCAAACCCTACTAGAACCCCATATAAAAATCAAAACTTTAATAATAACCCTTTTCAAAGAAACCCTCACAATTTTACACAACCACAAAACATAATACCCCGTGTTAATCAAAGTAACCCAAATCCTAGAGCTAGTGGAAGTAATCAGAGACCAATAACCTATAACAGGCCTCAAAATATTTCACAACAAGGTCCAACCCCTATGTCGATATCTACTAGAAACACTAGACCTCCCTCAAGACCCTCTAGAATAAATAATTATTTTCAACAAAAATCTCCTAGAGCATTAGGTCATGAAGAGCTTCATTTTCACGAAGGCCCTCCTGAGCCCTTTGAAAACGAATCATACGAAAATTATGCCGACGATACAGATTTCGAAAATCAATTTTCAGATCAAGGAAATTTTGACAATAATTTACAAGAAGAGGATTTTCTCAAAGAAGCCTCGGAAGAACAGAATTGATAGATATAAATTATATATCAGGTGTCCCAAAACTGCCATTTATAGTGTGTCCATCTTTAAATATGAAAATTCTCCTGGATACGGGGGCATCGAACAGTGTTATTAACCCTAATGTTGCCGAATGTTTTAGCAAAAATTATTTTACTAATGACCCATTTATATTAAAATCTATAGCTGGTACAGTACAAGGTAATTATAGATTAGTTACCCCTATTTTAAAAGAATTTGGCATTAATAACAAAATTACATTCTGCGTTGCCAAATGGCATAATATATTTGATGCTTTAATAGGTTCCTCATTATTTAGAGAATTAAAAGCAAAATTAGATTATGAAAACCAAGTTCTAAAAATCAATAATATCAAAATACCATTTTTTTTCGACTTGAATCCCGCGAATTTTAAACAATTTAAACAAATTTGTCGAGATACTATTAAAATTCCGGTAAATGTAGAGAATGGCTCCGTTCTGTTACCCGAAATGAATGAGTCAACCTTTAGCACCCAAAATTCAATTGCTTTAGCGTGTAATGGTATTTGTACGGTTCCTATAGAAAGAAAAACTCCAAATTTAATTCCAATAAATTTTTACGAGTCAATGGAAGTCGAACCAATTGTAGCTTATGACGTACAATCCCAGTTACCTAAAGAAAACAAAGATGATACTTATATCGATTTTTCTAGCCTTATAAGAACATCTCATCTTAATGATGAAGAAAAAGGAAAACTACTACATTTATGTAAAAAATATAGACATTTTTTATAACGAAAATTCGGATTTAACGTTTACACACACTGTTAAACATCATATAAAAACACGAGATGAAACTCCCATTCATGTAAAGTCATATAGATATCCTTTTCATCTAAAAAACGAGATTCAGTCCCAAATTCAAAAACTTTTAGATAATAAAATAATTCGCCCTTCCATCTCGCCCTATTCAGCTCCGGTGTGGATCATCCCCAAGAAAATCGATTCTAGCGCTAAACGCAAATGGAGACTTGTTATCGACTATAGAAAACTAAATGCCAATACTATAGATGACAAGTACCCTTTACCACGCATAGAGGAAATATTGGACAATCTCGGAAAATGCACATATTTTAGCACTATTGATCTTGCTCAAGGGTTCCATCAGATAGAACTCACACCCGACAGTATTGAAAAAACTGCCTTTACCGTTAACAATGGGCATTATGAGTACCTTCGGATCCCGTTCGGATTGAAGAACGCGCCGAGCAGTTTTGAACGCATGATCGATAATATTTTCCGGGAATACTTGCATAAATTTTGTTTCGTCTACATGGACGATATCGTAATTTTCTCTAAGTCCACCCAAGAACATCTTATACACATAAAACAAGTTTTCCAAAAACTAAGGGAAGTAAATTTAAAGGTACAACTTGATAAGTGTGAATTTTTGCGTAAAGAGGTAGCTTTTCTCGGACATGTGATATCACGGGACGGGATAAGACCGAATCCCAATAAAATTGTGGCTATTCTAAACTACCCTCTTCCGAAAAATCAAAAGCAGATAAAATCCTTCTTAGGTTTGATTGGATATTACCGAAGATTTATAAAAAATTTCGCAAAAATCGTTCATCCATTAACTAAACGCCTCAAGAAAGACACCCCTATGAACATAGATGATCCCCTATATATCCAAGCTTTCGAGCATGCAAAAGAATTAATTTCTAACTCTCCTATTCTGGCTTACCCTGACTTTGAAAAAGAATTCTATTTAACAACCGATGCTAGCAACACAGCAATCGGAGCGGTTTTGTCCCAAGAACAAAAGCCTATCGCCTTTTATTCCAGAGCTCTCAATAGTGCAGAGAAAAATTATTCCACCATCGAAAAAGAGTTACTTGCTATTGTAACAGCCTGCAAACACTTTCGCCCTTATTTATTTGGCAGAAAATTCAGCATCGAAACCGATCACAAACCCCTAGTTTGGCTTTTCTATATCAAAGAACCGAACTCTAGACTAGTAAAAAGGCGTCTTAAACTAGAGGAATTCGAATATGATATTAAATACAAAAAAGGAAAGGACAACGTTGTTGCCGATACCCTTTCGCGAATTCCGACTCAAGAAATTAACGCTATTGAAGATGACTCCTTAGACCTTATGTCACTACTAAATAACGCCGAAGATTTGCAAGAACTTACCGACGAAGATTTACAAAGTCTTGGCATAGAATTACCCATTTCGAGAGATCCCGAAACAGATGCTACCGTGCACTCTTCTCAGGAACACCCTGTAAGTGTTATACCATTGACAGAAAAACCACTTAACGTTTACTCGCACCAAGTTATTTTCAAATATGGTCAAAAACACTCTATACAAAAACAGAAGATATTTAAAACTAAGAAAAGAACGATTGTTCATATTTTACAGAAACAAAAACGTCGTGAAATAGAACGCTTTATGAAAGATTATCTTAACCCTAACGCTCTTACTGCATTTTATTTTTTGAATGAATAATTAATGTTAGAAACTATAAATTACGTAAGAAACAATCTAAACTCCTCGATTAAATTAGTAAGGTGTGATAAAATGCTTAAAGACATAGAAAACCATTTAGATCAACAAGCGCTTATCAGAGATTATCATAAGTCGAATCATAATGGCGTTAACGAAACGTTTAATCACTTAAGAAACGAATATTATTGGCCCAAGATGAAAGATCACATAAACAATATTATTAATAAATGTGAAACTTGTTTAAAAGGTAAATATGAACGAAATCCGTATAAGGTTCCTTTTCAAGGCCCTTTGGTTGCCAAAAGACCCTTTGAGGTCATACATATTGATACCTTTTCTTTTAATAATTATAAGTTCCTTACGATTATTGATCTTTTTAGCAAATATGCGCAAGCATATTTTATAAAAGACGGAACCGGTCTTACTATAGTTAAAAAGTTAAGACACTATTTTACGCACCATAATTGTGCTTTAAGGGAAGTTTGCGACCCCGGTAAGGAATTCGATAATAATGTACTAAAAGAATACCTAAAGACCTTTAAAATACAGCTACAAGTTACGTCCCCTCAGAATCCAAATTCAAATTCACCCATCGAGAGATTTCACTCAACACTCATCGAGAAAGTAAGATGTTTATTAATAGATAATCCTAAAGAAGATATTTTAGAACTAGTAACTACCGCACTTATAATTTATAATCAATCAATACACTCCACAACAGGCTATACACCTTTTCACCTCCTATATGGACCCTTTGATAAATTAGATCCTATAGATCCCACAGCTACAGTTTATGAGGAATATAATTCCAAAAGACTTAAAGAAATCATCCCCTTTTATGATCAGATATATAAGAAAACTAAAGAAAAATTAAGCAAAAATTTAGAAAAATTAAATGAAGCGCGAGAAAATGTACCCATTATAAATGAAGAAAAACTAGCTATAAAAACTCCTCGAGTGAAAAAACTAGATTCCCCTTACAAAATTCACAAAAATGTAAAACAAAAGGGTATTAAAATTAGTCTACCCCTTAGCAGAAAGAAACAAGCACACGTTAGTAATGTAAAACGAGTAAGAAAAAAAATTGTGTTTCAGAACGATACTAGCGCTCCTGGTACGTCCGATCCCGGCCCTTCAAATTCATCCCGCTAAAACTAATGGATATTTTAAAGACCCGATAGGTGTCGCTAAAATAATCAATCATTTTCATCGAATCTATTTTTATTTCAACCTTACTTTATTGGAAGAAAATTATCAAAATTGTATCAGAAATAGAGAATTGCTTAGTAAACATTCTTACCCCTATCAACAAATAATCAATAAGCAAATAAACGATATCGAAAATGAACTTTCTAAATTAACTCACTCTCGTAACAACAGAGGTCTAAATAACGGTCTAGGATCTGTTATCAAAACAATAACAGGTGATCTCGATCAGGACGATCTCAAAGAAATTAACAAAAATTTAGATTTGTTATTTTCAAATCAAAATGGACTTA
Source organism: Tillus elongatus (assembly GCA_964006375.1). Classification (NCBI taxonomy): domain Eukaryota; kingdom Metazoa; phylum Arthropoda; class Insecta; order Coleoptera; family Cleridae; genus Tillus; species Tillus elongatus. The sequence continues at coordinate 52,125,055 of OZ023270.1, forward strand.
TGTCACAAGTTTCCGACTTGGTATCTTTTGCTTCTCTAATAACTGATAGATTTGAACATGAACAAGACGTGATCAATAAAAACCTTGATCTCATTAAACAATCTTTTAAAGAGCTTAAGGAGTTTCAACATCAGATAGGTTTATACAGCTTCCAAAAATCTCTAAACGATAATCTTTTAGAGCACATAAAAATCCTTCAGAGAACAATTAGTCTTGCTTTTAATGGCCTTACTAATATAGAGATTTTCACTTCTCGCGATTTAACCCACATAAGTGACCATTTAAAACTAATCTATAGCAATGCTGAACTGATAAGCTTTGACCGCAATCACATATTTAAAATTTTAGAATTTACTCAACTTAATTTAATTGCATTTAGGGACACTATTGTATGTCAATTAAAAATCCCGATTTTACATCCGACCTCTGGCTCCTATTACCACATTATACCTGTCCCTTACCAAAATACCCTTGTTGTACCTCCGAGCTCTTATTACTTAGAGACTCCCGATAAGAACTTGTGGACCAAAGAACACTGCCCTAGAATTAAAGGAGCTATAATATGCAAAGATGAATTCTTCGAAGAAGACTGTTTCCTGAACCAGCTCAAGAACTGCACCCTTGCCAAAGTAATCAACCAATTTTCATACTCAGTGCAGCTCTACAATGGCAACGTCCTGGCAATAACCAATCAACCTCAAGAGTTCACAGAACAGTGCCCACAAAGTTTGAAAAGACATCGTTTATAAGAAACCAGCGTGCTAACTGCCGTAGCCGAATGCAGAATAATAATCAATGGAAATACCTATGAAGACACCCATCAAAATATAACCTGGGAACAAGAAACATTGATTCCCCTCGATAAATCAATAGCGACGATCCAATATAGACCAATACATCTCAAGGATAACGTCAAGCTAAAACAACATCTTCATAAGATTCACTCTACCCGTATACACCCACTGATACACAGCACCCATATAGGAATAACCATCTTTATTATTTTGTTTCTTGTGATAATAGCAATAATAGGTTACAGAAGAAGAAGCAGTTTACCAAAAATCAAGCATAATCGAAAGAACGAGGGCGTTCTTGTATCTGATGATGGAGGAGTTAAGTTAGAACGAAACCCTTTGGCCTAGTCGACCCCAAGCAGCCGTTAGACGAAAAGTGTAACATCAACATATCAAGTTACTTCGCATGTGATAGTGTTTCTACACAGCACGGAGTGTGTGATCTTGCAAGAGACGTTATAATCATTATTACGGAAACATTAGACGTGTTCACTGTAATCTTCATTCGCTCCTGTAATTTATACAACACTTGTAAAATTCAGAGCATTTATATTATTATAAGTAATTAGTTATTGAATGTAGTTTGCCTGTCTGTTTATATCTTAAATAAAACCTTTTTTAAAAGATTCCAATAAAATTGGAATACGTTATTATATATATATATATATATATATATATATATATATATATATATATATATATATATATATATATATATATAGATATATATATATATATATATATATATATATATATATATATATATATATATATATATATGTGGGTGTTTGTGTACGTTTGCGTGTGTGTAAAAAAATACTTCTATTTTTCACCTACCTTTAGCAACTGGCTGATCTCCTTTAAATTCAATTTCAACACCTGACCTCTGATTAGTCACTACAGTCTTTTGGTAAATACCGTTACTAGCTTCTTCCAACACGGTGAACATGTTAGCTACTCTTGCAGTGTGCCCAGCCAGCTCTACTATATCCTTGTAACTAGACATTAATCTTTCCACTGCATTGGATCCAGTAATAAGCAGATTTTTCGCTGTAGTAAAGTAATGTGTCCTCTCTGAAACTGAGTCATCAGGGTCACTATTGTCTTTCTCCTCTTTAGCCGTAGAGGGCAAGGCTGCCGATACATCTGTTGGAGCTAATGCGAAGATAAATGATTTGTTTGGTTTCTTTGATAGTATTTGTGGAGATGTCGCAAGCAGAATTGGAAGTGATACTACGATCATACCTAAAAATACAGCAAATATAAAAAACTGTTATTTTTTGTCTTTCATATTATATATATATATATATATATATATATATATATATATATATATATATATATATATATATATATATATAAAGCATGACAATTCTCTTAAACTAATGTGTTTGACAACAAAACACTTACATCTTACAAATATATTAATTAGGGTCAGTTAGTAACGTAGATGGGAATACAGAAGGTGTTTTAAAAATGTCTGTCAAAATTTCTAGGACGTATAGTACACCAAAAAACACCTTGTATATATAAAAATAAAGGTAGAAGAGTGATTCACCAACAGCTGGAAGAGTGTTGTAAGGCAAATACGACACACAGAAGGTACAATGCCTAAGAACACCAAGCAGCATGCACTGAAAAGGTTGTCTACCCACATCGATTAGGAAAGTGAGATTCCCTAAAAAAATACATAATATGTATTAGTGAATTTTCGTAGAAAAAATTCACTAATGGGGAGATCCCGACTTTTGAATTTTGAAACAATTTTTGCAAATGAGCGCGAACTAGGACCCCTATAACCCATATCCGGGGTCAGTTTCAATTTTTATATGTTTATATATATATATATATATATATATATATATATATATATATATATATATATATATATATATATATATATGTATCACACCGATAACTCAAAAAATAATGGGTCGATTTTGATAAAATTATATATATATATATATATATATATATATATATATATATATATATATATATATATATATATATATATATATATATATATATATATATATATATATATATATATATATGTATCACACCGATAGCTCAAAAAATCATGAACCGATTTTGATAAAATTTAGCATGTGCCTTCCTTTTGTAAGTGGCTTGGATAAGTTGGTTAGCCAGGAAAATCGGACCAGGTTTTCCAGGAAAATTTTGGGTTTTCTTTCGAAAAAAAATTTTATCTCAAAAAATAGGAAAGCTGTGGTAACCAAATTTGGTACGTAAGTTTACGACATTAAAAGGAAACTATATACCCAAATCTATATTTCTATGTTAAAAGAAAAAAAAGTTATAAAAAAATATTTCGTGCCAGATCAGTTCTATGAAAATTCACAACCATAACGCACTTGCTGCGTCCAGACTTTATTTAGTAACCCGGTGTATTCAAGTATCTTCAGTTTCAAGAAATCCATACCCCGCTTTTTAAAAAGTTGTAAATATTGCTGAGATTCCCATTAGAATGTTAGATTTTTCAAAATAAGAAAAACTTTACTTATCGCTAACCTCACCTACAACGTGTACAAAGGTGAAATAAATTAAAATCATATATCTAAACTTTTGGAAGAAAGTGTAAAATTACCAACCTAGGTATTATAAAATCACGTTATCAAGTTCTGATGTGCAATGAAAATTAATTATAAATTGTCTTAAATTAATTATTCATACTTTATGGTACACACTTAAAGTTTATTTTCAACATTATTATCAGTTGCAAAGTACCTACTACCACTGTTTTCGGCACATTGACACTGAGTCAGCTTTGAATACACTGCAGATTTTACATTGGGGGCATTGTTTTATAATTACCACAAATTCGATGCCAAACACAGCGACTTATGCAAATTAAAAGTTGCAATATAAGTGAGTGTAAAACACATTATACATTTAGGATGCAAATATAAATATGCGATAATTTTAGATGTGCGTTGTTGAAAATACAAAATTGTTAATTTAATTGTTGTTTAGAAATTGTTATACCCTATATATTTATTTATATGTTTGTATATAAATATATATATATATATATATATATATATATATATATATATATATATATATATATATATATATATCACATGGATAACTCAAAAAATAATGGGCCGATTTTTATCAAATTTGGTGAGTGCGTTCCTTTTGCAAATGGCTTGGATAAGTTCGTTAGCCAGGACAATCAGACCAATTTTTCCGGGAAAATTTTGGGTTTTCTGTCGGATTTTTTTAAATCTCCGGATATAACATAGCTATGGCAACCAAATTTGGTACGCAAGTTTATATTACAAAAAGTATAATACGTACCAAAATTTAGATCTCCAAGTTAGATTAAGTTTTTTGCAAGGTCAAGTACCAGGAAAATTACTTTGAACATTTTGTAGTTTTTCTCCTTGAAACGGCAAAGTCGCGATTTTAAACGTCGAAATTGGCAACTCTTTGACAAAGAACCTGAAATGAATACGGCTTATGTAGAGAAAATTCGGCAAGAAACAAAACCTTAAAATTCAGCTTCAATTGTTGTTGTCCTTCATTTTACTAAAATAGTTGCAGAAAATTCATTTAAAATAGACTTTTCCTCTGATGCTTTGGCAGTAGTTTTAATTACAGAGTTTATGCTTTAATAGTCTAGAATTTTTTTCGTAGAAAAGCGTCGCGCGTGATGAGACAGCGACTTTTGAATTTTGAAAAGATTCCCTCTAATGAGCGCGAATTAGGCCCCCTTGAACCTATATTCAATATTAGCTTCAGTTTTTATCTGTTTACATATATATGGGGTGAAGCATTTCTACGGTAAAGCTCAATAAGGGGGCACCAAGTATCCTTCTATGTATAAGTATATTTTTTATTTGAAGAGCTACAAGGTCGGTTAAATTAGAGAAAAGTTGCGTAATTATAAGCCTATTAAAATGTCAGTCAAAAATTGGAAAAAAAATCAGCGGTTCTCCAAATATTTGAAAACAACTGAAAACCTGTCAAAACCCAGAATCGTTAGATTTTCGTTATTCCTGAGAATTTTGAAAAAAGTCAATTCCACATATAAACGAACATATTTAACTACATTTTCATCCAATTTATGATTTTTTTTCCTACTAGATTTTGAGTTACCATCACTAGATTTTGAGTTCCCACCACCACCTTTTGTTTTTCTTATAGCCGCCATATTGGGATTTTAAATGGTTAGATAGAACAAAATTTAAGCAATCCAGCGATATATCATACTTACTACTGTAGTTAATAACAAACCCATAATAACATATTTATAATTTTTATCAATCAAACTTATTAGGTGGCTGTTACGTTATAAGGTGACATTTAACGTTTTGTCGCGCTTGACGTATTGTTTATTCCTACTTTCATTTAAATATCAAGATTATGTCAGGTTACAGTGCAGACGAAAGGTATGATATATTTTGTATCTACATTGCTGGTAGTCGGGATGCCCTAAAAAGCGCAGAAAAAAATATAAACCATTTTCCCGAAAGATAGCAACCCATTTTTCGCAATTTCCAAAGATTACACAACATGTTTATGAGCACAATTTTTTTCCAAAGCAAATAAAACAAGAGGTATTAATGAGGTAGCTGAAATAGATGTTCTGGCAGCGATAGAAGTAAATAATCTTGCGTCATCGCGAGAGCTATCTGCAATTGCTGGTACAAGTGCAACGACAATTCGTATTTTGTACAAAATTAAATACAAACCGTACCATAAGTGATGTAGTCACACATTAAATGGCGATCAAGACCCTATTCGACGCTCTAGTTTTAGTACGTGGTTTTTAAATGAAAAAGAAAATAATGAAAATTTCTCTTGCATAAGCCTTCGGACAGACGAGTATAAATTTACGAATTGTGGTATTTTTAATAGACACAACGATGTATTATGGGATCAGGAAAATTCTCATTTAATGCAACAGATTTGACCACAAATAAAATTTGGAGTTAATGTATGGTACGGTCTTTTTGATAACCAAGCGCTTGGTCCAATTATTTATAACGAAAATATAAACGGTCAGAGATACTTGAATATTTTTCAAAATCAAATACAAGATGCATTAGAGCAATTACCACTGCCGCAATTGCCAAAAATCAGATGGTTTCAGCAAGATGGTGCTCCTGCCCACAAGAGCCGGATGGTAAGAGCATATAAATGGCACAAAGTGTTAATTTATATAGCTAGTTGTTTAGTACTTAAGTTTAAAAGCTATGTACAGGTTCGTAATAAGAATTTTCTTGATTAAGGTCGAAAGAAAGACTAAAATGGTACTAAACCATAAAGCGTGAATGCTGAATTGGGAATAAAAAGGGCTTTCACAATATGATATCAGAAAATGAGGGCCGCATTAAAAAAAAACAAGTTGATGATGGTCACGCAAAGACGAAACGTGATTCAAAAATTAGTAATGCTACGTTAAGGAAAATGAAAAGTTGCTGTGGAGAAGTGTCATCGGTATTAGTGTAGGTCAACCATTAACCCTTAACTGGTATGGTTAAAACCTGGGACATAATTGGTAAGATGCGGGTCAAAATGCCGGGTCTTCATTTTCTAACGGATTCTTAATATTTTTCTTGTGTATCTGAAGTAGGTTGTTCATTGATGTTTTTCAACTATGTAATACATGACTTATCAAAAATGAAGCATTCAGATAGATATACGAGAGAGTTTTAATTCAAATTCGTCACGAAAAAAAAAAAAAAAACAATCACTATTGAATGACGCGAAAAATAATATATTCTCAACTGAAGTAGAAAAGTTAGTCAAATGCTTTGTAGGAACCTAAAATTATGAAAAAATGAGCACAAAAATAGAAAAATAAATAAGCAGTGAAAAACACAGCACTTGATTTCATCTTTGTCTTTTGCACAATTGTTGCAAACTCTAATCGTACATCCGGCACATATTGGCTTTCTACATTGAGAACAGAGCTGATTAGTTTTTGTGTAACGTGCATGCTTGATACCAAGATTACAGCTTTATTATTTTTTTTGGAACGTTTGAAACGAGTGATATCTTTTACGAATCCATACTGAGCCGTCCCAACAGAATTTCGGCGGTTTGCTAAAAATTCTAATGGAATCTCTTTTTGAGACTTTCTCATAGTCCCAATATAAGTCAGCCCTCTACTTTTTAGTGAATTTTTATTTAAAAAAATTCACTAATAGAGAGGTATCGATGGCGAGACTTTGCAAACATTTTTTCAAATGAGCGCGAATTAGGACCCCTAGAACCCATATCCGGGGTCAGTTTGAATTTTTATATGTTTATATATATATATATATATATATATATATATATATATATATATATATATATATATATATATATATATATATATATATATATATATCAATTCGTCTGATAACTCAAAAAATAATTAACCGATTTCGATGAAACTCGGCAAGTGCCTTTCTTCTATTAATGGCTTGGATGAGTTCGTTGGCCAGGAAAATCGGACGGGGTTTTCCGGGAAAATTATAAGTTTTCTTTCAAAAAAAATTTTCCCCGAAAATTTCGATAAAATTTGGTCTACATATTGCTTTGGGAAAGACCTAACTATGTGCCAAAATTCAGCTTTCTAGGGTTACAGAAAATTGAGCTATTCAAATTTGAAACATTTATGTTTAAATCATAGATCAAGTATGTGGTTGCTGTTGGTTAGTCAATGACAGCTGCTATTATTGTCATTGACTCATGAAATTCATTTTTAAGTTTCAGAGAAATGTCAATAATACTGAATTCACTGATTGTTAATCATTGGCAGCATTTACGATTATATATAACCCTATTGTAATTTATTATCATTTATCACCTCTGTAGTATAATTATTTTTTTCCTTACAACTCGCATCGTTTTTAGTCAATTGTTGTTATTAATAGTCAATAGTTTCTTCCCGAACACACACGACTTCCATTGACTTCTGCTTCTGCCGCTGTTACAGTCTTTTTAGAGGTCCAGTTGTAACCACTCATACAGCCAGTGTTAAACACGTGGCTGGGGGACTGACCGAATTCATTCCCAGTTGATCTACTCATATTCTCTGAATATGTTTGAAGATGTGGTATCTACTTCATTCCAAGTCACTATTAACCGACTATTTATGAAATCAAATAAGTAAATTAAATCGATTGTCATAAAATATGTAGTGTATTAAGACTAAGGGAAAAAGAAATAAAACATATATAACTGTGCACATTTTGATTATATTTTAGGGCGGCGCACACCTAGCTCACTAGGAGAAATCGCCACTGCTTGAAAGAGGTATTGTCTATTAAAGTTCATTTGTAAATAGGTTTAATTGTTATATGTTTATATATATATATATATATATATATATATATATATATATATATATATATATATATATATATATATATATATATATATATATATATATATATGATAACTCAAAAAATAATTAACCGATTTCGATGAAACTTGGCAAGTGCCTTTCTTTTATTAATGGCTTGGATGAGTTCGTTATCCAGAAACATCGGACGGGGTTTTCCGGAAAAATTTTGAGTTTTCTTTCGAAAAAATTTTTTTTCTCCGAAAGTAACAAAGCTGTTTTAATGAAATTTACTATATATGTTGCCTCAGCCTTACTACGTACCAAAATTCAACTTTCTAAGTTTAGAGAAAATTGAGTTATTCAAATTTTAAATTTTCTTCCGAAAAAAATTTTTTTCTCCGAAAATTACCAAGGTATTTTAATGAAATTTGGTGGATATCTTGCCTCAGGAAAGACTTTACTACGTATTAAAATTAAACTCTCTAAGTTTATAGAAAATTGAGTTATTTAAATTTGAAGCATTTAATAAAAATTCACTACCATAACGCACTGACGAAAACCAGTTGTCTGCCGTAATATTCCTGTTGCCCCTCTCAACTGGTTTCACAAGTCGTAGGACAGCTTGTGTTGGCTTGTAAAATTTCTTGAGTTCTTCTGGCAACCCAATGCCATCGTTGTTTTTCCCACAATACACATAACCATTATATAAATAATGTGTGGCTACTTCAGATAGAACCATTACCTTTATGCCACACTTGGCATTCTTGTTTGGCATGCACATTTTATATTTACATCTGCCACGGAATGGAACTAACATCTCATTTATACACAAGAATTCACCTGGTAAGAAACTGCTGGGAATTTTTTAAAAGTTCTGTGAAGAAAAAAGAAATTGCAGCCATTGGATCTGCAACAGATCTTTCGTGTCTATCGCTGCCATCGTCCAATCTCAAACAGGACAGCAAGAACAAGAACCGCTTCACTGGCATTGTTGCACGACATATATCACGACCAGTTCCGTCTGTAGAAAATAAAGAAGTAGCGTCTTCGTGACCAGATTTGAACGCTCCAGTGAAGTATAATAATCCAATAAAAGATTCTAGTTTGACTATGTCTAGATCTTGCACAATATATTGATTTTCTGAGGAGTAGTTTGGCCTCGTAACTTGGATTTTAGTGTTGGTATGCATGAGCAATTCACTGAGCATTTACTCTGTGAAGATGCAGTTCCAGAAGCATTTTTCATCAGCATCTTCTGGTAACAAACCTGCTTTACCAATACAGCCTGAACATTTTTAACAAGATTGTGAGCTGGTGTTTGAACACATCTAGTGGGAGCAGTTTTGGACCACTTGAATTTATTTCCCTTCCCATAAAAAGATTTTTTGCTTACGGTTGCATCTCTTTCTTCATCAGTATATATTGTATCATCCTCCGGTTCTTCCAAAAGTAACTCGTCTTCCGTATCAGACATATCACTCATGCTGTTATGCTCATTCTCTTCATAATCTCCTTCTGATGGGTTACTTTCCGAGGGCACATCAGCTCTGTCTAATTCCTCAAGCCACTCTGTCACTACTTCATCAAAACGAGGTCATTCAATTTGATTTTGTCCACACTTGATGAGGATCCACTAGCCATTGTTGTTTTTCGAATTTGGTCAAACTACACCGTTCGAAATAAACGTTTAAACGTAAGGATTATGACCAAGTGGAAATATACTCACATGCATTTTTATCACGCAACTGGTATGGTGCGGGTCAAAATGACCGAGGTGCTACATTAATATCTAACACGCACGCGCTCAAAATGGCAACTGCCACTGGAATATAGTTAATGATAAATCAGGAAGGTACTGAACTGCGCTGAACTCTGGCGGACAAAGTAAGAAGTATGAGCAGTGATATTTCATCTCAGCGGCGATTGAACCCGCTCCTTACCAGTTAAGGGTTAAGACCAGAAAAAATAATATGTAACATCAAAAAAATTTAAAAAATTGAAAATATCTCGTAAACCGTTTTGGACATCCCCATAGTGGCCCTCCTTATCTTGAACACACTGTATAGGTATATAGATATCTCTCATTAGGTCATATGACTTTGGATATTAAAAATTTAGTTTTAGTTTATCCTTTCGTAATTAATATATTGGGCAGCGATAATGAAAAAATGTTATTAACAGGAATTGTTATCAAATTATTACACAAGATTTTCTGTGTCGCATTAAAGACAAAAAATAAAAGAAAGTGTGTGTCTTCAAAACAATTATCAGTAAAATGGAAACAACCTTGTAATAATAGAATTTCAATAAATTTGACTGCAGAAATCGATACGGTGGGTTAAAATGCATTGAAAAACATACATTTTAGTGAATTTTCTTTAAAAAATTCACTAATGAGGAGGTCCCGACTTTTGCATATTGAAAAAAAATTCTTCCAATGGTAAACAGACCACAGTCTTGTCTCTCTTCTAAAAGTCGCAGATTCAGCTAACATTTTCTTTGTTTTATGTTTATTGAAAAAATTTTCCACTAAGCAGAGTTTTTTTTTATTTTATTTATTTCGACAACACACCACGAGGGCTTACAGCCTAAATACTATCGTACCGTGGGTGTCGACAAGGAGGAAAGAGACAACTTGTTAATTTTTGACTTGATGGTTTGGAGGTTCGGGGGAGAAGGAAAAACATGTGCTGGTAAGGAATTCCACAACTTGGAGGTCCTTGGAAGTCCTCGGGACAAAAGAGCGGGCATAACAAGATGTTCTATGTTTGGTGACCTGGACAGTAAAAGGGTGCATTCGCTCTGTTCCCCTGGTAGATCTGTTGGGGGCAGCAGGTGGAGGAACTATGGAAGAAAGCTCCTCTGAGCAGTGCCCGTGCAGATATCTATAAAAGAGAGAGAGGTCACCAACGGCACGTCGGTGGGCAAGGGATGGCAGCCTTTGGGTGAGGGTAGGGTCACCGATGAGACGTATAACTCTCTTCTGAATGGAGTCCAGGATAGCGAGTGTAGAAGCGGCAGCAGCACCCCAGATGTGGGAGCAGTATTTGAGGTTTGGTCTTATTTGTGAAGTATATAAGGTATAGAGATTAGCTGGTGAAAAGTATTTGCGAGCCCGGAAGAGGATTTATTAGCAGCAGCTTCTGCAATTGATGTGACATGTTGGTGCCAATTGAGATTTCGATCCACAGAAATGCCAACAAGTGAAAAGGACTCATTACTTTGAATAACTTGGTTGTTTATTGTGATGGGTCTAGGGCTGGTGTATCTCTTATGAGAAAGAAAGCAAGACTGTGGGGTTGAATTGTACAAGATTTCTACTTCCCCAGTCTAATATTTTTTGGAGATCCACGGAGATAGAAGCCTCCATGAGCCTGCGATCCTCATCTAATTGGGCTAAAGAGAAAAGCTTAGAATATTGTATATTTGAGTGGAGGGTGCTGTCGTCCGCGTAACTGTGAACTGGGTTGGATGTGCAAGAGAGGAGGTCATTGGTGTGGAGAAGAAACAAAGTAGGGGCTAAAGCTGAACCTTGAGAAACTCCTGCATTAATTGGATACAGTTTAGAGGAATGGCCATCAACGACAACAGAAATGCTCCGGTTGGAGAGGAAATTTGCTGTCCACGTACAGAGTTTTGGTGGTAGGCCATAGGCCTAAAGTTTATTAAGCAGCGCTGCGTGCCAGACCTGGTCGAATGCTTTGGATATGTCTAGAGCGACAATCTGGGATTCACCGTGTAGTTCCATAGACTTGTTCCAAGAATGGGTGACAAAGGAAAGGAGGTCGGCAGTTGATCTGCGCTTACGGAATCCATACTGCCTGTTGTGGATTAGACTGTGTTTTTCAAGAAATTTGAGTAATTCGGTGTTTATATACTTATCCATCATTTTAGAGGCGATTTAAAGGAGAGAAATAGGTCTGTAGTTGCTAGGAAGCGCTTTGGATCCTTTCTTGGGGACGGGTTGTACTCGAGCAGTTTTCCAGTTACTAGGGAATATGCCTCTATTGTAAGATGTCTGAAAACAGACGAGTCAGGACAGGAGCAAGTTCTGGTGCGGATTTTTTGAGAACAATTGCTGGGACCTCGTCAAGGCCAGAGGCTTTCCTGGTATTAAGAGAAGAGAGCATCTTTCGTACCTTTTTAGTTTTGAAAATGATATCAGTCATTTTATGCGCGACATTGGGGCCTGTTGGTGGTTGAACATGTGGAGGTGGGTTGAGAGTAGAATTGCCGGCGAACAACGAGGCAAAAAGTTCAGCCTTGCCCAGGGCGGTAGAAACAATTTCATCCCCTGAGACAAGAGGTGGGAACGTGCTCTTGCAGAAATTATTCCTAATAGATTTAGCAAGAGTCCAGAAGGGTTTGCTGGCGTTGGAGTTTAAGAGGACTTTGTTTTTGATGTGGTTATTAAACGAGTTTTTTGCCGCAGAAAGAATGCGGACATAGCAGTTTCTTGCGTCGTTAAATGCTTGACGGTTTTCTTGACTGGGATTGTGTAGAAGCTTTTTGTGAGCTTTGACCTTTTCAAGTCTGGCCTTGTCACAGGATTTAGAGAACCAGGGCTTTCGAGTGGCTGCAGAGGTTTTCTGTGTACGTGGAATAAATAATTCCATGCCAGCTTGGATAATTTCGGTGACGTTTTGTGAGATATCAGAGGGGTCAGAATGAGAGAAGCAGACAGACGCTCATGGAAATGAGGAAATGTAATCTCGCATTTCGCCCAGTTCGCGGAGTTGTAGTGCCAAACGATACGTGGCTGTGATGACTGTGTGACCGCGGGTTGCATTGCGCAGGAAGCAGTGACCATGCCGTGGTCTGAGCGACCCAGGGGGGGGTGACTGATATCTTATAGCAGTCAGGATTTGTAGTAAGAAGGAGATCCAAGGGATTTGAGCTGTGTGTTGGGATGCGAGGAAAGTAAGTAGATTGCTGAACCATATTGGCTAAAGAATTGCTGACTGCAAAGGCCTCCGCTGCTCTTCCTTGTGGATCGGTTTTTGAAGATCCTAGCCATTCCTTATTATGGACATTGAAGTCACCAAGAATAGTGACTTCGGAGGAAGGGTATTCAGAAATCAGATGGTCGGTTTTTTCAGAAAGGTAGTCAAAAAGCTGAACAAAGTTGTTGTCAGAAGGTGCCCGGTAAATGCAACAGAAGAATTTAGTTGCAGCCCTGAGAGAGAGTTTTATCCATAGTATGTCTCTTCTTCCAGCTTCTAAATTAAGGAGTCTGGTGCAGGGTAGATTGCTACGGACGTACGCGCACACGCCTCCATGCAATCTAAAAGAAGTAAGGAGCTCATAGTCCGGGAAATTAAGGTGATTAGTGATTGTTTTTGCACTGATTTGAGTTTCGGTGAGGAAGAGGAGTTGGGGCCTATTAGCCTGGAGGAAATGGTGGACGGAGTTCAGGTTAGAATTTAGGCCACACATATTCGAGAAGAATATGTTAAATCTTGATGTTGGCGCCCCCTGTACACCCTTCTCCCGGAGATCCGAATGGAGGGTTATTTTACCTCCGGAATCTTTTGTACAAGGAGGAGCCATCATAATTTTGCTGATAAGGGAAACCGACTCATACACCAGAACTGGAAACGTCCGTTGGGACTTCACCGGCCCCTTGATGTAAGGGGTGGTACCTCCTCGGACATGAAAAAAATCCTTTACTATCACGTAAAGGAAAATTCCACTACCACCTACCATATTGCAAGTATACCACACCAGCCAACTATTAAAGAGCTGACCAGCTTTAGAACTTGCGCTAAGAGTAACCATTATACTTAGCTACATTCCTAATATAATCCAGTTCTCTGTTGTATCTTTCTTTATTTAAGCTGTTTTTTTGTGGAAAACTATTGTGTGAGTCAATCGAAATGTAGCTCATAGTAGTGGTTGCCTTTTTGTAGATGTTAAATTCTAAAGTGTCTCTATTTTTGGTGTTTAATACATCAACATGGATACATTTGTATTAAATACTGCGAAAACACCGCCCACATGACGAAACTATGCATTTGTAAAATCTGATTCAATTCTACCAAAGAAAATGTTTGCAATGAATGGCGAAAGGGGGTGCTCATTGCTGTGCCATGGGTTTGTTAAAAAATTCATTAGCAAATTGAAAACGACTCATGAAAAGATTTGTTAACTTTATATATTCTTTGCAGACCTCTTCATCTACGCTATTCATTTTAGTGAATTTTCGTAGAAAAAATTCACTAACGGGGAGATCCCGACTTTTGAATTTTGAAAATTTTTTAGCAAATGAGCGCGAACTAAGACCACTAGAACCCATATCCGGGGTCAGCTTCGATTTTTATATGTTTATATATATATATATATATATATATATATATATATATATATATATATATATATATATATATATATATATATATATATATATATATATATATACATATATATATATATATGTATGTATCATACCGATAACTCAAAAAATAATGGGCCGATTTTGATAAAATATTACATGTACCCTCCTTTTGTAAATGGCTTGGATAAGTTCGTTAGTCAGGAAAATCGGACGAGGTTTTCCATTCAATTTTGAGTTTTGATTCGAAAAAAAAATTATCTCAAAAAATAAAAAAGCTGTGATAATCAAATTTGGTAGGTAGGTTTACGATATAAAAAGTAAACTATGCACCAAAATTTAGATTTCTATGTCCCCTGTGGGTCCGGGGACTAACTAAAAGAATAGTCCCAAGGTAACTACTGCCTGTCGTAAAAGGCGACTAATTGGAATCAAACACTGGCGGGGGTCTTGTCCAGGTGGGTCTGGAGGCGGATATCTCTGGGGTGTGATGTACACCCGGATTTTGAGGCCTCCACCCTGGGCTTAGAAATGGACGGTTGCCCGCGCTTGGTTGTTACTCGGGAGCGGGGTTCCGGATGGGCGCCGCCTTGGGTTGAGTGCTGGCGGGTGTCGTGTGTCTAGACGACCCGGAGGGGGTTGACAACTCCGATGAGTGGTAAACACCCGGAGTTTGAGGCCCTCACTGTGTGCTTCGGAACGGACGGACGGCCACGCTTGTGCGATGCTCGGGGGCGGGGCTCGATGGGATGTCGCCTTGAGTCTACCACTGGTGGGTGTCAGGTCTAGACGAACCCGGAGGAGAGCTGAGATCTTTAGGGGTTGAGGCCTCTTCTGTGAGCTTCGAAACGGACAAACGACCTCACTTGGATACTGCTCGGATGCGGGACTTCATGATACTGCCCCGAGTCAAACACTGACGGATGTCTGGTCCAGACGAACTCAGAGAGAGGTTATCTCTTTTTGAGCTTTGAGATGGGCAAGCGACTTCGCTCAGATGGCAGTACATCTGTCAAACAGAGTTTCATCTCGCAGGTGTCGTGTCCGGTCGGAAGCTCGATTTGTTGGGTGAAATTTAAGCTAACGCTGGCAGGTGTTGAGCCTGGATGAACCCGGAGGTGGCTGGGGTCTCTAGGGATGGATTACATCTGGAGACTTGGGCCTACTCTGTGAGCATTGATACAGGCTAACGACCCCGCCTGGATGCTGCTCGAGTGCGGGACTTCATGATACCGCCTCGAGTCAATGAAACACTGGCGGGAGTCTGGTGCAGGTGAGGCTGGGGGGAGGCGGATATCTCTGGGGAGCGATATGCACCCGGAGTTTGACGCCTCCACTGTGGCCTCAGAGACTGACAATTGGCCTCGCTTGGTTGTTACTCGGGAGCGGGGTCCAGATGACACCGCCCTGGAGTGAGCCCTGGCGTGTGTCGTGTGTCCAGACATCCCGGGGGGCTCTGATCTCTGATGAGTGGTAAACAGTTTGGAGCGCATACTGTGTGCTACGAAACGGACGGACGGCCTCGCTGGGGTGATGCTCGGGAGCGGGACTCGATGGGATGTTACCTTGAGACTAACACTGTTAGGTGTCAGGTTTAGACGAGCCTGACGGGAGCTGAGATCTCAAGGGGTGGATTGCAACTGGAGATTAGATGCTGTTCGAGAGCGGGACTTAATGATACCGCCTCGAGGCAAACACTGACGGATGTCAGGTCCAGACGAACTCGGAGAGAGGTTATCTCTCTTTGAGCTTCGAAACGGGCAAGCGACTTCACTCAGATGGCAGTACACCTGCCAAACAAACTTTCACCCTCAAGAAAAGATCGACTCCCTCAGGGAGCTGGAATTGATGGGTGAAATCTAAATAATTAGACGTGAGCCACAATAGACCTAAGGTCGCGGTGGAGGGACTGGAATAGCCCACTCACAATAAAATCGAAATCTTACAAGAAAAAAAAGTTATAATAAAATATTTTGTGCCAGATCATTTCTATGAAAATTCATTACCACGCACTTGCTGCGTCCTGGCTTTTTAATAAATGGTTTAAATACGTTAGTGTTTCTTTTATGGGGACGAGGTCACATTAAACGATATTAAAACCTCACCTTCAACCAATTTAATATTTCTAACTTTATTAATACATTCAAGTGAATTTGAGACTGGAAAACTTCTTTGTTTGATAGGCAAGCCTTTAAATTGTATAGCCATTTCGCTATATATTCTATGTCTGGGAATCTATAGTTGAAACAATAGGTCTCACCGATTTTCTGTGTTTATGGATTTTCGGGAGACAATTTAAATATATATATATATATATATATATATATATATATATATATATATATATATATATATATATATATATATATATATAATCATGTGCCACTTTCGTGAAACACTCTGAATTTTGGGTTCTCATTTATCAGTAGTGTAATCGCCAATGTATTTAAATAAATAAGGTAACCCTGTTATATTATTGCCAAAAAGTTACTCACCTGTTCCAGACCAGACATATTTCATTAAAAACTGTTCCAACATGACGAACCACAACTTAACTGCAAACATATGCTCCATATGTTGTACGAGAATTCTATATGTGCTCTTTAAATGGCTTTGCTCGACTCTATGCCCACCATAAAACGCAATTTCTTCGGCGTTCGCTACTATTCTTGAGTGCACGTGTCTTAAATAACCCTTTTTCTCTGCTTCTTGTGCTACTAACTGGCCGAATTTCGGCGATACTAGTCGTAAAAGCAACGCAGAAAACACAACTACACCAGAAATTATCACTGGGCCAGCGATCAAGTTAGCATTCCGCGACCTGACCAAATTTGCCAACGCTATTGTCATAAGCAGGATATCAAACATTGGCTTGGTGATTTGTCCGTAAAGGTGAGATACAGTGGAAGCTACAGTTTCAATATCGTCAGTCAATCTTTGAGCACAATTATCTAGCCTACCATCCAGCACCGTTACCCTATAATAGCTCTGGTTTTTAAAGTACAGTTTGTAAGAATGTTCCACTAGTCTCGAACGAAAACTTAAAGCGATCTTACTTTCCAAGTACCTAATCATGCTGTTAATAAAAGTTGCTGGAACAGCAACTGCAAACCATTTCATTAACTGCTTTATAAAATTTTTCGGCTCTTTCCTTACTATATATTTCACTATAGCGCCCTCTAAATTGGCGACATAAATACTGAGGAATGTACGTAGAAAAAGAAATGCTGTATGACCAGATAAGAGAGCAATTTCTCTGCAAAAGATTCCGGGAATCATTATTCTCACCAATTTAATAAATTGCATTATAAATTGGAGGTTGAGAGCTGGTATAGAATTACGAAGCCTCTGTCTTCTAGAAAGGTAAGCTTTGTTCGCTTTAGCATCCCCATTTTGTTCAATCACACCATCGTTTTTGACTAGATTATTGTTGATGCTTACGTCATTCTGTTTGTAATCTTTTTTTGAAAGACAACTTTCAACAATGGGATAACCCACTTTGTACCCATAAGCAAAAATTGCGGTAGCAATTATTGCCCCAGATACCACAGTACGATTCTTATTTAGGGTCTGCTCGCCCTTTGCAATAAACTTTGAAATTACTGCTGGCATTTTACGTAATTTTGTTCAATTTACTGTCTCGTTAATAAAAACAAACGTCTTCGAGCTGCTGGCAAAAATTCATAGTTACGTAGGACATGATGCTCGCACTTTCTTCTTCATTTTTTCCCCTCGTTCGTTGAAAAACTGTAACAAAAAAATGAATTAATAAATAAAGAGGCTACTACTGCAATTTAAATTTAATTTAAAACTAAGTGAATTTGAAAAGAATAAATTATCAATACTTTGAAATTTTACGAGTGAAGATTGGACCTATGATGAGCACTGATAAGTACAATTTGGAGAACCCAATTCATCACAATATAGTTTCTAGACCTGACGATCGTTTCGCTAACGAAGTTAGCGTTATCAGAGCGATGAATTAACTAAGCGATTAAAAACTAGAACTACTATTTATATGTTAGTTGCCAAGCAGTTGCGAACAGCGTCCTCTACGAAGGTAACAGACAAACCCCCTTCCCCTGCCACTGTTCAGCCTTAAATCCATGTGATTAAAATTGCATACCTGCTTTTGTAAAACTGTGTCGTTATCAAATATTCCTTCTAAGAAGGACACATTGATTATTAAGATAACAAATAGTTCGAACAATGGACTACCCAGAACCGAATTTACTCTATTCTTTCAAACATTTTTGTTCAAATTTCTAACGATATATATATATATATATATATATATATATATATATAATTTGTTTGCTGTACGTTTGTAATTTCTTATTGATTTGCGTGGACTGCAGTTTCGAATCGTCTCGGTGGATCATCAGCACGCTACTGACTGGGATCGCTCCTGTGTGGTCGACGTCTGAGATTGTACGTGGCGCATGCGCCGTGAGCTTCTATTGGTCGGTTTCCTGTTCTCTTATTGGTTGTGCCTTCGGACTGCCTCCTGTCTTGATCACCGTGGTTTGATAATTTGTCTATTTGTATGGCCTTTATTAAGTTTTGTTTAAATGTTTGTACTTGGATTTGTTCTGGCATTAATTGTTTCTTATTGTTTGTTTGTTGAATGTAGTATTGTTCCCAGATTTCCATTTTTTGTGGTCTTTAACATATTCCACTAGTTGTAATTGGGTGATGTCTGGTTTTTGGTGTTTTGTGTTGTGAATGTGTGTAGCTACGTTTGATTTGTAGCTACGTATGTGGATTTTATCTAATGCTGTTATATGCTCCTTGAATCTTGTTTCTATTGAATTTTTTTGTCATTCCTATGTATTTTTTATTGCATGTGTTACATTATATTTGATATATTCCGTTTAATTCATGTGGGTTGTGTTCTTGTTTTTTATTTATTTTGTTTATTATTTTGTTATTGGTTTTGTAGCTCATTTTTAAGTCATATTGTTTAAGTGTTTGTTTTATCTTTTTGATGTGGTGATTATAAGTGAATGTTGTGTATTTTGTGTTTGTTTCTGGATTTATTGATTTGTTTGTTTTTGATTTGTTTTACTAACTTTTCTATTGTTTTCTTGTTGTATCAATTTCTTTCTGCTATTTGTATTATGATGTACTCCTTTTCTCGTTCGTCGTTATGGAGTGGTACATTTAGCATTATGTTTATTAAGTATCTGTATGCGGCCATTTTGTGTGTATGTGGGTGTAGTGAGTGTTTAGGTATAGTGATGCCTGTTTGTGTAGGTTTTCTGTATATTTTGTATTTAATCTGGTTTTCTTTTCTGATTAGTGTTAAGTCTAGGAAGTTTATGGTGTTGTTTGATTCTTTTTCTATTTTAAATTTTATGTTTTTGTTAATTTGGTTTATTTTTTTCGAGGACATTGTCTATGTTGGTTTTTTTATTGTCGTACATTATTAATATCGACGTATCTTATCCATTTGATGTTTGGGTCTGTATCTTTTATTATGGTGTTGATTTTATCTTCTAACTGTTGTATGTATACTTCTGCCATGATGCTTGATAGTGGAGATCCTATTGGTAGTCCGTCTTCTTGGATGTAGTATTCTCCGTTGAACTCAAAGTAATTTTGTTTTAAATGATGTTTAATATTTCACTGATTTGTTGTTTTTTATTGTTATTTTGTATTTTATTTTCGATTATATTTGTAGTTTCGTTAATTGGTATATTGGTGTACATATTTGTTATGTCAAATGAGGCAAGTCTTGTGTTTTTATTTATGTTTTCTAGTTTATGCACTAGTTCTATGGAATTTTTTATGTTAAATTTGTTTTCTAGTTGTATTCCTTGTTTTAGTTCTTGGTCCATTTCTTTTGCTATTTTGTATGAAGGTGCATCTTTGAAGTTGATGAGTGGTCATATTGGGTATCCCGTTTTGTGTATTTTTATTATTCCTGTCATTGGTGGTGCTTTAGGGTTGTTGTTATAATAATGTGTTGTTTTTTGGTTGAATATTGTCTTGTGTTTTTTATGATGTTTAATATTTGATTTTGGAATTTTTCGTTTAGTTTCTTGCATTTGTTTGTTGATATGAAAGTGTTTATTTTTTCTATATAGTCCTGTGTTTTTATTGCTATTAGTGCGTCGCTTTTATTTGTTTTTGCTATTGTTATGTTCTTATATGTGACTTTGTTTCTTATTTGTTTGATCATTTTTTCATGTGCATGGTTTTTTGATTTAGTCTTGTCAATAATTCTGTTTATTTCTGTTGCTAGTTGGTTTTTCAGTGATTCTAAGTTTGGGCTATTTATTGAGTTTATCGCGTGTTGTGTGTCCACTATTATGTTCTCTATTGTAGATTTTTTTGTATCTGAAAAGTTGGTTTTTATGTTGTTTTCTATGAAATCTTTTTCTTCTTTTGTGAATTTTGTGTCTGTTATGTTTATGAATCTATCCTGAAATATGTGGTGTGTTGTGGTTGTTATGTTTACATTATCTAGTTTGTTCTTTTTAAGGTTGTGTAATTTTTTGTTTATTTTCTCTAATTTGTGTTTATAATCGGTTTTTATGTTGTTCATTATATTGTTATATGTTTGTGTCCATGTGTCATATTTCATCTGGTTTGCTAATAAGATATGTAGTCTATATAATTTTTTTGTAAGTGTGGTTATGTTGCTGTATTGAAGTTTGATTTCGTTCGTGATATATAGTTTTCTGCTTGTGTTTGGGTGTATTTGGCCGTATTGGTATGGTTATGAACAGTGATTTTAGCGTATTTTGGTGTTAACTTGTGTCTTAAGCATTCTCTATTGAAGTATATGTTGGCTTTGTTATAATATATCTTCCTGTAAGTATTTTTGAATAATTTGATGTTTGTCTGTATGTTATCGCTGTCATGTTGGCCATTTTGTGTGTTATTATCTTGTGTTGTGTTCATGTTTCTGAAATTTTCCCTATTTTGTAGTCACTCACTGTACACGTGTTATTCGTATGTTCGTTACTGGTGTTAATTATTTGTGCGTTATTGCCTTGTGTGGCTTTAATATCTTTTGGAATATTGCACTACACTGTAATCACTTTTTAAATATACACTTGATTTGTTTGCTGTACGTTTGTGATTTCTTATTGGTTTGCGTGGACTGCAGTTTCGAACCGTCCCGGTTTATCATCAGCACGCTACTGACTGTTATCGCTCCTGTGTGGTCTACGTCTGAGATTGTACGTGGCGCATGCGCCGTGAGCTTCTATTGGTCGGTTTCCTGTTCTCTGATTGGTTGTGCCTTCGGACTGTGTCGTGTGTATCGGTCTACTGTCTTGATCACTGTGGTTTGATAATTTGTCTATTTGTATGGCCTTTATTAAGTTTTGTTTATATGTTTGTACTTGGATTTGTTCTGGCATTAATTGTTTCTTATTGTCGTCGCTTCGACGACAAAAATTTAAAAAAAAATCGATTAAACGTCATAAAAAGGGTCAAAACATATAGAAAACATCATTTGGGAGCGAATATTTTTTTCTCTGTTGGTCTGTGTGTCTGATTGTAGCCACGATAAGTTTAGAACGAATTGAGACATCGTTTTCAAATTTGGTATACAGTTAGCACCCGACAAACTAACGGTTCGGATTATTTTTGGGTAAAATCGCTTTAGGGGGTAGGTGATGAATTGGAGGTGATTTGGTGAAAATTGACATTTTTTCATCAAAACTCGAGTAATATAACGTTTTCGAGATTGCAGCAGTCCAATTGCGAGACGCAATTACCTCGGCCTATAACGCCAACTGCCCTCTGAAAATGAGGGTGTCCACCAGGAACGTCCCATGGTGGAACGAGGACCTCAGGCAAAGGAGGACGCAGGTTCGTAAGCTGTTTAACGCGGCCAAAAGGTCGGGAGCATGGGATGAATATAGACAGGCCCTATCGACCTATAACAAAAGACTGAGGGACGCCAAGAAGGAGTCGTGGAGGAGGCACTGCGAAGAAGTGGAAAACACGTCCGAGAGTGCTCGACTACACAAGATCCTGTCTAAGGGCCCTCAGACTAACATAGGCTCCCTTAGAACACCCACGGGAGGCTTTACAAGCTCGGGGGAGGAAACTATGGAAATTTTACTCCAGACGCACTTCCCCGGCTGTAACATAATAAACCAATCACCTCCGGACTGGGAACACTCAGAAATAGAGGCGCCTTATAGGCGGGCATCTAGAGTAGACTGGACAGTCGCTAAAGAGGTGGTTACCTGGAGCAAAATCAGATGGGCCATTAACAGCTTTAAGCCATACAAATCGCCGGGATTTGATGGAATAATGCCCATCATGCTCCAACAGGGGATAGATATACTGGCGCCGGTGCTTACCCTCATTATGAGGGCCAGCCTGGCTCTGGGGTACATTCCGAGGGCATGGAGACTGGCCAGGGTTGTATTTATTCCTAAACCTGGGCGTCCAACAGACCAGGCAAAAGTCCCTGAGGCCAATAAGTCTCATGTCCTTCTTGCTGAAAACAGTGGAAAAACTGCTCGACCGGCACATTAGGGGCGGTGTACTGGAAGCATATCCTCTACACTGCGGACAATATGCATACAGAGCAGGATTCTCAACAGAAACAGCACTGCACCAACTGGTGCTGAAACTGGAGAATACGCTGGAGAACAAGGAGGTGGCGCTGGGGGCCTTCCTAGACATAGAGGGGGCCTTTAGCAACACCTCGTTCGGATCGGTTCTGGCAGCTGCCCGGGAGCGTGGAATAGAGGAGACCTGCTGCAGGTGGATCGGTTCCATGCTCAGGGACAGGGCGGTGTTCACCTCACTCGCGGGAGGGACTCTGCTGGCGGGGGTCGCGGCGGGGTGTCCGCAGGGGAGCGTTCTGTCTCCCTTGCTCTGGTGTCTAGTCGTGGACGGCCTGCTGGGGAGGCTCTCGGGAGGGGGGTATGAGGTACAGGGCTATGCGGACGACATTGTCATCATAGTCCGAGGAAAGGTCACACAGGCAGTGTGGGAGCGTATGCAGACTGCACTGAAAGTGGTGGAAGGGTGGACGGTTGATCAAGGGCTCGGGGTGAGCCCCGAGAAAGCAACCGTCGTGCCGTTTACGAGGAGGAGGAAGTGTGAAAGCCACAGAACTCTCACTCTATACGGTAGGAGCGTTCCAATGGCCAGGGAGGTAAAATATCTTGGGGTCGTATTGGACTCTAAGCTTACCTGGAATGGTCACATTGGAAAAATACTGCGTAAGGCAGTCATGACCTTAGCCGTCACTAGGCGGCTATATGGAAAAACGTGGGGACTAAGACCTAGTATGGCCCACTGGCTGTACACAAGGGTGGTCAGACCATCGTTAACATATGCGGCACTGGTCTGGTGGCCTAAGGTGACACAATCCAGTGCCAAACAAAAACTAGGCAAGATCCAAAGGATGGCTTGCCTAGGCATCACAGGGGCCATGTCTTCAACC
Organism: Tillus elongatus; assembly: GCA_964006375.1. Lineage (NCBI taxonomy): Eukaryota > Metazoa > Arthropoda > Insecta > Coleoptera > Cleridae > Tillus > Tillus elongatus. The sequence continues at coordinate 52,148,916 of OZ023270.1, forward strand.
CCAACAGCCGCCATGGAGGTGTTGCTGGATCTACCCCCCCTACACTTCGTTATTATGGGAGAGGCCAGGCTAGGACTATACAGACTAGCCTGCAATGGTAGACTGAAGATCAACCCAGGCTTCAGGGGCCACTGCAAAATTCAGGAGATCGTGAAGGAACCCATGCTTGAAATGAGGTCAGACTTCGCGAGCCCGCGAATGTGCAGGGAAAACAACTTCACAGTGGAAATCCCTGATCGCGGGGCATGGCGGGAGGAGACACCGGGCATACCACGGGACGCGCTCGTCTGGTTCACGGACGGATCTGGCGGGGAGCGTGGGACGGGGGCAGGTGTTTACTCGGAAGGACCGAGGGTAAGTCACAGTATTTCCCTCGGAGCCCATGCAACGGTGTTTCAGGCCGAGATGTACGCCATCCTGCACTGTGTGCGGGAGAACAAGAGGAGGGGCTACACCAACAAGCGGATCCTCATAGCCACAGACAGCCAGGCAGCCCTTAAGGCACTAAGTAGCCCACGGGTAAATTCCTGGCTGGTGAGTGAGTGCCGAGACGAGACGAGCGACCTGGCTGGGCAGAATGAGGTGACCCTCATCTGGGTGCCGGGTCACTCGGGGGTCAAAGGCAATGAAGAAGCTGACAGTCTCGCAAAGAGGGGGTCAGCAGAACCATTTATGGGACCAGAACCGGCTCTGGGCGTGTCAAAGAGCACTGCCAGGGGAGCCATTAAGTCCTGGGTCAGAAACCAACACAAGGTGTACTGGGCGGACTGTCCAGGGCTCAGACATGGGAAGTCAATAATTGACGGACCCAGTTCAAAGAGAGCTGTGGAGCTGCTAAACCTTAGCAGAGGACAGCTCAGAAACACAACAGGTCTCTTGACGGGACACATGGCCGTCAAGAAACACCTACATAAAATGGGGCGGTTCGAAGGGGACCTCGCATGCAGACTCTGCGGCGAGGGGGAGGAATCAGCCCAGCACATCTTGTGCGAGTGTATAGCTCTGGACCGGAAAAGACAACTGATCTACGGTCACTCTAGACCGGAGACAGAGCAATATAAAACTTCACCCTACCAATCGCTGTGCAGACTAGTTCAAGGCACAGTGATTTTGGAATGGGTGGAGTAAGACTAGGGGTATGCACAATCAACCAAGGGTTGCGGTGCTATCGGGGCGGCAAGGCCGCGGACGAGCCCTGAGGGAACAAAAAAAAAATATATAACGTTTTAGGGTTTATTTATTAGAAAACTTTTAATTGCATCAAACGTCTGGTATTCTGTGCTGGAATTAAATTAGGGGTTGAATATGTGAGGGTGGAATATTATTGACAAAAATTTCGATTTTTGTTGTTGCTAAAACAGCGTAAAAAACTCAAAACACATAGAAAACTAGATTCGGGAACGCAAATTTTTTGTCTGTCGGTCAGTGGGTCTGTCGGCATGTACGTCTCTGTCGAGTAGTAGGTATAAGGTTTCAAAAGTTTATGGCTACAGGAATACAAACATTTTTGTGGCCAAGTCATGGGCCCTAAATTCATTCCATGAGAATGTCTTTCTAAAGCGAATACATTATCACAGCTATGTGGAAGTTATGATTCAATTTGCAGCACTATTTTTTACGGTTGTTAGTTTGAACAATGTTCATACTTTCTACAGCTCTTTATGCATTTTCGACAATAGTCAATAGTTTGCGACAAAACTTTGTATGTTTGCTGTACAATATTAATTTAATAACAGAGTGAAGAAAAAAGTACCTAAGCCGGATTTTTATATTACAAAACATAAAACATACATTCAAACGTTTCCTCAAATTAATTTATCCTAGCAACAAACACAGTTGTTATAGGTAATTATATTATAATAACTTGTCATACTTTCATTCTCTCAGCAACTACCTACAGTGTGAAAAACTATTATATTTGCTTCGTTTTAAATATAATTTGATGAGTCATTTATCCACCGTGTAAAAAATATCCAGCGTTTATCATAAAACAATTCGAAATAAAGACATAAACGTTGTATAACGACGCTAATGCATCGTAATTATCATAATATAAAAAGAAAGCTTATCTATAAAAATAATTTACTGCGTATAAAAATTATATTCAAGAAACGTTCCAATTATAACCCAATCATTATTTTATAGTTATTAAAAAATAAATAATCCATCCCTTACAATCTAGGTTTAAGGAGTCAAAATTGTTATTTATATGAGCAAATTTTTAGTTAAAAAATTCGCTTATAGAGCTATCGATGGTGAAACTTTTCAAAATTGTTTTCAAATGAGCGTGAATTTGGGCCCCTAGAACCCGAAACCAAGATCCATGTGCATTTATATATATATATATATATATATATATATATATATATATATATATATATATATATATATATATATATATATATATATATATATATATATACTCTATACTATGTTAAGTATATGTATTGTGTAACATTGTACAATATGTTTATCACTAAGTCTATATGATTAGATTATAGATTAGATTCAAGGTGAGTTAGTCCCTCTACCGCGACCTTAAGTCTATTGTAGCTAAGAGAAGACTGGAACCTGTGGTGAGCACTGATAAGTACGTTTGGAGAAATCGAAATCACCACAACACATATGTTGTGGTGATTTGGGTTTCTTCAAGTGTACTTATCTATTGTAGCTCATGTCTATCTAATTGCTCAAGTTTTACCCATCAAATCCACCTCTCTGCGGGAATCTACATTTCTTCGAGGGTAAAAGTTGGTTCGACAGTTGTACTTACTTAGTGGCGTGCGGTCCATGGAAGCAAGGGAAGCATTGCTTCCCTTAAAATAACGATTACATACCTAAATCGCATTTTTTAAAATCCCTTTAGTATTTTAAATATGAAATTTCAAATTCTGAAACTAATTTAATTATTGAAATTTTTATTTCGCAAGCTCACACACATAATTATTTATTATGCATCATACTGTATTTGTATATACGGTCCTAGCAAGAACGTCGTTCGTCATAGTGAATGCGACCGCATGCGGACAGCATGAACCTGATCTGATACTACGAGTGGATGCATGCAATGTCTTCAGTTAAATACACGTAGTCAGCAGGCACTTTATAAAAGAAACCTCAGCTCGGCGCGATGTACGCGTGTTTTTAGAACGTGTTCAAAGCGAATGTGGCTGATTATATCGTAGGTATAAGCAGCCGAGTATGTTAAATACATTGGCATTTTATGATTATTAATATGGCTGCAAGCTTTTAACAGCGGTGACGGTGGGGGTCGGGATTTACAAACTTTACAAACAAGTGGTAATAATAAGTGTGATTGTATTGTATGTTTTTTGATAACTAACGGATTATCAGCTTTACTGTTTGCTGAAAAACTTCCTATTATTAATATAGGTAGGCCGAAACATACTATAAAAAACTTGAATACAATAATTAAAACATGTACCTATTCGACATTTCAACGCGGAAAAAACTCATAAACAATATGAATGGTTAACGGGTTGTGAAAACAGGAATAAATTGTTTTGTTGGTCTTGTAGTCTATTTGTGACTGAAAAGGGGTGTGGAATAAAAGTGGGTTTTCCGACTTGAATAATCTACATAAACTAGTACAAAGACATGTTATGTCTAAAGCGCATTTACATACCATTTTAAAATTAAGTGTCTTTGGAAAAACGCGAATTGAATACGCCGTTGACAAGCAGATAGAAATTCATCGCACATATTAAAAAGACTTATTGATGCTGTGTGTTTTCTTGGTCGCAGCATGAATTGGGCTTTAGGGGTCATGACGAAACAACTACATCTGAAAATAGAGGAAACTTTCAAGACCTAGTTTCTTTAATAGCCAAATACGACATTTGTTTAAAAAATCACTTGGAACAGTGTAACGTTTTTCGCGGAACATAAAATACATTCAGAATGACTTAATTTCGGCTGCTCCCACTATTATTTTGAACAGAAATAAATCTGAAATTAAACATATTCGTTTCATTGCTATTGTTCTAGATGAAACAATCGATGTAACTAATTTAAGTCAACTATCTGTAGTAATACGCTACGTAAAAATGGATGGGAGTGTACAAGAAAGATTTTTAGGCTTTAAAAATGTGACAGAAGATCGTACCGCAAACGCTCTATATGAAATTGTGTTTAATATTATGAAATATATTGAGGAGGCTGATAATAAATTAATAGCCCAAAGATATGATGGGGCTGCTGTTATGGTCGGACGTTTAGGAGGTCTTCAAGCTAATGTGCGGAAACGTTCTCCATTGCTCTGTTTGTACACTGTTATGCTCATAAATTAAATTTAATTTTATCCCAATCTATAAATCATATTAAAGAATGTAAAGTGTTAAATGGCTGCTTTTTTCCAAATCTACGAGGCGAACACAAGCCTTAGACCCAATTGTTAAAAAACGTTTACCCAAAGTAGTTGCAACCCGATGGAACTACAACGGCAGGGTGATGTTAACTGTATTTGAACACCGTGAATCGTTAATTGAACTTTTTGAAAACATCATGGAAAATAGCAAAAATTAGGACGCAGAACCAATAAATAGTTCTAGAGGATTTTTGGATGGTTTAAGTGGAGACTTTAATTTTAATTTTTATTTAATATATTTTCGGAAATATTTCCGTTTTCAGATAATGTATTTAACATATTGCATTGTCAAATAAATGACATTGGTTTTTGCCTGAAAAAAATTAGTGAATTTAAATCCATTATAATTCAAAAAAGGAATGAATTTGATAAGTTCTGGGAAAAAACAATTGAATTAGGAGAAGTGGAGTCACGAAGAAAGCGTCTGCGCACTGATAATGTGGCAGACCTTCAAACTTCTTACCTCCGCCTTTTCTACGAAATTATAGATCAAATTCAGCAGCAAATTAACTGCAGATTTGATCATCTCAGTGACCTGAAATTTCTCGAATTGTGTAATTTTGGAGGATTTAAAGGGATACCTTTCCCAGAAGATTCATTCAAATCATTATTTCACCACTATAGACATTATTTTGACAAAGCCTTATTACGATCAGAACTTACAGTCATTTATGAACCCGATATTATTGACACAAAAATTAACGCGAGTGAACTTTTAACTTTCTTAAAACAATCAAAATTGGAAAATGCATATTCTGAAGTGTTCAAATTATGTGAATTACTATTAACAAGTCCTGCTAGTAGTGCGTCTGTAGAACGAAATTTTTCTACATTGAAACGTAACAAGAGTTTTGTTAGAAATTCAACAGGACAGGAAAGACTTTCCCAAATTTCAATTTTGTCAGTTGAAAATAAACTCATCCAGGAAATGTCCCAGAATCCATAGTTACATGACGACATTATTAACGAATTTTCCAAAAACGACAGAAGAATTGAGTTACACTATAAATAGGTAAGTTTCTGGGAATTGCTTCCCTTATTTCAAATGTCACCGCACGCCCCTGTACCTACTGCCATTTGAGTGAAGTCGCTTGCCCGTTTCGAAGCTCAAAGCGAAATAACCTCTCCCTGAGTTCGTCTGGACTAGATATCCGTCAGTGTGTGGTGTGACCCGAGGCGGTATCATGAAGTCGCATTCTCGAGCAGCATCCAAGAGGGATCCTTAGCCCGTTTCGACGCTTGCAGAGGAGGCCTCAGTCTCCAGGTGTAATCAACCCTTAGATATCTCAACTCTCTTCCGGGTACGTCTAGACCCAATACCCGCCCGTGTTTGCTTAACTTTCACCAACAAATTGAGCTTCCCAGAGGAGACGATATTTTTTAGGATAAAAGTTGGTTTGGCAGGTGTACTGCCATCTGAGTCAAGTCGCTTGCCCGTTTCAAAGCTCAAACAGAGATAACCTCTCTCCGAGTGCGTATGGACCAGAACATCGGCCAGTGTTGTATATCTGAAATATAATTTAAAAATTTAGGGACGCAGCAAGTGCGTTATGGTAACGAACTTTCATAAATGGCTTTAAATTTGCATAGCTCAATTTTCTATAAACCTAGAAAGTTGAACTTTGGTGCGTAGTAAGATATTTACGAAGGCAACGCAGTCAAATTTCATCAAAATAACTTTGTTATTTTTTATGATACAATTATTTTTTTCTGAAAACCAATTTTTTTTAGAAAACTGGGCCCATAGGGCAGGCTAACGAACTCATCCAAGCTATTACGAAAAGAAAGATTCTTGCCGAGTTTCATCAAAATCGGTTATTATCTTTTTAAGTTATCGGTTATATATATATATATATATATATATATATATATATATATATATATATATATATATATATATATATATATATATATAAACATTCAAACGAACCTTGGGTTTTGGTTTCAAGTGGCACAAGTTCGCGCTTATTTGAAAAAAAAATTGCAAAGTCTCACCATCGATACCTCTCTATTGGCGATTTAAAAAAAATAAAAATTCGCTAAAAAGGATTCATCCGCAAACATAATTGACATAATTTCAAAACAACTAGACAAACTTCAAATTTTGACGCTCAAAATGAGATTTATTTTGTCATTCCTCTTTCTATCGGATACTTCAGTCACTGCCTTCTTTTACGGTAATTGTCCACCTCTCCACAATTACTTCCCAAGCCCAAGCCCTTCCCTACAACCCATATTTATTACAAAATAGTACATCACTATCTCGATTTTGAATTTGGACTTAATGGAGAAAACTTATCTAATTACAATATGCTTAATGCTAGTATGTCTGACAATACATAACTGGCGACTTAATTATTCCCTTGCGGCGAACAGGTTTTTTTACTCTTAAAATAATTATTTGGTGGACCCATTATATTATATCTACTAGTTTTTGCTGGTGTATTTTCCTGCACTGTTGGGTTTTCACGATCACTTAATGTGAGGGGATTTTCACTTTCACTAGACACTTGCGGATTTTTGCGGAAACTATTATTTATATTCACATCTAGGATGCTATTTATTTATTCTATTATTTACATTTTTTGTGTCATAGCCAATTGGAATACTTGTATCTACGTGATTGTTTGCGTCTTTAACAGTTGGAACACATATCTACATGTGATGTTGCTGAGATGGAAGAGGTCCAGCCAAAACTTATGTTTATCACCTGGATAATGTGCATTTTCCAAGCTACACCTTGTTTTAACTGAGTCAAATGTACTGCGATCCCTATAAATTTGATTCTAGTATCTGGTGCCCATCCTTTCCCATTTACAACAGGATAACATTTCATCTCAACAACTTGCCCTATGGTATATAATTTTAACTTATTACCTGACTCACCTAAAATGTGTGGTGGTTTTGTCAGGGGCTTTAGAAGACCTAGCCTAGCTGTGTGTGGGATGTTGGTATTTTGGCTATGGTGTTTACACCATTCGCGTATTTACGTATTTTTAACCGACTTCAAAAAAATGAGGAGGTTTTCAATTCGACTGTATTTTTTTAATGTGTGCTACCTCGGAACTTTTTTCTATGTGAACCGATTTTGATGTTTATTTTTTATTTATTTAAAAGCTGGTGCTTCTCATGTGGTCCCATATAAATTTGATCACGATCTGACCAGTAGTTCTTGAGTTATCTTGAATGAAGTCGGTTTTCTATTTTTTAAAATTTTTACTTGTCTGGTCTTGGAATCTGCTCTACATGGCATGTATATTCTACTTTTGTTGTCATAACACAGACATGATTTACATTTTTTTAATTAACATTACATATCAATGCTTTTCCTGTCCATAAATCATTTACTTTTGTATTTCGTATCTACACTTATATATTGAATGCATTTTATTTTAGTGAATTTTCATTAAGAAAATTCACTAATAGAGAGGTATCGATGGTGAGACTTTTGAAAATTTTCTTCAAATGAGCGCGAATTTGGTCCTCTAGAACCCATATCCAAGGTCGGTTTTGATTTTTATATGCTTATATATATATATATATATATATATATATATATATATATATATATATATATATATATATATATATATATATATATATATATATATATATATATATATATATATATATATATATATATATATATATATATGTATCCAACTGATAACTCAAAAAATACTTGACCGATCTTCACTAAATTTGGAGATTACCTTGATTTTGTTAATGGCTTGGATGAGTTCGAAGATGAGCACCGTAGGTTTAATTTTTTGTATAAAAAATGTAAAGGAAATTTTTAAAACGCAATATTTTTTTTGTTTGAAGTACTGCAGTGATTCAAATGAAAATTTGCACATATAAGGGAGATGTCAAAATAAAGTTGGTAACCAAATTTCAACTTAAATGGTCCACGAGGAAAGAAGTTGTTCGAAAATGAAAAAATGTGTAAGAAATAAATAATGTGTAAGAAATAAATAATCTACGACATCAGTTTGAATTGCATAGGCATTTCGCACATTCAACGTTGACAAGGATAGTTAGAGTATTAATGTGTTTTTTATTACTTTAGACCCGAAAAATGTAAAATCCTCGAAGCCAGACAACGGTAGTTAAATATAAATAAGCAGGGTTGTCAGATATAATAAAAATTATGTTAGTATGAAAACATATGGACCTAACATATTTTTTTTTAAATTATTAATGACATAATTCAAACAATAATCGCGGTACAATAACCAAACATTTTGAATTACCAAATCCGTATCTGTTAGTGGCCTGGGCTGGAATAGTATACGCATGCTGGGAGAGTTTCGAACGGCATGGTATTCGTTGATATGTGGTTGGTTGCATAGGCTCGAGGTCCGTAGATAGAATTGTAAGAATCACGTTCAATTGATGTCTGGCAACAAGGTACGATCATGCTGTCACTTGTCACTTGCGATGTTTAAAATTCAACCTGTTGCCGTACAAGAAAATTCCTTTTAGTGAATTTTCTTTGCTTTTATTCGCATAATTGAGAGAACTGTAAGAAATTGAGAGATATCCTACATAGATTGCATGGAATAGCCGCTTTGCTGGACTACAATAGGTTGAGTTAACAGGTAACCTATACAGGACTCACTCGACATCAGTAGTGTCTAATTAAATCGAGGCACGATAACCCTCAACAAGAGGTAATGTAGACTTGCGAATTTATTTTTTTATATCTCTATATCCGATGTTTCGCATTTTACAGGGATGTAGTGTTAGGCAATTGAAGACGTTGCTTTCACCTAAAGGGGCCTGGTGTTTGGCAATATCTAGTGTTGTGTAAATAGAGGCAATTTCTATTGTTGGGTAGCCTCTGGATGTGTTATGGTGTGTATTTCATTGTTTCTGGTTTTAAATTAATGGTCCAATTACGTATGGTACAGAGTCACAAGCATGGTATGGTAAGGAGACCATCTTTGGATTCATTTGCAGGTCGTAGTGGTAATCGATTGTCATAGTTGTACTTCCAGACAGTCGAATGTCAACCGAGAGATCCAAGGCAGGATATAGAGTTTATGGTTCAGATAAGTTGTAGCCTGTATGCTTATAAAAGACATATTACTTTTGACCCTTTTAACGGCATTTATGAATATAATAGCTTCCTTTTGACTGGTCATTAGGGTGATTAGTAGATTACGTTGCTATTAACAGACAGATAAAGGTATCTTGAGAGTTTGCAATGCTTCATGTTTATTATTTGAGCTGTCTGAAGCTTACATTGATATAATTGGTCGGAATTTTGCGTAGCTGACTCAGTAATTATTAGGATATTTTTACCAAGGTGTACAGCTTGCTTCACATACTATACAGAGTGATAATATTATTTGAGCTAGATATAGGATCTTAATACTGATATTTTAAAAGCGTATGTGAACTACACATATACACGTTTTGTGGTAGCTTCTTGATTTTAATGTAGTGATATTTTTGCTAACTAATTATACAGCTTGTCTTGTCATTGATATCCATATAATTGATAGTAGTTTTTTATAACTGGAAACCATACAATTAGTTACAGCGTAGGATATTTTGTTAACCAGATTGGTTACGGTAGCTTAGATGACTCTCAATTTGCTTGCCCTAATATTTGAAGGTGTATATATTCAACGTTGACTCATTGTGTGACCTATTATAGTATCTGATTGTGTTTTTAATACACCAGAATGTTATTATATTTCTTTTTTGTACTTTGTGTTATATTTAGTCTGCATTTACTCTCTCATCCCCGAATCAGTGATACTGTTTTAACTAGTGTGTATTTGCTGCTATATTAGCCCTGGCATATCGGACAAGCGAGCATAAGTTTATGTGTATGTGTTATATATTATTTAGGAGGATCTAATGGTTGCATATTTATGCCACTTACATGCACCCACGGGTACTTTCCTCTTTTAGGTTAACGTAAGTTACAACATTTTAATATCCAGTCCTGCAGAGTTTTTGTCACGGGTTTGACGTCCGACGTATCTCCCAGGTTGGTTTTAGGTACAGCTACCAGTGCAGTTCAGCGAGTTCTTGATTATAGTTGGATTGCAGGTGATTAAGGAGAGGTATTGTGTGATAACATCTTACTTTAATATCCGGTACTGGGTGTAAAACAATCAAGTGGCGCCCCCTTTATCTTAACATCGTGTTTAAGGAACCCACGGCCGTCTCCACTGTCTAAAGGCTGCCGGCCACCTAGAATACCGGTAACTTTACTCTATATTTCCAATAGATTATAACGTTGGTTGTGTTTGAAGTTTAATAGGTAGGTTATAGCCGAGAGGGATTATATAAACAATTTGGGCGGTCACAAAGTATGCAATGGCTGGAAATTATTTTGCGCTATGAGGAAAATCTCTGAATGTAACTCAAAGTTAATAAGATGTTCACACTTTGAAAAGTGTTAATCGATAAAACACTAGAAATCAGGTTATATTTTTGTTCCATAATTACCTCAAATATTTTGTTTTTCTACCTAGTTCAAACTATTTTCTTCATTGATATCTTCTATTCCATCTCAAACAAATCGTTTCTGTGGAGTTCGAAGTGAAACATTTCTCTAGTTTGTTTACCTCTGTCTTGTAAAATATGTTTACATTTACTGATGAAATCCAATTTCCTTTTCCGAACTTACTTTTGCATTCCTTTATAGCATATGTTATAAAACCAATTGTATTTGCAGTAATTTATAAATGCTTCTCTTCTAACATATCTGATTACACAGATAACCATGATTACATAGAAATTAAATCTACTTTGCAAAGTATACAATGGCTAGCAATGATTTACCGCTATATATCATATCTCTGAATATAACCCAAAGCTTAATAAAACTGTTTCAATTTTGAAAGGCATTAAATGACAAAATACTAGAAGTCCGATTATAGTGTTTCTTCATAATTAGTACCAATGTTTTACTTTTCTACCTGTTTCAAAATATTTTCTAACTTACAAATGCTTCTGTTATAGCTAATATGATAAATTATACGACAGTGATCACAGAAAAATATTTCCTCATACATACACATATGGTACCAGAACAGTTTCTAGGCGTGACAAACAGCTTTGCCAAGGGGTCCATTAAGTCCTGGATCAGAAACGAACATCAGGTGTACTGGGCAGACCAGGGCTCACACATGGGAAGTCAGTAATTGAGAAATCCAATTTAAAGAGAGCTGTGGAGCTGCTAAATCTTAGCAGAGGACAGCTCAGAAACACCACAAGACTCTTGACGGTACACATGGCCGTCAAGAAACACTTGCATAAAATGGGGCGCTTCCAGGGGGACCTGGCGTGCAGACACTCCCGCTAGGGGAAGGAACCAGCCCAGCACATCTTATGCGAGTGTAAAGCTCAGGACCGCAAAAGACTGCTCTACGATGAGTCTAGACCGGAGACAGGGCAATATAAAAATTCACCTTGCCAATTACTGTGCAGACTAGTTCAAGGCAAAGTGATTTTTCGAATGTGTAAAGTAGAAAAGACAATGGGCATGCACAATAAACCAAAGGCTGCGGTGCTATGACGCAGACGACCCCTAAGGGAGAAAAAAAAACCATATACAACGTAGTGCATTTGACAAGGGTTTGAAAATACAAAATTCAGACTTTAATATAAATTATATCTTAACATATATTTTCCTAATAAGTACACTTGGAGAACACCCAAATCACCACAACACATATTTCAGAGACCTTACGATCGTTTCGTAGACAAAGTCTACATCTTCAGAGGAAGAAAAATTCTAACATAAAAAAACTAGAACCCGTATATTTATATCGCGTCAAAGTAAACGAGCTAGTCCGAAGTAAAGTTGTCGTCTAACAACGATCATTTGTTTATTGCGACAGTGAAACAGGTCGGAGACCTGCTTTAATCTTTTGGTCGACAAATTTATGACCCTTATCTAATATAGGTATTACAAGGACCGGAGTTCTTTAAAGAAACAGCACGTTTCTTTTCGATCTAGAATTTACTATGTGGATATTAGTTCATGCCGACAAAGACATCTGGTGCGATAACAAACCGTAAACTCAACTCATCTCTTTTAAAAATAGAAAACTAAAACCCAGATGTCTGTCTCACCGTGTTAACTTTAACAAAGGAAAATAGTTCAACTAAAATACTACATACAAACTATATTTATATTGATTTTAATTCTACGTGAAAATATTTATCTTGACTACATATATACAACAACCGAAACCGGTATTTAAATCAAGAAAAACATACTAATTAGTATATGTATAAACCGGTCGAGTTATTGGCAATAATTTATTGTTCTACCAGACAAATTAGGAGTATTTAAGTGGTCAAATGCAAAGAGAGAACAAAGAGCTAGAAATTACAGGTGCCGCACGATTTAATGAAGTTTTGTTCTTAATAGACCTTAATATAAAAATACTTTCTAATGAATCAAGCATAGTTTGATGTCTGACATTTTTGACAAGTTTCAAATTTTCTTTGTCAATGTGGTGGTTATTATCCCATATATGTTGTGCCACACATGATTTGTCCACCGTACCATATCGTAACTGTGAGAGATGTTCACGAAATCTGGTGGCTATGTTTCTTCTAGTTTGGCCCACGTATTTAAGATCACAATCTTTGCAACTAATCTCATAAATTCCAGACATTTCCGTGACTTGGTCTTTGTCTTTCGTATTACCCAACAAATTTTTTAAATTACTTTTCGTCGAAAACGTCAAATGTAAATCGGCTTTCTTAAAAATACATTCCAAACCCTTTGTGATTCGTGGTTCATAAGGTAAGCACACAAATTTTTTCTCGATTTTATCATTCTTAAATGTCGTACATTCAGATATCAACTTCTTTGTTCTGTGTTTGTTAACTAATTTGTCTATTAAACCATCCGAGTAACCGTTATATCTCGCCACATTTTTTATGTATTTTAATTCTGTATTAAATCTATTTTTACTCAACGGAAATTTGATCAATCTATTAACTAAGAAATTTAAACTAGCCGTTTTTTGTGCAAACGCATGATGTGAGTCATTAGGAATATAACTAATAGTAGCCGTTTCCTTCCTATAGACATCAAATTCAAGCGAGCATTTATTTTTGATAACTAGTACATCTAGGAACGAAAGTTTATTGTTGTTTTCTATTTCGTGGGTAAATTTTATTGAATCAAATTGACTATTTAGTTTTTCAGTAAATTCTTCTACCTTACATGTATTTGTGTCAAACACTGCAAAAATATCATCGACATAACGAAACCAAACTCTAGGGAAATATCCACTTTTATTTTTTAAATCCGTCTCAAATCTGCTCATAAACAAATCTGCAATAAAAGGCGATAATGGATTGCCCATAGCTGTGCCTTCAGTTTGTTCAAAGAACTCATTGTTAAATTGGAAAATATTTTGTTTTATACAAAGGCTAGTTAGAGTTAAATATTCTTTGCAGACGTCTTGACTTATATTGTTCAATTTTAATAATTCTTCCAAATACTCCAACGTTTGTTTTGTGGGTACACTAGGAAATAATGACGTCACGTCGAACGACATCAAAATCTCTCCTTCCAATAATTTAACATTTTTAATTTTATCAATAAAATCAAGAGAATTTAGCACCGAACTACTTTTCTGTTTAATAGGTAGTCTTTTAAACTCGTTTGACAACCACTTTGCCAAATTATATGTTGGAGAATCTATAGCCGAAATGATAGGCCTCATTAATTTTCCCGGTTTATGGATTTTCGGGAGACAATATTTTTTGGGGACTTTAGGATTAGAAACTTGTAAACGTCTTCTTAAATCCTTTGTTATGAGATTTGGACATTTTTTTAAACTGTTTTTAACTTCGTTAATCATTCTTGGTAACGGATTTTTAACTAATTTTCTATACGGCCCTGACTCTATTGCCTTACTCACTCGCTCTTTATAATCACTTTTGTCCATTATCACAACTTTATTGCCTTTATCCGACTTAATATAAAAACAATCCTTTTCTCGCAATTGTTTAACTATTTTCATTTGATTATAATTTTTGTTTTTTGTAGGATTGTTTTCTTTTAGATTTTTAGAGATTTTCTTTTTACATGCTTCACGAATAAAGTTTTTTGAAGAATCCGGTAATTTTTTAATTCCCGTTTCTATACTGGCAACGACATCTAAAAGTGCTTCTTTTTGTGACTGTAATCCGAATTTTAACCCTCTGTTTAAGAGGTGTGTAATACCTATATTAGATAAGGGTCATAAATTTGTCGACCAAAAGATTAAAGCAGGTCTCCGACCTGTTTCACTGTCGCAATAAACAAATGATCGTTGTTAGACGACAACTTTACTTCGGACTAGCTCGTTTACTTTGACGCGATATAAATATACGGGTTCTAGTTTTTTTATGTTAGAATTTTTCTTCCTCTGAAGATGTAGACTTTGTCTACGAAACGATCGTAAGGTCTCTGAAATATGTGTTGTGGTGATTTGGGTGTTCTCCAAGTGTACTTATTAGTGCTCATCACAGGTTCCAGTTTTCACATAGTTCACATAATATATTTTCCTAATTTGAAAACCATATTGCCACAGAAAACTGAAAATCATGTGGTAACACTTTTATATAGTTAGTAACAATGATCTGTTTTCTTAAATCAAAAATATTTCCTATTCTGAAAAACATAATGCCACAGAAAACTGAAAATCATGTGGTAACATTTTTAATATTTAGTAGCAATGATCTATCTGTTTTCTTAATTCAAAAATATTTAATTTATACATTATATTTGTTTTCTATGGATGTCAATATTTTGTTTATTTCATTACAACATGTGGTATAATTGCTGATGAATATTGTGCATAATTGACTGCTGAGGCCATAAAAAATTTTTTAGACGTAGTAGGCAAAGTAACACAATCCATATAATGCATATGTAATATATAAAAATTCACTAAAAATTGTTCGTGTAATATTTTATATGTTTATATATTCTTCTATAATAAAAAATCAAAATCCATGTTTTTAAAAAAAGATACAAGTAAATAATTTCAAGCATTTTAAAATACTTTGGTTGCTTGTTTAGTGTCACAAATAAACTGTTTAGCTGCTATAAAGGGTAATATCATTTGCATGTCCATTTTGAGTGTACTCTACATCATTGAGTAAGAAAACAGTATTGCAAATATTAAACTTAAAATTTTTGTGCAGGAAAAAATGTAAACTGAAGAAAAAAAATTAATATCCATAAACTACATATTTAGAATAAAGATTAGCATAAAGTTTTCCAATAGTCCCTATTTCATTTTATAAATATTAACATATTTTTCGAAAGTAAAAATGTTTAAGAGATAAGAATTTTATAGAGCCTCGTTGATCCAGGGGTAAGAACGTGTGCCTCAGAACCAAAGGGTACTAGGTTTAATTATTATTTTTTTCGCTTTTCCACTCATATTTACAGTTCCTTTTCCTCGCCCTACACCCTTATCAACTCCTGGTCCTGTAACTTTTTTAGAGGTTGTTTATAAGAAATGTTTGTTGTGGGTTATGCACCTAGGAGAATCCTAAGCATGTTTCGGAAAAAAATTCTCAAAACCCTCCATGAGGTAAACTGCTAATTTACCAAATTTATTTTATATATATATATATATATATATATATATATATATATATATATATATATATATATATATATATATATATATATATATTTGATTTTGTGCTGTTTAGACAAATTAAATTCCCGATTGTCACTTATTTTGTTTATTTTATTAAATTAACCCACTATAAAGATTTATCTAGAGATCTTGTATTTTATTTGTCCCTTTGGTAGTACCTTTCTTTTTATAAATCAAACATCTTAATCTTATCAAAATTCACTACCATAACGCACTTGCTGCGTCCCGAGTTTTTTTCGTTATGTGCACACACACAGGCATGCACGCACTACTCACACACACGCGCGCGCACGTGCACGCACGCCCACACACACACACAGTATTTTGTACGTGAAAGACGTGTCTTAAAAGTGGTGTGTTAGAAACCAGAAAAAGTTTGTGACAAAATACGAGTTTTCGATAAATTTGTACATGTTACACTGCCGGTAGTACGGTGTTGTTTTTCGTTTTTTAATGGACGCAAGAGTGCTTAGAAATATGTAAAACAAACAATCATGTGTTATTTTCGGTAGTTAGTGTATTGATAAGGCATTATCATAGTGAGATATTTCCGTGGCCGAAATTTAAAGGCATGATTATTTATTGCTATAAAAGCATTTAATTTAATTTTATTTAATATGAATGAACCTTATATGAGCAGAGTGTCTGACTACAGGGATTCTGCCGATAAAGCACCATCTACACTTGTGAACATCCAAAATGAACAGAACATGATCGACTCAGTCCAGCATACAGACAACATTGAAACAGAAGTTAACGTTTCAACACAAAACAACCATCATCAGCCATGTTCTCAAATGTATTCAAGGCAAAAAGTACCCTACAAAAGACCAGGCAATTATTTTTCCAACGATTGATGGTATACAGGTGAGAGATTCTGTAATATCAGTAGGAAAATTAAGGGCCTCAAAACATTCTCTACGCATCTCGCATGTCAAACGGTCGTGTTTGCATTTATTTGTCGTCAAAAACAATAGTCAATTCATTTATAGTTAAAAATGGAGGAATTAACATTAATGACATATTTGTACCAGTTCGCAAATTGATTACTCCATCAAAACGAATATTTTTTAAACGTGTCACCATACATTCCAGATTCAGTTTTAGAAAATTCTTTCAGATCGTCAAACATCAAGATGGTAAGTCCTATTTCTGAAAATGGTGCAGGAGTAGGGCTAGAACAATATAGGCATGTGATGAGTTTTCGTAAACAGGTATATATTATCGCTAATGATGAAGACGTAATTCCCAGCTCGATTGTGGTTAACCACGAAGGTGGAGACTATAGAATATTTCTCTGCGATGACGTACTTACATGTTTTAAATGTAAACAAATAGGTTACATAACCGTAAAATGTCCGAGCACCGAATTTGAAATCGCCCTCTCCACAGAAGAAATTTCAGCCAGAAATCCAAAACGACCACCACCTTTTTTAACTACAACTAATAGTATAGATGTCAACATCGCTAACCAACCAGACTTAAGCAAAACACAAGACAATAGACCCTCCGAACTCAAATTAGTATCAACCAAGGAAAAAAAGCAAAGTACCAAACGGTTACAAATAGATCAGCAAGAACCCACTAGTGGCGCTGCCGGCGACTTATTAGAAAGAGAAAAGGAATTTAAAGCCCCTAGCGAAAAACAACCACCTAAAAAGAAAAGCGAACAGCGACACAGAATCTTTACCACAGGTAACAGACGACTATGAAGGTACAGAATTTCTCTGGTGAAGCGAAAATCTGGCAATAGACTATATTACTTTCACTGATTTCATGAAAAACGTAAAAAACGACGACCAACCACTTATTGTAGCTAGGAGATATACAGATAATATACAAGGTCTTCTAGAAATAATACAGTTAGCTAGAAAAAGTTTCAAGCAAAGAGCAATAAAAAAACGATGCAAAAGACTCGCAACTGCAATTAGAAAAGCTCTTCGATTAGAAAATCATGAAACCTTATCCCAGTCGGATTCTCTCACACTTTCACAAGGTTCCTTACAGAAGACGAGCTCCGCAGATAGCCTAGATAGTGTGGACACTACCACTAGCTATTGATTTAGAAAACTAAAAAACGACATTTAACTTTTATAACTGAGACAGTAACAAATACAGACTACATACACACAAAAATATAAGTATCACTCATGGCTAGAAAACATTTCAATATAGTATTTCTACAAGAAACAAATCTAAAAATTTCAGACCCCGCTTTGAATGTTTCCGGATATAATTTTCATCAAAATCACGCAGAAAAAGAATATAGTGGTACAGCAATAGGCATAAGACAGAACTGCTCGTTAGAGTCCATTCAAAGTGAGATAATATGCAGCTCATATATTCAAAAAACAACAGTTATGACCAGAACCGAAAATACTTCTGAAACATGGCATCTCATTACACTATACATTCCTCACAGTGCACAAATAGCAAAAAATGTTCTGTCTCAGTTAGAAAATCACATACAAAAATTGACGTGATCAATTTCCAGCGACAATATAATAACAGGAGGAGACTGGAACTGCACATTGGAACCACAATTGGACATGTATGGCTCTGCAGAGAGGCGTCCAGAAATATGCACAATTTTGCACACCATTATTCAGCAATTAAACTTAAAAGACCGCAGGAGGACGCTTAACTTAAATATGGGGATATACACATATATTACGTCAAAATCTCCGAAATCTGCCTCAAGGCTTGATTGATTTTATTGAAACGAAAAAATATCCGGCAGAATAAACTCTATAAAAATACCTACATCCTTTTCAGACCACCTCGCAGTTGGCATCGAAACCCATACCACACTAATAAATAAATATTCACCTCCCTCTTGGAAATTCGATAATCAGCTCTTAAATGATACACAATTTATAGAGAACATGAATAACTTCCTAATAACAGAGAATTAAAAAATATTTACAGAAGAGGATTTGGTTCACCGCTGGGACCAGTTAAAATTAGATATTAAAGGAATAATAATTCAATATAAAAGACAAAAACGACAATCGGAATTTCTAGAACTAAAATCTCTTAGAGAAGAACTGGAAATTATTCTTACAAAAACAGGTGATGAACCCGATTTAGAAAAAACATCCGAAATATTCGAAACAGCAAGAAAATCGTACAGAAAAAAGGCGACTAGTAAACTAAATGATCAAAAGCCTGGACGCAGCAAGTGCGTTATGGTAGTGAATTTTCATAGAAATGATCTGGCACAAAATATTTTATTATAACTTTTGTTCTTGTAACATAGAAATCTAAATTTTGGTATATAGTTTGCTTTTTATATCGTAAACCTACCTACCAAATTTGGTTATCATAGATTTTTTATTTTTTAAGATAAAAATTTTTTTCAAATGAAAACTCAAAATTTTTCCGGAAAACCTCGTCCTATTTTTTTGATTAACGAACTTGTCAAAGCCTTTTACAAAAGGAAGGTACGTGCCAAATTTTATCAAAATCGGCGTATTATTCTTTGAGATAAATTTTTTTTTTGAATGAAAACTCAAAATTATCCCGGAAAACCTCGTCTGATTTTCCTGACTAACAAACTTGTCAAAGCTATTTACAAAAGAAAGGTACATGCCAAATTTTATTAAAATCGGCTAATTACTTTTTGAGATAATAATTTTTTTCGAATGAAAACTCAAAATTTTCCCGGAAAACCTCGTCCGATTTTCCTGACTAACGAACTTATCCAAGCTATTTACAAAAGAAAAGTACATGCCAAATTTTATCAAAATCGGCACATTATTTTTTGAGTTATCGGTGTGATATATATATATATATATATATATATATATATATATATATATATATATATATATATATATATATATATATATATATATATATATATATATATATATATATATATATATATATATATATAAACATATAAAAATTGAAACTGACCCCGGATATGGGTTCTAGGGGTCCTAGATCGCGCTCATTTGAAGAAATTTTTTCAAAATTCAAAAGTCGAGATCTCCTCATTAGTGAATTTTTTCTAAGAAAATTCACTAAAACTACAAACAATTGCTGATAGCTGACCAACCAGCAATAATTCGAGATATCAGCGCACAAAAACACCTCAAAATTTTAGAACACAATGACAAGATCATATCTAATCGCCGCGAGTTATGCAGTTATGTAAAGCAGTTCTTTAAAAACAGGTTTGGTGCTTGTCCAGTTAACATTGACAAAGACAACAATTATACATAAACTTAAAAACAATATCTGATAACTCCAAGCAGACTGTGGGCACACCACTCACATTAGAGAAGTTAACAACAGCATTACGTACGCTCAACAAAAACAAATCCCCTGGAACTGTATAATTTTTTAACCAGTTTTGGGACCCCTCCCTAAGAAAGGAGATCTGCTAAAAATTGATAATCGGCGACCAATCTCTCTCCCTACAACTGACTACAAAATTATTGCCAAAGCCATCTCTATAAGAATTTCTAATGTTATCGGCGAAGTAGTGTCGAGTGACCAAAGTTACTTGGTGCCAGGTCGCACAATATGTGACACCCTTCATCTGCATAGAGACATCATACACTATGCCAACAAAGAACAGTTACAACTGGCAATATTAAGCCCTGACCAGCAAGCAGCCTTCGATCGAATTCATCACCCGTATTTATTCCACGTTCTCAGAAAATTCAATTTTGGAAATTACATAATAAATTCCATCCAAACTTTATACAACACGGCATCCTTCCATGTAAAGGTAAACTCTACCCTGACTAGCGAAATACAGTTCCAAAGAGGAATTCGACAAGGATGTCCCCTGTCTGGTCCATCATTCTCTATCTGTATTGAACCATTTCTTAACATGTGTCGAACCTTCCTAAAGGTAATTCCTTTGAGAGACATTGATAACACAGCCGTAAAACTTACAGTATCGGCTTATGCTGATGTCTCCATATTCATTACACATGACGAAGAGTTTGACACATTCCAACAGGTGTATAATATATATGCAAACCAATCCGGTGCAAAACTAAATTATTATAAATCACAAGGATTATGGACTGGTAAGTGGTCAGGTAGGCCCGACAAGCCGCTTAATTACAAGTGGACATCTGAAAACATCCATGTTCTTGGGATAATTCTCTCAAATGATATAAAAACATACTGAAATAACTTACGAAGCCTTAAAAGAAAAATCCAACAGATCACTTTCAAGATGGAAAAACTCACACCCAACATTATCCTTGGTTGGTAAGAAAATTGTAATCAACCGTTTCATCGCACCAACGTTCTGGTATTACATGCAAGTGTTGCCGTTTAACAAACATCAGGTTGATGATTTACAAAAACAACTGGTGGCATATGTATGGAATGGAAAATACTGGACATCCCAACTACATCTCTGCACTCCTCCAGACAGTGGAGGGCTTGGATTGCTTCACTTGCCATCAAAAATTCGTTTTTTAGGCTGTGGCTGGGGCATAAAATAATTAATAAGCCTAATAACAAGTATTACACACTTGTTATTAGGCTTATTAATTAATCAGTGCGAGATATGTTGAGAAGAGGAAATAGGCACGGTGTATCATGGCAGTTACTATTTTTTAATGATCTTTATAACACAAATGGAATAAATTCATTATTCATGGATTCTTTACTGAGCGTCTGAACCACAACTGATTTCAAACCAGCTACATTTCCAATATCTAAAAACTACCTTAGCATTATTCCAACTTCAGACACAAAACTTCTTCCAAAAACATTCGTTCCACCTCTATTTAACTCAAGATAGTGTTGTCTGGGGTTTAGAATCGTTGATGATTTTTTTCGAAATAACCAGTGGTTAACAGGTACCTACTGAGCTAAAACAACTGATTTCACGATCTTCAACAACCACTATGACCGAACTAGTAAATCATTATAATAGAATTGTGGACTACTTTACTTTAAAATTTCAAGATTCTGCTCCGGTTTCCAATCAATATAACCCCATGACGATTTTGTTGCAATTAGATGACAAAATAATCGAGCTGGAAAATAATAAAAAGAATCTTGTTCAGAAAACTCTCATGACAATATTTTTTAATGGAAAAAATACAACACAGGGCAGCTGGAATGGTGGATTAGAATGGACGTTTTATTTTGCTAGACCAACCTTGGGACATGGACATGACGCCGTGATAGCCTGGCGTCTTGCAAATAACCGACTTGCAGACTCAGTCTATCTCAAACATGTTGGTATAAGAGACACAAATCAATGTCCATGGTGCCCAGAGGGAGGTGATGCCTGGCACATGATCCTCACATGCGAAAAAAAAAGCATATGGGAACTAGTAAGACAATTGGTCAAAAAACTGTTACCTCACCAACATATTTCAACAAGTCATCTACAGAGGCCACAGTCGGAATACCACGGAAGCCAATTTATCAAATTACCTTTTTACATTAGCAAAAAGTACAATCTACAACTCTTTCATATCGTACCACAAGGGCGAACGAATTTCAGTCAACTACAAATATTCCTACCTCGCAAGACTTAAATCAAGAATGTACAAAGAGTACGCTTGGCATCTTGGTAACGGAAACCTCTCCCATTTTGAAGACGTATGGTGTACAAAAACAGTGCTGTGTAAGGTTGAAGAAAAATACCTCATTTTTTTCACAGAATTTAAATATGTAATTATTTAGAAGACAATAACTGACTGTATTTGGCGTGTAACCTCCTCTTCTTGCTCAAACATTATCAGTTCCAATTATATTGTATGTAGTTATGTGCAAATATTATGTATGTGAATTCGTACGTATTTGTATTTGAAGTAGATATAAGTTATTTATTATTAATGTTACTATGACTTGTATTGATTACATTTTTTTACTTTAACAACACACCACGAGGGCTTACAGCCTAAATACTATCGTACCGTGGGTGTCGACAAGGAGGAAAGAGACAACTTGTTAATTCTGGACTTAAAAGTTTGGAGGTTCGGGGGAGAAGGAAAAACATGTGCCGGCAAAGAATTCCACAACTTGGAAGTCCTCGGGACAAAAGAGCGGGCATAACAAGATGTTCTATGTCTGGTAACCTGGACAGTAAAAGGGTTCATTCGCTATGTTCCCCTGGTAGATCTGTTGGGGGCAGCAGGTGGAGGAACTATTGAAGAAAGCTCCTCGGAGCAGTGAACGTGCAGATATCTATAAAAGAGAGAGAGAGAGAGAGAGAGAGAGAGAGAGAGAGAGAGAGAGGTCACCAACGGCACGTCGGTGGGCAAGGGATAGCAGCCTTTGGGTGAGGTCAGGGTCACCGATGAGACGTATAGCTTTCTTCTGAATGGAGTCCAGGATAGCGCGTGTAGAAGCGGCAGCAGCACCCCAGATGTGGGAGCAGTATTCGAGGTTTGGTCTTATTTGTGAAGTATATAAGGTATAGAAATTAGCTGGTGAAAATTATTTGCCAGCCCCGAACAGGAAACCTAATTTCTTAGTAGCCGCTTCTGCAATTGATGTGACATGTTGGTGCCAATTGAGATTTCGATCCACAGAAATGCCAACAAGTGAAAAGGACTCATTACTTTGAATAACTTGGTTGTTTATTGTGATGGGTCTAGGGCTGGGGTATCTCTTATGAGAAAGAAAGCAAGACTGTGACAGTTTTAATAAATAAATAAATTAATTAATTAATAATAATAATAATAATAATAATATTAATAATAATAATAATAATGATGATGATGATTAATAATTATCAGGTAGACAAAAGCAATTGTTTCCAAATTGGCTGGTTTCCAGGGAAACAAACGAATTGAAATGTCACTTGAATCAAACTTTGATAAGTTATTTTTCGGAACTTTGAGGGTTTTTTTTTTCAAATTTTGTGCCGCATCTTTCAAATCTGGCTGATATGTACTTGGAAAATTACAAAATTCTAAATGGCACTCAAAGTTAAATTTTAATTGTTTTGACATTTACAGTTAATAACTTTTCACTTGTACGTCTAACCTAAAATTTGATTCAAAACCTGAAAGAGCAATGATTTTTCAATTAATTATGTATTCTTGTGCCATTTCGGTATTTCGATCCGTTTACCAGAAAAATCGATATAACGAACATTAGGTTTTGATAACATGAGAAATTAAAAACGAAACACACCAAATGTATTAATTAATTTCTCGTATTATCAAAACATAATGTTCTTTTCTATGTTACCAATTGCCTTTCCTGCGACAAAATCACGTTAGCCTCGTTCTCTATTACCAAATACTTTATAATGACAATACAGGACACTCCGGCTGATTTCGTGTTTCAAGAATACCAGCGCCTCTAGTGGATAGTACTGACGTTACGTCGTTCGATAACGTGTAACACTAGCAATTGCTGGTGTTTAACTGTGTATAATTAAGTTTGAGCTGTGTTTTTTTACAATAAATGTTAGTGGTTGGGTGTGTGCAATCTATAATTGTTCGAATTATAACGTGCTAAATCTATCAAAGACATTTCATAGGTTTCCAAAGGATGGCGAAACGTGAATATGATTTTTTGTGATTCCCTTTGTTACCAGCGAATTTTTTTACAAATTCGCCTAATAATCAATATTAAAACAATAACTATAACATGGATTGACGATAATTTTGTATTATAGGTGCAAGAAAAGGGTACTGTTATCAAAAAGAACTGATTTGGATATAGTATTGAAGACACAAGGTGCATTTTACATTTCAATGTCACTTCCAAAAGAATTAATTTCTTGAAGCAGAAGACAAATTCAGAATCACTTTTATGCCAATATGTGCAGTTTGCAGAAGATAATTTATTGCGTAATATTTACCATCATGTACCTATTTATAGATAAACTTCGTAAACAGATGGTTGAAAGGCTTCAATCATAACTTGTCTTCCAGTACATCAAAAAAAAAAAAGAAATATGAAGGCAAAAAAAGTTTTGCACAAATAATAAATGATATAAGAAAACTGTTTTTCTATCTTCTTCTGTGTCCTTTTTTATTTCAGTATGGTATAAATTTTCACATTTTTTCACATTTAAAATTATTTTAGTTGGTAAAGGCTTTTAATTATCTTCCCAAGACAAGTTTTTAAAAAGACAATTAGAAATAGCAGATTCTGCCTTATAATAGATTTATTCACGGAAGTAAGAATTAGTCTCACCTTTCAACTGCACAATTTCTTAATTATGTACTAAGTATATCAGTTACATATTTTAAAATATTAGATTAATAAGACAGTTTTCATCTAGAGATATAGCAAATTGAGTACTGTGCTACCATTTATACCTAGAACAATTATTTATAGGTAAGTACAGATTGCAACTTAATATCCTCAGAAACAGCTTTCAGTATATTCCTATACCTACCCTTGAAATGGTAGTTTAACGACGGTTTCAAGGTAATACATTAAATTATGATGAAATAAGATTATGAGTAAGAGAAATTTGCAGAATTATTCATGCCGAATTCATTTAGGTTTCAAGCTGATCGTTGATACAAATTCTATTTATAACTATATAATCAGAATTGTTTTTACTGTTTTGTTATGTACACGTTTTTATATTCATCTATAATAAACCAATTCTCTAAATTAAGAATATGCAGGTAAATATACAATTCAAATTATCCGCTCAGTTGTCAGTACTTCACGCGAGGTGGCGCTAGTGAGTTTGTCACAAATATCACCAATGCTAAAGCATAGGAGTATCCCGTATTGTCATATAGTATTTGCTATTACTGACACCATCGTAAAAACTGTTATCATACTATTCTATGTTCATTGCAGAACTCAGAAGTTTGTGGCCAATGAACGCCATGTTCAAGGCCAATAAACGCAAACCAAATCAACAAAACCACCATAATGTTCTTTAAATCCATTTTTTTGAAAACGGATCGAGATATCGAAATGAAACAAGAATAGATAATTAATTGAAAAATGATTGTTATTTCAGGTTCTGAATCAAATTTAATGTTAGACATGCAGGGCGAAAAGTTATCAACTGTAAATGTCGGTCAAATTGGCCGTAAGTGAGGCCCTCTATGAGCACGTATCTTATTCGTCGCCTAAAAAAAACATAGCCTTGCAAATTTTCAAGTTCTTATCCCAGATATTTTCAAAATAATGAGAAAAATCTAATAAAAATTTTAACTTTCAACACCCCGTATTTCTGAAACTATTAACTTTTGGATAAGGGATGTTTGCGCCAATGGTCACACTTTGACGTGTAGTATCTCCAGCTTTCGGATTTCCGATTGTTAATTAATCACCCCGTATAAAGAATTGGTAGGTAGGAGAAATGTTTGCCTCTAAAATATTTTCACAATTTATAAATTTCAAAAGCTTCCATGCTCTATTAAAAAGGTAAGTAGCTCAAAAAACCTACATATACACTTCCATTACAACTGTTTAGAAACTTACCCTGTTATGTAATAAATATCCGGAGGGTGTGAAATAAATATTAATGCAACCGCGTTATTTCTGTACTGGCAAGTTCTCACATTGGTGACAATACATTGCTTAAATCATGGCACTAACTTTTATTTTGAGTCGATGCTGATATAAAAGTGTGTGTTTTTGTGTGCTGTTACTGTACATCTCTGAGATATACAGCAATATACTACACTTGCAATATCCTCAGACATGTTTACTCTTTAGACATGAAATTACTTTTGATAACATATCCAAAGTTGAATAAAAGCACAACAATGAAAATGTATATTTAATTGTTAACATGATTGCTATAATCTAGTCTACGTAAGTATATAAATGTGCGTCAACGAATGACATATTGATCTCATTAATTACTGCTATTTTATTGATTCTTACATTTGTAGACATGTGTAATCGTTTTAAAAACGAATGTGTGTATGGTATTTTTGCTTTCGTTCGGCGAGAAAAATACGAAACGTTTTTGGAAGCTAAACAAATTGTGGAAGACGTGCTCTGTGATATAAAAACAAAGAGAATCAATGAAATTATTGTTAGAAAAGATGACGTTTAGGCATGGCAATAATTGGGAAATGCTTGGTATTGACAAGAGTTCGGTCCGATAAATATTACATGGCAAATTGAAAAAGTCGAGAGTTTGTGTCAAAATTGTTAAGCACAACCCACTCGGAAACAAAAAGTAAACAGCAGACATCTGCTTCGAAATCCAGAAACGATGCGCAGACTAGCCGGATTTGTTGGAAAAGGTTATTACATGTGGAGTTTTCGGCACTACCCCGAAACGAAGACACAATCGATGCATTGGAAGACTATTATATATATATATATATATATATATATATATATATATATATATATATATATATATATATATATATATATATATATATATATATATATATACATACATACATATATATATATATATATGGGTGTCCGGAAATTGTGAGCAAAAATTCAGGAGGTCATTCTACTCAAAGAATTAATGCCCCTAGTTCCTACAATAGTTTTTCGAAAACTCAAAAATAACGGAGTTATAGGGTGTCAAAAAAAAACTTCGTCGAATTTCAACCCTGAAATTTTACATGGAAAGTGGTATTGAGTGACACCTCATTTTGAAGCTAATCAAATGATTTGTTCGAAAAGTATGAGTTTTTGAAAATCAGTTGAGTAGTTTTTGAGAAAACGCATTTAAAAGTGTTTGCCAAACAAAATAAACAAGTTTCTTACATTATTACTTCCACGTCGTCAATACATGTGAAAGTATGGCATCGGGTACAGAAATTGCAAAAAAAAATGTTTCGCTAAAAGTGTCAAAACATCGAAAACATGATTTGGGAACGAGCATTTTTTTCTCTCTCAGTCTGTCCGTCTGTATGTCTGTCTGTTAGTAGTCACGATAATTTAAGATTTAACTGATATATCGTCTTCAAATTTGGTATACAATTAGCACCCGACCAACTAACCATTCGCATTGTTTTTGGGTAAAATCGCTCCAGAGGGTAGGGAACGAATGGGGGTGACTGTGAAAATTGACATTTTTTCTTAAAACTCAAGTAATATGGTTTGTTTATTAGAAAACTCTCAATTTCTTCAAACATCTGGTATTCTCTGCTGAAATTAAATTAGGGGTAGAATGTGTGGAGGTGGAATATCCCTGCTAGAAATTTGGAATTTTTTTTTTTGCTAAAACGGCGGACAAAATCTCAAAACATAGAAAACTCGATTCTGGAACGAACATGTTTTGTCTATCGGTTTGTACGCATTGTAGGCGAATTGAGATATCGTATTTTTGGGCACAACCGTTCCAGGGAGTGAGGGATAAATGGGGTAGAATGTGTGGAGGTGGAATATCCGTGCTAGAAATTAGGAATTTTTTTTTGCTAAAACGGCGGACAAAATCTCAAAACAGAAAACTCGATTCTGGAACGAACATGTTTTGTCTATCGGTTTGTACGCATTGTAGGCGAATTGAGATATCATATTTTTGGGCACAACCGTTCCAGGGACTGAGGGATAAATGGGTGGTTTGGTGAACATTGATATTTTTTCGTTAAACCTCGAGTAGTATCAGATTTCAGAGTTGGCGTATTAGAAAACGTTCAGTTTTGTCACCCATCTAATATTCTGTGATGAAATTGAAGTAGGGGTTGAATGTGACGGGGTGAATATGAACTTAAGCTTGAAAGAATATTTCATTCGATTATTAAGTGTACGTACAGTGTAGTTCCTCTTATTTCTTCATCAAGAAATTCAAATTTCACCATAAAATTAGTCGGGGTGATCACCTGAATTTAGCACTTGTATGGTGCCACAAAAGGTCAACTTCCTATTTTCCATGAAATTCAAGCATGGGTTGATCATGTAGAGGTGAAATATTAATTGTTTTCTTAGTTAAGCAATCGAGATCAAATTTGGTGCACAGGTAGGTGTCACCTGATAGTCTCGATTATTTGTGAGTAAGATCGCTTCAGAAAAAATGGATGAAACAGTGGGTTGATTGGGGCAACTAATACTTTACTATTAAAAATCGAGATATATCCCTTCAGAAGTGTATGGGTACAGGAATACGAATAATTTCTTTGTGGTCAAGTCATGGACCCTAAATTCATTTCATGATAATGTCTTTCTGAGGGGAGTAACTTATCACAGCTATGTGGAAGTTATGATTCAATTTGCAGCACTATTTTTTATTGGCTTAACAGTGCCCATACTGAATTGTTGACCTCCAGCTTCCATGCAATAATACAAGTATTGTTCAAAGTGGTTTGGAACGTTGCGAAGCATTTTGCGTGACATTTGTTGACATTAGGCGATGATGCGCTGGTGTAAATCATGTACGCATTCTGGCAGTGTAACGTAATCTTATTTTTTAAGTGGAACCACAAAAAAAGTCTAAACGATTTAAATCTGGTGACCGTGCAGGCCATTCTATTGCTCCTCTCCGTCCAATCCATCTCGCAGGAAATGTTTGGCACATATACCGACGAACCGCAACGGTATAGTTTGGGGGTGCTCTATCTTGCTAAAATATTTATTCATTTTCATTGTAATTTTGTTTCATTGTTACTTTTCTTACAAATTTCTGTAAGCGCTGGATCAACGACATATTTTAATAACTGCTAATACATTTCTCCTAGAAGATGCGGATTGGGCAAAGAGGAGAAATAGAATGGCCTGCAAAGTCGTCTGATTTAAACCCTGTAGGATTTTTGTAGTCACCTGAAAAATAATATTTACACTACACTACCAGCACGCGTAGATGATTTACACCAATCCATCATCGCCGAATGTCAAAAAACTTCACTGGAATTGCTTCGCAACGTTCGAAACCCCTTTAAAGAGACTTGTATTATTTCATGGAAGCAGGAGGTCAACATGTTGAACATTTAATACATTAGTAAACTGTCAAAAGGCAATACAAAATTATGTAAGAAACTTGTTTCTTTTGTTCGGCAGAAAACGCTTTGAAATAGGTTATCTTAAAAACTACTCCACCGTTTTTTAAAAACTGATACTTTTCGAAAAGATAATTTTATTAGCTTCAAAATGAGGTGTCACTCAATACCCCTTTCCATTTAGCGTTTTAGGGGTGACACTCGTCGCTGCTAGAGGGATGAACTGACACGTGTGCGCGTGATTTTTTTTAATAACAGGAAAGGTGAAAAATTGGGCCACTGTGCCACTGTATATATATATATATATATATATATATATATATATATATATATATATATATATATATATATATATATATATATATATATATATATATATATATATATGACCCCCGATGATATCTGTTCTAGGGGGGGGGGTCCTAGTTAGCATTCATATGGAGAATTTTTTCAAAATTCAAAAGTCGCAATTCCTATTAGTTTTCTACGAAAATTCACTAAAATATAAGGGGTAGCTTTGGATTATATACAGTGTGGATCATATGTAATAAATAAATTAATTTTCTCAGTTAATATTTGTATGATTAAAAATTCTGAAATAGGTCGATTTTTCATTTGTAAATTACACTTAGTAGCGTAAAGATATCACCCCACGCTTTAGCCCCCTCAGCATGATACTTGCAACCCCTAGATTTTTAAATTTGAAGGGTAAGCGTGTGACACCTCATTTGAAAGGCATTTTCAGTTAGAAAGTAACTGTCTATTTTTTAGGTCAGGACTTTGTCAAGATTTTTCTAAAGTTTAAGTAAATTAAAGTAATTGTATGTCAGGGAATCTGTTGTGAGGAGGTAGTACGACACTGTCTGGCTGTTGTCTCGCTTTTCTAGTATTTGGTTAAATCATCTGCTGCATTATTGTAAACATTAAAAAAATAATTGCTGAAAACATTATTTTGGCATGTCAAATTTCCAAATTAGCTGAATTTGGAGTGCCGTCAATTAGTTTTGGGGGCAACTATATAAAATTATGTTATTATATTCAGCACAAGTCTTAATAGACTTATTGAATAAACATGTTGTATAATTGAAGACATTAAATGTAATAATATAATAATATATAATATTGGTATTCGGGAGTGTATCTTTGTTTCGCTTCTGTTGTCTAGTTATGATGATAATGACACCATTCATTTCCTGATAATATGCAAGGCAGTTTCTAAATTCGCCAAGAACACTTTGTATAACCTGAGGACTCATTTGTTTAACTTCCTGCCGAATCCTACGCTTTAGCTTTACTACATTGTCTGGTCTGTTGACGTAAACTTCAAACAGCTCCACAAAAATAAATCTAGTGGAGTAAAATCAGGAGAGCGGGCTGGCCACTCTACTGCACCACACCTAGCGATCCACCTGTCAGGAATCACAGCGTTTAAATGTGCCCTAACATGATTTTGAAAATTCGGTGGCGCTCCGTCCTACTAAACCAAGTATGTCGATCGATTTCATTTGGATTGCCGTTAGCAGGGTATACGCCCAGTTTGACAAAGCTCGATGAAATGTTTAACGGCCGGTTAGTTAATCAAGGCTTAATACAACCAATCATGGCTTCAACATATTTGGTTTTCATGGCAAAAACCTGAATCAGTCTATGATTGGTCGTCTGAAGCCTTAATTAACCGCCCGTTAAATATTTAACCGAGCTTTGTGAAACTGGGCAATAGTCCTTGCAGTGTTGGTATTAAAAATGTTACCAAGAATCTTAGGTATCCTGCAGCATTTAAGCAACGACAAAAAAATAGGGACCCATTATTTTATTCCCAATAATCGCACCCCAAACGTTCACATTCCTGCGATACTAAGTGTAGGCCTTCATCATCCAATCAGGATTTTGTCTGCTCCAGCACCGACAATAATTCTGTTTGTAAATATATATATTCATTATTCTTACGCAGAACACGTTTTTGCGATCACCATCGTCCTCATTCAATTTCAGTACTAGGTGAACTCTGTACAGATGCATATTTTGTATCTTTATAACATGTAACACCGATGTCTTACTTACATTATGTTCCCTATTAATTCGTGTGCTCGATTTGTGCAGGTTTTCATCTACACTCAGTAAAGTATTCAACTGGTTTTCTTCATGAATTTGGACCAGATCTAGGACTATCTCGAACATGTCCAGATTCACGAAATTTTTGCTCTATTCTACTAAATGTTGG
The DNA here is from genome assembly GCA_964006375.1 of Tillus elongatus. Classification (NCBI taxonomy): domain Eukaryota; kingdom Metazoa; phylum Arthropoda; class Insecta; order Coleoptera; family Cleridae; genus Tillus; species Tillus elongatus. The sequence goes on from OZ023270.1 coordinate 52,181,001, forward strand.
CTAAACGTGGCATTAAAAATTTCACATACCTCCATATGAGTTCTGGTTCTATCACAACCGATCATTATTAGAACGTCTATTGTTTGTGTTTCGCTTAAATAATAGCCCATAATTAAGCAATATCTACCCGAGTGCACACTGTAGAAAAATTACAAAATGAATGAAAAATTAAGCAAAGTGCTTCGTTGTAGGGCTATATCAAAAGATACGAATTAATCTTTATTTATCAATAATAATTTATTTTGTTATTAATATCGAGTTATCATTTGTCCATTTTTATCTTTTTATGCTATAACAGATATCACAGATAATCTCTCGCTAACTGTACCAGAATCTACGTACGGCGAACTAATTTTATCTCGATACTGCCGAGCGGCAGAAGCTGCGTCACTCTCATGTCGCATAATTTCAAATGTCATATCTCCGTAACTAGACAACAAAACCAAAAGTAAATGACACTCCCAAATGAAGAACGAAAATGCTTTTCAATCGAGGTGTTGCAAGTCTACACTTCCAATTTGAAAACTTAGGGATTCTAAGTGTTACTACCCCCTCAGTGTAACATAACCCTAAAGCGAGTGGTGACATTTTTACGCTACTAAGTGTATTTCACAAACATTAAAAAAGTCTGGACGTAGCAAGTGCGTTATGGTAGTGAATTTTCATAGAAATGATCTGGCTCCAAATATTTTATTATAACTTTTTTTCTTGTAACATAGAAATCTTAATTTTGGTGTATAGTTTACTTTTTATATCGTAAACCTACCTATTAAATTTGGTTATCATAGCTTTTAGTGAATTTTCTTTAGAAAAAATTCACTAATGAAGAGATCCCGACTTTTGAAAAAATGTCTTCAAATGAGCGCTAATTAGGCCCCCTAGAACACATATCCGGGGTCAGTTTGGATTTTATATATATATATATATATATATATATATATATATATATATATATATATATATATATATATATATATATATATGTATGTATCACACCGATAACTCAAAAAATAATGGGCCGATTTTGACAAAATTTGGTGAATACCTTCCTTTTGTAAGTGGCTTGGATAACTTCGTTATCCAGGAAAATCGGCCGAGGTTTTCCCGGAAAATTTTGTGTTTTCTTTAGAAAAAAATTAATATCTCCGGAAATAATAAAGTAAGGGCAACCAAATTTCGTACGCAAGTTTATGTTATCATAGGTAAATTGCCTGCCAAGCTCTGTAGGTGAAAAGACAAAAAAGTTATAGGTATTTAAAAAAAAATTTGGGTTTTCGTCAAAACGTCAAAGTCGCGATTTAAAACGTAAAAATTGGCAACATTTAGGCAAGGAACCTAGTACATCGTTTTATATCGCTATAGGTAAAGTACCTACCAAAATTTAGCGCTGTAGGTCAAAAGACAAAAAAGTTATGGGCATTTAAAGAAAAACAAATTGGGGTTTTTCTCAAAACGTCAAAGTGACAATTTAAAACGTCAAAATTCGCAACGTTTAGGCAAAGAACTTGAATCTAATACGAGCTATGGAAAGAAAATGTGTCAAGAAGAATGTTTTACAAACCCTGAAGTCTCAGTTTCAACCGTCATTGTCCTTCATTTTACTAAAATGTTTCCAGAAAATCATTTCAAATCGACCATTCTCTGATGCTTGGCAGTAGTCTTAGCGATATAGTTTATCGTTTAATGGTATATAATTTTTGTCGAATTTTCGTAAAAAATCAATAAAGCTCAATATATCCGTTATTCTACAAGATATGAAAACAAATTGTATAGATTAATTATAGGGTGTCTTGAGCTATACCTTAAAAAATATTTCCAGACTCACAGGTAGCCCATAAGTCGTTGGTGATACAAATAATTTTTTTTAGTCGAAAACGCCTTATGTTTTGCATTTTCCATCGAAATATAATGCATGTTTGAAAGTAAAGAAATTATGGACGCAGCAAGTGCGTTATGGTAGCGAATTTTGATTAAACACTTCATATTTGAAAAGCTCAATTTGCTATTAATCTATAAGGTTGACCAAGAAACGGATTTTTTCGGTTACACTTTAAGTTTACTTTAGGAAATTTTTGTACGTTTTCTAACAATAAAGTTATTTTGATTAAACATGGCACATTTTTTTTACTATATATGTTATACTGGTAATCAAATTTGATGCCTGCTTTCTGAAAAAAAAAACACACATATGTGCTATTAAAAACATTTAAATGAAAATTCACTACCATAACGCACTTGCTGCGTCCAGAAATTTTGTACTTTTTGAGATAAAAAATTGTTTCGAAAGAAAACTCAACATTTTCCCGGTCAAAACCTCATCCGATTTTCCTGTCTAACGAACTCATCCAAACCACTTACAAAAGGAAGGTACGTGCCAAATTTAATCAAAATCGGCCTATTCTTTGAGTTTTCGGTGTGATATATATATATATATATATATATATATATATATATATATATATATATATATATATATATATATATATATATATATATATATATATATAAATTGAAACTAACCCCGGATATGGGTCCTAGTTCGCGCTCATTTGCAAAAAAATTTTTCAAAATTCAAAAGTCGAGATCTCCCCAATAGTGAATTTTTTGTACGAAAATTCACTAAAATGAAAAATCCACCTGACCTGTTTTGAGGTTTTTTAATTACACAAATGTTAACTGAGAAAATGAATTTATTCATTATGTATGGTCCACGTTGTAAGTATATTGTACTTTATTGGTATCTAAAGAAATAAATACAATTTGGTAATCCTGTAATAAACTTTTTTCCGCTATCGTAGACTTTGACAGACCTTGAAAAATATCTTACAGATTCGACGTTTTAACAGAATTGGTAAAATTTAAAAAAATGGGAACACAAGCAATTTGAAAACAGCTAAAAAACATAATTTATAGCATACATTTATTTCGCCTGACATAACCTCCGAAATCGCTGTAATATCAGTACCCTAATGTTGGCGATGGGATGTTATTTTAACATAAAAATATAATCACTTAATCAAATGAAGGATACATTTTACCACATACATAAAAAAGAATTGCCATAGCAAGCGCATTATGGCAGCAAATTTTCATACAAATCTAACCTAAAAAACAAATGAAGCCATTCATTAAATAAAACTTTATCATCAAAGTTGCAAAAAAATGTTTTTCAGTCTCTATCGAATCAAACCAACTTGTTCATTATTAATAGTCTTTCAACCTAGTGCCCTTGTTTGGCCATCTAGTTTTTTCATGCTTGTCACTTAATTTTACATTAAAAACCTCAACTTTGGTGCAATCTACAGACTATAAGGGCAACTTTTGTGTGAAAAATTTTATCAAAATAACCTCAAACTTTGCTAGAGAGCAAACCGTGACTTGAATTTTGAAAAGATTTCTTCAAATGACGCGTACTAGCCACCTAGAACCCATATCCGGGGTTAGTTGCAGTTTGTTCTGTTTATGTACACACGCGCGCGCATACGCACACGCACGCACACATATATACACATACAGGGTGCTCGTTTTTCGACCTCAAGCATGGGTATCTCGGTTATTATAAGAGTTAGAAGATCGGTTAAATTAGAAAAAAGTTGCGCATTTTTATGATGATCAATGATCTGAAAAAAAATGTGACCTGTCATTTTTAGTTTTTGATTTATCGCAACAAAAAAAATTAAAATCCTGATTTTCGTTTCTATTTTTTTGGGCGAAAACCGACAAAGCTAGGAGTTTCTAACGGCGACATTGTCAAGGCACTTTTTTACATCTAAATCTGTCATCGCATTTTCCATGGCATAGTAGAATCAAGAATTACAATACTTAACTTTGTTTTTTCTTATGGGCGCCATATTGGATTTTTACTTTTTTGATTACGATTATGTATCACACGATATGGTCAAGTCTTACATTTTGACTGAAATTTAAAAAAAATCCTTTTTGCACAGAGTGCATGGGAAACAACGAAGCAACATTAATTGTAACAATAATTATGTTTAACAAAATGTTGACACTTCATTCATAGTTGTCACATTTCGATAATTGACGCAAGTAATTTTTTTGTTTAATCAATAAAATGCCATTTTCCAGTGAAGAAAAATGGGCAGCTTCGCGTTCAAATGTGCAAATTACTTCTGAAACACACCTGCAGCGGTATCCAGAAAGAAGCAATCAGCTCAAAACTACGTTTTATCACTTCATAGAAATTTAGGCGAATATGGTTTATTTTGCAATCCTAGAGGAAGATATGGAGTTAGACAAAATGAGAATGAAGTTGCAATTTTACAAGCGGTAAGCAAAACAACCTCTTTCAATAAATACCACATAAAACGTATGAAGCCCCATATCTAAGCTCATCAAATGAGTTTTTTACTAGGTTCAAGAAAATCGTTCTACTTCCACACGGGAAATTGCAGCGGAGCTGAACATATCGCATCAAGCGGTGTGGAGAGTCCTCAAAACAAAATTATCGACCGTTTAAAACTCATATCACCCAAGTTCTCCATCCTGGGGATAGTAATCGACGGATAGCGTTTTGCAGGTTTGTGATGGATCGGTTAAACCAAAACCCTAATTTTCTCAGTAATATATTTACGAACGAGTGCAAGTTTACAAACTCAGGCATCTTCAACCGTCACAATAAGCACATTGGGTCAATTGAAAATCCTCGTGAACATCAAGGACGGCGACCACAAATACGTTTCGGATTAAATGTGTGGGTGGGTTTGGTGGGCGAGAGCATCATCGGCCCATACATTTATGAAGGAAATTTGACCGCGGAAAGGTATTTAGATTTTCCAGGACCTTCCTTGAAGACTACATTGACAGTAATATTTATCTAAACCGCATGCAGACCCTCTAGTTCCAGCAGGACGGCGCGCCGCCACACAACGCTAGGAGGGTAGCTGACCATTTGTCAACGATGTTTCCTCGAAAAGTTATTTCAAACAATGGTGATGTACGTTGGCCAGGCAAATCTCCGGATCTTTCGCCATTAGACTATTTTTATGGGGAACGGTGAAAGAACAGATTTATAAAACTGTGCCCGCCGAGATTTATGAGTTGCGAAGAACCATCATTACAATTTTTTTATTCGATAACTTATTTTGGAACCATTTCAGAAAACATTTCAAAAAATTTAAATACCTGTACAAATACAAAGGTAGTTTTTAAATCTTACAACACGACGCGTGATTTGCTATTTAACGCGAAAGAAAATCTTGTTTCTTGACAAAAGCTGGAATTTAGAAATTAGCTTGTACACATTGTAACGCAATCTACATAGGTCAAACTTCTAGAAATTTTAACACCCGATTCAAAGAACATATTTCTGCATTTACAAATAACCACGCTGACAAATCTACATTTGCAAAACATATTATTGATACCGAACTTAGACCTACAGTAAATAACCGCATACAACCACAGCATTTTATAATGACAAACGTAAACTAGACTTTTTTGAAGTTTTAGAAGTCAAAAAGCACACACACGACAATAACTGCCTTGTTTTAAATGATCAAACTGATTTAATGAATTCCCCTTTCCAGGATATTCTTCTTCCTAATTAAATAAGTTGAAGAAAACACATTTAACTATTCTTTCAAAAAAGTTATAAGAAAATGAGTTGATGTATGTCGATACTTTCGTTGTATAGAGTGCTTTATTACTGTTATTGTTTAGTTATTTTATTCTTGTAACTGTTGCTATAGCTATTATAGGCTAGTTCTATTTTTATGTTAAATATTGACATACATCACGTAGACATTTTGAAAGCCTCATCCGTCATCTGTTTTTTATTTTATTTTCAATTTGACAATTTTTTGATCAAAACATCATAACATAGCAACATATCTTTATTTGTAGTTGTCATGATTTCGTACTAATTCAATTTTTATCTGTCTGAGAATGCTGTCAAGCAGCGAAACTAGTCACAGAAACGTTGAAGAACACCCGAGAACATCTAGAATTCATAAGTACCTCTTACTCCAGTTAGCTTGCGCGCCGGCTACGTCCTTCATCTACAGAAACGAAACCCAGCAGTGAAGCCAGAGAAGTCTCCAAGTCTGTATGTAGTATGGACCAGTTTCACCGACTAAGGGCAACAACAATCAATGAAC